>CM053027.1:248777585-249377585 GCA_028564925.1 Lithobates sylvaticus | reverse complement strand
TAAATGCGGCAAAGAGGATAGTACCGAGACACTGGAAACGAGTCAGAAGCCCAACATTAGGAGAATGGAAAAGGGAGGTAGAGGAAATGAGAGAGTCAGTTTTTTAATTTTATTCCTGTGAAGATTATAAATGCAAAAGTGGGATTACATGATGTATGGTAATGATGGAGGGAGACTCCTCCCGCAGCAGCAGTCGGTTTCACTCTCTTCTTCTTTGCTATAGAAAGGAAAGGGAAGAAAGGGGAAAAGGATTTCTCCTCCTTTTTTTTCCCTGAGAAGGAGAATATCACTAATAACACACAAGAAAATAAAACTGAAAATTATTTTTTTTTTTCACTTGTTTTGCACTTATGTAAAGGCACATATAAATTACTTAAGCCTAGTAAGAAGGAAGAAAGATGTAAGGAAAGCAAGGGTGGCCTAACAAATAACACACAGAATGCACAAGAACTGAAGTTTTAAATAGACAGGTTCACCAGATCAACAAGCACACAAAGGAAGTAACCAGTATAGACTGCACAAATAAAACAGATTATAAATAAGGCACTAGGAGGAGACGGGAGGAGGGGAAACGGATGGGCGAAACTGGGGGAGCCAACCTCCAAAGGTGGATAGATGGTAGAAGATAAAAAATTGATAATTTTGTTTTATCCTCTTTATACTACATATATGGATATATCATGTAAAAGATGAATGTAATAAGGGAGAAAATGTTTAATAAAGATTGAATTATAAAAAAAAAGTGAAATTTGTGCTGGGTCGTCAGGCCCCAGATGGTACGCGACATATGTTCAACATGTTGAAGCAGCTGGAAAACCGCAGTGAACCCTCGATATTCCTAACTTTAGATGCTGAAAATGCATTTGACAGGGTTCACTGGGGCTTTCTTCGCTCTTTTCTCAATAAATTTGGCTTCACTGGTCACGTTTATACAGCTATTATGGCACTATATTCAAACCCCTCAGCAAGTATATATACCTCCAATGTAATATCTGATACATTTAATATAACTAACAGTACTTGACAGGGATGCCCACAATCCCCAATCATTTTCACTTTAATAATGGAACCCCTTGCTACAGCAATTAGGATGAATCCCCTTGATTTCCGGTATAAAAGTAAATGAAGACACACATAAAATTTGACTTTTTGAGGATGATGTTATTCTAACTTTGACAAATCCCCTATCTTCTCTACAAGAAGTCCAAAAAGAACTCCATAAATTTAGTATAGTACCATATTACAAACGCAATATTACTAAATCCTCTGCCCTACCCATCTGTGTGGACACCAAAACGCTCTCTATGCTTAAATCACGGCACAAATACATATAGGGAAAAAATTCCTTGACATATTTGGGTATTTCCCTCACACATCCCTCTACTAAAACATATGATACTAACTTTGGCCCCCTTCTGGAAGCAAGTAAAAAAAAAATGATCTCTATAATGTCTTTGGAATTGTCCTGGATAGGGAAAATAGCGGCATTTAAAATGCTTGTATTGCCTTTTTATACCTTTTTAGAACCGTCCCTATGCCACTACCTACAAAATTCTTTTGGGACTTTGAAATTTACCTTAGGAAATTTATATGATTACCCCCAAAGAAGCTGCTGGTTTTTGTTGGGCTTACTGTTACCTCACTGGTTCACTGTGTCCGTCTTAGGGATCCTGTAAAAAGGGATGGTCAAAGAATATGGCTCCGACACTTAGTCCTTTTTCTGAATGTTTATTTAACAAAAACACACACTTGGCAATAGTGGGGTAGAGGACAAGGGGAATTCATGTACCTTTGTAGTTTTGCGGGTTAGAGGTATCTCCTTGATCCAGAGGACAAATCACTTCCACAGGCTGGATCCAGCAACCACCGGATAGGTCACTCTCCTGACCCAGCAGCCGATGAGGTGCTCGGTCAAAGTCTCTGCCACAGACTTGATAATTTTAGCAATCTTGTGCAATCCTCTGCCACAGGAAGGCACAATCAGCTCCTTGTTGCAAAGTTAAAGAGTTTCCCCACAGTACCTGTTTCTTTCAGCTGATCCGGCGATACTGTGTGGTAGATAACCCAGGATGCATCCTCTAACTGAGTCTCCAGGCTTTTCCATGAGGCACCGGCCTTGTCGCTCGGTCCTCTTCCCGAAACAGTCCTCCCCTGGATCCTCCAGTTGCGTGGCTTCTCCCCTCAGGCAAGACAGCACAGGACCATCCCTGGATCAGTAGGCCCCAGAGCTTCTGGGCCTACCTTTTTAGTTGCGAAGCCTCAGGTCAGCCGGCCTGAGACATTGAGTAAGGCAGCACACACCCTAGGCCATGAGGTCAGGATAACAAACCCCGAAAAATGGCGTTGGTACCTTAAGTACCCTTACCCAGAATGCTCAGCGGGGTTGACCACTCCCTTTAGGCTGTTTCTGAGTAAAAAGGGGACCCATTACATTTAGCCTGTTGCATTTCCAACACTTACCGGTGGTGACAGCGACACCCACGGTCAAGTGGAAATTAGCACAACCCAGCCAAACTGATACTGAGTCCAGAATCTTAGTATAATTATTCTGAGCCAAACTGCAGCTTCAAACAACCAGTGCCGGACTGGCCTACCGGGATACCGGGAAATTTCCCGGTAGGCCGCCTGCTTTCAGTGCCCTGGGGCCGCTTCTGTCTGCCAGTGTCAGGGAAAAAAAACAGCAGCGGCGGCCGCCGCTCTTTGCAATGATTGATGCCTGGCACGGGTTAGTGTTAGGGAAGATTAATGGACGGCTATGTGTGCGGGGGGCGCGCTTGCCTGTTTCTCCGTGGCCGCGCCGCCCACATTGCTATGCTATCCTATCTATGCCTGTCTGTGACTGAGGGGAGGAGCATGAGGAAGGCTGATTCCTTCATTCGGCCCGTGCGGCGCCACGCACGGCAGCGCAGCACCGCTGATTTCTCCTCCCATCGGCCCGCCCACTAGTCTGCAGTCTGCACGAGGAGAATAGGAGAACTTGAAGTGGACGGCCGCTCATGGAGAAAGAAGAATTAAGGTGCCTGCCCTCTCCCTCTCCCCCCTCTCTCCCCCTCTCTCTCTCCCCCCCCCCCACTCTCCCTTCCCTCTCTCTCTCTCCCTCTCACCCCCTCTCTCCCTCCCCCCCTCTCTCTCTCTCTCTCTCTCTCTCTCTCCTCTCTCCCCCTCTCTCTCCCCCTCTCTCTTCCCCCCCTCTCTCCCCCCCTCTCTCTCCCCCCTCTCTCTCTCAAATAAATAGTGCATTTTTTGTAGAGCGTTGCAGTGTCTTGGGGGGGTGGCGCAAACTGAAAAAACATCAATTGCATCACTGTGCCCTCAAACGCAGCCACTGTGCCCTCAAACGCAGCCACTGTGCCCTCAAACGCAGGCCACTGTGCCCTCAAACGCAGGCCACTGTGCCCTCAAACGCAGCCACTGTGCCCTCAAACGCAGGCCACTGTGCCCTCAAACGCAGGCCACTGTGCCCATAATTTGCCACCACTGTGCCCATCAAACGCAGCCACTGTGCCCATCAAACGCAGCCACTGTGCCCTCAAACGCATGCCACTGTGCCCTCAAACGCAGGCCACTGTGCCCTCAAACGCAGGCCTCTGTGCCCTCAAACGCAGGCCACTGTGCCCTCAATTGCATGCCACTGTGCCCATAATTTGCCACCAAGGTGCCCATCAAACGCAGCCACTGTGCCATCAAACACAGCCACTGTGCCCATAAATTGCCACCACTGTGCCCATTAAACACTGCCACTGTGCCCATCAAACGCAGCCACTGTGCCATTAAATGCAGCCACTGTGCCCATAAATTGCCACCACTGTGCCCATTAAACGCTGCCACTGTGCCATCAAACACAGCCACTGTACCATCAAACGCAGCCACTGTACCCATAAATTGCCACACTGTGCCCATTAAACGCAGCCACTGTGCCCATCAAACGCAGCCACTGCCCATCAAATGCAGCCACTGTGCCCATCAAACGCAGCCACCGTGCCCATAATTTGCCACCAATGTGCCCATCAAACGCAGCCACTGTGCCATCAAACGCAGCCACTGTGCCCATCAAACGCAGCCACTGTACCATCAAACGCAGCCACTGTACCCATAATTTGCCAATGTGCCCATCAAACGCAGCCACTGTGCCATCAAACACAGCCACTGTGCCCATAAATTGCCATCACTGTGCCCATTAAACACTGCCACTGTGCCCATCAAACGCAGCCACTGTGCCCATCAAACGCAACCACTGTGCCCATCAAACGCAGCCACTGTGCCCATCAAACGCAGCCACTGTGCCCATCAAACGCAGCCACTGTGCCATCAAACGCAGCCACTGTACCCATAAATTGCCACCACTGTGCCCATTAAACGCAGCCACTGTGCCCATAAATTGCCACCACTGTGCCTATCAAATGCAGCCACTGTGCCCATCAAACGCAGCCACTGTGCCAATAAAACGCAGCCACTGTGCCCAATAAACGCAGCCATTGTGCCCATCAAATGCATCCATTGTGCCCATCAAACGCAGCCACTGTGCCATTAATATGTGTCTTATCTATATATAATGCACTCTTCAAATGTGCTTTAAAATGCATGGTTTTCCCTTTTATGAACAAGAAAATAATGACGTTATGCTGTTGGGCTGGTATAATAATGCTATGGGGCTGGTATGAAATTTTTTTCCAGGGCTGGTTTTCATTCCCAGTCCGGCCCTGCAAACAACTTAAATTTACAAAAATAGCAGGGCGCTACATATGGAAAGGGGGTAGACCTAGAAAATCAGTAGGTGGAATTGGCCTAAGTACTGAAACTCTATCACACTGCTGCCATCCTTGACCAATTAAAAGCCTGGTTCATTCCTAGCACTGATAAGTTATGGGTTTCCCTAGAAAAAAATGAGATCTCCCATCCCTATTAATAGCCAAAACCACTGGGCATCGTCTCATACTCCCCTCCATTCAAGCTTCAATAGAAGCCTGGCAAACACTATTAGCTACGCGCCCTCAATCATCACCTAATCTTAAGATCCCCTTATCCCTTATGGCCTATGAATATCTCATCCCCTCTCTCAATGTGACCCAGTGGATTAATTTAGGATATCATAATGTGCAGGAGGTCCCAGTAGAGATTCGCACAGGTACATTTTCATATATGCAGATTTAACATTTTCAATCCAAAATCCCTAATGAACGGACTCCTCAGTGTGGAATTACCTTAATTCTAAACAGGCCGTTAAGGGAGGAATCTCATGGTTCTACAATTCTCTGCAACATCCCAAAACAACCCAGAAACTACCAGCCTTTACCCGCTGGGAAAAAGAACTAGGATCCTCATTCCCCTTAGAAGTATGGACAATGGCCATTAACCATAGTTTTACCGCTACTCACTGTATGGATCACTGGAACGGCCTTCTCAATATCTTACATAGAGGGTATTTCATACCATACAGATTGGCAAATATTACTCCCCCCTTTGTTAGTGGCATTGTGGGGCTATTGGAAACCTTCTACATATCCTATGGACATGTCCCAACCTTCGTAGTTTTTGCAAAACTGTCTTTGTAATGATTTCACAACTTACAGGTATCCTGACAAAACCCTCCTCTGGCCTGGCTTTACTCAATCTTCACATACCTAAATTCCCATTACAATACAGAACCATAGTTACTCATATTCTAATAGCCTTCAGACTAGTGATCACAAAAAAATAGAAAACTAACCTGGCCCCTGACATCTCGGAAGTTGTCCATAGAGTGAATGTGCACTACCTATGCGAAAGAATGATAACTTGCAATAATAACTCTCTAATTTAACTATAACTTGCCTAAAAGACAAGTCACTATAAGGTTTCTCTTTATACTAGTTTAATTCTACTGTCACTAAGGCAATACAATAGTCAAATGGTGTATACTTCTTGTTCTGTCTTATTTTAGTTTTAAGTTAAGCCCTTACCCTCTATTAACCACCCCCTCCTCCCTTAGTACTGTCGATCCTATTTTTCCCTACTCCAATAGTGAGTTATCAGTGACGGGCTTTTGTGTAACCCAATTAAGGACAAACTTTTAAGTACAAACATTATTACTTTATACGTTTTGACAAGTTATCACTTATAATGTTGACCTATGTACAATGTGAACTGGTTTAACATTAAGAGATTATCTTTCATGTTTTCTGGATACTATATTACAACGGATAACTTAAAAATATTGTAATATGTCAATAGCTCATTGAATATGCAAACCTAATGTTACACATATCTTCTTGAAGCTTGTAACGGATATTGTCTATTTGTTTATTATGCAAAATCTATAATAAAAATCATTGAAACATAAAAATATATAATAAATGAATCAATCAATCATTAACATATAACAGACATGCTCTTTTACAGTCAGAAATGGTCATCTTATCCGCATGGGTCATTTGGCTGGTAAATTTAGCCCTGAGTTTCTGAGAAGTTCAGCCAAAAATGTTTTAAATGCTATAGATGCATGCAGTGATAGAAGATAACAGTTGTGTCCTTCAGGTGTTAATGCTTGATTATTTTTAATAATAAGGGGCAGTGAATCTGACATTGACCAAACACCCACTGCAGATGAATCTTACAGGTGCGTGGTTTTTAAATGACAGTAATTGGTTTATCACCACTAGATGTTTGTTAAAAATCACTGCTTTACAAATATACCCATAATGTTTAGGTAGATAGAAAAACTGTTAAAAACTAGAGGACAAAGAACCAACTAGATTATTTAGATTGGGGTCCTCAAAGTTTCTAAAGGAAGGGCCATTCAGACTTTAGGGGGCAACAGTGGGCCAGTGGGAGTAGAAAATGACCCAGCGTATGAGGTAACTGAGAGTAAACAATCTGCCTGGCTTGATTATGAGTTAAGCCGGTCATCCATTGATTGCAATTTGTCCGATTCAGCAGGGACGATCCATGTATTCGTAGGCTGGTTGTACACAAGTCGCTCTTCCGATCGACTTGTGTACAACCAGCCTGTTGGAAATTTTTCTCTTAATCAGCACAGCCAGCTATAGCCGATGCTGCTGATTCCATGAGGCACCGGCCTTGTCGCTCGGTCCTCTTCCCGAAACAGTCCTCCCCTGGATCCTCCAGTTGCGTGGCTTCTCCCCTCAGGCAAGACAGCACAGGACCATCCCTGGATCAGTAGGCCCCAGAGCTTCTGGGCCTACCTTTTTAGTTGCGAAGCCTCAGGTCAGCCGGCCTGAGACATTGAGTAAGGCAGCACACACCCTAGGCCATGAGGTCAGGATAACAAACCCCGAAAAATGGCGTTGGTACCTTAAGTACCCTTACCCAGAATGCTCAGCGGGGTTGACCACTCCCTTTAGGCTGTTTCTGAGTAAAAAGGGGACCCATTACATTTAGCCTGTTGCATTTCCAACACTTACCGGTGGTGACAGCGACACCCACGGTCAAGTGGAAATTAGCACAACCCAGCCAAACTGATACTGAGTCCAGAATTTTAGTATAATTATTCTGAGCCAAACTGCAGCTTCAAACAACCAGTGCCGGACTGGCCTACCGGGATACCGGGAAATTTCCCGGTAGGCCGCCTGCTTTCAGTGCCCTGGGGCCGCTTCTGTCTGCCAGTGTCAGGGAAAAAAAACAGCAGCGGCGGCCGCCGCTCTTTGCAATGATTGATGCCTGGCACGGGTTAGTGTTAGGGAAGATTAATGGACGGCTATGTGTGCGGGGGGCGCGCTTGCCTGTTTCTCTGTGGCCGCGCCGCCCACATTGCTATGCTATCCTATCTATGCCTGTCTGTGACTGAGGGGAGGAGCATGAGGAAGGCTGATTCCTTCATTCGGCCCGTGCGGCGCCACGCACGGCAGCGCAGCACCGCTGATTTCTCCTCCCATCGGCCCGCCCACTAGTCTGCAGTCTGCACGAGGAGAATAGGAGAACTTGAAGTGGACGGCCGCTCATGGAGAAAGAAGAATTAAGGTGCCTGCCCTCTCCCTCTCCCCCTCTCTCCCCCTCTCTCTCTCCCCCCCTCCCCCACTCTCCCTTCCCTCTCTCTCTCTCCCTCTCACCCCCTCTCTCCCTCCCCCCCCCCCTCTCTCTCTCTCTCTCTCTCCCTCTCTCTCTCTCTCTCCCCCCTCTATCTCTCCCCCTCTCTCTTCCCCCCCTCTCTCCCCCTCTCTCTCCCCCCTCTCTCTCTCAAATAAATAGTGCATTTTTTGTAGAGCGTTGCAGTGTCTTGGGGGGGTGGCGCAAACTGAAAAAACATCAATTGCATCACTGTGCCCTCAAACGCAGCCACTGTGCCCTCAAACGCAGCCACTGTGCCCTCAAACGCAGGCCACTGTGCCCTCAAACGCAGGCCACTGTGCCCTCAAACGCAGCCACTGTGCCCTCAAACGCAGGCCACTGTGCCCTCAAACGCAGGCCACTGTGCCCATAATTTGCCACCACTGTGCCCATCAAACGCAGCCACTGTGCCCATCAAACGCAGCCACTGTGCCCTCAAACGCATGCCACTGTGCCCTCAAACGCAGGCCACTGTGCCCTCAAACGCAGGCCTCTGTGCCCTCAAACGCAGGCCACTGTGCCCTCAATTGCATGCCACCGTGCCCATAATTTGCCACCAAGGTGCCCATCAAACGCAGCCACTGTGCCATCAAACACAGCCACTGTGCCCATAAATTGCCACCACTGTGCCCATTAAACACTGCCACTGTGCCCATCAAACGCAGCCACTGTGCCATTAAACGCAGCCACTGTGCCCATAAATTGCCACCACTGTGCCCATTAAACGCTGCCACTGTGCCATCAAACACAGCCACTGTACCATCAAACGCAGCCACTGTACCCATAAATTGCCACACTGTGCCCATTAAACGCAGCCACTGTGCAAACGCAGCCACTGTGCCATCAAACACAGCCACTGCCCATCAAACGCAGCCACCGTGCCCAAAATTTGCCACCAATGTGCCCATCAAACGCAGCCACTGTGCCATCAAACGCAGCCACTGTGCCCATCAAACGCAGCCACTGTACCATCAAACGCAGCCACTGTACCCATAATTTGCCAATGTGCCCATCAAACGCAGCCACTGTGCCATCAAACACAGCCACTGTGCCCATAAATTGCCATCACTGTGCCCATTAAACACTGCCACTGTGCCCATCAAACGCAGCCACTGTGCCCATCAAACGCAACCACTGTGCCCATCAAACGCAGCCACTGTGCCCATCAAACGCAGCCACTGTGCCCATCAAACGCAGCCACTGTGTCATCAAACGCAGCCACTGTACCCATAAATTGCCACCACTGTGCCCATTAAACGCAGCCACTGTGCCCATAAATTGCCACCACTGTGCCTATCAAATGCAGCCACTGTGCCCATCAAACGCAGCCACTGTGCCAATAAAACGCAGCCACTGTGCCCAATAAACGCAGCCATTGTGCCCATCAAATGCATCCATTGTGCCCATCAAACGCAGCCACTGTGCCATTAATATGTGTCTTATCTATATATAATGCACTCTTCAAATGTGCTTTAAAATGCATGGTTTTCCCTTTTATGAACAAGAAAATAATGACGTTATGCTGTTGGGCTGGTATAATAATGCTATGGGGCTGGTATGAAATTTTTTTCCAGGGCTGGTTTTCATTCCCAGTCCGGCCCTGCAAACAACTTAAATTTACAAAAATAATAGCACCTGCTCATTAGGAGCAGGGCGCTACATATGGAAAGGGGGTAGACCTAGAAAATCAGTAGGTGGAATTGGCCTAAGTACTGAAACTCTATCACACTGCTGCCATCCTTGACCAATTAAAAGCCTGGTTCATTCCTAGCACTGATAAGTTATGGGTTTCCCTAGAAAAAAATGAGATCTCCCATCCCTATTAATAGCCAAAACCACTGGGCATCGTCTCATACTCCCCTCCATTCAAGCTTCAATAGAAGCCTGGCAAACACTATTAGCTACGCGCCCTCAATCATCACCTAATCTTAAGATCCCCTTATCCCTTATGGCCTATGAATATCTCATCCCCTCTCTCAATGTGACCCAGTGGATTAATTTAGGATATCATAATGTGCAGGAGGTCCCAGTAGAGATTCGCACAGGTACATTTTCATATATGCAGATTTAACATTTTCAATCCAAAATCCCTAATGAACGGACTCCTCAGTGTGGAATTACCTTAATTCTAAACAGGCCGTTAAGGGAGGAATCTCATGGTTCTACAATTCTCTGCAACATCCCAAAACAACCCAGAAACTACCAGCCTTTACCCGCTGGGAAAAAGAACTAGGATCCTCATTCCCCTTAGAAGTATGGACAATGGCCATTAACCATAGTTTTACCGCTACTCACTGTATGGATCACTGGAACGGCCTTCTCAATATCTTACATAGAGGGTATTTCATACCATACAGATTGGCAAATATTACTCCCCCCTTTGTTAGTGGCATTGTGGGGCTATTGGAAACCTTCTACATATCCTATGGACATGTCCCAACCTTCGTAGTTTTTGCAAAACTGTCTTTGTAATGATTTCACAACTTACAGGTATCCTGACAAAACCCTCCTCTGGCCTGGCTTTACTCAATCTTCACATACCTAAATTCCCATTACAATACAGAACCATAGTTACTCATATTCTAATAGCCTTCAGACTAGTGATCACAAAAAAATGGAAAACTAACCTGGCCCCTGACATCTCGGAAGTTGTCCATAGAGTGAATGTGCACTACCTATGCGAAAGAATGATAACTTGCAATAATAACTCTCTAATTTAACTATAACTTGCCTAAAAGACAAGTCACTATAAGGTTTCTCTTTATACTAGTTTAATTCTACTGTCACTAAGGCAATACAATAGTCAAATGGTGTATACTTCTTGTTCTGTCTTATTTTAGTTTTAAGTTAAGCCCTTACCCTCTATTAACCACCCCCTCCTCCCTTAGTACTGTCGATCCTATTTTTCCCTACTCCAATAGTGAGTTATCAGTGACGGGCTTTTGTGTAACCCAATTAAGGACAAACTTTTAAGTACAAACATTATTACTTTATACGTTTTGACAAGTTATCACTTATAATGTTGACCTATGTACAATGTGAACTGGTTTAACATTAAGAGATTATCTTTCATGTTTTCTGGATACTATATTACAACGGATAACTTAAAAATATTGTAATATGTCAATAGCTCATTGAATATGCAAACCTAATGTTACACATATCTTCTTGAAGCTTGTAACGGATATTGTCTATTTGTTTATTATGCAAAATCTATAATAAAAATCATTGAAACATAAAAATATATAATAAATGAATCAATCAATCATTAACATATAACAGACATGCTCTTTTACAGTCAGAAATGGTCATCTTATCCGCATGGGTCATTTGGCTGGTAAATTTAGCCCTGAGTTTCTGAGAAGTTCAGCCAAAAATGTTTTAAATGCTATAGATGCATGCAGTGATAGAAGATAACAGTTGTGTCCTTCAGGTGTTAATGCTTGATTATTTTTAATAATAAGGGGCAGTGAATCTGACATTGACCAAACACCCACTGCAGATGAATCTTACAGGTGCGTGGTTTTTAAATGACAGTAATTGGTTTATCACCACTAGATGTTTGTTAAAAATCACTGCTTTACAAATATACCCATAATGTTTAGGTAGATAGAAAAACTGTTAAAAACTAGAGGACAAAGAACCAACTAGATTATTTAGATTGGGGTCCTCAAAGTTTCTAAACGAAGGGCCATTCAGACTTTAGGGGGCAACAGTGGGCCAGTGGGAGTAGAAAATGACCCAGCGTATGAGGTAACTGAGAGTAAACAATCTGCCTGGCTTGATTATGAGTTAAGCCGGTCATCCATTGATTGCAATTTGTCCGATTCAGCAGGGACGATCCATGTATTCGTAGGCTGGTTGTACACAAGTCGCTCTTCCGATCGACTTGTGTACAACCAGCCTGTTGGAAATTTTTCTCTTAATCAGCACAGCCAGCTATAGCCGATGCTGCTGATCAGTGTATTCCAATAGCGGGGAAGTTTCCCCACTATCCTAATATAATAGAGCAGCGGGAGAGATTCCCCCATCCACATCACAGTGTGTGGATATGGGAATTGAGTCATATTCTTTTGTTTAACCCGTTGGTTGAATGAAAAAAAATACTCATAAATGGGCTTGCTAAGAGTAAAAACACCCACTGTTGGTGGTCAGTGTGAGTAAAAAAAAATACCTAGCACCTGTTATCACTGAAAGAAGGAATCACGTCTCATCCTTGGTATCAGTGAGAGGCATCTAAGTAATTGTGCTTCATGAAGAGAATAAACAACTTCACAACTCTCAAGCTCATTTATGCCACAAAAAGATTTCTCATAATGTAAAAGGTTGCGCCTTTTGCTGAGGAGAAAATTGTCTCATGTATGGTACATGCCTTGCTCCTAAACACCTAAACATTATTTTGTTACAATTGAATCTGAAAGTCAGTGGGGCACATGGGTGTAGCAATATGGGTCGCAGGGATCACAACGGCGACCCCACCCATGCTCCAGGAGGCCCATGTGGCCTCCCTGTCAAGCTGTCACATTAGGTTTTACATGTTCAGCTCGGCCCAGAAGCTCTGCTGGGTTCTTGCTGCAATGCTTCACTTTCCTCAGAGCCACCATCTGCCTGCGGTAGGTGGCCCAGTACATGGAGTCGACCCCCCCCCCCCCCGAGCCCAGTGGTTCCAGTGGTTCGTGTATTTCCACGAACAGCATTTTACCATACCTACTAAACGCAGCTAAATTACTGATCCCGAGGTTATGGAGGGGATGCTGGGACTGTGACACCATAAGGGGCGGGGTCACCATGTGACATCAGCCGGTGACCCCACCCCTTGTCCCTATATAAGTGGCCGCGCAATATGTCCCGGCCATTACAAGCGGAGACAGTGTCGTGTCAACATTGGGAGAAGAAGGAAGGAGAAGAAGAAGAAGCAGAAGGCGGCGGACTTTACTCCGTGTGGGCAAGTCCGTTCATTTCAAAAGTCCGGCGGACTAGCACACAGACGGCCGGATTGTTTAATTTTGAGTCAAAACTTCTTTCTAAGTCCGCCAGACTTTTGGGAAGAAAAAGTCCGCCGGAGCCCATGCACAGGCAGATTGTCTAGATTGTCTAGTCCGATCGTGTGTATGCGGCATTAGAGGACAGTTCTGTATGGCTTTCACCTTATTCATTTGAGGTTTTTCTAGCCCTCTACCCACAATATACCCTAGGTACTTGGCCTCTTCTATCCCAACCGCACAATTCTCAGGATTGATTGTAAATCCTGCTTTCTTCAAAGAGTCTAAGACTGCCTGAACCCGGTAGGAAGATGGGACTCCCAATTGGTACTGAAAATGACAATGTCATCCAGGTAGACTGAAGTGTATTGTCGATGGGGGTGTAATGTTTTGTCCATTGACCTTTGGAGCATGACTGGGGCAGAGTGTAAGCCGAGCAGCATCCTTTTATACTGGAAGTGGCCTTCCAGAGTGGAAACAGCTGTTTTCTTCCTGGCTTTCTTGGTGAGGGGAATCTGCTAGTACCCTTTTGTGAGGTCCAATGTAGTGATATACAAGATGGTACCCAACCTCTCAATTAACTTATCTACCCGGGGCATCGGATAGGCATCAAATTTGGAAACTTCACTAAGTTTCCTAAAGTCATTGCAAAAAGGCAGGGTGCCGCTCTGGTACCAAAACGATTGGACTCACTCTGTAACTCTTTAATGACATCAAGTTCAAGCATTCATTTTACTTCTTCTGATATTGCCTTCCTATGTGCTTCTGGGATGCAACTTGGCTTTAAACTGATTTTTACATTGGGCTCAATGGTTACAATGTCATGCTCGATGACGTTGGTGAGAACAGGCAACCCCCGAAAACATTTTCCTGTTTCTCTGCAGAAACTCTTTTGCTTGTTGAGTTTGTGGTTTAGACAGGGTAGTAGCAACTTGCACCAGGTCATCTCCTACAGAGCCTCCTGAATTGACAACTTCCACAGCGGATACCTGTTCTCGGTCTGTCAAGCGTTTTAACAAGTTTATATGATATGTTTGGTACGGTTTCCTCTTCCCAGGTTGATGTACCCTGTGGTTCACATCCCCCACTTTTTACACCACCTCAAATGGACCCTGCCACTTGGCCAAAACTGTGCTCTCTACTGTGGGGATCAAAACAGCCACCCAGCCTCCTACTTGAACAGAACGTACACGATATGCAAAAATATCCTTTCCTCAACTAAGCTTAACTGTGGCTGCCCCAAGTTTTCATGTGCAGGTGTAACATCTTTGGGAAAAGTAAAAACTGCCAATAACTCGAACATAGGAGTTCATGTTCAGGGAGTATTCCAATGGGTTGATGATCCAACAAGCTTCTTAAGACATAGTTCAGAGTCTCCGTACATGCATCCTGAGCCTGTTCTAGGGTCCCCACTTCCCTGTGCTTGGGTTTCCTTTCTTTTTCCAGGATCTGGGTCTCTTGCCTTTTTATAACACACATGAGGGAGGCCAGACACCAAAGGAAGACCCGCAAACACCCAAAAAAATATGGCATGAGCATTAACCACTACTTCCCAACCTGGACAGCTGGCAACCTGCCTACATGTATGTAAAACCTTTATCCCAAAATGAAAAACCTGTTGCTGTAACAGCTTACAAAGTGTTAGCTGGAGTTCAGCATCAATTTGTTAGTCAATTCCATCTAAATCTGCTAGTACATCTAAGGCTACCCTCTCCCTAGACTGAAAAAAAGACAAAAAAAAGAACACTGGTACAGCCACTACATCCAGAGATTGGTAAGCTGCAATATATTACATTTTTGTTTTTGGATTTAGTATCGCTTTAAGGCCTGGTTCACATCTATGCAGGTTGCAGTTTGCATATTCCAGGTGAATTTTGCGTTTTTCAATACACGTTTTTGATCCATTGAAGTCTATGGAACCAAAACCAGAAAAAAAGTCCCTGGCCCTTTCCATAAAATGCTCAGATGTGAAAGTGACCCATAAGAAACCATGTTAAATGGACTGTAGTGTGTTTCTGCAAAACTGAAAATGCACTAAAAAAATGCATAGTTGTGAACCAGGCCTTAGATTGCTAAGTGTGCATTAGTCATTATATGTGACTATAACAACATTTATTTTTTTCTAGATGACAAACTTTATATGCTTTACTACTGATAAAGAGTAAAATGGAGTAAATGGAGCTGCCATTTGAGAAAGTTAAAGCTCTTAAGCCTGTTTATTTTATTGGCACAGTGTATATAGGAAACAATTGGCTTCATTACAGGCATAGGTTGGCAGCCTTCCTAGTAAAGTATTTTTCCACAGTTTGCTCAAGCATAAAAGACACTGTTGGTACAAGCAGCCTTGCAATTTCATGAATCACAAATCCTAAAGGCCACAACTTTCAACAATCAGTAAAAAAAGTTAGGTTCTTTATATGTAAACATTAAACATAACTAGTTATATCTTTTTTAAAGTGGGGTGGCCCCAAATTTTTTTTTTTAAAAGTCAGCAGCTGCAAATACTGCAGCTGCTGACTTTTAATAATCGGACACTTACCTGTCCCAGGGTCCAGCGATGCAGGGGAATGAAGCCCCCCCCCTCGTTCCCTGCTCCGCTCGCGGCGCCGGCATTCTTACTGTGGGCACCCGGCTGTGGCTTCACAGCCAGGCACCCACTGCGCATGCGCGAGCGGCGCCGCGATACGACGCTCAGTCATCTGGGACACGTTACAGGTCCCAGATGACTATGCGGAGCCGAGGGGAAGTGATGTCAGTGCCCGGACACTGAAGGTGGCAGACTACGAGGGACCCCCTAGCAACAGGCATTTAGAGGTGAGTAAAAAAATTATTTTTTTCCAATTTATTTTTTTCATTGTTTTCATGATTTTTAAGCAATTATTTTTTTTTTTTTGGTGGCAACACCACTTTAAGGCCACTTTCACACGGTCGGACCGTTCAGATCCGCCTGTCAGTTTTGACGGCGGATCTGAACGGGCGCTCCATGTTAGTCTATGGAGCATCGGATGTCAGCGGAGACATGTCCGCTGACATCCGACCCGGTCCGATCCGCCAAAAGCAGACGTATGGCTCTACGTCCAGATCCATCGCTGGCGGATCGGATCAGGTGAGATCTGATGAAAACGGACACACTGTCCGTTTTCATCCGATCTCTCCATAGAGAGAAGCGGTGCTCGCAAGCCCCTCCCCGCTCAGTGAGCGGAGAGGGACTTGTCATCCGCCGGTTCAGCGGAGATCAACGGAGAGATCTCCCGCTGAGCCGGCGGACAGAGGCGGACTCCGTAGAAGCGGAGTCGCCTCGTGTGAAAGGGGCCTTAGTCTACATTCCTCCGACTAAAATTATTACAATAAATGCGCAATTCTGTATTAAAATACAGAAACACTTTTGTAAATTATTACTTATTGATTGAATCACAGAATTGCCACACAGCATAACCAGAAGATTGACAGCACAATGTACAATTTACTACTGTTGCTCTGGAGGTTACTGCATCATTCATGTTCCAGTATACTTCATGATTAAGCATAGCCTCACCACTAACATCCTTTCTCTATGCTCTTGGTCCTGTTTCAATCTACAGCACCAGTAATTGGAAACCAGGGATGGGTACATTTGTCTGGGTTTGACTCACGGGGGTTTTTCAAATTCTTTTCGAAATTATGAAACCCAAACTTAGCAGCCAAGTGAAAGAACACTAACCTTTTAAATTACATGTTTGGGAGATGCTATTAAGCTACATTTTGTGTTAGAGAATGATCAAATCTCACAGACAGTGTCAATGACACATATTCTGGCATCACATATTTTGGATGTGTAGTTGATTTTCCTTCTTGACCATTGAGGGACACAGAAACACACATTAAAGCGGAGTTCCACACAAAAGTCGGAGTTCCACTTTAAGCACTCCTCCCATTTGGCATGCCATTTTTTTGGGGGGGAGCAGGTACCTAGTTTTGACAGGTACCCAGCTCCCACTTCTGCTCCCGCCGCCTAGACGATGACTCCCCCCTCCCCTTCCGGCCACTGAGAAGGCACAAGGTGACTCGCACATGCGCAGTGCACACCCGGCTGTCACAGCTGGGTGCCCACACTTGCAATGCCGGCACCGCGGAGAGGGGGAGGAGCGAGGCTTCGGGTGGCCCCATTGCTGGACCATTGGACAGGTGTGTGTGCGTGTTTATTAAAAGTCAGGAGCTACACTTTTTGTAGTTGCTGACTTTTAATAAACTTAAAAACGACTGGAACACCGCTTTAAGAAACTGTTATGTTACAATGTCACCTACAGGAGGTTGGGATACTGACATACAGAAAAAATGTAAACCCTTAGATCCCTTTCACACTGGGGCATTTTTCAGGCATTTTAGCGCTAAAAATAGCCCGAGTGCTTACACCGCTCCCACACTGCCCCTGCCTCTGCCCATTGAAATGAACACGGTGCTATAAACCCCTCTCTTTAGCCGCTAGCGGGGGGTTAAAAGCACCCCGCTAGTGGCCGAAAACTGCCACTATCACATCGGTAAAGCCCCGTTAAAACTAGTATCGCTTTACCGTTAACACCCACACCTCCCCAGTGTGAAAGGGGTCTTAGTAAGTAAGGCCAACTGAAGCATTGGGAGCTACCACACTATTTGCACCACTGGACATGTTTTCAAAATTTCAGGAAGGGTTAGGGCTGACAGATCAGCGCTGATGTTATCTGCTGGGTGGAGTATTGTATGTGTGCACTACACTCTTTTTAACGCCATTCAGCCTAGATAAAGCACCATCCCTGTTGAAAGCCAACATGGTTTAACATCATATTTCTGGAGTTTTAATGCCTGGTTGATACAGCCATTTGGCCTATGTTGGAGATTGCCATCTTGGAATGCCAGTACAGCAAGTTTACCCAACATGGTGTTTGAAACAAGGAGTCATAAATGGGAATTCATGTCCTAACAGGATGTTCTCGCATAGGCCTCCTGATGTGAAGCACGGGGGTAGAGAAGCACCAGCTAAGACAGGGGTAGGCAACCTCAGCCCTCCAGCTGTGGTGAAACTACTAGTCCCATGAGATATTGCAAGACCCTGACAATCACAGGCATAACTCCTAGAGGCATAGGCATGGCATTTGTAGTTTCACCACAGCAGGAGTGCCAAGGTTGCCTACCCCTGAGATAAGACCTCCTGGGGAGGTGCAAATTAAAATGTCCTGAGTTGCAGAAGATCAAAGGCCAGCTGTTACTGAAGGATATGCCTGGTCATAATCAGTGATTCATAGACTATTTGCTGCCCCTAGTGGAGATTACAGCATGCTCCCTGGAAGTTGGGCAATAGAAAAGGAGGACGGCAAGAGAAGAAGAGGGCGGCCTCTTATGGATTTTCATTGGTACGGTCTGGCAGTGGGCGTTTGTGTGGGTGGTGTTTGAGTGCGATTTAAAAGGTAGTGGCCGGCTATATTTATTCCTCTTGCCCATTGAGCCCAGCTGAAAGCTACCTAATACAGAGAACGACCTTACGTTAAGTATCATTTATGTTCTTTTGTTTTATTTGCACTGTAATATTATTTTTAGTGTTTTATGTTAGCATTTCTACTTCCTTGTTAAATAAATGAGACCCTTGCTTATTTAAAGTGGAGGGCCACCCTGAAAAACAAAACTACATTCAAATTTTGCAAAAAATCGGAAAAAAAATGAAACTTACCAGAAATGCCTGTTGCTAGGCAGATCGTGCTAATCTGCCTCTTCCTACTCCATGGTGATATTCAGTCTTCTCTCCTCCTCGCGTTGTCTTCTGGGTAATGGGGCGCAGTGTGTTCTGGGAACTGTGTGTCCCAGAACACAGCACGCCCCATTTACAAAGCGATGGACGACTCGCGCATGGGCAGTAGGAAACGGGCAGTGAAGCCACAAGGCTCCACTGCCTGTTTCCCTCAGATAGAATGGCGGCGCTGGGACGCGAGAGCCAAGGGACGGGTCGGCCTTGGGTGGCCGACATCGCGGGCGCCCTGGACAGGTAAGTGTGCTTATTAAAAGTCAGCAGCTACAGTATTTTTTGGAGCTGCTGACTTTAAAAAAAAAACTATTTTTCAGCTGGCCCTCCCCTTTAAGCAGTGTGTTTATTTTATAGCTAGCATTGCTGTTGTACCATCACCGTTAACTTTATCAGACCTTTGATAGACTAGCTAATTATAGGAGTAGACAAGTTAATACATATTTATAATAAATAGGGCAAATCCAAAACCACCCCATATTTATTTTAATCCCACTGCTGTTTCTGCAGCACATCAAGGATCTCTGGTCCCCAGTCTGTTTCCCCTGCCCCCCTACAATGACTTGGTCACCTCAAACCCTCATCAACACCAGCTGTCTGGGTTTGTGAGTACTTGACGCCTTGCCTCACATTTAGCCTATTTGCATTACCACTGTATGGATGAAAAATGTCCTTACTAATACACACAGGGGAAGTCCTGCTGCCACCTGTGAATGTGACTTTGGATGTTATTCTCCTAGTGGTTCTGGGGGGGGGGGTTGCCTAGTATCCCAAGAAGGAACCAACACCTGATGTTAAAAGGTCGCCATTATTGGAGTCTTCCTCCCCCAGGTCCACAGGGATCTCTATGTCCACTCTGGACTTCCCAGTTGTTTGTGCTCATCCACTGCAGAGGCTCTAAGCACACTAATTCCGATTTAAAGTCTGTCTCTGGAGGGATGGTTTTTAAGTCTCCTGCATTTTACTAAGATTTACAGGGGGCTGTTTTAAACCTTATTGATTCAGTGCGTATTACAATGCATCTGGAAGTTCAGTCTGCTGTTCAGGCCTCAGGTCTTTTAGAGCTCCTTCAGCTGAAAAAAACATGTCTGCTACAGCTGATTTTTAGGTCATTCATTTATACCTACTGGAGGCTTGGGTCCCATCTGAGAATATGTTGGAATGTTTCTTCTTTGAGAGAAAATTAGTAAATCATTGATTGAGCTCCCATTGATGTACCAGTGATCCACATGAACTAGAATACCACTAACCAGATTGAAGGTGCCTTTCAGGATTCAACCTCCTAGTGTAGAATGTTAGGAGGGTGCTAGGATTGTAGGTTTTGGCTCTTTCTGCAATCAAGAGAACAGTCATTGTTTGTTCTAGCACAGGGCTGCTGCTGTCAAGCATCCCATGGACCATGCAACTGCTTTAGAAAGCCTCAGACACCCCAAGAAGTAAATGGACTTTACTCAGGAACCAACTGCAGAAGCACACCACCAGGGATTTGGTGCTGAGAGACACCATCTCACTCACTGGATTGTGTCCGGAGGAAGCCTGCAGCTGTCCTGGGGACTTATGAGTAGTGACCCTAAGTTTATCCTTGAGACTGTTTGACTTGATTTGAAACTACTTTTAGCAAGGTATCCAGATGCTAAAAAAGACTTGCCTTGTGGCCTTCAGCTGTGAGGAATTAGACTCTTCAGCATTCAACAAGTACCAAGGATAACATGGTCCCCAGTGGTGAGGCCTTAGCCTGTCTAGAAATCACCCCATGGTCTTCAGCTATGAGGGCTTAGACTGTTTAATATTTACCACTGTATGCCAAAGAAAGTTTCTTCATGGTCTTCAGCTGTGAAGAGTTAACCCATTCAGAAAGTTAACAGATTATCTTCAGCTGTGGGGGTTCTAGACTGTTCAACTTCTGCATATGCTCAAGAAGAAGAATATCCTTCAATTGTTATGTGTTGTACGTTTTTTGAGTATCCCATGCCCCCATTCCTATCCTGCCCCAAGTTTAATAAATTACAAAAAGACAGCCCCTAGACTGTTTATTGGATCCTGTGTGAATGAACTGCTGTTTTGGAGATTGGTGGCCTCTGTACTGTTTGGAAAATAATCAGTGAAAATCAGCAGCCCCTGTGTACACACTGAGAGACAGTTACGGTCCCTCCTAAAAGTCCAGTTTGAGGCAAAACTTTTTTCATGTCTGGATAGAGTAAGCAAGGGTTATAACCCCTATCAGTTTTTTTTTTTGCCATCTGTTTTCGATTGAGGAGATTTCCCTTCACTTTCTGTCCTATAGCCAAAACAGGAAGTTAGAGTTAGCAAAATCTGAGGTGTCACCAGCAGGGTAGTTGGGTGGAAGAGGAAGATAAAGTGTTGAGGAAGCTGTTGGTGGCCCTGAGGGGTACCCCCTATTCTAGGGGGGGGGGGGTGTCTTGGCTTGGGCTGGTGCTTGGGTGCTGGAAGGATCCTGCCAAAAATACGAGGAAGAAAGCTTTACTGGAGGCATGGGAGCAAAGAGAGGCCAGAGTGAGTAGAGCAACACTAGTGGGAACTAACAAAGAGGGGAGACTGCCATGAAGACAGCGGTGGGCTTAAGTCTTCTACCTTTTCCCTGAGGCCCCTTTCACACTTGTGCGACCTGAAAGTCGCACAATTTTGCACCATGATTTTGACACGATTTTGACGCTGCCTGAAGCAATGCCTGTGTAATGTTGAGTAGGGATGGGCAAACGGTTTGGCCCGAGCATAAGTTCGGGCTGAACTTTCGCTGTTCAGACGTTCGACGAACAGCTGAACATACGGGTCGTTCGATCGTTTGTTCGCACCCCCAAACCGACCACAATGCATTGCAGCGCTGAACAGTGCATTGCAAGCCCTGATTAGCTGAAGCAGTGAAAGCTTCAGGCAATCAGGGCACAGAGCACTGTCAAAGTCATGATTGGACACTGTCATCATGACTTTATCCAATCATGGCTCATTCCCGCCCCACAATATAAAAGTATTCTTTCAATGGCAGCCATTTTCAGTGTGATTTTGGCGTGGAGAGAGATAGAACAGGGCTCTGTTCAGTGCTTTTAGTTAGGTAGTGTGCTATACTGTGCTATTTTGCTTCAATTGTCAGTGTAGAATCTTAGTTTATTGTCAATCTAGGTATAGTGTGAGTGTAGTGAGGAGGAACATCATTCAGCTTTGCATAGTGTACAGCAAGAGTAGGGACAGCTCAGATAGTTTCACTGTTGTGTAGTAAGACGTGTCATTCATACATACATTAGTGTAGAGTAAGGACGGCTCAGATAGTTTCAGTGTAGTGTAGTGAGGCTGTGTCAGTAATCTTTACATTAGTGTATATCTAGAGTAGGGACAGTTCAGATAGCGTCAGTGTAGTGAGGGTTGAACACGTCTATTTGATTGCGTTACTGCCAGTTTTAACGCCATATCGTTTTGAGTGAGTTACTGCCAGTTTACCGCCATATAGTTCTGTTTCTGTTACTGCCAGTTAAACGCCATATAGTTTTGTGCGTTACTGACAGTTTAACACCATATAGTTTTGTGTGTTACTGACAGTTTAACGCCATATAGTTTTGTGTGTTACTGACAGTTTAACGCCATATAGTTTTGTGTGTTACTGCCAGTTTAACGCCATTACCTTCTGTGTGCGTTACTGCCAGTTTAACGCCATATTTTTGTGTGCGTTACCTTACCAACTATGTAACTATGTATAAGCGGAAGTTCCACTTTTGGATGGAACTCCACTATAAGAACTATTTTCAAGAAGTTAAGGTTGGGCCCCCACAGAGCCCTGATCTCATAATCAAGTCTGTCTGTGATTACATGAAGAGACAGAAGGATTTGAGGCAGCTACATCCACAGAAGTGAGTTCTCAACAGTTCTCAACAGCTTACTTGCCGAGTTCGTTCAAAAAGTGTGTGCAACTGTACATAGAAGAATTGATGCCGTTTGGAAGGCAGATGGTGGTCACACCAAATATTAATTTGATTTGGATTTCTTTTTTGTTCATTTAATTTCCATTTTGTTAATTGATAAAAATAAACTATTAAAACTTTTGTCCCTGAATGCATTCTTAACCACTTAACAACTGCGCCATAGCCGAGTGATGGCTACAGCGCATCTCGATAACTCTGGGAGGGCGTACATTGACGTCCTCCCAGAATCGAGCTCCCGCGGGCCCCCTGGGGCGCGCACCCGGCAATATCTGTGACTGCCGCTGACAGCGTCCGTTTACCACGTCATTGCTCCGTCAAATGACGGAGATCACTTGTAAACAAACCGGCGCCATGTCCGGTTTCTATCTCCCCTCTCTGTAATGATCGGTACAGTGTGAGCAGGGAGGGGAGAGATCAGGTGCTGCATCACTGTGGGCTGTATGTGTAGTGCCCACAGCACTGATCTGTGCCCACTCCAGCCATCCATACTCAGCCAGCCATCCATGCTCAGCCAGCCATCTATACATTCATGCTCAGCCAGCCATCCATCCATAATCAGCCATCCATCCATACTCAGCAATACTCATCCATGCACAGCCATCCATCCTTAATCAGCAATACTCATCCATGCTCATCCATCCATCCATACTCTGCAATACTCATCCATCCATGCTCAGCCATCCCATCCACCCCCATCCGTACTTAGCCATACCCATACGGCTGGGGATGGCTGGTTATGGCTGGGTATGCCTGAGTATGGCTGGGTATGACTGGGTATGACTGGGTATGACTGAGTTTGACTGGGTATGGCTAAGTACGGATGGGGGTGGATGGGATGGCTGAGCATGGATGGATGAGTATTGCAGAGTATGGATGGATGGATGAGCATGGATGAGTATTGCTGATAATACTCATCCATGCTCATCCATCCATCCATACTCTGCAATACTCATCCATCCATGCTCAGCCATCCCATCCACCCCCATCCGTACTTAGCCATACCCAGTCAAACTCAGTCATACCCAGTCATACCCAGCCATACTCAGCCATACCCAGCCATAACCAGCCATCCCCAGCCGTAACCAGCCATCCCCAGCCATACTCATTCATGCCCAGTTATCCCATCCATACTCAGCCATCCCTATGCACGGCTCATCCATGCCACATCAGTTCTCATCAATGCCACTAGAGTGCCTCACAAAAGTGTAATAGGTAGTCAAATTAGATTTGACATTTATGCCCCTAGAACGACTGATGGTGCTCCATGCATGTTGCCTATCTATGTGGCCAGGCTGTGTAAAAATCTCACACATGTGGTATCGCCGTACTCGGCAGGAGTAGGAGAATTTATTTTGGGGTGTCATTTTTGGTATGTACATGCTGTGTGTTAGAAATATTGTATAAATGGACAACTTTGTGTAAAAAAAAGAAATGCGTTTTCATTTTCTTTGCACACATTTTACAAAAACTTGTAGAAAAAAATGACATGTTCAAAAGACTCATTATGCCTCATAGAGTATACACTGGGTTGTTTTCTTTCCAAAATAGGGTAATTTTTGGGGTGTTTCCATTGTCCTGGTGCTCAAGGGCCTTCAAAATTGTAAGAGGTAGTCAAGAAATGATGGCTCATTCTCTCCCTGTGCCCAGCAGGGTGGGAGATTTGAATGTGCCAGTGCACTCTGCCCAGCCTGTGCTGTCTGCTCCACATCTCCCTGCACCCGGTTGGGTGGGAGATCACAATGCATCCCACGCTGCCCACCCATTGCTTCCGTCCCTGCGCCTGGGCTGGGCGGGAGACGTCCACTCCACACCTGCCACCCACTCCTGCCAGCTGACTCCTGTACACCAGCGTCTCCCTCCGCCCAGCTGGGCAGGAGATGGTCGAGCTGCTCCGGCCGCCCTCTCCTCATTGTGGACTCCTGCATACCCGCACCTCCCTGTGCCCAGCTGGGCGGGAGATTCTCACGGGCTGCCTGCCACCACAGCCCAGCCTTAGTCTGTTGCATGGTCTCGTCTCCCTGTGCCCAGCAGGGTGGGAGATTCCTACTCCAGTCCCGGGATGTCGACTGCACCTGCCACGGGTCCTCTGTCTGGAGTCCACAGTTGCCCTTGTTGCTGCTTGGCTGCTGTCCTTGGCCACCCGGGCTCCTCAGGGTCGGTGGTCAGACCTCCGCCCCTAGACCTCTTCTTCCGTCATTACCCTCCAGCCTCGCCAAGCGACACCATTCCTCTACGAGATGGACGTCACAGGCCCTTGCCAGCCCCTACCATGGTCGATCCTGCACCGGACGTACCGCCTGGATCTGCTGCTGGTCGCCCTTCTTCAGCTCTGCCTCCGTGCATCAGTGAGTATGACTGTGATTTAATTTAGGGTAGGTCTAGTGATGCTGCCGCATCGGGCCCGCCAGACGAACACATAGCTACGGTCGTAAAATCTGTCCTGTCCCGCATGGGGGTATCGGGTCTGTGACAGAACACACTGTCACTGTGTGTTTTGGAGGGGGATGTGGGCTGGCCTCCTACCCACAGACTATGGCCCAGCAGAGAACATGAGATTTGGAGGGCTACTTGTCGTCTCCCACCACCTGAAGAAGATGCCACCTCCAGACATTTGTGTCCAGAGTCGCCAGTTCATCGGAACCGGGTGAATGTGGTATCTGTGGCTGGGCTTGTGGAGTCGTTCCTGGCTACCTAAACCTATTGGCCCGACTGGGCTAAATATATACTTTTATTCCACAAACAATGTACTTTTAGCTGATAAAGACATATACAAGATGGCGGTATTCCCAAAGCGTGGGGCTACAAGACTTGGGGACAAAGTGGCATTGAGATAATGTAATGTAATGCTACATCCCTTCTCCCCATTCCCCCCTCTTGTTGCTGTGTTTTATTGTGTTGGGTCAGGGCATGTAGACAAAAGGTCTGGACTGGAGACACATCCCAGCAGGGGATGTATAAGGAGGGGCTGCCTGCTTGTCATAATCCCTTTATGTATTTCAACTGTAATTGTTTGAATATACAAGTGTTGAGTTTCCATTGGTTCTTCCTTGTCCCCTACCCCCTCTATGACCAGGCTAAGGGGAGTGTCCCTAGCTATGTTAAAAGTGTATGTTTGGTACTTAATAAACAGTTTATGCTCTGGATGTTTAACTCTCAACACCTGTGTGGCTTGTCTCGTGATTGAGGGGTTAAGGGCTGGTTATGGCGAATCTGCAGACTGCGGGTGCATTTGGAGGACAGAAGACACAGGTCTGGCGGAGATGCTCAGCAGGGGCATCCGAGATCCATCACAGGGTCCAGTGGTTAGTTTGGGTTCCATCTCTGGTGGTGCTCTGTGGGCGGTTTTGCCTACTGGCACGCACCTGGCGGAGAAGGTAAAGGACAAGATCTGGCGTTGCAAATTTATTGATTTTCTCTCTCGTCCCTCCCGACGGGGAGAAGATCGACAAATCGTCACAGCGCAGGGCGACAAATCAAAACAGCTTCCTCGGACGTTAGGGAACTGTCTGCTTACACCAGAGTGCTTTGTGAGTGGTTCCCAGAGTTGGCTGCATCTCTCTTTAGCTACTTAGACGGTTTATGGGGGCCAGTGTTGGTTTCACTACGACACACAGTTTTGCCAAAAAAATGGGGACTAGGGATGGGCCCGGTGCTCGATTCGAACCCACGTTCGAATCGAGCACCGGGCGTTCACTCGCTCGGCGAGCCCAGAACTATTTGGGCCGTTCGCATCACATTCGTGTGATGCGAGCGGCCCCGCAATGCATTGCGGCCGGCGCAGTGCATTGCTGGCTGATGATTGGCCAAGCATGCACTGTGACCCCGCATGCTTGGCCAATCACAGCCCCGGAAACTAGGAGAGCAATAATTGGCTACAGGCAGGACACCTGTAGCCAATTAAAGCTCAGGGGCTTTAGTACACGCCCCACCATTTAAAAGGCCGCCATGCCGTCGGCCCCGGTCACATGTGTTCCGGCTTTAGGAGAGAGCAGTCTGCTGATTCTGTCTTTGCTTGATTGCTATTTCTTTGCTAAACCATTGCTACCTGAGTCATTCATCATTAGTGATCGTTCATTGCTGCTGATTGCACAGTTAGTGTGTTATTAGCTGCTGCTGGGGATTAGTCTGGTGCGTGCGTACTGTTAGTACAGTATTGCAGTAGCACCAATCGCAGTGCTGTTAGCACAGCATTGCACCCCAACTTCTGTCCCAACCTTCTGTCCCATCCATATACTACCTATTGTGTCTTTGTGTCAGCAGCACCCATAGGACTTCTAGTGTGTTAGTGGCAGCACACAGAGCTCCTATATTTTCTTGTCAGCAGCACACATATACTACCTATTGTGTCTTTGTGTCAGCAGCACCCATAGGACTTCTAGTGTGTTAGTGGCAGCACACATAGCTCCTATATTTTCTTGTCTGCAGCACACATATACTACCTATTGTGTCTTTGTGTCAGCAGCACCCATAGGACTTCTAGTGTGTTAGTGGCAGCACACAGAGCTCCTATATTTTCTTGTCAGCAGCACACATATACTACCTATTGTGTCTTTGTGTCAGCAGCACCCATAGGACTTCTAGTGTGTTAGTGGCAGCACACAGAGCTCCTATATTTTCTTGTCAGCAGCACACATATACTACCTATTGTGTCTTTGTGTCAGCAGCACCCATAGGACTTCTAGTGTGTTAGTGGCAGCACACAGAGCTCCTATATTTTCTTGTCAGCAGCACACATATACTACCTATTGTGTCTTTGTGTCAGCAGCACCCATAGGACTTCTAGTGTGTTAGTGGCAGCACACAGAGCTCCTATATTTTCTTGTCAGCAGCACACATATACTACCTATAGTGTCTTTGTGTCAGCAGCACCCATAGGACTTCTAGTGTGTTAGTGGCAGCACACAGAGCTCCTATATTTTCTTGTCAGCAGCACACATATACTACCTATTGTGTCTTTGTGTCAGCAGCACCCATAGGACTTCTAGTGTGTTAGTGGCAGCACACAGAGCTCCTATATTTTCTTGTCAGCAGCACACATATACTACCTATTGTGTCTTTGTGTCAACAGCACCCATAGGACTTCTAGTGTGTTAGTGGCCGCACACAGAGCTCCTATATTTTCTTGTCAGCAGCACACATATACTACCTATAGTGTCTTTGTGTCAGCAGCACCCATAGGACTTCTAGTGTGTTAGTGGCAGCACACAGAGCTCCTATATTTTCTTGTCAGCAGCACACATATACTACCTATAGTGTCTTTGTGTCAGCAGCACCCATAGGACTTCTAGTGTGTTAGTGGCAGCACACAGAGCTCCTATATTTTCTTGTCAGCAGCACACATATACTACCTATTGTGTCTTTGTGTCAGCAGCACCCATAGGACTTCTAGTGTGTTAGTGGCAGCACACAGAGCTCCTATATTTTCTTGTCAGCAGCACACATATACTACCTATAGTGTCTTTGTGTCAGCAGCACCCATAGGACTTCTAGTGTGTTAGTGGCAGCACACAGAGCTCCTATATTTTCTTGTCAGCAGCACACATATACTACCTATAGTGTCTTTGTGTCAGCAGCACCCATAGGACTTCTAGTGTGTTAGTGGCAGCACACAGAGCTCCTATATTTTCTTGTCAGCAGCACACATATACTACCTATTGTGTCTTTGTGTCAGCAGCACCCATAGGACTTCTAGTGTGTTAGTGGCAGCACACAGAGCTCCTATATTTTCTTGTCAGCAGCACACATATACTACCTATTGTGTCTTTGTGTCAGCAGCACCCATAGGACTTCTAGTGTGTTAGTGGCAGCACACAGAGCTCCTATATTTTCTTGTCAGCAGCACACATATACTACCTATTGTGTCTTTGTGTCAGCAGCACCCATAGGACTTCTAGTGTGTTAGTGGCAGCACACAGAGCTCCTATATTTTCTTGTCAGCAGCACACATATACTACCTATTGTGTCTTTGTGTCAGCAGCACCCATAGGACTTCTAGTGTGTTAGTGGCAGCACACAGAGCTCCTATATTTTCTTGTCAGCAGCACACATAGTACCTATAGTGTGTTAGTGTCAGCACCCATAGGACCTACAGTGTGTTGTGAGCACACATAGGAGCTCTATTTTTTATACTATATACACTACAGACTACAATGGCTGGAAGACCGCTAAGGAGAGGCAGACCGTGCCGAGGCAAGAACACAGGGCAGGCAGGCTCTGTTTCTAGAGACAACAGTGCTGGCCATGGACGTGGTCGTGCATCGTCATCAGCACGTGGCCATGGGACATGCTTGTCTTTGTTTTCGGCAGCTGGACATGTGGAGCCGCATCATGCCGAAGGCTTGGTAGAATGGATGACCAAGCCCTCCTCATCCTCCTCATCCTCTCTCACCCAGGCTCAGGGTACTGGCAGAGCAGCTGCCAACGCGTACTCAATGGCATCATCAGCCACCCCTTCCCTAGACCCACCATGTCCTCCTGAGGAGTCCCCCGAACTGTTTGAGCACAGTGTTGGGTACATGCTCCAGGAGGATGCCCAACGATTCGAAGGCTCGGATGATGATACCCAGCTTAAGGAAGGCAGTAGTGTGCGTGCAGAGGGAGGGGGTGCTGAAGGACAGCAATCTGGCAGTACTGTTCCACCAGCTGCAGCTTACTGCCAGGTTTGCTCTAGTGGTGAAGAGGGAGTGGATGATGAGGTCACTGACTCCACGTGGGTGCCTGAAAGGAGAGAGGAGGAGGAGGAGGAGGAGGATGCGGCGTCACATGTCCAACGAGGTAGGATGCCCCCTGGAGGCCAGCTAGAGGCCAGCACAGCAACTGTATCACACCGCAGAGCTCCGCCTGTGCAGGGCGCTGCCTCTGCACGTTATCACAAAAGTTCTTTGGTGTGGGCCTTTTTTGAGACGAGTGCATCAGATCGCACCACTGCTATTTGCAATATTTGTCTCAAGCGTATCTCGCGTGGCCAAAACATCAGCCGCTTGGGCACCACAAGCATGAGCAGACATATGTCAAAACTGCCATGCAGCTCGTTGGCAAGCACACATAAAAGACCCACACCAAAGAACAAAGCGGATCTCTCCTTGCTCCTCATCAGCTGGGATCTCCATCCCCACAATATCTTCAGTCCTCTCTGAAAGCTGCTCTGAGAGGACTGAAGGTGTAGAATTAGGTGTGTCACAACCAAGTACTTGCAGTACACCGACGTCCGATTGTAGCAGGCAAATTTCCCTGCCCCAGCTGCTGGACCGTCGAAAGAAGTATACTCCCAGCCATCCACATGCCCAGCGGTTGAATGCTAGCTTGGCTAAATTGCTAGCACTTCAACTGCTGCCTTTTCAGTTGGTAGACTCGGCCCCCTTCCGTGAGTTTGTTCAATGTGCGGTTCCTCAGTGGCAGGTTCCCAAACGCCACTTTTTCTCACGGAAGGCGATTCCGTCTCTCTACCGGCATGTGGAAGGCAATGTCCATGCCTCGCTGGACAGGGCGGTCAGCGGTAAGGTGCATATTACCGCTGACTCATGGTCCAGCAGGCATGGACAGGGACATTATCTTTCTTTCACGGCCCATTGGGTCACTCTATTGGCAGCTGGGAGGGATGCAGGACAAGGTGCAGTAGTGTTGGAGGTTGTTCCGCCACCACGCCTCCAAAATGCTACTACTGGTTGTGACACACCTCTCTCCTCCACCCCCCCCTTCTTCTTCCTCCAGTGCTCTGTCCTCGGAACCAGCGGTGCTCCGTAGGCATACAAGGCATGCCGTGCTTGCGCTGGTGTGTTTGGGGGACAGGAGCCACACTGGGGCAGAGGTTCTGGCAGCTCTGCAGGGGCAGGCCGAGAGGTGGTTGACGCCACACCAGCTTAAGCCAGGAATGGTCGTTTCTGACAATGGCACCAACCTCCTCTCCGCCCTGCGACAGGGGCAGCTCACCCATGTGCCCTGTATGGCTCACGTCCTCAACCTGGTGGTGCAGCGGTTCTTGGGCAGGTACCCAGGCTTACAGGATGTCCTGAGGCAGGCCAGGAAAGTCTGTGTGCATTTCCGCCGATCTTATAATGCCAGTGCTCGGCTGACTGAGCTGCAAAAGGAGCTGAACCTGCCCAAGAACCGCCTAATATGTGACATGCCCACCAGGTGGAACTCAACGTTGGCCAAGCTGCAGCGACTGCACACGCAGCAGAGGGCCATCAATGAGTACCTTTGCAACTACGGCACCAGGACAGGGTCAGGGGGAGCTTGGCTTTTTTTCCCCACGCCAGTGGAGCATGATCAGGGATGCATGCACTGTCCTCTCACCATTTGAGGAGGCCACGAGGATGGTGAGCAGTGACAGTGCATGCATCAGTGACACTGTACCTTTTGTCCACCTGTTGGAGCATACGCTGCGTGGGATAATGGACAGGGCACTTGAGGCAGAACAGAGGCAGGAAGGGAGGACTTCCTTGCCTCTCAAGGCCCCCTTTATCCAGACAGTGTTCCTTCTGTCCCACCCATCACACAGGAAGAGGATGAGGAGAAGGAGGAGGATTGTGTGAGCATGGAGGTGGAGCCTGGCACTCAGCATCAGCAGCAGCAGTCTTTTAGGGATGATGTACAGTCCCAACAAACCAGTGGACTTGTACGTGGCTGGGAGGAGGTGGCTGGCGATCATGTCATCCTCAGTGACCCAGAAGACTTCGGACCGAATGCCTCAGCTAACCTACGTAGCTGATCCTGCAAAGCCTGAGGAAGGATCCTCGTGTTCTTCGGATCAAGGAGAGGGACCATTACTGGCTGGCCACTCTCCTTGATCCACGGTACAAGGGTAAGGTTGCGGACCTTATATTGCCGTCGCAGAGGGAGCAGAGGATGAGACATCTCAGGGAGGCCTTGCAGAAAGGTCTGTGCAACGCGTTTCCAGAAACTGGGAGGTTACAAACTCCTGGTCCTGGACGACGAGTTGCTGAGGCTTCGGTCAGTAGCAGAAGGAGCGGTGGGGAAGGTGGACGTCTGACCGATGCGTTCAGACAATTTTTTAGTCCGCAGCCCCAAGGTATGATCGGTTCCAGCAACCATCGCCAGCGTCTGATATACATGGTGCAGGAATACCTAGGGGCAAGGTCAGACTTGGACACCTTTCCCACCGAAAATCCTCTGGCTTACTGGGTCCTGAGGATGGATCACTGGCCAGAGCTTGCACAGTATGCAATTGAGCTACTGGCCTGTCCTGCATCCAGCGTTCTTTCCGAACGCACATTCAGTGCTGCTGGAGGATTTGTCACCGATCATAGGGTGCACCTGTCCACCGACTCGGTTGATCGACTGACCTTCACCAGCTACCAGGCACCTGAAGCGGATATAACTGAATAATTTGTAATGTCACATCCCTTCAAGACTGCCTATGCTGATGCTGAGTGACTGTCCTGTTATGTTCACTGACTATCCTCTTCCTCCTCCTCAATGATCCATGCCACCACACCAGTGCCTAAGGCACAATTTTTCAGCCCCTGTGTAACAGGGGCGTGTAATTACAATTTTTTTTAAAAAATGCTTCGCAACAGGTGTGACTGCTGTGCTCCAAGTACAGTATCTGTGAGGGGTTGCAGTGTTGTGGCACCAGCACCAGTGCCTAAGGCACAATTTTTCAGCCCCTGTTGGGGCGTGTAATTACAATTTTTAGGCAATGCTTTGCAACAGGTCTCATTGCTGTGCTCAGAGTACAGTATCTGTGAGGGGTTGCAGTGTTGTGGCACCAGCACCAGTGCCTAAGGCACAATTTTTCAGCCCCTGTTGGGGCGTGTAATTACAATTTTTAGGCAATGCTTTGCAACAGGTCTCATTGCTGTGCTCAGAGTACAGTATCTGTGAGGGGTTGCAGTGTTGTGGCACCAGCACCAATGCCTAAGGCACAATTTTTCAGCCCCTGTTTAACAGGGGCGTGTAATTACAAATCTTGATCTAATAGTTCACAGCAGGGCCCATTCCTGCGCCCACCAAGAGTAACTCTGAGGGCTTACAGTCTTGTGGCAACACCGTCCACCACCACCACCACCAAAGGCCCAATTTTTCTGCCCTGTTCAACAGGTGCATGCAAATAGTGAGGTTAAAAGACAAATGTCGTGGTATAGTAAAATATATAAGTGCTTGCGTGACAATCCCAGGTGCACAAAAATATATATAAACTTCAAGTTACAATGAGGTTGTAACCAATTTAATAAATAAATAAATACACAATGTGTTAAAAGTAGAAACAATGTGTTTTAAATAAATAAAGTGCTTCAAAATGTGAGTAAAAACAAGTATGTGTTATAATGTATCAAAGAAAGGAAATATCCAGTTTATTCCAATGATGCATATGGGGATATATAAATTCAGGCTAGACCTGATGGATTAGCCAATTATTGATGAACTAATGGGTAAACGGCCGCCAATTAAATATTATATTAATCCCATAGGTGATAACAGTCCATTAAATGAGTTAGATAATTAATGAAATAACTCTTCACATCCACTAATGATATCTGGGACACAATTAGAAATGCTAGAACTGAAAAAAAAAAAAGGAGAAAAAAAGAAACTTCCCTTTATGCTGGGAATGTGGGGCTTTTTTCCTTTTGGTTCCTCCTGATATCTTGCTCCGGTATGATATAAAAGAGAAAAAGACACAAACAAAAAACCATTGCGCAGCGCTCTATTCAACCATCAAACAAAGAAGATCTTTTAGGGGGTTGCCTACAGCTATACAACTCACATGTACCCAGTAGGTGTTTGCGTGTTCAAATCCCGCTAATGGTCAGGCTCAGATAGGGGGCTGTCAGCCCTTTCCTCCTCACTGTGCTGTGCTGTGCTTAGCACTGTCACTTGGGCTCCTCCTCCCGACGCGTATCATCACAGGTCACGTGACTTTCTCAAGGGAAAGAGTTGGTCTCTTATGCCGCGTACACACTAGCGGACTTTCCCGCGGGAATGTCCGCCGGACAATCCCCCCGTGTGTTGGTGCCGGCGGACTTTTTGGCGCCAAAAGTCCCGCAGACTAGGTTTTAAGTTTTGTTTTAAAATTGTCCGCTGAACTTGGCAGTCCGGCGGACAATCCCGCCGTTAGTATGCTAGTCCGCCGGACTTTTGGAAATGAACGTACTTGCCGATCATCGGAAAGTCCGTTCATTTAGCACGTGACTTCAGGTAGATGGGGCTAGCGAAGGCAGTGAATGCCGCCGCGCTAGCCCCGTCACCTGGCATGGATTTAAAGGGAATCCCCACGCCGAAAAATCCATCTCAGACCCTTATCCGAGCACGCAGCCCGGCAGGCCAGGAAAGGGGTGGGGACGAGCGAGCGCCCCCCCCCCCCCCCCCCCCTGAGCCGTACCAGGCCACGTGCCCTCAACATGGGGGGTGCCCTGGGGAAAGGGGGGCCGTGCGGCCCCCCCACCCCAAAGCACCTTGTCCCCATGTTGATGAGGACAAGGGCCTCTTCCCGACAACCCTGGCCATTGGTTGTCGGGGTCTGCGGGCGGGGGGCTTATCGGAATCCGGGAGCCCCCTTTAATAAGATGTCACAGTCCCAGCATCCTCCGGGACTGTGACATCATAGGGGGGCGGGGTCACCATGTGACATGAGCATGTGACCCTGCCCCCTTGTCCCTATATAAGTCCCAGCACAGTGCGGCTCTGGCATTCCGGCCAGAGAGAGCGACGAGTCAACATCGGAAGAAGAAGAAGAAGAAGAGGAAGAAGAAGAAGGCGGCGGAGCAGAAAGCGACGACAGCGGCAAGAACAGAAGAGACCCCGGAAGACCCCCGAAGGCGGATCGAGACCCCCAGACGACGGCGGCGACGACGAAGAAGGTAGCTGGGCTCCTCTGCTCAGTAAAAGAGCGGAGGAGTCCGGCGAGAAGACCCCCCAAGACGAAAGAAGACCCCCGGAGCAGTGCAATAAAATATTTTTAAAAAATTGTGTGTTTTTTTTATTTACACTTTACACCTTAGGTGAATGGGTAGGGGTACATCGTACCCCATACTCATTCACATAGGGTGGGGGGCCGGGATTTTAATAAGGGGGCCCCCGGATTCCGATAAGTCCCTCGCCCGCAGACCCCAACAACCAACGGCCAGGGTTGTCGGGGAAGAGGCCCTTGTCCTCATCAACATGGGGACAAGGTGCTTTGGGGTGGGGGGGGGGGGGGGCGCACGGCCCCCCTTTCCCCAGGGCACCCCCCATGTTGAGGGCATGCGGCCGGGGGGGGGCGCTCGCTCGTCCCAACCCCTTTCCTGGCCTGCCGGGCTGTGTGCTCGGATAAGGGTCTGAGATGGATTTGGGGGGGATCCCCACGCCGTTTTTTCGGTGTGGGGATTCCCTTTAAATCCATACCAGGTGACGGGGCTAGCGTGGTGGCATTCACTGCTTTCGCTAGCCCTGTCTACCTGCAGTTACGTTCTAAATGAACGGACTGCTCCGTGTGTGGGCAAGTCCGTTCATTTTCAAAAGTCCCGCAGACTTTTTCCCGCGGATTGTCCGCCGGAGAAGTCCGGGCGTGTGTGGGCAAGTCACACGCTCGGAAAGTCCAGCGAAGCCCCGCTGGAAAGTCCGGCGGTTTGTCTGCCAGACTGGGTTCGGCGGACAAAGTCCGATCGTGTGTACGCCGCATTACTTAGACCAAACTATGTGCATGAACCCTAAAGACATAAAACATGGGAAAATGTGCATGTATTGCATTTACAAAATCTGATTTTTTTTTTTTTGCCTTGACATACTCTTTTAGATGTCTGTGTAGATGTCTGTGTTGATGGGTCTTATCGTTGTGATAAGCTCAAAGAAATCTCTGAAAAGACCTTCACACTGACTGGAGGAAGTGTATGTTCTATCAGAAGACTGTGTAATAAAATCAAAGGTCATTTCTTTTTACCAGATAGCTGGAACATATATTAATCATAAGCCTATTTGTATGATCAGTGTTTAGCACCACCTTTTGATTAAAGAGTAACTCCACTTTTGTTGAGAAAAAAACATTCTGCTCTGGGTGATCTATGTACACTGCAAGGATTATAACAACCTTTGTTGCAGATTCCTACCTTGACTGCTGAGGTGCAATGGGCCCAGGTACAAATGAAATGTAACATAAATGTATAGAAAACCTTCACCCTTGCCCCCTCACCCCATTAAATAAACACACTTACAACCATTAGGTTGGAAAGGGCAAGGCCACAGCTTTATTAAAATCCAACACATAACATGTAAAACACTTTTAAACAGGTGCCAGTCACAGTTGTACTGTGAGCACGAAATTCTAAAAGGGGGCCTTTCCTTACCATAAGTGCTGGACAGGCCGTCTACTTCCAATTTCTATCAAGGGCATAGCCCATTACAGCCTTTTTTATGCTGGCAAGGTCAAGAAACCGCAGAAAGCTGTGACATACCATAGAAAAAAGGGCCAGGAGGGTGGGCAGCTCTTCCAGCCACGTTCCTCGAAAGACCCATAATTCCCTGGGGCAATAATTTCCTGAGCTCAGGCCCAGCCCATCCCCCATAATACAACCAATCCTTGGTGACCAGTCAGCCACCTTGTCCTGCACCTGGCCATGCCCCCATCAGTCAAGGCTCTCTTTCCCTAAGGTGGGCTCAAGAGGCCTTCATGACTGCTGAGGCGCAATGGGGCCAGGTACAAATTAAATGTAACATAAATGTATAGAAAACCTTCACCCTTGCCCCCTCACCCCATTAAATAAACACACTTACAGCCATCAAGTTGGAAAAGGCAAGGCCACAGCTTTATTAAAATCCAACACATAACATGTGATCACTTTTAAACCAGTGCCAGTCACAGTTGTACTATGAGGACGCAATTCTAAAAGGGGGCCTGTCCTTACCATAATTGCTGGACAGGCCGCCTACTTCCTATTTTCATCAAGGGCATAGCCCATTACAGACACTTTTAAGCTGGCAAGGTCAAGAAACCACCACCCGCCTGTCAGTGAATAACTGACGGGCGCCCCACCGCAGCCATCGCCTGTTCCACACCACGCTGAAGGCCAAGGATAAAGATATCCACACTAATATCATTAAGGTGAACGCCATCCGATCTCAGCAGATCATCATTAGCACAAACCCCCCGATTTGCCAAACAAACTTGGTGATCTGGGCGTTAACCTTGCAACGGAAGTGTTCCAGGCGGGGCCCATAGCAAGCAAGGCATGATTTCAAACCAGATGAGAACCAAGTTGGTATAGGCTGCATAACAGTGGGCGATATGTCTCGCTTGATAGCGGAGATTAAGTCCACGGAACGTGTATAAAGGGAAATAAAGTCTAGCGCTAAGCCTCTATGTGAATAGCATGACAAACATTAGTGTCAAGAAAAGCATATGTGAATACATGAACATGTGTTATATGAACAGTAATGATACTGTATGCTTACATATACAAATAAAACTCATCAGAGTAAATGTATGAACAAATTAACTCATATATGTGTCCAAAAAAATCTAAAAGTAAAAATGGAAGAAATTTAAAATGGTGATTGAAAACGTTGAAAGTATAAATGGAGAAAGTCCACAGTGAAATCAAAATCAAACTGTCCTTGTGACCATTCAATCCACAGATTTAAATGCTGTTGTAACTGTACCACCACCGGTATAAATTGAGGCTTACCAGATGGTTTGAACTCAAACGAACATATGTTCGATGAGTCACAAACGCTTTGGGGTGTCTATAGTTAGACTAGGTGTATCATCCGGAACGACGTCCCAAAACTTTTGAAAATGGCATCACCAGAGGTTAAAACGACTCGTCATCATACCGTAATGGATACCCTCAGCATCATATAATTCAATAGAGGAAGAAAAAGAACCACATAGTGTAATCCCGTAAAAAACAGTAATTTATTTAAAATAAAGTATCACACTTACATTTAAGCAGTGCATTCAAGCGCTTGGTATAAAATTGGTGGCAATGCAGTCCTCCCGACGCGTTTCGTCTCAATAGACTCGTCTGTTGAGACTGAAAATTGCTGAAAACTGTACTTTTTGTACAAGCTTTTGGAGTCACCTAATTTTTAATTGGTTCTGGCTTTGATTCTGTATCTTGCTATGCTGGTTTGTTGGTTCTCTAAAGGTTTTTTAATGTCAATGTCCTTTTGTTTTTTGCACATCGAGGCCTTCGGGTAAGACTGCGTAGGTCAAGCATTTTAATAAATAAATATATAAAATAAATACATCCCTGGACAAGAACTGTGTGGGGTTGATTTACTAAAACTGGAGAGTTCAAAATCTGGTGCAGCTGTACATGGTAGCCAATCAGCTTAGAACTCCAGCTTGTTCAATTTAGCTTTGACAAAAAAAAAATGGAAGCTGATTGGTTTCAATGCAGAGCTGCATCAGATTTTGCACTCTCCAGTTTTAGTAAATCAACCCCTATGTGTCCAGGGGTGCACATCTATCCATAACCATAGGTAATAGCTCCATGTGTGAAAACATGTTAACAGCTACTGATAGCCATGGACAGTGTTAGCCTGTCAATGATCTGTACAGACTTCCTGTCCTTGGCTGTATTTAAAAAAATAATAATTTGCAAAGCTGTTCATCCTTTGAAACTGCATGTACATTCATTCTGTGCTAATGGGGCAAAATTAAATGTTCTCAGGTTATATTCTCTACTAGGGATGGGCGAACGGTTCAGCCTGAGCATAAGTTTTGCCCGAACTTTGGTTTTTCGTAAGTTTGGCAAACAACGAACATTATGCGGTATTCGCAGCAAATTCTAAAGCCGCGGAACCCCGTTATAGTCTATAGGACACTAACATGAAAAAACAAAAGTGCTAATTTTAAAGGCTTATATGCAAGTTATTGTCATAAAAAGTATTTGGGGACTTGGGTCCTGCCCCAGGGGACATGTATCAATGCATAAAAAAGTAAAAACTGCAGTTTTTTTCGGGAGCAGTGATTTTAATAATGCTTAAAGTGAAATAATAAAAATGAAATATTCCTCTAAATATTGTGCCTGGGGGTGTCTATAGTATGTCTGTAAAGTGGCACAGTTTTCCTGTGTTTAGAACAGTACAACAGCAAAATTACATTTCTAAAGGAAAAAAGTAATTTAAAACTGATCGCAGCTGTAATGAATTGTCAGGTCTTGGGAATATAGATAAAACTCAAGGGCATGGTTTAACCCCCCCCCCCCCCAGTCCATTACCAGGCCCTTTGGGTCTGGTATGAATATTAAGGGGAATCCCGAACCAAATATTAAAAAAAAAAAATTGCGTAGGGGTCCCCCCAAAATCCATACTAGACCCTTCAGGTCTGGTATTGATTTAAGGGGAATCCTGCACCAACATTTTTTAAAAAATGGCGCAGGGATCCCTCCAAAATCCATACCAGACCCTTATCCGAGCCCGCAACCTGCAGGAAAAGAGGGGGGGGGGGGAACGAGAGAGCGCCTCCCCTCCTGAACCGTACCAGGCCACATGCCCTCAACATGAGGGGATGCTTTGGAGTCACCCCCAAAGCACCTCATCCCCACAACCCTTGCCCGGTGGTTGTGGGGGTCTGCAGTCGGGGAGTTTATCTGAATCTGGAAGCCCCCTTTAACAAGGTGACCTCCAGATCCCAGATCCCCCCTATGTAAATTAGTAACCGGTACATTGTACCCCTACCATTTCACAAAAAAAGTGTAAAAAATAGTAAAAAAGACAGGAGACACTTTGGGACAAAGTCCTTTATTAAAAATTAAAAAAATAAAAATGTCCCGCGATGTAGATCCATCTCATGCTGCCCGACGAGCCGAAAAAATAAAAAAGCCGCAACAGCTCTGCCTCTATGGGAGGCTCCCGCCGTGTGACGCTCCTTCTCGATGACAGCTGTTATATAGCTGAGGGCAGGCCACTCGGGGATGTAAACGGGCGACCCCACCTTCTGCTGACGTCATGTGGCATCATGCTGTGGGGATGTTTTTCAGCAGTTGGGACTGGGAAACTGGTCAGAGTTGAGGGAAAGATAGATGGTGCTAAATACAGGGATATTCTTGAGCAAAACCTGTAACACTCTGTGTGTGATTTGAGGCTAGGATGGAGGTTCACCTTCCAGCAGGACAATGACCCCAAACACACTGCTAAAGCAACACTTGAGTGGTTTAAGGGGAAACATGTAAATGTGTTGGAATGGCCTAGTCAAAGCACAGACCTCAATCCAATAGAAAATCTGTGGTCAGACTTAAAGATTTCTGTTCACAAGCGCAAATTATCCAACTTGAAGGAGCTGGAGCAGTTTTGCAAGGAAGAATGGGCAAAAATCCCAGTGGTAAGATGTGGCAAGCTCATAGAGACTTATCCAAAGTGACTTGGAGCTGTCATAGCCGCAAAAGGTGCCTCTACAATGTATTGACTTTAGGGGGATGAATAGTTATGCACATTGACTTTTTCAGTTATTTTGTCCTATTTGTTTTTTGCTTCAAAATAAAAAAAACAAAAACATCTTCAAAGTTGTGGGCATTTTCTGTAAATTAAATGATGTAAATCCTCAAACAATCCATGTTAAATCCAGGTTGTGAGGTAACAAAACATGAAAAATGCCAAGGGGGGTGAATACTTTTGCAAGGTTGTAAATACAAATGCTGTAGCTGTTGACTTTAAAAACAAAAAACACTTATCTGCCCAGGGATCCGGCGCTGTCTTCACTCAGGCCGGTTCTTGGCTGGTCTTCAGGTCCCTAAAGGAAAGCCGTCTGTGTCTCCTTGCGGTTTCATAGCCAGCTTCCCACTCTGCGTGCTCAAGCCGCGATGTGCTGTAATATTGGTCCTGCAGCCTCATGGGACCTGTGACTTTTCCATAAAGGTTGTAGGGGGGGACGGGGGGGGGGGGGGGATGAACTTCCACTCTAACTGCCCTCTAACTGCCCAGGTGGTTGGAGCAGAAGAGGGAGCAGGTGCCTGCTAAAACTAGGTATCCACTCCCCCCCCCAAAAAAAAACTCCAAAAGTGGGTGGGGAGGGGGGAAGGAGGTGTTAAAGAGGAACTTCCCTTTTACCTTTAGCATTGACTGTCTGTACTTTCTACAGCCAAATAGAGAAAAGCAAACAGCATCAGCTTATAGTGCTCAAAAAACCTTTTGATACCTATAAATATTGTATACTAGATAATATATTTCAGAAGATTAATCTGAAATGTTACACTATTATCTTCATCTGCAGGTCATCAGTCCAGTAAGCATTTTAATCTTTGCAGGTCAGCATACACACTTAAAAGGGATGTATTTATAAAACATTTGCATAGCTGTTCATCTATTGGAACTGCATTACATGTGTTTTGTGGAAGTGGGGCAAAATAAAATGTTCTCAGGCTATTATCTGCAGATCAAACGTTATTTATTGAAAAAACTGTGTGAACCGTGAAAATACAGAGTTATGGCCACTAGCTGGCGATGAGGATCAAAAGATATAAGAATTTTCCTCAATCACACTTTTTTTTAATAAAATAAATTCAGTTTGTAGAGAATAAGGATGAGCCAAACACCCCCCGGTTCGGTTTGCAACAGAACTTGCGAACAGGCAAAAAATTTTGAGGAACACTGTTAACCACTTAAGACCCGGACCAATTGTCAGCCTAAGGACCAGAGTTCTTTTTACAATTTCGCACTGCACTGCTTTAACTGGTAATTGCGCGGTCATGCAATGTTGTACCCAAATGAAATTTGCGTCCTTTTTTTCCCACAAATAGAGCTTTCTTTTGATGGTATTTGATTGCCTCTATGATTTTTATTTTTTGCGATATAAACGGAAAAAGACAGAAAATTCAAAAAAAAAATTGATATTTTCTACTTTTTGTTATAAGAAAAATCGAATAAACTCAATTTTAGTCAAACATTTGGGCCAAAATGTATTCAGCCACATGTCTTTAGTAAAAAAAAATGCCAATAAGCGTATATTTATTGGTTTGCGCAAAAGTTATAGCGTCTACAAACTAGAGTACATTTTCTGGAATTTACACAGCTTTTAATTTATGACTGCCTCATCATCTCATTTCTTGAGGTGCTAAAATAGCAGGGCAGTATAAAACCCCCCAAATGACCCCATTTTGGAAAGTAGACACCCCAAGATATTTGCTGAGAGGCATGTTGAGTCCATTGAATATTTTTTTTTTTAGTCCCAAGTGATTGAATAAAGACAAAAAAAAAATAAAAAAAATGTTTTTCAAAAAGTTGTCACTAAATGATATATTGCTCACACATGCCATGGTTATATGTGGAATTGCACCCCAAAATACATTTTGCTGCTTCTCCTGAGTACGGGGATACCACATGTGTGGGACTTTTTGGGAGCCTAGCCGCATACGGGGCCCCAAAAACCAATCACCGCCTTCAGGATTTCTAATGCGGCGTACACACGCTCGGACTTTCCCGCTGGATTGTCCGCCGGACTTTCCAGCTGAGGTCCGCCAGACTTTCCGAACGTGTGGACTTGCCCACACACGCCCGGACTTTTCCGGCGGACAATCTGCCTGAGTTTTGGCCAAAGTCCGCGGGACTTTTGAAATGAACGGACTTGCCCACACACAGAGGAAAGTCCGTTCATTTAGAACGTGACTCCAGGTAGACGGGGCTAGCGAAGGCAGTGAATGCCGCAGCGATAGCCCCGTCACCTGGTGTCACAGGTACTCACCCGGGCCGAAATGCTGAGAGCTGCTCCCCTTGCGACTAGGTGCACGATGCCTCTGGAGTGGGTACGAAGGACACCGGGCACAAAGATGCACGGGTTGCCAGCAGGTGTGTTTCAGGTGGTGTGCAGTAGCGACGTAGACCAGTTGAGGCTGAAGCTGCACGGGAAGTAGACACCTGGCAGGACCGTGATGCGGCAGAGGCTGTATAGGTACCAGAACGTACACTGGAGGGAGATCCTGAAGTGCATATGAGAACTGGAAGTCCAGAACGCCAGGCCGAGGGTCAAACACAAGAGATCAGGCAGAGGAATGTCTAGGAAGCAAGCCAGGGGTCAAACACAGGTAGGTAACTCAGAGACTGTCCAGTAGGCAGGACGAGGATCAAACACAGGTGATCAGGCAGAAGAGGTATCCAGGAAGCAGGCCAAGGGTCAAACACAGGTAAGTAACTCAGAGAATGTCCAGCAAGCAGGCCGAGGGTCAAGCACAGGTAATCAGGCAGAAGAGGTATCCAGGAAGCAGGCCAAGGGTCAAACACAGGTAATCAGGCAGAAGAGGTATCCAGGAAGCAGGCCAGGGGTCAAACACAGGTAAGTAACTCAGAGAATGTCCAGCAAGCAGGCCGAGGGTCAAGCACAGGTAATCAGGCAGAAGAGTATCCAGGAAGCAGGCCAGGGGTCAAACACAGATAACAGCAGCGGTGGTCAAGCGGGTTCCAGGTCAGGCACAGGTAATCAGGCAGGTACAGGATACAAGATACTGGATACAAGGTACAGGATACAAGGTACTGGATACAAGGACTGGAGCCAGGACTCAGGGAGTAGAGACAACAAACCAGCAATTAATGAAGGGAAAGGGAAGGCCTTTTATAGGCCAGGTAAGTGGTCAGGTGGGATACCCGGACGAGTGCGCATGCGCACTCGTCCTCTGTCAGCGCCGCGCATAGCGGTGAGCCACACTGGATGGGCTGTAGCAGATACCCGAGCGCCGTGAACCCGCGCATGCGCACTCGCTACCCGGCGTACCTGCACTGTTTGCTGAGCCGCTCTACCGCGCGTGCGCATTCTTGGAACCCGGCGCCGAAGTACGGTATTTCCCTGACACCTGGTATGGATTTAAAGGGGAATCCCTACGCCGAAAAAATGGCGTGGGGGTCCCCCCCAAATCCATCTCAGACCCTTATCCGAGCACGCAGCCCGGCTGGTCAGGAAAGGGGGTGGGGATGAGCAAGCGCCCCCCCTCTGAGCCGTACCAGGCCGCGTGCCCTCAACATGGGGTGCCCTGGGGAAAGGGGCCCCACCCCAAAGCACCTTGTCCCCATGTTGATGAGGACAAGGGCCTCTTCCCGACAACCCTGGCCGTTGGTTGTCGGGGTCTGCGGGCAGGGGACTTATCGGAATCCGGGAGCCCCCTTTAATAAGGGGGCCCCCAGATCCCGCCCCCCCACCCTATGTGAATAAGTATGGGGTACGAGGTACCCCTACCCATTCACCTAAGGAAAAAAGTGTAAATAAAAAAAAAAACAACACAATTTTTTAAAATATTTTATTGCACAGCTCCGGGGGTCTTCTTCCGTCTTGGGGAGTCTTCTCGCCGGACTCCTCCGCTATCTTCTGCTCTTTTACCTAGCTCTTTCACTAGGGGGTGGGGTCACCATGTGACATGAGCATGTGACCCGCCCCTTGTCCCTATATAAGTCACATTACAGCGTGTCTGAGCCATTCCGACCAGAGAGAGCGGCGACAGCGACGACGGCAACAGAAGCCTCGGCCACCGGCAAGAACAGAAGAGACCCCCGAAGTCGGAACAAGACCCCCAGACGATGGCGGCGACGAAGAAGAAAGCCTGGCTCCACCGCTAGTGAAAGAGCTAGGTAAAAGAGCAGAAGATAGCGGAGGAGTCCGGCGAGAAGACGTCCCAAGACGGAAGAAGACCCCCGGAGCTGTGCAATAAAATATTTAAAAAAATTTTCCTCATCAACATGGGGACAAGGTGCTTTTGGGTGGGGGGGGCCGCAGGGCCCCCCTTTCCCCAGGGCACCCCTCATGTTGAGGGCACGCGGCCTGGTACGGCTCAGGAAGGGGGGGCGCTCGCTCGTCCCCACCCCCTTTCCTGACCAGCTGGGCTGCGTGCTCGGATAAGGGTCTGAGATGGATTTGGGGGCGGACCCCCACGCCATTTTTTTGGCGTAGGGAGTCCCCTTTAAATCCATGCCAGGTGACGGGGCTAGTCTGGCGGCATTCACTGCCTTCGCTAGTCCCGTCTACCTGGAGTCACATTCTAAATGAACGGACTTTCCTCAGTGTATGAGGCAAGTCCGTTCATTTCAAAAGTCCCGGCGACTAGCACCGAGACGGCGGGATTGTCCGCCGGCCTGCCGAGTCAAGCAGACAATTTTAAGTCTGAACTTAAAACTTAGTCCGCCGGACTTTTGGGAGGAAAAAGTCACCCGGAGCCCACACACGGGCGGATTGTCCGGCGGACTCTAGTCTGGCGGACAATCCCGCGGGAAAGTCCGCTCGTGTGTACGCGGCCTAACGGTGCAAATTTTTGATTTTACTCCTCACTACCTATCACAGTTTCGAAGGCCATAAAATGCCAAAATAGAACAAAACCCCCCCAAATGACCCCATTTTGGAAAGTAGACACCCCAAGCTATTTGCTGAGAGGCATGTTGAGTCCATGGAATATTTTATATTTTGCCACAAGTTGCGGGAATATTACAAACTTTTTTTTTTTGCCCAAAGTTGTCACGAAATGATATATTGCCCACACATGCCATGGGCATATGTGGAATTACACCCCAAAATACATTCTGCTGCTTCTCCTGAGTACGGGGATACCACATGTGTGGGACTTTTTGGGAGCCTAGCCGCGTACGGCACCCCAAAATCCAATCACCGCCTTCAGGATTTCTAAGGGTGCAAATTTTTGATTTCACTCCTCACTACCTATCACAGTTTCGAAGGCCATAAAATGCCAAGATGGCACAAAACCCCCAAAATGACCCCATTTTGGAAAGTAGACACCCCAAGCTATTTGCTGAGAGGCATGTTGAGCCCATTGAATATTTTTTTTTTTGTCCCAAGTTATTGAATAATGAAAAAAAAACAAAAAGTTGTCACTAAATGATATATTGCTCAAACATGCCATGGGCATATGTGGAATTACACCCCAAAATACATTCTGTTGCTTCTGGGCTCAACATGCCTCTCAGCAAATAGCTTGGGGTGTCTACTTTCCAAAATGGGGTCATTGGGGGGGGGGGGGGGGGGATTTGAACTGTCCTGGCATTTTATGCACAATATTTAGAAGCTTATGTCACACATCACCCACTCTTCTAACCACTTGAAGACAAAGCTTTTTGTTTACATTTTTTTTGCAAGAAAATTACGTTGAACCCCCAAACACTATATATATTGTTAAAGCAAAGGCCCTACAGATTAAAATGGTGGGTGTTGCATTTTTTTTTCTACACAGTATTTGCGCAGCGATTTTTCAAACTCTTTTTTTGGGGAAAAAAAGACACATTTTTTTATTTTAATGCACTAAAACACACTATATTGTCCAAATTTTTGATGAAATAAAAAAGATGATCTTAGGCCGAGTACATTGATACCAAACACGACATGCTTTAAAATTGCGCACAAACACGCAGTGGCAACAAACTACATACATTAAAAGCCTTTAAAAGCCTTTACAGGTTACCACATTAGATTTACGGAGGAGGTCTACTGCTAAAATTACTAATTAATACTAATTAATCGATCTGACCTTCGTGGTGATACCTCACATGCATGGAGCAATTGCTGTTTACATATGACACCAGACCGACGCTTGTGTTCGCCTTTGCGAAAGAGAAGGGGGGCAGGGTTTTTTTTTTTTTTTATTTAGCTTTTTTATTTTATTTTTAAACTGTTCCTTCCATTTTTTTTTTTGTTATCATTTTTATTGTTATCTCAGGGAATGTAAATATCCCCTATGATAGCAATAGGCAGTTACAGGTACTCTTTTTTTTAAAAAATTGGGGTCTATTAGACCCTAGATATTTCCTCTGTCCTCAAAGCATCTGACCACACCAAGATCGGTGTGATAAAACGCTTTCCCAATTTCCTAATGGCGCTGTTTTTATCCAGGAGGGGGGACATTCCCTCCCACTGCTTATAAAAGCAGTCTAGAGGCTAATTAGCCGCTAGAATTGCTTTTACATGAAAGCCGATCACTGGCTGAAAAGAATGATACCAAGATGATACCTAAACCTGCAGGCATCATTCTGGTATAACCATTTAAAGTCCAGCAACATACTGGACATATATTGTAATCTTTTTTTTTCATGCAGCCTCTTGGCTGAACGAAAAAAAGAGATTGATTGGTGGGTATGCCCACCATTAGAATACCTCCCTTCATCCACCCACTTCTAATGATGGGCATACATGCACCATTTATATATGCCGAAGCATGGGGGCATCCTCCCGCAAAAGTTATGCCGTGTACACGCGGTCTGACTTTTCCACGGGCAAGCCTCTGTCGGAATTTCGACCGTATGTATGCGGCATTAGGAGCCAATCGCTCCTCCGCCCCTGCTGCCCCCTATGCTTCGGCATATATGCTCTTTTTTTTAACTGTGGTGGTGAAATCACCTCCGACAGCACTGGAGTCACGGCTTTATGTATCATGGGAGCAAACGCTGTTGCTGTCAAGATAAATAAATCCGCGCTGCAGCTGAATGGCGCACCTGAAAACAAAAAAATGGTTAACAATAAAACACAGTAAACAGTAAAGTATAACAAAAATTACAAACCTGAAAAGCAAGCATGATAAAACATAACAAAATATTGCAGAATAGAATACAGTAAAAAAGAGCAACAATAGAGAATAGAGAGAGAGAGAACAATAAAACGACAACTATTTTTGTTTTTTTTATTTTATATATTTTTTTTTTTTGTAGGTTTTTTTTTATTTATTTACAACGCAGACAACTTGATTGGGAGTAAACAAGGCTGCAAAACGTTGGTTGAAATGGTTTATGAGGGGCCGAATTTTGTAGAGCCGATCGTATTCAGGGTCTCCACGAGGACGACAAAGTTCATTGTCGTTAAAGTGCATGAACCGCAAGATCTGCTTATATCGTTTCCTGGACATGGAGTGAGAGAACACGGGCATATGGTGGACTGGGAGAGTGGACCAATAAGTCCGCAGAGTCGGGAATTTATGTGTGCCCATCTTGAGGGAAAGGCCCAGAAAGGACTTAAATTCGGAAACCGTGATTGGTTTGCAATCTCTGGCAAGGGAAGGCAACTGGGGATTAGCGGCGATGTGTTGACCAGCATATATATATATTACTTTGGTCCACAATAGATCTATAGAGATCTTCCGTGAAAAACAGAGAAAAAAAATCTGGCTTAAAATCAGCTGTTTCCACCTGAATACCGGGTTGGCCAGTGAATGGGGGAAGTACGGGTTCTGCAGAAGTGGTGGGCCCTAATCAGGATTGGCGAATTTTGCAGGAAGGACACTATGGGATCGACAGGCCTGCCTTTGTCTTCTTCTTGGTGGCAGCGGGACACTAGTTGTGCTTGCCACCTCGCCAGCTTGAACTGCACTTATGGGACTCGCCACGTCACCACGTGATACTGCAGTGCTGGATGTACGTCCAGGGTGTACTAGGCCGCTGGTGCTTGCCAGTTCACCAGAAGAAATAGCGGCGCTAGTACTTCTCTGCTCCATACGAAGGACCTGCGGTTCTTGCATCTCAACAACAGCAGAAGATCGGGATCGGGTACACCTGACCTTAGCAGGGACCTCACCTCTGTCGTCAGAGCTATCTGTCATGGAGCCGCTGTCCTCTACAGGATCGTATTCTGAGCCTGATTCTGACAGATGAGTGACCTCCTCTTCACTATCTGTCATGCTCAGAAATGTGTAGGCCTGTTCACTAGTGTACTTTCGATTTGCCATTTTGGGCTCTAAATTCACTAGTGAGATTCACAGGTAAAAAAGCTCCTGACTGTTAGCGACTGTATCAAAACGCTACCAAAAAAACTGTTAGCGATCGCAGGGATCAGGCCTGACTCTGCGAACACTGCAGTTATGTGTTTAGTGTTTTGTAAGTGACAGTGATCGATCGATACTGTACTTGGGTGGGCTGGGCTGGGCTGGGCTGGGCGGAGGGGGAAAACGCAGGTGCTAGCAGGTATCTGGGCTGATCCCGCTAACAATGCGTTTTTTGGAACCCTAAACTGCTAGTATAGATCTGATCAGATCAGATATTGATCTGTTCAGATACTATACCACTAAGGGAGGTGTATGCTTTGCGTGTAGGTGTTTGCGGTACTGGCACTAACCTGGGGCGACGCAGACTTTATTTGACCCTAAAACCTAATTGATATCACCCGCTGGGCAATCAGGGGGTTAAACCGTTATTGGGTAATAAATGGCAGGTGCCCTGACACTATAAAAAACAAACTAACTAACCAGCGTCACCGGTAACAGTGATACGGTGATCACTGGTGAAAGGGTTAACTAGGGGCAATCAGGGAGTTAAAACCTTTATTGGGTAATATATGTGGGTACTTGACGCTATATAAAAACCTGACGGGGAACCTAAATAACTAACTGGCTAACCAGCGTCACTTATACAGTGATCACTGGTGAAAGAGTTAACTCTAGGGGCAATCAGGGGGTTAAAACCTTTATTAGGGGTACCTGACCTATAAACCTATTTATGAACCTATAAAAATCTGGCGGTTAACCTAAAAAAATAACTAACTACCTAGCGGCACCAGTGACACTAATGCAGGGATCAGAAAAACGATTGCTTAGTGACACTGGCAAAAGGGGGTGAAAGGGTTACCTGGGGGGCAATCAAGGGGTTAAACCTTTATTGGGGGGGGGGGGGTAGGGGGCTACCTTGGACCTAAAGGGGCCTAAAGCTAAACTGCCCTGATACTTTTTACAGTCACAAATGACACTAAATGCAGTGATCAGTAAATAAATGACCACTGAAATCAGTGACACTGTGACTGGGGGGCAGGGGGTGATCTGGGGGGTGATCTGGGGGCTGATTTGTGTGCCTATGTGTGCCTGGTGTCTGTGTACTGTTGGTGCACTTACTTGGATGTCTTCACTCCTCGGAGTTCCAGTCAGAAAGACCGACGCGAGAAGTGTGACATCACTTCCTCCTGCCTGTGTTTACAGTTCACAGGCAGGGGAAGCTTCTCATTCGCCAGGAGCGATCGCGAGGGGGTGGTCAGAAATCACTGGCCGCCCCTTCATCTCGGATCGCTCCTGAAGCAAAGCCAACCATCTCCGCCGGTGGGGGGGGGTCCGATTGGACCCCCCACCCGCTGGAAGGCAGGCACGTACAGGTACGTGGATGTGCCTGTAAGTGCCATTCTGCCGACGTATATGTACATGAGGCGGTCGGCAAGTGGTTTAAGTCTATGGGACACGAACATGAAAAATCAAAAGTGCTAATTTTAAAGGCTTATATGCAAGCTATTGCTATAAAAAAAACTGTTTGGGGACCTGGGTCCTGCCCCAGGGGACATGTATCAATGCAAAAAAAGTTTGCCACCACCATGTTTCACTGTGGGGATGGTGTTCTTTGGGTGATGTGATGTGTTGGGTTTGCGCCAGACATAGCATTTTCTTTGATGGCCAAAAAGTTAAATTTTAGTCTCATCAGACCAGAGCACCTTCCTCCATACATTTTGGGAGTCTACCACATGCCTTTTCGCAAACTCAAAACGTGCCATTTTGTTTTCTTTGCTGAAAGTAATAGCTTTCCTCTGGCCACTCTGCCATAAAGCCCAACTCTATGGAGCGTACCGCTTATTGTCTTCCTACAGATACTCCAGTCTCTGCTGTGGAACTCTGGAACTCTGCAGCTCATCCAGGGTTAACTTAGGTCTCTGTGCTGCCTCTCTGATTACTACCCTCCTTGCCCGGTCCGTGAATTTTGGTGTGCGGCCTTCTCTTGGCAGGTTTGCTGTTGTGCCATGTCCTAGGGATCATCAAAGATTTGGATTTTTTTTTATAACCTAACCCTGACTTGTACTTCTCAACAACATTGTCCCTTACTTGTTTGGAGAGTTCCTTGGTCTTCATGGCAGTGTTCGATTAGTGGTGCCTCTTGATTAGGTGTTGCAGTCTCTGGGGCCTTTCAAAAAGGTGTGTATATGTAATGACAGATCACGTGACACTTAGATTGCACACAGGTGGACATCATTTAACTAATTATGTGACTTCTGAAGGTAATTGGTTGCACCAGAGCTTTTTATGGGCTTCATAGCAAAGGGGGTGAATACATATGCACATGCCAATTTTCATTTTTTTTTTTGAAAAATAGTTTTATGTATATATTTTTCTAATTTTACTTCACCAACTTAGACTATTGTGTTCTGATCCATCACATACAATTCAGATTAAATAAACATTGAACTAAAGTCTGTAATGTAACAAAATAGGTAAACAGCCAAGGGGGGGGTGAATACTTTTGCAAGGCACTGTATTTTTTTTAAGACTGAAGATCCTCTTTAAGCTAAAAAAAGGGAATTATTCTTTTTTTATATATTTTTTTTTAGTCCAGATGGTGTTAAATAATGGTTACTACTCTATCTGTGACTGCACTATCTGTGCAAATGTGCCTCAGCGCATATGTGCGCAGTCTCCATCAAAAGTCCATGCCGAAGAACAGTAGGAAGACAGAGCGTTGTCACTCTCTAACTGAAGTGCCTGCATGACAAGATCACTAGGTGTTATTTTAATTAAAGTTGCACATTTAAAAACAGTGAAAATGTCTTTTGAAATAACAATAACCTGTCAATGCCTACAGTATATAAGTTTTACTGATTGCTTTTACAATAAGTTTAAATAGATGATAAAGGATTCCAAGAGCAAATAGACAGCAAACAGTGGTTGCTTGCTGTGTGGCTCTGTTTGCAGGAAACTAAACCAGCTGTACGACAAAGGCAGGGCATAGACAGTGGAAATTTCTTTCCTGCAACCCAAGAAATTTGCACGATTCTCACATCAACACAGCCAGTGCTGACAAGGGAATCCCTCCTGTCGAGCAATTATCTGCTTCCAGCGAGACGGCGAGGTAGAAGACAGTGATTATTGTTAGCGGCTATAATAGCCGCTAGCGATAATCACAAGTGAATCCATCAGGCTAGTTTAACCCAAGTCAATCGATCAACTTGGTACATTCAGCCTGCACACACGGTTCGAATCTCAGCCGGTTCCTGATGAACCAATCAAGATTCCAACTGTCTATGGCTGGCCTAAGGGACAAGTCGCTGCTGATTAGTCATATCCGTCTAAATGGAAATTACAGCTGGGGCAGTAATTTTACAGTCTGTAAAAAAAAAAAGGGAATTTTGACTTACCTCTAAATTCCATATCTTGGAGTACAGTATATGGCTGGATGTTCATAGGTTATAGACTGCTACATTCAGGTAATTGGACACTGGCAAACCTTTTGGACATATCCCCTGGACATACCCCTATAAACCTACTACATTCCATGAGACCTCTGTTTTTTTAGCAAGCAATGCAGAGTAACACAATAACAGAAGGGAGGGTCCTGTACTGTACTCCAAGACAGGAAATGTACAGGTAAGTCAAAATTCCTTTTATCTTAGTTGTACAGTACAGGATGTGGTCTGATCATTCATCGATTCTGGGACATCCCCAGGCAATGAATCAGAGAGGTGGGAAACAACAATACAAACCGAAGAGTGCCAACAGGCCCAACAAAACAAACTAGGGCCAAAGACTCAACTCAGATTACTGCTAAAAGAACCTGCGTCCACATCCAAGAACAGGCTACATCCTGTATATTCATCTGGAGAAGTTGTGGAACAAAGACCACGTGGCAGCCTTACAGAGCTGGGCAACAGAAGCTTAAAGTAGTTTTAACCTCCCTGGCGGTATGATTACTGTATATACTCGAGTATAAACTGAGCTTTTCAGACCATTTTTTAGGCTGAACCCCCCCCCCCCCCCCAGCTTATACTTGAGTCAGGGTGCAGCCTCACTGTGCCCGTCTGCCACCATACCTTTGTTTACTAAAACAGCGGGTGTCTCCCGCTGTGTTATTCAGTCTGTTCGGCGCTGTCCATTGTAACAAAGCCCCGCCTCATCCTTGTCCGTGATAGAGGAACACTGATACAATGCTGGGAAACTGTACCAGTGTTCCGCCTTGTGCTCCTGGGCACAAGGAGGCTGCAAATGGGCACAAGGAGGCTGCAAATGAGCAGTGAGACTGCAAATGGGCACAGTGAGGCTGCAAATGGGCATTGTTTACCCAGTAGCTTCTGCATTTTCCCACCCTAGGCTTATACTCGAGTCAATACGTTTTCCCATTTTTTTGTGGTAAAATTAGGTGCCTTGACTTATATTCGGGTCGGCCTATATTAGAGTATATATGGTATGTCTGATTTTTGAATGTCAAAGTGGTACATTGTTTTGCATGTAAATGTGTTGTTTTATACCGTAGGCCTGTACATCTTAGAAATAACTCACTTAAATCTGTCCAAACAAGAGTCTAGTAGACATCCTGGGTATGATAAAGTTTAAAACACGAAATCATAAATTATAACATAATAAATAACTATAAATAATTATAAAAAAAAAATAATAATAAAACAATTAATTTCCCCACGAATAACTATGGCTCAATTCTGTAAGTGATTCTAATTCACTATCGCTGTTTTCTAGCTGGTCTAAAACCACTTTTGACGTAGAGGGATGCTTTTTGGATGCCATGAACGTTCTCAAGTTTCCAGGCAGAAAGAAAGTGCACAATAAAATTTATTTTGGAGAAAAAAGAAAGTGCAGGCAGGGCACTGGACAAAGCACTAGGGATACAACTGAGGTCAAATGAGTTGATACAGTAATGTAATCCTAACGGATTACAATGTATTGTGTGTGTTATTTGAATTTTCCGCCAGTTCCGCCCCCATGCGATAATCGCAGGGAACGGTACCCGGAACACAGAGGCATTGGGCGGAGGATTCAGCCAGAAGACACAGCATTAGTACATCCCGGGCCCTGATCTATCCCTCTATAAAACATATAGCGGCATGGATCGGCCCATATTGGCTCACTGGCTGTGAATGACAGCAGTGGGAGCCAATGAGGAGAGGGACTCCCGTGGCAGCTGAGGCTCTCGTGCACATTGCTGGTTTGAGAGGGAGCTCAGGTGAGTATTAGGGAGGGCTGGGGGGGGGGGGGCAGCACACAGGGTTATTTACCTTCATGCATAGAATGAGCCTTTGCAACCACTTAAATGTCGGAAAGACCAGGAAACTCCAACTGATTTGGTGGAGTGCACATAGAAGTACTGGAGGCACCATATACTTAAAGTGGTTGTAAAGCCACTTAGTTATATTTCTATAATCGCCTATGTTAGATAATTTTATGTGCCCCACTGTACGTGTTGTATAAAAAACATGACGATTTGTACCTTATTTCAGAGCGCATCCTGGCGCTTATGTGACTGCTCGCCTCTTTCCTCCTCTCCTCCTGTGTCGGGGCTCAGCAGCCATGATAATACCATGGTCAGTTTACAGGGGGAGGGCAGAACCAGGCAGGACCAGCCAGGTATTTTAGATTATACAAGGGGCCAAATTACACAGCACAAGCACTGTGCTGTAATTCATGCTTTAAGGTAGCCCTGCCTGACCCCCCCACGCTATGCCACTGGTTACACTATGGGTAGAGGATGGGGCACTGACAAGCTCCAGGCGCCCCCTCCTCCCAGTGAAGAGTAGGTAAGCCAGTGGCCGTGGCTATGCCCTGGGTGGCTGCCTAGTGTGCCAAGCTGTAGCACCGGCCCTGGAAGCAATTAGGATCCGCAATTAGGATGTGTAATATTTCTTTATATCTGTCCGTGTTCTGAAAATGGTTGGGAATGGTTTGGTCTGAACTTAAAGCTGGCCATAGATGGATTGGAGTAGACCGATTCTAACGATTGTATTCTCATGAAGGGCTTGCTGGAAAATGTTGCTTTGATTAGCACATGCAGCCACTTGGAGGAGTCCAGATGTCAATTCAATGACACACCAGGCAAGATTCTGCATCCACCTCAAATTTGTGGCTGGGGGAATCTTTTCAATATTTTATGTTCAACCCTCTGGCTTAATGAAAAAAAAAAAAAAAATTGAGCCATCTCTGGCCAGCTTAAGATGCCAAGGGTATGTTCTTTTAATTACAAGTGACAGTGTATGCCAGAAGCATGCCGAGGAGCTTCTAGCAGATTATCCGGGGCCATTATCTAGACAGTGAACCAATTGCAGATCTCTTTGTTTAGATAAGCAATAAAGCCCCATACACATGGGCAGAATGTCAGGAGACATTTGTAGGGTACAAAAAATACCAGCCGACATTCTGCCCATGTGTCTGTTGGACGTGCATGCTGGAAAACCAGCAGCAGACTGACTCCTGGTCAGCCCTCTCAGCCAGTGGCATAGAGCGCTGATCGGAGTGTTCTGGCAAGGGGGATGGCGTCAGCCTGTCAGAACACAACAGCTCAGCGGGGGAGATCGCTGAACTAACCTTGCATGGTTAGTACAGCGGCTCCCAGCCGGAGCTGCCAATTTTTTTTTGGTGTAACCCATGGGGTTGCATGAAAAAAACTGTAGTGTGTACCAGGCTTTAGGATGGACAGCCTTCAATACACCTGCACGTGTAATTTTCTATCCAAGGGGCTGAGCTGTTGGTAAAACTAATGGTAATGAACTATTTAAAAAAGGATAAAAGAGATGGATACACAAGAAGGAAAACAGGAAAGAGAGGTTTGGGCAAATATGGACAGAATGGGAACTAAGCCAAGTAGAGATTGAACAATAAAGAACAACAAAGAATTCACTCAAAGTGCCATAAAGAAGGTGGGGGGTTACGAGAGGGGGAGGCAATATACTTCCTTTTTTTTTATTTTTTTATTGCTTCTTTTCTTCCTCTTTTTACTTATACTCCTTCCCACCCCTGTTTTTTTTTTTTTGCTTTGTTTTTTTTGGGTTTAGTCACATAGGGGGAAATAGGGGGGATAGGATAATACGGAATAAAATGGCATTTAGGAGCCTTATACACCTAATTTTAAGGGTGAAGTGGATGATTTTTTTTTATTTTTTTATTTTTTTATGGAGTGGGGGAATTTTCTAAAAACACAACCTATTTCACAAATATAAGGGAAAGGGGAGGGTAGTGAAGGAAGGGGGTAAAGCAGAAGGGAGTAACATGGAATTAAGATGTTTTGTACACTAATTTTCAGGGAATGGCTTTTCTTAAAAATTCCTTTTTTTTTTTCCCCTTTCTTTTAGGGAAGGGGAGAGGAGGAGGAGAGGAGGCAATTATAATAATAATATTTTTATTTTTATTTTTTATTTTATTTTTTTCTCCCTTTTTGGGAATTTTTAGATAATGGGGGGAGGAGGGCATTAGTGATAAAGATATTTTCATGTTAAGAAATAAAAATGATATTGGATTTTAGATGGAAATGTTAAAAGAAAAACCAATAAAAACTTGATGATAAAAAAAAAAAAAAAGGGAAACAAACCTCATTATGACTCATACAATCACGATATGAATTTACCCAATATATGTAAAAAAAGAAAAACATGTCTACCAAGCAAATGCAAATATAAATACAAATATTTATTAACATATGTAGAGCCGACACTTTACTAAAGTGTGTGCTATATATGTAAATTTAGTTTTCCAGAACTGTAACAGAGTTCTTGGGGTTAATTGTACAGGTTTTTACTTTGGCATTAGTTTGGCTGGGCTGTACTGGTGTTCTGCCTGGTCATAGGTGCAGTGGGGCCCCATGTAACATGCTGAGAACCAAGCCTCGTTGGACATGTTAGGTACCAATCTTTCTCTGAACCAATCAGTGGGCGCGTCTGGCTCCACTGTGTAGTATGGGAAGGGGTATTTAAGATGCTGAAGTCACGTGTTCAGGGTTCAGCTGGTGCTTTGATTTCTGGTTCCGGCCCGGACCAACCCCGTGAGGGGTCCCGGACCCAGGAGTGTCTGCCGTCCCTGTAAGCATGGTCACCCTGACCAGCCCCAGAGGCTCTCATGGTCTGGGGTGGGGATCCGTCCGTTTCCGAGCCTCCGAACTGGCTTGTTCGAGGCCCAGTAACTGAAAGAGGATTCGGAGATGGGACATGGGTGTGCTCTCGGCATTGAAGAGACACGGCAACTCGTACAAGCGACCAGTGGAGGACTCAAGGGCCAAGAAGCTGGCTGCTCGGTAAGAGCCTGGGAACTGGAGTTGTATGGACACTAGAGAATCCACACTTATCACAGTATCGCTGAAAGATCCAGGTACTGTGGGAAAGGTTCCTAACTTATCTTCAGTTACAATCTAGTCTGTGGCAGAAACTTTGTAATTTTTCTGGATCACATGTTGGCTGCTAAATCTATGGTTAGAGGTTTATCCAGCAGTGAAGAGCCCAGTTGCGAGTGGCTACTCTCTGGGCTACCTAAGAGACATTCAATCAATTCAGTTTTATCACCCGTGCCCTCTATTCCCAATTGAGACTGTGTTATAGTTGGATGTTACCCCTGCAAAATAAAAATCCTCAAAAGGACTTTTGTGTGTCAGCATTTGAAGTTGCTGGGTACTAACCCTGGGAACCCCTAGACAATGAACGACGAGCTACGAGGAGGTAATTGGTAAGCCCAGAAAGTTCAAGGTGGCCCCAAGGGGGTATGACCGCTACACATACTGTACATAAATCACAAAAATCAAGGTACATAAAGACATGGATGAGTGAGTTTGGGGTGGAGGAACTTGACTGGCCTGCACAGAGTCCTGACCTCAACCCAATCGAACACCTTTGGGAGGAAATAGTGTGGAGACTTCGAGCCAGGCCTTCTCATCCACATCAGTGCCTGACCTCACCAATGCACTTCTGGAAGAATGGTCAAACATTCCCATAGACAAACTCCTAAACCTTGTGGACAGCCTTCCCAGAAGAGTTGAAGCTGTTATGGCTGCAAAGGGTGGGCCAACTCAATAATGAACCCCACGGACTAAGACTGGGATGTCATTAAAGTTCACGTGTGTAAAGGCAGGCTTCACAATACTTTTGACAATATAGTGTGTGTATATATATATATATATATATATATTTATATTTTGTGTTTTTAACCTGTTTAGCCGGTTTTGGTGGTCTGTGAAAGGCAGGGGGGGGCTTTTTTACTGTCTTGGGGGGTCTGATTGAGGAAGAAGGAAGTCAATAATCTTCCTCCATACTCAGTTCTCTAGAGATTCTCTTTTTTCCCCTGATTCTCCACCTCTGGGCTGGAGAATCTGTAAGGAAGAATTCCAGTGAGGTGCCGAAATTACACCTTCATAAACTGTCAGTTTCCATTAATGATAGACTCTCTGCGTGCTAAGATGATCAGTGGAGAACATGTCCTCCGCTGGATCATCTTAGTTTCATAAACCGCTAATGGTCTGACCGCTAATCATCAGGATCAAAACTCATCTCGGTTTCATAAATGGACACCTGTATGTGAGTCACTGACGATCTGCCACATTGGGGTTAATTTATTAAAACTGAAGAGTGTAAAATCTGGTGCAGCTCTGCAAAGAAACCAGTCAGCTTCCAGTCAAAGCTTAATTGAAGAAGCTGAAGTTAGAAGCCGATTGGCTACTACGCAGAGCTGCACCAGATTTTTCACTCTCCAGTTTTAGTAAATCCAGTGTATTAAAGATGTAGGGAACCAAAATTCCCTATTCACATGGTGTGCTTCTGTACCACCACGAAGGGAGTCATGAAGGAACATCTGACATTACTGTCGGAGTGTGCAGAGTGGGTGCAGGAGTGAACAGAGAACATTAGTTCCCCGTGTCTCTTTGTGGCTGCATTGAAGAGCACATTTATCCTTTTTTTTTCTGTTGCAACGTTCTTTAAAAGAATGCAAAATCACAAGGAATCGTTTTAATTGGAGCTGTAGGGAACTGATATTTGCACTGCATGATGTCACCCTCTCGTTGAAGCCACATCAGCATTCCATCTTCACATTAGAGTCCCTTTAATGCATTAGAGTCCCCCCTTCACACCGAAGACCATAATCACATCATACTCCTCCACACATCAGAGTCTCCAGTCACAAAGTCTTCAGTCCCCCCTTCACAACTTTACCGTGGCTTTGGCATCATGGCATGGGGTGGAAGGTCTGCAGAGAATAAGAACTTCTGTCCTCTTTTTGATGCCTGCCCTGGATCAATGTCATCCCTTGCCATCAGACATGCAAGCCTGCTGCCAGCACCATGGCAACAAATAACACAGTGCATGCAACCTGTATCTGTGACTGCACTCGATTAGGATAGAAGGTTGTCAGACAGTAAGGTGCTGACAAGGAACCCCCACTTCTCAAATTTTGGGTGGTCCATCAGAAACCACCTAAAATTCAGTCAATGTATGGCCAGCTTAACATAGGTCTTCCTCTTTGTATCCAAACCAAAAGAATACAAAGCAATTGATGGATTTGTGCTAAAGCAATTGCTATCATTCTAAAATATTTTTTTTTTTAGATGGGTATCTTCAGATTAAAACGTGTAACTATCTCCTGCAACAAGACATATACTATAGCACACATTAATGACACCGACAGCAGTAGCAACAGAGTGAATTTCCTTCCTCTAGGAAGACTTCTTTAAATACTTAACACTACTTTCAGGTCATTTCAAGTGAATAAGCTTAAGCTTTAAAACCACTTAGGTAGATTAAGTTGGCCAGAAAGATAATTAGGATAATATTTGCAGGGGCAACTTAAAATACGTGAACCTTGTAGAATCAATAAATTTGTGTTTGAGTTGATATTTAGGCAAGTCATTAGTCTTTAAAATGAAAACGCAAGTACCTTGTGAAGAAAGCAGAAAAATACTTACCTGTCTGGTGTTTGCTATGTAGCAATGTTCCTGGCACTGAACCTATTCCACACTTGGATATGCAGAATACGTCCACTGCTGTGGTTCCTTCCTTTGACCCCTTCTTTACCATTGAGACCAAGAAGAAGAAAGCACAGTGGCCATTGGGATGATGTGCTTTTTGACCAGCAAATGGTCCATCAGACAAGTATAATGCTCGTTTCTTTATTATCTTTTAATGGCACCCCAAATGTGAGGCGATTCTGCTGCAGCAAACCGTGCCTTTCAAAAGTGCAGGTCTTAGGAGCCCCAGGAGCAGGGCTGGAGGGGTGTCATATCACCTATGACAGGGTAATACACACCTGTGTGCTGCCAATGGTACAGGGCAGGGGCTTGCTGGGGGACTACAAGCCCCAACATGTGCTGCGCCTCCACTGCAGACTGTGATAGAACTATAAGTCTCAGCATGCCTCATTTATTACAATTTTAAATGTACCGAGTGCTTAGGGATCCTAAGGTTTAGGCCGGGTTTACGTGGTTTGCAGAGTGGCTCGCAGCAGGGGGTCCGGTGTGTCCCTGTTCTCCATTTTAGCTGTGACTCAGGTCCGAATTCGGACCTGAAACTGAGCCAAAGAAGCACAAGACCCTTCTGCAGTGCGCTCCGTGTTCGCCCCAGAGATGTGTGAACCGGCTCCATAGAGAGCCGGTCACACTCTCCTGTCATGCGAATTGGATGCGGGGAAATCCACATACAATGCGGATCAGTGGGAAACCAGCCTTCTAGGCAAAAAACGGTGTGTAAACCTGTAGATACACATCAGGGCTACATATGAGAAGGAGTTAATCGTTAAAAATAAAGCTTCGTTTAGCTGGCTTCTAGATTCAAAGCAACATGTTTCAAGCCCTGGTTTAGGATATAATTTCATAATCTTATTCTGAAGCAACTATGACAAGTCATGTATAGTAAAATAAAATATTTATTTAAAAAGATAACATTTGTATGGGTAATAAAAAATAAAAAGACGTTAGGGATAGACTTTTTTCTAACCACAATGTGGCTCATCCCCAGCATATATATATATACTGCTGCACAGCAGCAAATTCAGTCATTAATCCACAAGGTTGCTACACATTCATATATACACAGGCATTCGGTTACATCCTCAAGACACACAGTGCAACCCCACATTCCAGCAGTCTATGCTTGAACAAGAAGTCCTTATGATGCATGGCCCCTATGAGCAACACTTCTCCCCCTCACTGCCTGGGGGTTGGTCTTCTCCACTAGCACCTCTTCTTTTTTTTGTGGATGTGAAGGAGCTGGCAGCGGTGCCAAATGCTTGATTTCATCAAAGTCCGTGTCCTCTCTCCTTGTGAATGGACTGCACACGGTCTCCACCAATGCAATCATCACGCCAAAAAAGGCCAGCACGCTGCCCAACACGTACATTTTCACCATCTTCTTGTTGGGTTTCTGGCTCAGTAGCTCTTTGGCAAAAGGGATCAATTCATTCATGGTTTCCATAGTGAGGAGATTATGTAGACTGATTCAATCTCCTACCTGCAGACAAACATAAAAGGAAAAAAGAAATGTTACTTGTCAATTTTTAGCACTGATTACACAGAACAATTTACAAAAGGCTACAATGTCCAATATATGGCCAAACATCTTGGAAGTTTTATACACACTTGGGTTCATTCTTATTACAGGTAGCTTATTTGCAGCTGACAATTTATACAATATATACTGTAGATTCACATCAGTCCCTGCCCTCAAACAGCTTACAATCTAATCTCTATATACACACACACTCACACACACTAGGGCCAATTATTCTACCAGCACATCTCTGGAGTGTGGAGTGAAAACCAAAGTACCCAGAAGAAACCTACACAAGCAAAGAGAGAACATGCAAACTCCATACATGGTCTTCACTGGGATTTCAACCAATTACCCCAGTGCTGCAAGACAATAATTGCTACCCATCAAGATGGCCTTTTCCCAATGCCTATTACAGAGAACCTTTTAAAATAGCTTTCTGGTCTCAGGGAACCTTGCTAATAATCACCATACACTACAGCTCATTGTACATTATGGTGTGATGGTCAGAATGCTCCTTGCAGATATCTAGAAAAGTCACTGGTGTCAGATTTTACTTATCTGAAATGTAGAAATTACCCAAGGAATCCCCAGCAAACCTTGGGGGGAACCCTACGGTTCTATGCAACCCTGGCTGAGAAAGGCTGCACCAATGATGACCAATCCATACATAGAACAATTTTGTACACTGTTTGATCATATTGTCAAACAGATTTACCATCTAGTAAAATTAAACAATCCTAATCAAAAAACTTTGCTGCAATCAGATTTCCTATCCGAACCAATCGGAATCAAGGATTTGGGTTTTTGCTCAAAATCAAGTAATGACACAGTGGTGGGTTACTGTAACTGGAGGACTCAGAATCTGGTGCAGCTTTGACAATAAAAAAAACTTGGAAGCTAATTGGTTTATTTGCAGAGCTGCACACAATTTTGTACTCTCCAGGTTTAGTAAATCCCCCCCCCCCCCCCTCAGTGTGTGTCTTTTCACTAACTCATATCTTCAATGACATTGGGTTTGATTTACTAAAACAGGAGAGTGCAAAACTGTGCATGGTAGCCAATCAGCTTCTAACTTTAGCTTCTGACAAAAAAAAAAAAAATTTGCGCTCTCCAGTTTTAGTAAAATTAACCCCATTGTCTGATGCAAAAAAAAAAATTGTTCAATCAGATCATTATGTGTATGGCCATCATTCGATATTGGCAATCAATATAATCCTACATACAGGGAGAGTACAGTACAAATCCAAGTTATTCTTATCAGGTACCAAGAAAAAATAATGTATGTATGTATGTATATGTATATATATATATATATATATATATATATATATATATATATATATATATACACACACATACACACACTTCATTTAAATTAATGACTGTACACAAATCATTAAATGACAGGCAAAGTAAAAGATGGATTATTAGATAGATGTTATGTGTATGAGAGATTTCTCAGAGGTGCAGCAATCATATAACTTGTCTTACCTGCTTCTACAGATCGTCCTGCCTGCTTTGCTCTCTTTCTCTGGCGATCATGAAGCTGTAAAGTCATCTGGCTGCATGTTGAGTCCCTGAGCCTTTTAACTGTCAGGCCCCGCCCCCCGCAGTGTGGGCCCCGCCCCCGGAGGGTGACCATGTGCTGATCACGCAGAGTGTTGGCGTGCTCCTCCTTGTAGCCACTGCCAGGTCTACGTGTTCCCTGGACTAGCTGGATGTGTGAAGGGCTCGTATTCCCACCAGCGTGATCAGTGCATGCACAAAGCAGGCAGCTATTGTCCTGGGATGTGTCTGGGGGGCGGGGAGCTCCTATTGTATCCATTCCTTGCACTCTCCTAAGTCACGTAGTAAACGTGCAGGATTCTTCTTGTGACCTCAACACCAGGAAATCCCCGGATGGACGGTGCTGTGGTCAATGCTGGGTGACCTGTCCTGGGGCACGTCTCTATTATTAAGTATTGCTAATAACACTGGATCATTTCATCTAATGACAGGAGAAAAAATACAAACTGCCCTGGTTGGTTGTTTTGCCTCATTTGTAGTTGCAAAATAATAAACTAAGTAAGTAAGATCCATTTTAATATTCTTAATGGCACTGTTTGGGATTGGTAAATTGAAAATAAAGTCAATTTGTTGCATAAAAAAGTATAATGTTACTAACCACTTTCCCTTTGGAAGGATTTACCCCCCTAACCTCCCTGGCGGTATGATTATGGAAGATTTTTGCGTCTCAAAGCGGTACTATTGTTTTGCATTTTATATTGTAGGCCTGTAATTCTTAGTAATAATACGCTTAAATCTGTCCAAACCAGAGTCTAGTAGATATCCTGCGTATGATAAAGTTTGAAACACAAAATCATAAATAAGAATATAATAAATAATTCTAAAAAAAAATTATATAATAAATTTTTTTTTGCCACGATTCACTATTGCTCAATTATGAAAGTGATTCTAATTTACTATCGCTGTTTTTTTAGCTGGTCTAAAACCACTTTTGACGTAAAGGGACACTTTTTGGTTGCTATGGACAATCTCCAGTTTCCAGGCAGAAAGAACAATATATATATATATATATATATATATAAAAATATAAAACTGCATGCAGGGCACTGGACAAAGCACTAGGGACAAAAAGGATGTGAAATGATTTCATACAGTAATGCAATCTGTAATAATACAGTGTACTGTATGTGTTATGAATTTTAAATTTTTTTAATTTGCCGCCGGCTCCGCGACGCTCGCAGGGAACGGAGCCCGGCACACAGCGGGAGGACATCGCAGGATCCTGGGCAGAAGGTAAGTATGTTGTACCAGGATTCTGCAATGCAATGACGAGTCTGGCTCGGGGTTACCGCTAATGGCACTGAAATTTAACCCTGAGCCACACTCGGGAAAACTGCCAGGGAGGTTAATGACGCGGGCGTGCGACACTGTACCCAAATAAAATTGATGTCCTTTTTTTCTCCCCACAAATAAAGCTTTCTTTTGGTATTTGATCACCTCTGCAGTTTTAATTTTTTGTGCTATAAACAAAAAAAAAAAAAAAAAAAAAAAAAAAAGACCGGCAAAAAAAAAAAATTAAATAAAAAAACAATATTTTTTACTTTCTGCTGTAAAACATATCCAATAAAACAAAAAAAAAATTTTTTCTTCATCAATTTAAGCCAATATGTATTCTGCTACATATTTTTGGTAAAAAAAAAAAATCCCAATAACCATATACTATTTTTATTGTTATTATACAGGATTTATATAGCACCGATAGGTTGCGCAGCGCTTTACAACATGAGGGCAGACAGTACACTTATACAAATCAATACAGGAGTATATTGATTGGTTTGCACAAAAGTTATAGCATCTGGAAACTATGGGATATTTTTATGTAATTTTATTTATTTATTTTATTAATAATGGCAGAGATCAGCAAATTATAGTGGGGACTGCGACATTGCAGTGGACAATTCGGACACTAAGTGAAACTTTTGAAATTTTTTTGAGGACCAGTGACATTATTACAGAGATCAGTGCTAAAAAATATGCACTGTCACTGTACTAATGGCACTGGCAGGGAAGAGGTTAACATCAGGGGCAATCAAAAGGGTTAAATGTGTCCCTAGGGGGTGCTTGATAACTGTGTAGGGGAGGTGCTTTAACCGTGGGAAGACAGAGATCCGTGTTCCTGTTTAGCAGAAACCCAGGATCTCCATCTTCCCCACTAACAGTACAGCAATCTGCCTTGTTTACATAGGCAGACCGCGGTGCTGATTCTCTCAGGAACGATTGGCAAGTCCTGGCAGACATGGGGACCGCCAGACCTGCCGATTGGCTCCTGTTGTGTCTAATTACAGTGGGAGCGGGTCGCCAGCATGCGTGCCCCAGACCTGGAAGTGCAGAATTACATGCATAAATGCGTATGTGAGTAAATGCGTAGCCATTCATTTGAATGAAAGACGTATTGTACAAGTTATATGATATGGGGTTGGTTAGCTCAGGTGGTAGGTGCATTTTTAGTGAAGTTCATGCCAGTCCAAACTGTGTTTTAAAGGCTTGTCAGACCACTTTTATTTCAAGGAAAAGCAAAGTCTATACAAGGTTGCCCATGCAGGGGTTTCAGCTTCACAAAACATTAGGTAACAGAAAATACTAGGGCCAATTTAGACATGATCCAATTAACCTACCAGCATGTCTTTGGAGTGTGGAAGGAGTACCCGGCACAAACCCAACGCAGGCACAGAGAGAACATGCAAACTCCATGCAGGTAGGGTCGTGGTTGAGATTCAAACCAGCGACCCTAGTGCTGCTAGCCTTCTCCTGGCCTCCAGATAGGGTTCACCTAGCACCCCGGATTCTCTCACACGTCTCAGGAACACAGGACTACCTCCAGTGGACTTTCTAGTCACCTCAGATTTCTCAGTCTCTCCAGACCCACATAGCTGTCCTGACTCTCCAAGTTCTGTGGGCAAGAAGTCCCCCCAACAAAGGGTCTCTTCTCGTTAGACGGTCACCCCTTCTGGCTGGAGCACACCACCATCTCCAAACAAAGGCTTGGTCATTGAATGACTGAAACTTACAACAACCCTTTTATTTCATCACCCCCTCTTGCACTTGTGCCTTATATTTTTGTATTGAAACGATCAGAACGTAATAAAAATTGTCAATTATAAAAAAAAATATATAAAAAAGGCAGAAACAGGGACCCTCTGCTTAATAGCGCCAGAGTTAGAGATCTTGTTCAAATTCCACTCGGCTATGGTGGAAGATTGCTTATGGTTGCTTGAAGAAATATCTGTATTTGTGCTGGAGAATCAGTTCTAATACAGTTCGATCAAACGATCAGTTTAAATTGTTTACATTTATGACTAATCAATCATATTTTTGATCAATATTCGGTTTAAATACCATGTGTGATGCGTGGTTCAATATTTTACGGGATAATGAGTCATTTGTTTATGACATCTTGTACCTAGATGGATCACAAATTGCTACATGTATGGTCACCATAAAATGAAATCCGATTGGTTTATATGGGTCCTTGTACTCTGCACACTGTTTGCACTTTGCATAGTCTTACTGAACAAATTCGTAGTGTTACGATTGTAGGCAAATATCAGTTTAGGAGCCAAATCTACTGTATGTTATCAAAACAAAAGATGTTACGAGCCTACACAAAATGTATAATAACATAGTCATGGAAGCCAGAACATCCATTAATATAAAAGGTTATCTATCTGTATAATCACTTGTATAACTGCCCCCCAAAAAATGGCTTATTTGAATCTGAACATCCAGGGGGAGAACAGGGCATAATTTACATGTGTGATACACACTGATCTAGATCTGGCAATATAAATAATCAGGACTTGATATGTTAGGATTAAAATGAATAGGTTTGTCAGTTCCTGACAGTGTAAGCATACATTTCTTTACTCTTTATGTGGATCTTTCTACCTGTTCTAGTAGCTTTGCTAATCCTATGTCTTGTACCATGGTTGCCATGTGTATAATGAGTCTGTGAACTCTCTCTGTTGCGGAGCATGTCCTCTGTGTGTATACTTGTTACCTTTCACCTACATAGGATCTGAACTTGCAATCACAGGATGGCTTGTCTGTGAAATGATTCTTGGTGTGATGTAGAATCTTACGACAGAGCCCTGGGGCCATACTGAATGAAAGTTCTAAAACAAAGTTCTGACTTTTGAAGTCAGAAATCTATGTTTTAAAGCCTAATTATGTGATATGTGTAATAAACAATTAGGAACCAACTGTGTAAACTCCGCGCCAAATAAAATTGTTTAAAACAGTGATGGTAAAAAAAACAAAACGATTACTATAAATAGAGCTGCTCCCTGCGGAAGGAATAATTATTCCCCAATATTGTGTGTTATAGTGGTATAGGGGCGCTAGTATTTAATTATATTGTATAAGTGATACTACATTAAATTATATAATATAAATGATCATATATTCTAACCAATAGGACATAGAATGTAGTCTTGATTCAAGATTCAAAATTGGTGCAAAGTGAAACTCATTCAACATTAAAGTGACCTAGTAATTTCACAATAACCACCTGGTGATTAATCTGTGTGCAACACAAAAAGCAACAACAATAAAAAAAAAAAAATATATATATATATATATATATATTTTTTTTTTTTATTTCTGGTTGTTGCTTTTTTTCTTTAATGTTGAATGAGTTTCACTTTGCACCAATTTTGAATCTTGAATCAAGACTACATTCTATGTCCTATTGTCTATATAAATACATTTATATTATATAATTTAATGTAGTATCACTTATACAATATAATTAAATACTAGTGTCCCTATACCACTATGACACACTAATTATGTGATAACCAAATAAATAAAATACTTTATAATCACCAATTTTTTCAGATTGTTTTAGTTGAGCATATATTAATGAGCTATAAAAGTAACTTTTAAAACAAATTCTTCAACTATAGAAAAAAAAGCATTTCTTTGTTCTTATTTATTGGCTAATATTTTTTGCAAGTACAGTGAACCTGTGTCAGCCCAATCTGATTAACAGCGGGTCTGATGCTGACCTATCTGTGTGTTAAATGAAAGAAATCCAATGGACTCCTCCAACTAGTGGCATGCCCGTCCATTGCGTCCGCCCTATCCATGCGTCCGGCCCCCTGATCTACATGCAGGGCGCCGGTCCATGGATTCCATTGGGGGGGGGGTTTGAAGCACATGATTAGAGCCAAAGGCTCCAATAGGCTTCAAAATAGGTTGGGCTCAGGGTGCAGAGCACCGCACTCAGAGTCCACCCAGTTGTGTGAGAATAGCGAATGAATATTTGCTATTATTACAATGATTCTCCTCCTGGGCAATCAGGAAGCGGGTCGTGAGGCCGTTTCCCGATTGGATGAAGGGAGAAACCATCCTATTGGCTGCCGAGGAGAAGTACAGCCAGGGAGACGCATCCCGGGACACGGAGAGACTGAGGGGGGAAGCCCCTGCCCCCTGTCAGCACAAAGTGAGTGAGCTGGTGACAGGGTGGGGGGGGTGGGAGTTAGGTGCGGGCTGAAGTGATGGGGGGTGTCAGGTCCATCTGCCTACCTCCCCGACCGATGGCGCACCAGCCGCCACTGCCTCCAATCTTGCTAAACAGCGCAGATGGGCAAATCTCTCCTGTCAGCCATTTTTCTGCATCTCTGCTGGCACTCGCAGCTGTCAGAATACCCGATCAGTGGCTGCTTCTGATTGGATACGGTCAGTGTTTTACCACCAGGCTCTTTTGACAAAAGTAAATTAAACAGTAATTTTTCATTGAGCTAGGTGGTGCCAATTGGGGCACCCATAGCTTGAATTTTGTCAGATTCAGCACAAATTGGCTGAAATACCAGCCCTGTATTGCAGCCTTGACACAATTAAAGTTCCATTGTCAGTATTACACATTGCCCCATTGTTCATTACCCCATAGTCTAAAGACAGCTTGGATTTTGATTGATTCGTACTGTGAAATGTGAGCCATGAGTGGCCTGTAAGTACTGCTGGCTCAACAAAACTAGATTTAAAAATCCACTGAGCCGGTTTGAAAATGATCTGCTGAACAGTGATAGCATACCATTAAATTAAGTCACTGTTCAACATAACCACTGTTTTCAGGCAGCCCCAGGTGCCATAACTGCCTGAATGCAAAAACTGGCAGTGGAGATTGGTCATTCAAAAGGAGATTGTACAGAATGTACATATTGTAACATGTCCTGAGCTTCAGACATACGGTACATTTCCATACTTTCTTTTTTTAAGCTATGAATAGGGTAAGGAAGTGTTGAAACCCATCATGTGTCTTGCCGTCTTTGCTCCTGCTCAGGAAATTCACCCTCATGTCCCCGGATTCTAAAGTGGACACCTGTTTAGGTGACAGCTGTCCAAAAGGGGTTTTCTCCTTACTTTGAAGAGACTTCCTTTTACTTCATGTTGCTTCTTAAGTCCTAACCATTGACAGGAATGAACTTTGTTGGGCTGTGGACTGATGTAAGGGGGGATTTCTCCAACTGGCCACCAGTGCAAAGGATTTCTTCTTCCACTGACCACCAGTGTAAGGGGCATATCTTTTAGTGACCATTAGTGTAGGTTAAAACTTCTTCTCTTAATGACCACCAGTGTAAGGGGGCATTTTACCACTGACCCCCAGTGTAGGAAGTGGTTCTATTCCCACTGACCACCCAGGGGACACGTCTCACTCTGAACACTAGTGTAAGTATCTCTCCCACTGGCAACCAGTGTAAGAAACCATCTCTCCCACAATCACTAAATGTAAGAGGGCATTTCTCTCATTCAACACTAGTGCAAGGGAACATCTCTCCCACTGGTCACCAGTGTAAGGGAGCACTTCTTCTTCCTTTGAGTACCGCTCCCATGTAGAGGGACATTGATCACCAACATTTCTAGAGCTTCCATGGTACCAGTAAGGTAGTGGGTAAAAATAACGAATTGTTCGTGCCAGTTGGTTCCTTAAAAGAATCCTTCTCTCCCTTACACCTTGCTTTAATGCAGGTGTCCCCAAACTGCGGCTCTTTGCTGGTCTTAATTGGAACTTGGTGCACTATTTCTTCCACTGGCACCAACAATGAGATCCTCAATGAGACAATAATGATGCACCATTCCTCCCACTGATACAAATGATGGGGCACCATTCCTCCCTCTGACACCACTGACATGCCATTTTTCCTCCAACTGACATCAACCATGGGTCACTATTCCTCACATTGATACCAACAATGGGACACAATTTCTCCTACTGACGTCAATGATAAAATATTATTCCATTCACTGACCAGCAATGGGCCATTTTTCCTCCCAATGACTCCAACAATGTGGCACTATACCTCCCACTCCCCCCAAGAATGGGGTACTATTCCTTTTACCGACACCAACAATAGAGCTTCCAACTGACAGCAACCATGGGACACCATTTCTTCCACTGACACCATTGATGGAGCATTATTCCTCAATCCACTGACTGTTAGGCCATTTATAAGCCCACTGATGACTGATCCTTGGGCTTTTTTTTTTTTTTTTTTTTTTACCACTGATGCCAGGGCCATGAACTGGCCTTTAGTTTGTAAAAGTTGAGACCTCCACTAAACAGGGCATGCATTCACATGTCTTTATTTGATGTAAAACATAGACTAGCTTTTCTGTATTAAGGATTGCAAGAGGCTTATATCAGGTCAATTGCAGGTACCCACACTGCGTGCATTCAAAAATGATATGCATTATATGATGTATAGATGTGTTTCAGAATACAGTCACAAGTGCCTTTTATATCTGCCTGGAGTTTAGATTTAAGCCAGTGCAAGTTTGCAGGTCAATATAGTGGTGGTGAAATGATTTTCATAGTTGTTTTTTCGGCACTGAGTGAAATATAGGCGAGACTAAATTAAATAAAAAGCTGCATCACAGAATCAAATATAGCACAAGTCATTAACAGAAAAAATGTGACACTTGCACTACATTGGTCTTTTGGTCACAGCATGCTGGCTGTCATACAGGATGTAACACTGATGTCTAAAGTGATTGCAGCTAGATCTACCCAGATGTCATGTGTTTAGGGAAAACATCCCAGATGTTGCAAGTCACAAAGCTTTCAAAGTACAAAAAAAATCCCTTTTATAGAAAATGAAGCGCTTACAAATTTGTCTGCTACCGTTGTTACACATCTGATACCAAAAGGCAACAGCTCAGTCTCATACCTAAAAAGCAGACACCATTTGGACCAAAGGCTATGTGATAATAAGCATTTTCTTTATTCCGAACCAAAAGGGCAACTATACTGTTTTGAATTTTTTTTTTTTAATTAGACATTTGCCTGTCTATGGGCAGTCTAAGCTGTAATTTTTCTGGTGATTATTTGTAGCTGGACAACGGTATTTTTACAATTTTTATTATTATTTGCAGAGCCTCCAAACTGATTGAACCACATATAATGCTGTTTTCAGGGCCATCTTTAATATTGATTGGACCCTGGGAAAACTTGCTCTTGCAATTTCAATTTCACCACCTGCTCTGACACATACAAAAATCACCGATGGCTGCTAGAGGTTACAGCACACATTATGCCTCACTGGTTATTTGCTAGAGGTTACAGCACATGACTTCTGCTTGTTGATTGTTCGCTAGAGATTACTGTACTGCTCATTGATTGGTTACTATGGGTTAATGGACATCCTTAACACTCACAAATTGGTTGCTAGAGTTTACTGCACATTATTACTGCTAACTGATTGTTTGCTAGAGGTTACTGCACATTCTTACCGTTCAATGATTGGTTGCAAGAGGTTAGCACACATCATTACTGCTCACTGATTGATTGCTAAAGGTTACAGCACATCTCCTCACTGCCTGCACATCATGGACTGGGGAGGCAAGGGGACCCATCAATAGACAGAAAACTCCTAGTGATCCTAGGACTCCTGGGATCAGTGGCAATGCTGGGAGAGGGAGGGGGTGATCAGTGGCAATGCTGGGGGGTTGATGGGATTAGTGGCAGTGGTGGGGGAATGGGATTAGTTAGGAGACAGTACACGTTGCAAATTTTGAATTATGTAGAGCAAAACTGGAAAACTTTGGCAAGTATATAATGGTGGATTCTACACTGTCCACCAATGTAATGGGGAATTTTCAATGACCACCAATGCGAGAGGAGATTTACATTGACCACCAATGTGAGGGGGAATTTGACTGACCACCATGTAACAGGGAATTTTACGCCACCCACCAATCATCCGACAATTTTGAAAAAAAATAAAACAAAACACAAAATATCTCTTACTTTTTGCTATAATAAATATCCCACATTACAGTGTAGCATGACTGAATAATTGCTGCAATTGGCGACTAGGGGGTTGGGACTTTAAATGAGGCAGGCAGGTGTAAAACATTTAGGTTTATTAAAAAAATCAATGGTAAGTTGCATGAGGGTAATCATGAGTACACCAAGGAAAGCAATGTTTTCCATTCAATGGATAAATATACAGCAATGACAATTGACCACAATAATACAAATCACAGTTACAAGTGATCATTGAATAAAATAAAACAGTAGTTGGCATAAGACATGGCATATAATAGCTCTATGCATTTTGTGGATTCATCCACTCTTCAGGAGCATGCACGTGGAAAACTGAATGCTGTAATATAGTAGTAGCGAGGATATCTGTAAGGTCTGACCCTGTCACGGAAAGGAGGTTTAGAATAAGGTAATTTATAGATAATAATAATGCCTAGGATAAACCCCCCTGAAACCACTCCCAAAAATACTTACATAATATATCTTTATGCAGTAACAGCAATGAGCCAACATGGGTCAGATTAACCCCTTAGGGGTATCACTGGAAGGAACTGAGGTGGTGAAGGCAGACCAGGGCTGAGCAGAGATGATTTCCAAGAAAGAAAGATTCCAAAAGAAGGGATGGTCAAGAATAACCATGTGTGCTAAGAACAAAACATAAGATATAATATAGATTGGGAACTCATTGTGTGATACAATATATAATCGTGTCCTAAACTTGGTAAAGGATAGGATAATGAGATGCTAATGAGTGTAAAGGTAGGTTAAGTTAGTGAGAGCAAAGTATAGTGAAAGTAAAATATTAGAATGATTGGAAAGTAAAGTGAAAAGTAGAAAGTGTTGAAAAGCCAAGGAAAATTGGGTAAACTGCAAAATCCAAAGTGAAAAGGTGAAAAAATAGTCAAATTTACCTAAAACATTTCAATGTTGAGTGATCCACAAGGTGTGCAGAAAAACAGGCTGGAACCACCATGTGAGTCAGTCTGCCCCAGAATGACTTATAAGGGCTGGTCTGCCACACCCACCAACGTCACGTAGGCGTGCACTGTGGAAGATAGGCTACTGCAACAGGGCGGAACTGCCCCAACCAAAAACAGTGCCAGAAAGTTCCTCCACCTGGCTGCTAGATGTGAAAAGGGCGATATTTAAACAGCGGCGCCGAGGACATCCCCAGCATGTCGCATGTGTCACATGTGTTAGATAGGAGAAATTGCTCCATCACCTTGGGAACTGCGATGCGCATTACGGGTCTTCCTCCTCCCCTTCTCATAAGGGGGGGTGGATCACCCTGCGCTACACATCGGCGTCACGCTCTATGCGATGGAACCGCTGCGCCATGTCCTTGGCGCCGCTGTTTAAATAGTGCCCTTTTCACATCTAGCAGCCAGGTAGAGGAACTTTCTGGCACTGTTTTTGGTTGGGGCGGTTCCAGAATTAAAATAGGTAGATGAAGCCAATATATACCTGAAGGTATGTAAAAGAAAATCCCCTGCCTGGGAAGGGCACCCTGAAGTCTGTAGGAGAGTAGGGATGGGCCCGGTGCTCGATGCGAACCCATGTTCGCATCGAGCACCGGGTGTTCGCTCGCTCGGCGAGCCCAGAACTATTTTGGCCGCTCGCATCACGTTCGTGTGATGCGAGCGGCCCCGCAATGCATTGCGGCCGGCGCGGCCGGCGCAGTGCATTGCTGGCTGATGATTGGCCAAGCATGCACTGTGACCCTGCATGCTTGGCCAATCACAGCGCCGGAAACTCGAAGAGCCATAATTGGCTACAGGCAGGACGCCTGTAGCCAATTACAGCTCAGGGGCTTTAGTACACGCCCCCTCTTATAAAAGGCCGCCACGCTGTCGGCGCCGGTCACATGCTGTTCCGGCGTAGATAGAGCAGGATCGTTCTGTGTCACTCTGCTAGATTTAGTTAGAGAGATTTACTTAGAGAGATTGAGTTAGATAGATTCATTTAGAAAGATTGATTTAGAAAGAGGGGCTTGTAGTGTGTTCGTGGCAGGCAGGCACTGGCAGGCAGTGGCAGCAAACAGAGCTCCTATATTTTGTTCCCAGAAGCACCTATAGGACTTGTAGTGTGTTCGTGGCAGGCAGGCAGAGCTCCTATATTTTGTTCCCAGAAGCACCTATAGGACTTGTAGTGTGTTCGTGGCAGGCAGGCAGAGCTCCTATATTTTCTTCCCAGAAGCACCTATAGGACTTGTAGTGTGTTCGTGGCAGGCAGGCACTGGCAGCAAACAGAGCTCCTATATTTTGTTCCCAGAAGCACCTATAGGACTTGTAGTGTGTTCGTGGCAGGCAGGCACTGGCAGCAAACAGAGCTCCTATATTTTGTTCCCAGAAGCACCTATAGGACTTGAAGTGTGTTAGTCCCATCACACAGACCTACATTTTCTTCCCAGAAGCACCTATAGGACTTGTAGTGTGTTAGTCCCATCACACAGAGATCATATATTTTGTTCCAGAGGCACCTATAGGACTTGAAGTGTGTTAGTCCCATCACACAGACCTACATTTTCTTCCCAGAAGCACCTATAGGACTTGAAGTGTGTTAGTCCCATCACACAGAGATCATATATTTTGTTCCCAGAAGCACCTATAGGACTTGAAGTGTGTTAGTCCCATCACACAGACCTATATTTTCTTCCCAGAAGCACCTATAGGACTTGAAGTGTGTTAGTCCCATCACACAGAGATCATATATTTTGTTCCCAGAGGCACCTATAGGACTTGAAGTGTGTTAGTCCCATCACACAGACCTATATTTTCTTCCCAGAAGCACCTATAGGACTTGAAGTGTGTTAGTCCCATCACACAGAGATCATATATTTTGTTCCCAGAGGCACCTATAGGACTTGAAGTGTGTTAGTCCCATCACACAGACCTACATTTTCTTCCCAGAAGCACCTATAGGACTTGAAGTGTGTTAGTCCCATCACACAGAGATCATATATTTTGTTCCCAGAAGCACCTATAGGACTTGAAGTGTGTTAGTCCCATCACACAGACCTACATTTTCTTCCCAGAAGCACCTATAGGACTTGAAGTGTGTTAGTCCCATCACACAGAGATCCTATATTGTGTTCCCAGAAGCACCTATAGGACTTGAAGTGTGTTAGTCCCATCACACAGAGATCATATATTTTGTTCCCAGAAGCACCTATAGGACTTGAAGTGTGTTAGTCCCATCACACAGACCTATATTTTCTTCCCAGAAGCACCCATAGGACTTGAAGTGTGTTAGTCCCATCACACAGAGATCATATATTTTGTTCCCAGAAGCACCTATAGGACTTGAAGTGTGTTAGTCCCATCACACAGACCTATATTTTCTTCCCAGAAGCACCCATAGGACTTGAAGTGTGTTAGTCCCATCACACAGAGATCATATATTTTGTTCCCAGAGGCACCTATAGGACTTGAAGTGTGTTAGTCCCATCACACAGACCTACATTTTCTTCCCAGAAGCACCTATAGGACTTGAAGTGTGTTAGTCCCATCACACAGAGATCCTATATTGTGTTCCCAGAAGCACCTATAGGACTTGAAGTGTGTTAGTCCCATCACACAGACCTACATTTTCTTCCCAGAAGCACCTATAGGACTTGAAGTGTGTTAGTCCCATCACACAGAGATCATATATTTTGTTCCCAGAAGCACCTATAGGACTTGAAGTGTGTTAGTCCCATCACACAGACCTATATTTTCTTCCAGAAGCACCCATAGGACTTGAAGTGTGTTAGTCCCATCACACAGAGATCATATATTTTGTTCCCAGAGGCACCTATAGGACTTGAAGTGTGTTAGTCCCATCACACAGACCTACATTTTCTTCCCAGAAGCACCTATAGGACTTGAAGTGTGTTAGTCCCATCACACAGAGATCATATATTTTGTTCCCAGAAGCACCTATAGGACTTGAAGTGTGTTAGTCCCATCACACAGACCTACATTTTCTTCCCAGAGGCACCTATAGGACTTGAAGTGTGTTAGTCCCATCACACAGACCTATATTTTCTTCCAGAAGCACCTATAGGACTTGAAGTGTGTTAGTCCCATCACACAGAGATCATATATTTTGTTCCCAGAAGCACCTACAGGGGGTCCCCTACTTACAAACATCCGACTTACAAACGACTCCTACTTACAAACGGAGGGAGACAACAGGAAGTGAGAGTAAATCTACCCCTAGGAAGGGAAATTCACTCCTGTAAGAGTTAATATGGGGAAAAAGGTGTCTCCACTGATGCTTTATCACCAGTCCATGTTTCCTAACAACCCAAAATTTTCAAAATCCAATTGTCATTGGGACAGAAGGTGAGGTGAAATCTTCTGAACAGGGGCACAGACAGCAAAACAAATGTTACAGGGGTGATAACCCTTCTCTATGTTATCTAAAAAATGTAAAAATAGATTTTTTGGCTGGAGCTACACTTAAAAAATGTACCTGTTCCGACTTACAAACAGATTCAACTTAAGAACAAACCTACAGTCCCTATCTTGTTTGTAACCCGGGGACCCCCTGTATAGGACTTGAAGTGTGTTAGTCCCATCACACAGACCTATATTTTCTTCCCAGAAGCACCTATAGGACTTGAAGTGTGTTAGTCCCATCACACAGAGATCATATATTTTGTTCCCAGAAGCACCTATAGGACTTGAAGTGTGTTAGTCCCATCACACAGACCTATATTTTCTTCCCAGAAGCACCCATAGGACTTGAAGTGTGTTAGTCCCATCACACAGAGATCATATATTTTGTTCCCAGAAGCACCTATAGGACTTGAAGTGTGTTAGTCCCATCACACAGAGATCCTATATTTTGTTCCCAGAAGCACCTATAGGACTTGAAGTGTGTTAGTCCATCACACAGACCTATATTTTCTTCCCAGAAGCACCCATAGGACTTGTAGTGTGTTAGTCCCATCACACAGAGATCCTCTATTTTCTTTGCAGAAGCACCCATAGGACTTCTAGTGTGTTAGTGGCATCACACAGAGCTCCTATATTTTCTTCTCAGCAGCACCCACGGGACTTCTAGTGTGTTAGTGGCATCACACAGAGCTCCTCTATTTTCTTTGCAGAAGCACCCATAGGACTTCTAGTGTGTTAGTGGCATCACACAGAGCTCCTATATTTTCTTCTCAGCAGCACCCACAGGACTTCTAGTGTGTTAGTGGCATCACACAGAGCTCCTCTATTTTCTTTGCAGAAGCACCCATAGGACTTCTAGTGTGTTAGTGGCATCACACAGAGCTCCTATATTTTCTTCTCAGCAGCACCCACAGGACTTCTAGTGTGTTAGTGGCATCACACAGAGCTCCTCTATTTTCTTCGCAGAAGCACCCACAGGACTTCTAGTGTGTTAGTGGCATCACACAGAGCTCCTATATTTTCTTCTCAGCAGCACCCACAGGACTTCTAGTGTGTTAGTGGCATCACACAGAGCTCCTCTATTTTCTTTGCAGAAGCACCCATAGGACTTCTAGTGTGTTAGTGGCATCACACAGAGCTCCTATATTTTCTTCTCAGCAGCACCCACAGGACTTCTAGTGTGTTAGTGGCATCACACAGAGCTCCTCTATTTTCTTTGCAGAAGCACCCATAGGACTTCTAGTGTGTTAGTGGCATCACACGGAGCTCCTATATTTTCTTCTCAGCAGCACCCACAGGACTTCTAGTGTGTTAGTGGCTTCACACAGAGCTCCTATATTTTCTTCTCAGCAGCACCCACAGGACTTCTAGTGTGTTAGTGGCATCACACAGAGCTCCTCTATTTTCTTTGCAGAAGCACCCATAGGACTTCTAGTGTGTTAGTGGCATCACACAGAGCTCCTATATTTTCTTCTCAGCAGCACCCACAGGACTTCTAGTGTGTTAGTGGCATCACACAGAGCTCCTCTATTTTCTTTGCAGAAGCACCCATAGGACATCTAGTGTGTTAGTGGCATCACACAGAGCTCCTATATTTTCTTCTCAGCAGCACCCACAGGACTTCTAGTGTGTTAGTGGCATCACACAGAGCTCCTCTATTTTCTTTGCAGAAGCACCCATAGGATTTCTAGTGTGTTAGTGGCATCACACAGAGCTCCTATATTTTCTTCTCAGCAGCACCCACAGGACTACCGACTACAATGGCTGGAAGACCGCCAAGGGGAGGCAGAGCGTGCAGAGCCAAGAACACAGGGCAGGCAGGCTCTGTTTCTAGTGGACGTGGCCGTGGCCGTGGACGTGGTCGTGCATCGTCATCAGCACATGGCCATGGGACACGCGCGTCTTTGTTTTCGGCAGCTGGACATGTGGAGCCGCATCATGCTGAAGGCTTGGTAGAATGGATGACCAAGCCCTCCTCATCCTCCTCATCCTCTCTCACCCAGGCTCAGGGTACTGGCAGAGCAGCTGCCAACGCGTACTCAATGGCATCATCAGCCACCCCTTCCCTAGACCCACCATGTCCTCCTGAGGAGTCCCCCGAACTCTTTGAGCACAGTGTTGGGTACATGCTCCAGGAGGATGCCCAACGATTCGAAGGCTCGGATGATGATACCCAGCTTGAGGAATCTGGCAGTACTGTTCCACCAGCTGCAGCTTACTGCCAGGTTTGCTCTAGTGGTGAAGAGGGAGGGGATGATGAGGTCACTGACTCCACGTGGGTGCCTGAAGGGAGAGAGGATGAGGAGGAGGACGAGGAGGAGGAGGATGCGGCGTCACATGTCCAACGAGGCAGGATGCCCCCTGGAGGCCAGGTAGAGGCCAGCACAGCAACTGTACAACACCGCAGAGCTCCGCCTGTGCAGGGCGCTGCCTCTGCACGTTATCAGAAAAGTTCTTTGGTGTGGGCCTTTTTTGAGACGAGTGCATCAGATCGCACCACTGCTATTTGCAATATTTGTCTCAAGCGTATCTTGCGTGGCCAAAACATCAGCCGCTTGGGCACCACAAGCATGACCAGACATATGTCGACCTGCCATGCAGCTCGTTGGCAGGCACACATAAAAGACCCACACCCACACCACACCTATTGGATGCCGAAATCCCACAACATTTAGACAGCCATCTTGACACAGAAGTATTTAAATAGCAGTTTCTATTTAATTTGGCTCACCCACAGTCTGGAAATAGGTCAACAATAGATCCCTTCTTGTTAAGAAGAGAAAAATCGAAATAAATAATCTATGGGGGGGGTACCTCGTCCTACTGGATATAAAAAAAAAGGAACAAGAGGGGGTTTAGCCAACCTGACGGACTATTACGGTACCTGAACAAAGTCGGATAATCGATACTAGATAATTTATATAAATATCTTTTTATTATTACAAAATTAGAAAATGGTATATATAAACATTAAAATAAAACAAGAAAAAATTCATTGAATATAAAACATGCATACAGACACATTGAGTTACATTAATCGTTCTGAAATGTTGGTCAGAAGATGGTTGACGCGTTTCGCTTTTGGCTTCATCAGAACCAAAGAACAGCAATTCTAATATCTGTGATATATTTCTAAGAAAGAAAAATGAAAATGACTTATGAGTGAGCCATTGAGTCTTCTCGGATACACGATAAAATACTTGATAGCGGCATATATTCCCAGATAGCAATGTGTTAGTCTATGCATACCTTTCGGGCTTGTATTCCTGTTTAAGGACATCCACCACAGTGGTGGAGACGTAACTTAATGTTGTCACCTGGGGTAAATGAAATCCCTTGGGGATGTAACAGCCAGATTAGTTGCTGAAGAGTTAAATCCGATAAGGATCGTAGCACATACTGGAGAGAGAAAGACAAAAAAAAGGAGGGGGGGGAAGGGGTGGATGGTGGGGAGAATAATTAGATAACATAAAGTGAAATAGGTAAGCTTTTATGTTTAGGCAGTAAGAATTGGTGCGTACTTACATCTAATATATTAGTGAGGCTAAGGGATAAAATTATTATCTGAAGCCCACCTCTGCAGAGCTAGTAGAGATAAGAAGGCTGAACAGATATTTTCCGCCTGGGGGCGATAAGTCTAAAGAGATTATTAAAAGTAGGTCCTATTAGGCTTAAGTTCCTTAAAGTTCATGTTCAATTATATCCTACCTGGTGAGGCTTTTTGGAGATTTCTTAGCCAGAAATCAGCTGGCCTGGACACGTGTTGGGAACACCATTCAGAGGAAAACAACCATTAGGAATTCTAGTAGAAAAGGCAAAAGCATTTGGGTAGTAGTAAGAGTATTCCAGAGTGATCTAACTCATAAAGAGAATAGAATTAAACCAGAATTAAAATAGGTAGATGAAGCCAATATATACCTGAAGGTATGTAAAAGAAAATCCCCTGCCTGGGAAGGGCACCCTGAAGTCTGTAGGAGAGTAGGGATGGGCCCGGTGCTCGATGCGAACCCATGTTCGCATCGAGCACCGGGTGTTCGCTCGCTCGGCGAGCCCAGAACTATTTTGGCCGCTCGCATCACGTTCGTGTGATGCGAGCGGCCCCGCAATGCATTGCGGCCGGCGCGGCCGGCGCAGTGCATTGCTGGCTGATGATTGGCCAAGCATGCACTGTGACCCTGCATGCTTGGCCAATCACAGCGCCGGAAACTCGAAGAGCCATAATTGGCTACAGGCAGGACGCCTGTAGCCAATTACAGCTCAGGGGCTTTAGTACACGCCCCCTCTTATAAAAGGCCGCCACGCTGTCGGCGCCGGTCACATGCTGTTCCGGCGTAGATAGAGCAGGATCGTTCTGTGTCACTCTGCTAGATTTAGTTAGAGAGATTTACTTAGAGAGATTGAGTTAGATAGATTCATTTAGAAAGATTGATTTAGAAAGAGGGGCTTGTAGTGTGTTCGTGGCAGGCAGGCACTGGCAGGCAGTGGCAGCAAACAGAGCTCCTATATTTTGTTCCCAGAAGCACCTATAGGGACTTGTAGTGTGTTCGTGGCAGGCAGGCAGAGCTCCTATATTTTGTTCCCAGAAGCACCTATAGGACTTGTAGTGTGTTCGTGGCAGGCAGGCAGAGCTCCTATATTTTCTTCCCAGAAGCACCTATAGGACTTGTAGTGTGTTCGTGGCAGGCAGGCACTGGCAGCAAACAGAGCTCCTATATTTTGTTCCCAGAAGCACCTATAGGACTTGTAGTGTGTTCGTGGCAGGCAGGCACTGGCAGCAAACAGAGCTCCTATATTTTGTTCCCAGAAGCACCTATAGGACTTGAAGTGTGTTAGTCCCATCACACAGACCTACATTTTCTTCCCAGAAGCACCTATAGGACTTGTAGTGTGTTAGTCCCATCACACAGAGATCATATATTTTGTTCCCAGAGGCACCTATAGGACTTGAAGTGTGTTAGTCCCATCACACAGACCTACATTTTCTTCCCAGAAGCACCTATAGGACTTGAAGTGTGTTAGTCCCATCACACAGAGATCATATATTTTGTTCCCAGAAGCACCTATAGGACTTGAAGTGTGTTAGTCCCATCACACAGACCTATATTTTCTTCCCAGAAGCACCTATAGGACTTGAAGTGTGTTAGTCCCATCACACAGAGATCATATATTTTGTTCCCAGAGGCACCTATAGGACTTGAAGTGTGTTAGTCCCATCACACAGACCTACATTTTCTTCCCAGAAGCACCTATAGGACTTGAAGTGTGTTAGTCCCATCACACAGAGATCCTATATTGTGTTCCCAGAAGCACCTATAGGACTTGAAGTGTGTTAGTCCCATCACACAGACCTACATTTTCTTCCCAGAAGCACCTATAGGACTTGAAGTGTGTTAGTCCCATCACACAGAGATCATATATTTTGTTCCCAGAAGCACCTATAGGACTTGAAGTGTGTTAGTCCCATCACACAGACCTATATTTTCTTCCCAGAATCACCCATAGGACTTGAAGTGTGTTAGTCCCATCACACAGAGATCATATATTTTGTTCCCAGAGGCACCTATAGGACTTGAAGTGTGTTAGTCCCATCACACAGACCTACATTTTCTTCCCAGAAGCACCTATAGGACTTGAAGTGTGTTAGTCCCATCACACAGAGATCATATATTTTGTTCCCAGAAGCACCTATAGGACTTGAAGTGTGTTAGTCCCATCACACAGACCTACATTTTCTTCCCAGAGGCACCTATAGGACTTGAAGTGTGTTAGTCCCATCACACAGACCTATATTTTCTTCCCAGAAGCACCTATAGGACTTGAAGTGTGTTAGTCCCATCACACAGAGATCATATATTTTGTTCCCAGAAGCACCTATAGGACTTGAAGTGTGTTAGTCCCATCACACAGACCTATATTTTCTTCCCAGAAGCACCTATAGGACTTGAAGTGTGTTAGTCCCATCACACAGAGATCATATATTTTGTTCCCAGAAGCACCTATAGGACTTGAAGTGTGTTAGTCCCATCACACAGACCTATATTTTCTTCCCAGAAGCACCCATAGGACTTGAAGTGTGTTAGTCCCATCACACAGAGATCATATATTTTGTTCCCAGAAGCACCTATAGGACTTGAAGTGTGTTAGTCCCATCACACAGAGATCCTATATTTTGTTCCCAGAAGCACCTATAGGACTTGAAGTGTGTTAGTCCCATCACACAGACCTATATTTTCTTCCCAGAAGCACCCATAGGACTTGTAGTGTGTTAGTCCCATCACACAGAGATCCTCTATTTTCTTTGCAGAAGCACCCATAGGACTTCTAGTGTGTTAGTGGCATCACACAGAGCTCCTATATTTTCTTCTCAGCAGCACCCACGGGACTTCTAGTGTGTTAGTGGCATCACACAGAGCTCCTCTATTTTCTTTGCAGAAGCACCCATAGGACTTCTAGTGTGTTAGTGGCATCACACAGAGCTCCTATATTTTCTTCTCAGCAGCACCCACAGGACTTCTAGTGTGTTAGTGGCATCACACAGAGCTCCTCTATTTTCTTTGCAGAAGCACCCATAGGACTTCTAGTGTGTTAGTGGCATCACACAGAGCTCCTATATTTTCTTCTCAGCAGCACCCACAGGACTTCTAGTGTGTTAGTGGCATCACACAGAGCTCCTCTATTTTCTTCGCAGAAGCACCCACAGGACTTCTAGTGTGTTAGTGGCATCACACAGAGCTCCTATATTTTCTTCTCAGCAGCACCCACAGGACTTCTAGTGTGTTAGTGGCATCACACAGAGCTCCTCTATTTTCTTTGCAGAAGCACCCATAGGACTTCTAGTGTGTTAGTGGCATCACACAGAGCTCCTATATTTTCTTCTCAGCAGCACCCACAGGACTTCTAGTGTGTTAGTGGCATCACACAGAGCTCCTCTATTTTCTTTGCAGAAGCACCCATAGGACTTCTAGTGTGTTAGTGGCATCACACGGAGCTCCTATATTTTCTTCTCAGCAGCACCCACAGGACTTCTAGTGTGTTAGTGGCTTCACACAGAGCTCCTATATTTTCTTCTCAGCAGCACCCACAGGACTTCTAGTGTGTTAGTGGCATCACACAGAGCTCCTCTATTTTCTTTGCAGAAGCACCCATAGGACTTCTAGTGTGTTAGTGGCATCACACAGAGCTCCTATATTTTCTTCTCAGCAGCACCCACAGGACTTCTAGTGTGTTAGTGGCATCACACAGAGCTCCTCTATTTTCTTTGCAGAAGCACCCATAGGACATCTAGTGTGTTAGTGGCATCACACAGAGCTCCTATATTTTCTTCTCAGCAGCACCCACAGGACTTCTAGTGTGTTAGTGGCATCACACAGAGCTCCTCTATTTTCTTTGCAGAAGCACCCATAGGATTTCTAGTGTGTTAGTGGCATCACACAGAGCTCCTATATTTTCTTCTCAGCAGCACCCACAGGACTACCGACTACAATGGCTGGAAGACCGCCAAGGGGAGGCAGAGCGTGCAGAGCCAAGAACACAGGGCAGGCAGGCTCTGTTTCTAGTGGACGTGGCCGTGGCCGTGGACGTGGACGTGGTCGTGCATCGTCATCAGCACATGGCCATGGGACACGCGCGTCTTTGTTTTCGGCAGCTGGACATGTGGAGCCGCATCATGTTGAAGGCTTGGTAGAATGGATGACCAAGCCCTCCTCATCCTCCTCATCCTCTCTCACCCAGGCTCAGGGTACTGGCAGAGCAGCTGCCAACGCGTACTCAATGGCATCATCAGCCACCCCTTCCCTAGACCCACCATGTCCTCCTGAGGAGTCCCCCGAACTCTTTGAGCACAGTGTTGGGTACATGCTCCAGGAGGATGCCCAACGATTCGAAGGCTCGGATGATGATACCCAGCTTGAGGAATCTGGCAGTACTGTTCCACCAGCTGCAGCTTACTGCCAGGTTTGCTCTAGTGGTGAAGAGGGAGGGGATGATGAGGTCACTGACTCCACGTGGGTGCCTGAAGGGAGAGAGGATGAGGAGGAGGACGAGGAGGAGGAGGATGCGGCGTCACATGTCCAACGAGGCAGGATGCCCCCTGGAGGCCAGGTAGAGGCCAGCACAGCAACTGTACAACACCGCAGAGCTCCGCCTGTGCAGGGCGCTGCCTCTGCACGTTATCAGAAAAGTTCTTTGGTGTGGGCCTTTTTTGAGATGAGTGCATCAGATCGCACCACTGCTATTTGCAATATTTGTCTCAAGCGTATCTCGCGTGGCCAAAACATCAGCCGCTTGGGCACCACAAGCATGACCAGACATATGTCGACCTGCCATGCAGCTCGTTGGCAGGCACACATAAAAGACCCACACCCACACCACACCTATTGGATGCCGAAATCCCACAACATTTAGACAGCCATCTTGACACAGAAGTATTTAAATAGCAGTTTCTATTTAATTTGGCTCACCCACAGTCTGGAAATAGGTCAACAATAGATCCCTTCTTGTTAAGAAGAGAAAAATCTAAATAAATAAGCTATGGGGGGGGTACCTCGTCCTACTGGATATAAAAAAAAAGGAACAAGAGGGGGTTTAGCCAACCTGACGGACTATTACGGTACCTGAACAAAGTCGGATAATCGATACTAGATAATTTATATAAATATCTTTTTATTATTACAAAATTAGAAAATGGTATATATAAACATTAAAATAAAACAAGAAAAAATTCATTGAATATAAAACATGCATACAGACACATTGAGTTACATTAATCGTTCTGAAATGTTGGTCAGAAGATGGTTGACGCGTTTCGCTTTTGGCTTCATCAGAACCAAAGAACAGCAATTCTAATATCTGTGATATATTTCTAAGAAAGAAAAATGAAAATGACTTATGAGTGAGCCATTGAGTCTTCTCGGATACACGATAAAATACTTGATAGCGGCATATATTCCCAGATAGCAATGTGTTAGTCTATGCATACCTTTCGGGCTTGTATTCCTGTTTAAGGACATCCACCACAGTGGTGGAGACGTAACTTAATGTTGTCACCTGGGGTAAATGAAATCCCTTGGGGATGTAACAGCCAGATTAGTTGCTGAAGAGTTAAATCCGATAAGGATCGTAGCACATACTGGAGAGAGAAAGACAAAAAAAAGGAGGGGGGGGAAGGGGTGGATGGTGGGGAGAATAATTAGATAACATAAAGTGAAATAGGTAAGCTTTTATGTTTAGGCAGTAAGAATTGGTGCGTACTTACATCTAATATATTAGTGAGGCTAAGGGATAAAATTATTATCTGAAGCCCACCTCTGCAGAGCTAGTAGAGATAAGAAGGCTGAACAGATATTTTCCGCCTGGGGGCGATAAGTCTAAAGAGATTATTAAAAGTAGGTCCTATTAGGCTTAAGTTCCTTAAAGTTCATGTTCAATTATATCCTACCTGGTGAGGCTTTTTGGAGATTTCTTAGCCAGAAATCAGCTGGCCTGGACACGTGTTGGGAACACCATTCAGAGGAAAACAACCATTAGGAATTCTAGTATGTAAAAGAAAATCCCCTGCCTGGGAAGGGCACCCTGAAGTCTGTAGGAGAGTAGGGATGGGCCCGGTGCTCGATGCGAACCCATGTTCGCATCGAGCACGGGCGTTCGCTCGCTCGGCGAGCCCAGAACTATTTTGGCCGCTCGCATCACGTTCGTGTGATGCGAGCGGCCCCGCAATGCATTGCGGCCGGCGCGGCCGGCGCAGTGCATTGCTGGCTGATGATTGGCCAAGCATGCACTGTGACCCCGCATGCTTGGCCAATCACAGCGCCGGAAACTCGAAGAGCCATAATTGGCTACAGGCAGGACGCCTGTAGCCAATTACAGCTCAGGGGCTTTAGTACACGCCCCCCCTTATAAAAGGCCGCCACGCCGTCTGCGCCGGTCACATGCTGTTCCGGCGCAGATAGAGCAGGATCGTTCTGTGACACTCTGCTGGATTTAGTTAGTTAGAGAGATTTACTTAGAGAGATTGAGTTAGATAGATTCATTTAGAAAGATTGATTTAGAAAGAGGGGCTTGTAGTGTGTTCGTGGCAGGCAGGCACTGGCAGGCAGTGGCAGCAAACAGAGCTCCTATATTTTGTTCCCAGAAGCACCTATAGGACTTGTAGTGTGTTCGTGGCAGGCAGGCAGGCAGAGCTCCTATATTTTGTTCCCAGAAGCACCTATAGGACTTGTAGTGTGTTCGTGGCAGGCAGGCAGAGCTCCTATATTTTCTTCCCAGAGCACCTATAGGACTTGTAGTGTGTTCGTGGCAGGCAGGCACTGGCAGCAAACAGAGCTCCTATATTTTGTTCCCAGAAGCACCTATAGGACTTGTAGTGTGTTCGTGGCAGGCAGGCACTGGCAGCAAACAGAGCTCCTATATTTTGTTCCCAGAAGCACCTATAGGACTTGAAGTGTGTTAGTCCCATCACACAGACCTATATTTTCTTCCCAGAAGCACCTATAGGACTTGAAGTGTGTGTTAGTCCCATCACACAGAGATCATATATTTTGTTCCCAGAAGCACCTATAGGACTTGAAGTGTGTTAGTCCCATCACACACACAGACCTACATTTTTTCCCAGAAGCACCTATAGGACTTGAAGTGTGTTAGTCCCCATCACACAGAGATCATATATTTTGTTCCCAGAAGCACCTATAGGACTTGAAGTGTGTTAGTCCCATCACACAGACCTATATTTTCTTCCCAGAAGCACCTATAGGACTTGAAGTGTGTTAGTAGTCCCATCACACAGAGAGATCATATATTTTGTTCCCAGAAGCACCTATAGGACTTGAAGTGTGTTAGTCCCATCACACAGACCTATATATTTTCTTCCCAGAAGCACCTATAGGACTTGAAGTGTGTTAGTCCCATCACACAGAGATCATATATTTTGTTCCCAGAAGCACCTATAGGACTTGAAGTGTGTTAGTCCCATCACACAGACCTATATTTTCTTCCCAGAAGCACCTATAGGACTTGAAGTGTGTTAGTCCCATCACACAGAGATCATATATTTTGTTCCCAGAAGCACCTATAGGACTTGAAGTGTGTTAGTCCCATCACACACAGACCTATATTTTCTTCCCAGAAGCACCTATAGGACTTGAAGTGTGTTAGTCCCATCACACAGAGACCTATATTGTGTTCCCAGAAGCACCTATAGGACTTGAAGTGTGTTAGTCCCATCACACAGAGATCATATATTTTGTTCCCAGAAGCACCTATAGGACTTGAAGTGTGTTAGTCCCATCACACAGACCTATATTTTGTTCCCAGAAGCACCTATAGGACTTGAAGTGTGTTAGTCCCATCACACAGAGATCATATATTTTGTTCCCAGAAGCACCTATAGGACTTGAAGTGTGTTAGTCCCATCACACACAGACCTATATTTTCTTCCCAGAAGCACCTATAGGACTTGAAGTGTGTTAGTCCCATCACACAGAGATCATATATTTTGTTCCCAGAAGCACCTATAGGACTTGAAGTGTGTTAGTCCCATCACACAGACAGAGCTACATTTTCTTCCCAGAAGCACCTATAGGACTTGAAGTGTGTTAGTCCCATCACACAGAGATCTATATTGTGTTCCCAGAAGCACCTATAGGACTTGAAGTGTGTTAGTCCCCCATCACACAGACCTATATTTTCTTCCCAGAAGCACCTATAGGACTTGAAGTGTGTTAGTCCCATCACACAGAGATCATATATTTTGTTCCCAGAAGCACCTATAGGACTTGAAGTGTGTTAGTCCCATCACACAGACCTATATTTTCTTCCCAGAAGCACCTATAGGACTTGAAGTGTGTTAGTCCCATCACACAGAGATCATATATTTTGTTCCCAGAAGCACCTATAGGACTTGAAGTGTGTTAGTCCCATCACACAGAGACCTATATTTTCTTCCCAGAAGCACCTATAGGACTTGAAGTGTGTTAGTCCCATCACACAGAGATCTATATTTTGTTCCCAGAAGCACCTATAGGACTTGAAGTGTGTTAGTCCCATCACACAGATCTATATTTTCTTCCCAGAAGCACCTATAGGACTTGAAGTGTGTTAGTCCCATCACACACAGAGATCCTATATTTTCTTCCCAGAAGCACCTATAGGACTTGAAGTGTGTTAGTCCCATCACACACAGAGATCATATATTTTGTTCCCAGAAGCACCTATAGGACTTGAAGTGTGTTAGTCCCATCACACAGACCTATATTTTCTTCCCAGAAGCACCTATAGGACTTGAAGTGTGTTAGTCCCATCACACAGAGATCTATATTTTGTTCCCAGAAGCACCTATAGGACTTGAAGTGTGTTAGTCCCATCACACAGAGACCCTATTTTTTCTTCCCAGAAGCACCTATAGGACTTGAAGTGTGTTAGTCCCATCACACAGAGATCATATATTTTTTTCCCAGAAGCACCTATAGGACTTGAAGTGTGTTAGTCCCATCACACAGAGCTCCTATATTTTCTTCCCAGAAGCACCTATAGGACTTGAAGTGTGTTAGTCCCATCACACAGAGATCCTATATTTTTGTTCCCAGAAGCACCTATAGGACTTGAAGTGTGTTAGTCCCATCACACAGAGCTCCTATATTTTCTTCCCAGAAGCACCTATAGGACTTGAAGTGTGTTAGTCCCATCACACAGAGCTCCTATATTTTCTTCCCAGAAGCACCCATAGGACTTCTAGTGTGTTAGTCCCATCACACAGAGCTCCTCTATTTTCTTTTCAGAAGCACCCATAGGACTTCTAGTGTGTTAGTGGCATCACACAGAGCTCCTATATTTTCTTCCCAGCAGCACCTATAGGACTTCTAGTGTGTTAGTGGCATCACACAGAGCTCCTCTATTTCTTTGCAGAAGCACCCCATAGGACTTCTAGTGTGTTAGTGGCATCACACAGAGCTCCTATATTTTCTTCTCAGCAGCACCCACAGGACTTCTAGTGTGTTAGTGGCATCACACAGAGCTCCTCTATTTTCTTTGCAGAAGCACCCATAGGACTTCTAGTGTGTTAGTGGCATAACACAGAGCTCCTATATTTTCTTCTCAGCAGCACCTATAGGACTTCTAGTGTGTTAGTGGCATCACACAGAGCTCCTATATTTTCTTCGCAGAAGCACCCACAGGACTTCTAGTGTGTTAGTGGCATCACACAGAGCTCCTATATTTTCTTTGCAGCAGCACCCACAGGACTTCTAGTGTGTTAGTGGCATCACACAGAGCTCCTCTATTTTCTTTGCAGAAGCACCCATAGGACTTCTAGTGTGTTAGTGGCATCACACAGAGCTCCTATATTTTCTTTCAGCAGCACCCACAGGACTTCTAGTGTGTGTTAGTGGCATCACACAGAGCTCCTCTATTTTCTTTGCAGAAGCACCCACAGGACTTCTAGTGTGTTAGTGGCATCACACAGAGCTCTCTATTTTCTTTGCAGAAGCACCCACAGGACTTCTAGTGTGTTAGTGGCATCACACAGAGCTCCTCTATTTTCTTTGCAGAAGCACCCATAGGACTTCTAGTGTGTTAGTGGCATCACACAGAGCTCCTATATTTTCTTTGCAGAAGCACCCACAGGACTTCTAGTGTGTTAGTGGCATCACACAGAGCTCCTCTATTTTCTTTGCAGAAGCACCCATAGGACTTCTAGTGTGTTAGTGGCATCACACAGAGCTCCTCTATATTTTCTTCTCAGAAGCACCCACAGGACATCTAGTGTGTTAGTGGCATCACACAGAGCTCCTATATTTTCTTCTCAGCAGCACCCACAGGACTTCTAGTGTGTTAGTGGCATCACACAGAGCTCCTCTATTTTCTTTGCAGAAGCACCCATAGGACTTCTAGTGTGTTAGTGGCATCACACAGAGCTCCTATATTTTCTTCTCAGCAGCACCCACCCATAGGACTTCTAGTGTGTTAGTGGCATCACACAGAGCTCCTCTATTTTCTTTGCAGAAGCACCCATAGGACATCTAGTGTGTTAGTGGCATCACACAGAGCTCCTATATTTTCTTCTCAGCAGCACCCACAGGACTTCTAGTGTGTTAGTGGCATCACACAGAGCTCCTCTATTTTCTTTGCAGAAGCACCCATAGGATTTCTAGTGTGTTAGTGGCATCACACAGAGCTCCTATATTTTCTTCTCAGCAGCACCCACAGGACTACCGACTACAATGGCTGGAAGACCGCCAAGGGGAGGCAGAGCGTGCAGAGCCAAGAACACAGGGCAGGCAGGCTCTGTTTCTAGTGGACGTGGCCGTGGACGTGGACGTGGTCGTGCATCGTCATCAGCACATGGCCATGGGACACGCGCGTCTTTGTTTTCGGCAGCTGGACATGTGGAGCCGCATCATGCTGAAGGCTTGGTAGAATGGATGACCAAGCCCTCCTCATCCTCCTCATCCTCTCTCACCCAGGCTCAGGGTACTGCAGAGCAGCTGCCAACGCGTACTCAATGGCATCATCAGCCACCCCTTCCCTAGACCCACCATGTCCTCCTGAGGAGTCCCCCGAACTCTTTGAGCACAGTGTTGGGTACATGCTCCAGGAGGATGCCCAACGATTCGAAGGCTCGGATGATGATACCCAGCTTGAGGAATCTGGCAGTACTGTTCCACCAGCTGCAGCTTACTGCCAGGTTTGCTCTAGTGGTGAAGAGAGGGAGGGGATGATGAGGTCACTGACTCCACGTGGGTGCCTGAAGGGAGAGAGGATGAGGAGGAGGACGAGGAGGAGGAGGATGCGGCGTCACATGTCCAACGAGGCAGGATGCCCCCTGGAGGCCAGGTAGAGGCCAGCACAGCAACTGTACAACACCGCAGAGCTCCGCCTGTGCAGGGCGCTGCCTCTGCACGTTATCAGAAAAGTTCTTTGGTGTGGGCCTTTTTTGAGACGAGTGCATCAGATCGCACCACTGCTATTTGCAATATTTGTCTCAAGCGTATCTCGCGTGGCCAAAACATCAGCCGCTTGGGCACCACAAGCATGACCAGACATATGGCGACCTGCCATGCAGCTCGTTGGCAGGCACACATAAAAGACCCACACCAAAGAACTAAGCGGACCTCTCCTTGCTCCTCCTCAGCTGGGATCTCCATCCCCACTACACCTTCAGTCCTCTCTGAAAGCTGCTCTGAGAGGACTGAAGGTGTAGAATTAGGTGTGTCACAACCAAGTACTTGCAGTACACCGACGTCCGATTGCAGCAGGCAAATTTCCCTGCCCCAGCTGCTGGACCGTAGAAAGAAGTACACTCCCAGCCATCCACATGCCCAGCGGTTGAATGCTAGCTTGGCTAAATTGCTAGCACTTCAACTGCTGCCTTTTCAGTTGGTAGACTCGGCCCCCTTCCGTGAGTTTGTTCAATGTGCGGTTCCTCAGTGGCAGGTTCCCAAACGCCACTTTTTCTCACGGAAGGCGATTCCGTCTCTCTACCGGCATGTGGAGGGCAATGTCCATGCCTCGCTGGACAGGGCGGTCAGCGGTAAGGTGCATATTACCGCTGACTCATGGTCCAGCAGGCATGGACAGGGACGGTACCTTTCTTTCACGGCCCATTGGGTCACTTTATTGGCAGCTGGGAGGGATGCAGGACAAGGTGCAGTAGTGTTGGAGGTTGTTCCGCCACCACGCCTCCAAAACGCTACTACTGCTACTGGTTGTGACACACCTCTCTCCTCCACCCCCTCCTCTTCTTCTTCCTCCAGTGCTCTGTCCTTGGAACCAGCGGTGCTCCGTAGGCGTACAAGGGGCTATGCAAGTACGCAGGCAAAAAGATGCCATGCAGTGCTTGCGCTGGTGTGTTTGGGGGACAGGAGCCACACTGGGCCAGAGGTTCTGGCAGCTCTGCAGGGGCAGGCCGAGAGGTGGTTGACGCCACGTCAGCTTAAGCCAGGAATGGTCGTTTCTGACAATGGCACCAACCTCCTCTCCGCCCTGCGACAGGGGCAGCTCACCCATGTGCCCTGCATGGCTCACGTCCTCAACCTGGTGGTGCAGCGGTTCTTGGGCAGGTTCCCAGGCTTACAGGATGTCCTGAGGCAGGCCAGGAAAGTCTGTGTGCATTTCCGCCGATCTTATAATGCCAGTGCTCGGCTGACTGAGCTGCAAAAGGAGCTGAACCTGCCCAAGAACCGCCTAATATGTGACATGCCCACCAGGTGGAACTCAACGTTGGCCATGCTGCAGCGACTGCACACGCAGCAGAGGGCCATCAATGAGTACCTTTGCGACTACGGCACCAGGACAGGGTCAGGGGAGCTTGGTTTTTTTTCCCCACGTCAGTGGAGCATGATCAGGGATGCATGCACTGTCCTCTCACCATTTGAGGAGGCCACGAGGATGGTGAGCAGTGACAGTGCATGCATCAGTGACACTGTCCCTCTTGTCCACCTGTTGGAGCATACGCTGCGTGGGATAATGGACAGGGCACTTGAGGCAGAACAGAGGCAGGAAGAGGAGGACTTCCTTGCCTCTCAAGGCCCCCTTTATCCGGACAGTGTTCCTTCTGTCCCACCCATCACACAGGAAGAGGATGAGGAGGAGGAGGAGGAGGAGGAGGAGAGGAGGATTGTGTGAGCATGGAGGTGGAGCCTGGCACTCAGCATCAGCAGCAGCAGTCTTTTAGGGATGATGTACAGTCCCAACAAACCAGTGGACTTGTACGTGGCTGGGAGGAGGTGGCTGGCGATCATGTCATCCTCAGTGACCCAGAAGACTCCGGACCGAATGCCTCAGCTAACCTACGCTGCATGGCCTCCCTGATCCTGCAAAGCCTGCGGAAGGATCCTCGTGTTCTTCGGATCAAGGAGAGGGACCATTACTGGCTGGCCACTCTCCTTGATCCGCGGTACAAGGGTAAGGTTGCGGACCTTATCTTGCCGTCGCAGAGGGAGCAGAGGATGAGACATCTCAGGGAGGCCTTGCAGAAAGGTCTGTGCAACGCGTTCCCAGAAACTGGGAGGCTACAAACTCCTGGTCCTGGGCGACGAGTTGCTGAGGCTTCGGTCAGTAGCAGAAGGAGCGGTGGGGAAGGTGGACGTCTGACCGATGCGTTCAGACAATTTTTTAGTCCGCAGCCCCAAGGTATGATCGGTTCCAGCAACCATCGCCAGCGTCTGATATACATGGTGCAGGAATACCTTGGGGCAAGGTCAGACTTGGACACCTTTCCCACCGAAAATCCTCTGGCTTACTGGGTCCTGAGGATGGATCACTGGCCAGAGCTTGCACAGTATGCAATTGAGCTACTGGCCTGTCCTGCCTCCAGCGTTCTTTCCGAACGCACATTCAGTGCTGCTGGAGGATTTGTCACTGATCATAGGGTGCGCCTGTCCACCGCCTCGGTTGATCGACTGACTTTCATCAAAATGAATCAGTCTTGGATCTCCACCAGCTACCAGGCACCTGAGGCGGATATAACCGAATAATTTTTAATGTCACATCCCTTCAAGACTGCCTATGCTGATGCTGAGTGACTGTCCTCTTATGTTCACTGACTATCCTCTTCCTCCTCCTCAATGATCCATGCCACCACACCAGTGCCTAAGGCACAATTTTTCAGCCCCTGTTTAACAGGGGCGTGTACATACAATTTTTTAAAAAAATGCTTCGCAACACGTGTGACTGCTGTGCTCCAAGTACAGTATCTGTGAGGGGTTGGCAGTGTTGTGGCACCAGCACCAGTGCCTAAGGCACAATTTTTCAGCCCCTGTTTAACAGGGGCGTGTACTTACAATTTTTTTAAAAAATGCTTCGCAACACGTGTGACTGCTGTGCTCCAAGTACAGTATCTGTGAGGGGTTGCAGTGTTGTGGCACCAGCACCAGTGCCTAAGGCACAATTTTTCAGCCCCTGTTTAACAGGGGCGGGTAATTACAATTTTTTAAAAAAATGCTTCGCAACACGTGTGACTGCTGTGCTCCAAGTACAGTATCTGTGAGGGGTTGCAGTGTTGTGGCACCAGCACCAGTGCCTAAGGCACAATTTTTCAGCCCCTGTTTAACAGGGGCGGGTAATTACAAATCTTGATCTAATAGTTCACAGCAGGGCCCATTCCTGCGCCCACCAAGAGTAACTATGAGGGCCTACAGTCTTGTGGCAACACCGTCCACCACCACCGCCAAAGGCCCAATTTTTCTGCCCTGTTCATCAGGTGCTTGCAATTACAAATCTTGATCTAATAGTTCACAGCAGGGCCCATTCCTGCGCCCACCAAGAGTAACTATGAGGGCCTACAGTCTTGTGGCAACACCGTCCACCACCACCGCCAAAGGCCCAATTTTTCTGCCCTGTTCATCAGGTGCTTGCAATTACAAATCTTGATCTAATAACTCACAGCAGGGCCCATTCCTGCGCCCACCAAGAGTAACTATGAGGGCCTACAGTCTTGTGGCAACACCGTCCACCACCACCGCCAAAGGCCCAATTTTTCTGCCCTGTTCATCAGGTGCTTGCAATTACAAATCTTGATCTAATAACTCACAGCAGGGCCCATTCCTGCGCCCACCAAGAGTAACTGTGAGAGCTTACAGTCTTGTGGCAACACCGTCCACCACCACCACCACCACCCCCAATTTTTCTGCCCTGTTCAACAGGTGCATGCAATTACAAATCTTGATCTATTAACTCACAGCAGGGCCCATTCCTGTGCCCACCAGTCTTGTGGCTACACCAACATCTAATAGGGCAAATTTCTGCAGAGTATATACGCCAGGCCCCTACTTTCAAACATCCAACTTACAAACGACTCCTACTTGCAAATGGAAAGAGAAAACAGGAAGTGAGAGGAAATCTACCCCTAGGAAGGGAAATTCTATCCTGTTAGATTTAATTTGGGAAAAAGGTATCTCCTCTCTACTGATACTTTATCACCAATCCTTGTTTCAATTAAAACCCCACTTTTTCCAAAAACATTTGTCATTGGGACGGAAAGTGAGGTGACATGTTCTGAACAGATGTGCAAAGACAGCAAATGTTACAGGGGTGATAACCCCTCCCTATGTTCTCCAAAAAGCTTAAAAATAGATTTTTTTGGGATGGAGCTACACTTCATAATGTACCTGTTCAGATTCTACTTAAGAACAAACCTAAAGCCGCAAGTGGTTTTAAATGGCTTCTTTTTTTCCTTTACAAATGTCATTTTGTGCAAGGACAGTTCTAAACACGGGAAACACATGCCACTTCACAGGCATACTTTAGACACCCCCCAGGTACCACATTTAAAGGAAAATTTCACTTTTTTTTTTTTCACTTTATGCATCATTAAAATGACTGCTCCCGAAAAAACGTTAGTTTTTAAAAGTTCTTTTTGCATTGATATATGTCCCCTGGGGCAGGACCGGGTCCCCAAACCTGTTTTATGACATTAACATGCATATTGGCCGTTGTAATTAGCACTTTTGATTTCGAACGTTTGCGTCCATTATAACGTATAGGGTTCGAAAATTTGCGCGAACTTTCGGTCCGTTCGAAGGTTCTGGTGCGAACCGAACCCGGGGGTGTTCGGCTCATCCCTAATAGGTTAAGCCAGCTTCCCAGCACTTCATCTGCAGTGTTCATACTGCAGGAGTGCTGGTTAAGTAGTGGGGATTGCCGCCACTATAGGGCGGATGCTAGTCAAGGGAAGTTGTTAACAGCTGGGTAATGTAACTCAATGTGTCTGTATGCATGTTTTATATTCAATGAATTTTTTCTTGTTTTATTTTAATGTTTATATATACCATTTTCTAATTTTGTAATAATAAAAAGATATGTATATAAATTATCTAGTATCGATTATCCGACTTTGTTCAGGTACCGTAATAGTCCGTCAGGTTGGCTAAACCCCCTCTTGTTCCTTTTTTTGTATATCCAGTAGGACAAGGTACCCCCCATAGCTTATTCATTTAGATTTAAAACGTTGTCAGAGCCAAAGAGGCTCATCTTTTAGCTACGGGATAATCCACCTTAAGCAGTAATTGCTTGGTGGACAGTAACAATTAATATATATATGTTTATAGTAGTCTTATATTATATTATTATTTTTGTGCTTCAGTTATTTGTCATTCTACTTGCTCTGTCCACAGACAGGACATTAACCCCCCCCCCCCCCCTATAGGAGATCCAGCAATGACGGACTATACCGGTTCTGAATGGGACGGGCTCATGTCAAAATTACATAAGGAATGTGGTGACGATCAAGGAATCGAATTGGAAATAGAGGTATTGATAACCAAGCTGAAACAAACAATGTACGTCTAAAATGATGATGGCACTAATTGAACACTACAATAGAGATATTAAGGATCTTGATATTGAAATGATAGAATTCCAGAAACAAAATGTTTCTTTATGTGCTCATCCCAAATTTATGGAAAAAGATAAATGGTTAAAGGAATATTTGGAAAAATACAACAAGGATCTTATCTATAAAAAGGATATCAAATTTATCAGAGACAAAATGGCCTTTAACGGTAAATACGCATATAGATGGCCTCAACAGGGAGGAAAACAGGGGAGAAAGAATCTAAAAAGATACGAACAGAGTATGGAGAAAGCACAATCACAAAGTGATGGTGATTTGAGGGATGGAACAGATTCTGACTCATCCAGTTTCTCCTATTCCGCTCGCCCAGCTCAATCTATGTTACCTACACGAGGGAGAGGAAGATCAAGAGGGTCTAGAAAGAGACAAACGACAGGTGAGGGTAGCAACAAGGGAGGTAAAGATAAAAGAATAAGGGATCACCCCACTGATAATTATAATGATCATGAAATAAGGTCAACCGGCCTAATAGGAATAGACCCCCGCCAACAAATCATGGGCGAACCTCCAGGGTTGGAACCCCTAACAGGGGCCAACAGAGCTCCCCTCCCTCCGCCTCTGACTCCATTTGTGTACTCCAATACCCTGCGGAATGGAGGTGCTATCTCCAAAAATATAAAAGATAAGGTTTTTCAATTATTCCCCCCTACGCAAGATCCCCCAACCGCTCAACCACCCCGCAGAATCTGGAGAGATTCGCATACAGGGATCGATAGAGGATCAACTACAGGTGATTAATTTGTCATCAAAATCATTGTCACGAACAGAGCTAGAGGTCCTGGGTTTAGGTCTAAGTTTCTGTCCTTCATCCTACACCGATAGTTTTGAGGTTGTAAAAGACCTCAACCTATTTGCCAGACGGCTAACCTATAAATTTATGTTTGATGATGAGAGAAAAAGGAAAAAAACTGAATATATTGAACGGGAGAAATGGAAAGGATTTACAGTCAGGGACTTTCTTGCCCTTAAGGACCTTATGGATCTCTTGGATGACCTTATGGATCTTCTGGCCAGCATTTCAGAACGATTAATGTAACTCAATGTGTCTGTATGCATGTTTTATATTCAATGAATTTTTTCTTGTTTTATTTTAATGTTTATATATACCATTTTCTAATTTTGTAATAATAAAAAGATATTTATATAAATGATCTAGTATCGATTATCCAACTTTGTTCAGGTACCGTAATAGTCCGTCAGGTTGGCTAAACCCCCTCTTGTTCCCTTCTTTTGTATTGTTAAGAAGAGAGTAAGGAGCGGTGTTAGGGAGAGATACTTACACTGTAACAAGGTGGTTCCAAAGCCTAAACATTTTTTTACCTAAATGCAATCCTTGCTTTAAGGTAAAAAATGTTTAAGCATCAGCATCCCTCCCTCCCATTTTACTTACCTGAGCCTCCATTTGTCTGCAGCTCTTTTATTTCCTCACTTCCTGGTCTCACTCAGTTTTGCCAACCACCAATTTTTGGGCTGTCCATAAATGCCCGTTACGGGCAGCGGTGCCCGTAAATAATATGTCTGCGAAAATTACACTGCGCATGCACAGGGTAGGAGTGCCACCTCATCTGTGCCCAACAGTGCAGCCTACCAGTGCCCATCAGTTCAGCCCTATCAGTGCAGCTTAGGAGTGCAGCCTCATCTGTGCCCATCAGTGCAGCCTATCAGTGGCCATCAGTGCAGCTTAAGAGTGAAGCCTCACCAGGGGCCACTAGTGCAGCCTATCAGTGGCCATCAGTGTGGCCTCATTAGGGTCCACCAGTGCAGTCCCATCCATGCAGCCTAGCAGTGCCCATCAGTACAATCCCATTAGTGCAGCCTAATGTACACTGCAACGATTTTTATTTATACTTTGAAACAGATTCCTGCCTTTAGTTGTTCTAAAGAAAAAGTTGTTTGGTTCACCATGTCCGTTTAGCCCTCGTTCACACATATGCATTTCTAGTGCCTTTTGCAGGTTTGAACTGCAGAACGTGTTCCATAGGAAACCATGTTAAATGGACTGTAGTGTATTTCTGCAAAATGCAAAAAGCACTAAAAATGCATAGGTGTGAACCAGGGCTTAAGACTGGTTTTGAATGGGAGAGACTGGTTCATTATAATCATCTGGTGCACTCTGAGTTTCCTAATTAGAAATAACTGCAGGGTCTGAAAAGTGGATTAGCTATAGCCTTTTTAAAAATGGCTGCCAGAGGTTATGGGAACTGCCAATGACATAAGAGATGCATTTCCTCATTATTCATAACACTGCATCACAGCACTGTTATTAAGAGTTCTGTGGAATAGGGATGAGCCGAACACCCCCGGGTTCGGTTCGAACCAGAACCTTCGAACGGACCGAAAGTTTGCGCGAATTTTCGAACCCTATACGTTATAATGGATGCGAACGTTCGAAATCAAAAGTGCTAATTACAACGGCCAATATGCATGTTAATGTCATAAAACAGGTTTGGGGACCCGGGTCCTGCCCCAGGGGACATATATCAATGGAAAAAGAACTTTTAAAAACTAACGTTTTTTCGGGAGCAGTCATTTTAATGATGCATAAAGTGAAAAAAAAAAAGTGAAATTTTCCTTTAAATATGGTACCTGGGGGGTGTCTAAAGTATGCCTGTGAAGTGGCATGTGTTTCCCGTGTTTAGAACTGTCCTTGCACAAAATGACATTTGTAAAGGAAAAAAAGAAGCCATTTAAAACCACTTGCGGCTTTAATGTCATGTCTTGTCTTGGCCGCCATATGGCTGAAAATCCTTGAGAAAAATGGCGTGGCTACCCCATAACCCCCCCCCCCCCCCCACCCCAGCCCCTTTGGGTCTTGTATGGATATTAAGGGGGACCCCGCACCCAAAATAAAACCCTATACCTACAACCCTATATACTCTGAACAGCAGTATATAGGTGGTGCAAACAAGACACGGACTGTAGGTTTGTAGAATCTGAACAGGTACATTATGAAGTGTAGCTCCATCCCAAAAAAATCTATTTTTAAGCTTTTTGGAGAACATAGGGAGGGGTTATCACCCCTGTAACATTTGCTGTCTTTGCACATCTGTTCAGAACATGTCACCTCACTTTCCGTCCCAATGACAAATATTTTTGGAAAAGTGGGGTTTTAATTGAAACAAGGATTGGTGATAAAGTATCAGTAGAGAGGAGATACCTTTTTCCCAAATTAAATCTAACAGGATAGAATTTCCCTTCCTAGGGGTAGATTTCCTCTCACTTCCTGTTTTCTCTTTCCGTTTGCAAGTAGGAGTCGTTTGTAAGTTGGATGTTTGAAAGTAGGGGCCTGGCGTATATACTCTGCAGAAATTTGCCCTATTAGATGTTGGTGTAGCCACAAGACTGGTGGGCACAGGAATGGGCCCTGCTGTGAGTTAATAGATCAAGATTTGTACTTGCATGCACCTGTTGAACCGGGCAGAAAAATTGGGCCTTTGGTGGTGGTGGTGGTGGTGGTGGACGACGGTGTTGCCACAAGACTGTAAGCTCTCACAGTTACTCTTGGTGGGCGCAGGAATGGGCCCTGCTGTGAGTTATTAGATCAAGATTTGTAATTGCATGCACCTGTTGAACAGGGCAGAAAAATTGGGCCTTTTGGTGGTGGTGGTGGTGGTGGTGGACGGTGTTGCCACAAGACTGTAAGCTCTCACAGTTACTCTTGGTGGGCACAGGAATGGGCCCTGTTGTGATTTATTAGATCAAGATTTGTAATTGCAAGCACCTGATGAACAGGGCAGAAAAATTGGGCCTTTGGCGGTGGTGGTGGACGGTGTTGCCACAAGACTGTAGGCCCTCATAGTTACTCTTGGTGGGCGCAGGAATGGGCCCTGCTGTGAACCATTAGATCAAGATTTGTAATTACACGCCCCTGTTAAACAGGGGCTGAAAAATTGTGCCTTAGGCACTGGTGCTGATGCCACAACACTGCAACCCCTCACAGATACTGTACTTGGAGCACAGCAGTCACACGTGTTGCGAAGCATTTTTTTTTAAAAATTGTAATTACACGCCCCTGTTACACAGGGGCTGAAAAATTGTGCCTTAGGCACTGGTGCTGGTGCCACAACACTGCAACCCCTCACAGATACTGTACTTGGAGCACAGCAGTCACACGTGTTGCAAAGCATTTTTTTTTAAAAATTGTAATTCCCCCCCCTGTTAAACAGGGGCTGAAAAATTGTGCCTTAGGCACTGGTGCTGGTGCCACAACACTGCAACCCCTCACAGATACTGTACTTGGAGCACAGCAGTCACACGTGTTGCGAAGAATTTTTTTTAAAAATTGTAATTACACGCCCCTGTTAAACAGGGGCTGAAAAATTGTGCCTTAGGCACTGGTGCTGGTGCCACAACACTGCAACCCCTCACAGATACTGTACTTGGAGCACAGCAGTCACACGTGTTGCGAAGCATTTCTTAAAAAAATTGTAATTACACGCCCCTGTTAAACAGGGGCTGAAAAATTGTGCCTTAGGCACTGGTGCTGGTGCCACAACACTGCAACCCCTCACAGATACTGTACTTGGAGCACAGCAGTCACACGTGTTGCGAAGCATTTCTTAAAAAAATTGTAATTACACGCCCCTGTTAAACAGGGGCTGAAAAATTGTGCCTTAGGCACTGGTGCTGGTGCCACAACACTGCAACCCCTCACAGATACTGTACTTGGAGCACAGCAGTCACACGTGTTGCGAAGCATTTTTAAAAAAAATTGTAAGTACACGCCCCAGGGGCTGAAAAATTGTGCCTTAGGCACTGGTGTGGTGGCATGGATCATTGAGGAGGAGGAAGAGGATAGTCAGTAAACATAACAGGACAGTCACTCAGCATCAGCATAGGCAGTCTTGAAGGGATGTGACATTATAAATTATTACGTTATATCCGCTTCAGGTGCCTGGTAGCTGGTGGTGATCCAAGACTGATTCATTTTGATGAAGGTCAGTCGATCAACCGAGTCGGTGGACAGGCGCACCCTATGATCGGTGACAAATCCTCCAGCAGCACTGAATGTGCGTTCGGAAAGAACGCTGGAGGCAGGACAGGCCAGTAGCTCAATTGCATACTGTGCAAGCTCTGGCCAGTGATCCATCCTCAGGACCCAGTAAGCCAGAGGATTTTCGGTGGGAAAGGTGTCCAAGTCTGACCTTGCCCCAAGGTATTCCTGCACCATGTATATCAGACGCTGGCGATGGTTGCTGGAACCGATCATACCTTGGGGCTGCGGACTAAAAAATTGTCTGAACGCATCGGTCAGACGTCCACCTTCCCCACCGCTCCTTCTGCTACTGACCGAAGCCTCAGCAACTCGTCGCCCAGGACCAGGAGTTTGTAACCTCCCAGTTTCTGGGAACGCGTTGCACAGACCTTTCTGCAAGGCCTCCCTGAGATGTCTCATCCTCTGCTCCCTCTGCGACGGCAAGATAAGGTCCGCAACCTTACCCTTGTACCGTGGATCAAGGAGGGTGGCCAGCCAGTGATGGTCCCTCTCCTTGATCCGAAGAACACGAGGATCCTTCCGCAGGCTTTGCAGGATCAGGGAGGCCATGCAGCGTAGGTTAGCTGAGGCATTCGGTCCGGAGTCTTCTGGGTCACTGAGGATGACATGATCGCCAGCCACCTCCTCCCAGCCACGTACAAGTCCACTGGTTTGTTGGGACTGTACATCATCCCTAAAAGACTGCTGCTGCTGCTGATGCTGAGTGCCAGGCTCCACCTCCATGCTCACACAATCCTCCTCCTCCTCATCCTCCTCCTGTGTGATGGGTGGGACAGAAGGAACACTGTCTGGATAAAGGGGGCCTTGAGAGGCAAGGAAGTCCTCCTCTTCCTGCCTCTGTTCTGCCTCAAGTGCCCTGTCCATTATCCCACGCAGCGTATGCTCCAACAGGTGGACAAGAGGTACAGTGTCACTGATGCATGCACTGTCACTGCTCACCATCCTCGTGGCCTCCTCAAATGGTGAGAGGACAGTGCATGCATCCCTGATCATGCTCCACTGACGTGGGGGAAAAAAAACCAAGCTCCCCTGACCCTGTCCTGGTGCCGTAGTCGCAAAGGTACTCATTGATGGCCCTCTGCTGCGTGTGCAGTCGCTGCAGCATGGCCAACGTTGAGTTCCACCTGGTGGGCATGTCACATATTAGGCGGTTCTTGGGCAGGTTCAGCTCCTTTTGCAGCTCAGTCAGCCGAGCACTGGCATTATAAGATCGGCGGAAATGCACACAGACTTTCCTGGCCTGCCTCAGGACATCCTGTAAGCCTGGGAACCTGCCCAAGAACCGCTGCACCACCAGGTTGAGGACGTGAGCCATACAGGGCACATGGGTGAGCTGCCCATGTCGCAGGGCGGAGAGGAGGTTGGTGCCATTGTCAGAAATGACCATTCCTGGCTTAAGCTGACGTGGCGTCAACCACCTCTCGGCCTGCCCCTGCAGAGCTGCCAGAACCTCTGGCCCAGTGTGGCTCCTGTCCCCCAAACACACCAGCGCAAGCACGGCATGGCATATTTTTGCCTGCGTACTTGCGTAGCCCCTTGTATGCCTATGGAGCACCGCTGGTTCCGAGGACAGAGCACTGGAGGAAGAAGAAGAGGAGGGGGTGGAGGAGATAGGTGTGTCACAACCAGTAGCAGTAGTAGCGTTTTGGAGGCGTGGTGGCGGAACAACCTCCAACACTACTGCACCTTGTCCTGCATCCCTCCCAGCTGCCAATAGAGTGACCCAATGGGCCGTGAAAGAAAGGTAACGTCCCTGTCCATGCCTGCTGGACCATGAGTCAGCGGTAATATGCACCTTACCGCTGACCGCCCTGTCCAGCGAGGCATGGACATTGCCTTCCACATGCCGGTAGAGAGACGGAATCGCCTTCCGTGAGAAAAAGTGGCGTTTGGGAACCTGCCACTGAGGAACCGCACATTGAACAAACTCACGGAAGGGGGCCGAGTCTACCAACTGAAAAGGCAGCAGTTGAAGTGCTAGCAATTTAGCCAAGCTAGCATTCAACCGCTGGGCATGTGGATGGCTGGGAGTGTACTTCTTTCGACGGTCCAGCAGCTGGGGCAGGGAAATTTGCCTGCTACAATCGGACGTTGGTGTACTGCAAGTACTTGGTTGTGACACAGCTAATTCTACACCTTCAGTCCTCTCACAGCAGCTTTCAGAGAGGACTGAAGATGTAGTGGGGATGGAGATCCCAGCTGATGAGGAGCAAGGAGAGGTCCGCTTAGTTCTTTAGTGTGGGTCTTTTATGTGTGCCTGCCAACGAGCTGCATGGCAGGTCGACATATGTCTGGTCATGCTTGTGGTGCCCAAGCGGCTGATGTTTTGGCCACGCGAGATACGCTTGAGACAAATATTGCAAATAGCAGTGGTGCGATCTGATGCACTCGTCTCAAAAAAGGCCCACACCAAAGAACTTTTCTGATAACGTGCAGAGGCAGCGCCCTGCACAGGCGGAGCTCTGCGGTGTTGTACAGTTGCTGTGCTGGCCTCTACCTGGCCTCCAGGGGGCATCCTGCCTCGTTGGACATGTGACGCCGCATCCTCCTCCTCCTCGTCCTCCTCCTCATCCTCTCTCCCTCCAGGCACCCACGTGGCGTCAGTGACCTCATCATCCCCTCCCTCTTCACCACTAGAGCAAACCTGGCAGTAAGCTGCAGCTGGTGGAACAGTACTGCCAGATTGCTGTCCTTCAGCATCCCCTCTCTCTGCACGCACACTACTGACTTCCTCAAGCTGGGTATCATCATCCGAGCCTTCGAATCGTTGGGCATCCTCCTGGAGCATGTACCCAACACTGTGCTCAAAGAGTTCGGGGGACTCCTCAGGAGGACATGGTGGGTCTAGGGAAGGGGTGGCTGATGATGCCATTGAGTACGCGTTGGCAGCTGCTCTGCCAGTACCCTGAGCCTGGGTGAGAGAGGATGAGGAGGATGAGGAGGGCTTGGTCATCCATTCTACCAAGCCTTCAGCATGATACGGCTCCACATGTCCAGCTGCCGAAAACAGAGACGCGCGTGTCCCATGGCCACGTGCTGATGACGATGCACGACCACGTCCACGGCCACGGCCATGTCCACTAGAAACAGAGTCTGCCTGCCCTGTGTTCTTGCCTCTGCACGCTTTGCCTCCCCTTGGCGGTCTTCCAGCCATTGTAGTCGTTAGTCCTGTGGGTGCTGCTGAGAAGAAAATATAGGAGCTCTGTGTGATGCCACTAACACACTAGAAGTCCTATAGGTGCTTCTGAAAAGAAAATATAGGAGCTCTGTGTGATGCCACTAACACACTAGAAGTCCTGTGGGTGCTGCTGAGAAGAAAATATAGGAGCTCTGTGTGATGCCACTAACACACTAGAAGTCCTATGGGTGCTTCTGCAAAGAAAATATAGGAGCTCTGTGTGATGCCACTAACACACTAGAAGTCCTGTGGGTGCTGCTGAGAAGAAAATATAGGAGCTCTGTGTGATGCCACTAACACACTAGAAGTCCTATGGGTGCTTCTGCAAAGAAAATATAGGAGCTCTGTGTGATGGGACTAACACACTACAAGTCCTATAGGTGCTTCTGGGAAGAAAATATAGGAACTCTGTGTGATGGGACTAACACACTACAAGTCCTATGGGTGCTTCTGGGAAGAAAATATAGGAACTCTGTGTGATGGGACTAACACACTACAAGTCCTATAGGTGCTTCTGGGAAGAAAATATAGGAACTCTGTGTGATGGGACTAACACACTACAAGTCCTATAGGTGCTTCTGGGAAGAAAATATAGGAGCTCTGTGTGATGGGACTAACACACTACAAGTCCTATGGGTGCTTCTGGGAAGAAAATATAGGAGCTCTGTGTGATGGGACTAACACACTACAAGTCCTATAGGTGCTTCTGGGAAGAAAATATAGCTCTGTGTGATGGGACTAACACACTACAAGTCCTATAGGTGCTTCTGGGAAGAAAATATAGCTCTGTGTGATGGGACTAACACACTACAAGTCCTATAGGTGCTTCTGGGAAGAAAATATAGCTCTGTGTGATGGGACTAACACACTAGAAGTCCTATAGGTGCTTCTGAAAAGAAAATATAGGAGCTCTGTGTGATGGGACTAACACACTACAAGTCCTATAGGTGCTTCTGGGAAGAAAATATAGCTCTGTGTGATGGGACTAACACACTACAAGTCCTATAGGTGCTTCTGGGAAGAAAATATATAGCTCTGTGTGATGGGACTAACACACTACAAGTCCTATAGGTGCTTCTGGGAAGAAAATATAGCTCTGTGTGATGCCACTAACACAGTACAAGTCCTATGGGTGCTTCTGGAAGAAAATATAGGAACTCTGTGTGATGGGACTAACACACTACAAGTCCTATAGGTGCTTCTGGGAAGAAAATATAGGAGCTCTGTGTGATGGGACTAACACACTACAAGTCCTATAGGTGCTTCTGGGAAGAAAATATAGGAACTCTGTGTGATGGGACTAACACACTACAAGTCCTATGGGTGCTTCTGGGAAGAAAATATAGGAGCTCTGTGTGATGGGACTAACACACTACAAGTCCTATAGGTGCTTCTGGGAAGAAAATATAGCTCTGTGTGATGGGACTAACACACTACAAGTCCTATAGGTGCTTCTGGGAAGAAAATATAGCTCTGTGTGATGCCACTAACACAGTACAAGTCCTATGGGTGCTTCTGGGAAGAAAATATAGGAGCTCTGTGTGATGGGACTAACACACTACAAGTCCTATGGGTGCTTCTGGGAAGAAAATATAGGAGCTCTGTGTGATGGGACTAACACACTACAAGTCCTATAGGTGCCTCTGGGAAGAAAATATAGCTCTGTGTGATGGGACTAACACACTACAAGTTCTATAGGTGCTTCTGGGAAGAAAATATACGTCTGTGTGATGCCACTAACACAGTACAAGTCCTATGGGTGCTTCTGGGAAGAAAATATAGGAGCTCTGTGTGATGGGACTAACACACTACAAGTCCTATGGGTGCTTCTGGGAAGAAAATATAGGAGCTCTGTGTGATGGGACTAACACACTACAAGTCCTATAGGTGCTTCTGGGAAGAAAATATAGCTCTGTGTGATGGGACTAACACACTACAAGTCCTATAGGTGCTTCTGGGAAGAAAATATAGCTCTGTGTGATGCCACTAACACAGTACAAGTCCTATGGGTGCTTCTGGGAAGAAAATATAGGAGCTCTGTGTGATGGGACTAACACACTACAAGTCCTATGGGTGCTTCTGGGAAGAAAATATAGGAGCTCTGTGTGATGGGACTAACACACTACAAGTCCTATAGGTGCTTCTGGGAAGAAAATATAGCTCTGTGTGATGGGACTAACACACTACAAGTTCTATAGGTGCTTCTGGGAAGAAAATATAGGTCTGTGTGATGCCACTAACACAGTACAAGTCCTATGGGTGCTTCTGGGAAGAAAATATATAGCTCTGTGTGATGGGACTAACACACTACAAGTCCTATGGGTGCTTCTGGGAAGAAAATATAGGAGCTCTGTGTGATGGGACTAACACACTACAAGTCCTATAGGTGCTTCTGGGAAGAAAATATAGCTCTGTGTGATGGGACTAACACACTACAAGTCCTATAGGTGCTTCTGGGAAGAAAATATAGCTCTGTGTGATGGGACTAACACACTACAAGTCCTATAGGTGCTTCTGGGAAGAAAATATAGCTCTGTGTGATGCCACTAACACAGTACAAGTCCTATGGGTGCTTCTGGGAAGAAAATATAGGAGCTCTGTGTGATGGGACTAACACACTACAAGTCCTATAGGTGCTTCTGGGAAGAAAATATAGCTCTGTGTGATGGGACTAACACACTACAAGTCCTATAGGTGCTTCTGGGAAGAAAATATAGCTCTGTGTGATGGGACTAACACACTACAAGTCCTATAGGTGCTTCTGGGAAGAAAATATAGCTCTGTGTGATGCCACTAACACAGTACAAGTCCTATGGGTGCTTCTGGGAAGAAAATATAGGAGCTCTGTGTGATGGGACTAACACACTACAAGTCCTATAGGTGCTTCTGGGAAGAAAATATAGCTCTGTGTGATGGGACTAACACACTACCAGTCCTATAGGTGCTTATGGGAAGAAAATATAGCTCTGTGTGATGGGACTAACACACTACAAGTCCTATAGGTGCTTCTGGGAAGAAAATATAGCTCTGTGTGATGCCACTAACACAGTACAAGTCCTATGGGTGCTTCTGGGAAGAAAATATAGGAACTCTGTGTGATGGGACTAACACAGTACAAGTCCTATGGGTGCTTCTGGGAAGAAAATATAGGAGCTCTGTGTGATGGGACTAACACACTACAAGTCCTATAGGTGCTTCTGGGAAGAAAATATAGCTCTGTGTGATGGGACTAACACACTACACGTCCTATAGGTGCTTCTGGGAAGAAAATATAGCTCTGTGTGATGCCACTAACACAGTACAAGTCCTATGGGTGCTTCTGGGAAGAAAATATAGGAGCTCTGTGTGATGGGACTAACACACTACAAGTCCTATGGGTGCTTCTGGGAAGAAAATATAGGAGCTCTGTGTGATGGGACTAACACACTACAAGTCCTATAGGTGCTTCTGGGAAGAAAATATAGCTCTGTGTGATGCCACTAACACAGTACAAGTCCTATGGGTGCTTCTGGGAAGAAAATATAGGAACTCTGTGTGATGGGACTAACACACTACAAGTCCTATGGGTGCTTCTGGGAAGAAAATATAGCTCTGTGTGATGCCACTAACACAGTACAAGTCCTATGGGTGCTTCTGGGAAGAAAATATAGCTCTGTGTGATGCCACTAACACAGTACAAGTCCTATGGGTGCTTCTGGGAAGAAAATATAGGAACTCTGTGTGATGGGACTAACACAGTACAAGTCCTATGGGTGCTTCTGGGAAGAAAATATAGGAGCTCTGTGTGATGGGACTAACACACTACAAGTCCTATAGGTGCTTCTGGGAAGAAAATATAGCTCTGTGTGATGGGACTAACACACTACAAGTCCTATAGGTGCTTCTGGGAAGAAAATATAGCTCTGTGTGATGCCACTAACACAGTACAAGTCCTATGGGTGCTTCAGGGAAGAAAATATAGGAACTCTGTGTGATGGGACTAACACACTACAAGTCCTATGGGTGCTTCTGGGAAGAAAATATAGGAGCTCTGTGTGATGGGACTAACACACTACAAGTCCTATAGGTGCTTCTGGGAAGAAAATATAGCTCTGTGTGATGGGACTAACACACTACAAGTCCTATAGGTGCTTCTGGGAAGAAAATATAGCTCTGTGTGATGGGACTAACACACTACAAGTCCTATAGGTGCTTCTGGGAAGAAAATATAGCTCTGTGTGATGCCACTAACACAGTACAAGTCCTATGGGTGCTTCTGGGAAGAAAATATAGGAGCTCTGTTTGCTGCCACTAACACACTACAAGTCCTGTGGGTGCTTTTGGGGTGCAGTGCTGTACTAACAGCACTGCGGTTGGTACTACTGAAATACTGTACTAACAGTAAGACACGCACCAGACTAACCCCCAGCAGCAGCTAAAAAACACACTAACCAGCAGCAGCAATGGACGATCAATGACAGGTAGCAATGGTTTAGCAAATAAATAGCCAATGGTTTAGCAAAGTAGAGCAAATCTTTCTTTAGGAATCTAGCAAAGAGTGACACAGAATCAGCCTGCTCTCTCCTAAAGCCGGAACTCATGTGACCGGCGCCGACGGCGTGGCGGCCTTTTAAATGAGGGGGCGTGTACTAAAGCCCCTGAGCTGTAATTGGCTACAGGCGTCCTGCCTGTAGCCAATTATGGCTCTCCGATTTTCCGGCGCTGTGATTGGCCAAGCATGCGGGGTCACAGTGCATGCTTGGTCAATCATCAGCCAGCAATGCACTGCGCCGGCCGCGCCGGCCGCGCCGGCCGCAATGCATTGCGGGGCCGCTCGCATCACACGAATGTGATGCGAGCGGCTAAAAGAGTTCTGGGCTCGCCGAGCGAGCGAACACCCGGTGCTCGATGCGAACATGGGTTCGCATCGAGCACCGGGCCCATCCCTACTGTGGAAGAATGTGAATACCAGAAGATAATCATTTCAGATGCCGAATATTTTCACGAACAGATGGTGGTTTCAACATTTACTGTTTATTCACTAGGACTTTTAGCAGCCACTGAGGCTGGGTGCTGTTTAAAACCTCACCCAGGATTTAAATTTGTTAGAAAGGAACCAGTAGTTCCTAGTACTAATTAGTACTGCTTGGACCTTGAAGAAGAGGGGCCACCCCGAATGCTTGTCCTAAAAAATTGTATGTTAGTGCAAATAAAAAAAGTATCACGGACAGTACTTTATTGTTTCTGTTTAAAAGGAACCAGAAATGAATTTCCATTCAAAATGGAGAGAAGCACAATATGTAAAGGAATTTATATATTGTTCTACTGCACTCCCCAAAATGTAACTATTCTTCTAACAGGATTATTTTTTGCCCAAACTGTGCTTAAATATTAGTGTAATTTTAAAAAAAATTTTGGATAAAAAAAATCTCTATATGTGATTCCCCAAGAAATCCCTTAGGTAACATACCAAAATGGAGACCCCAAACCTAGTGTGGACATCATCTACACTGCCTAGATTTTGCTGCACCAGGCAGTATTTCTTTTGGATACCTGTGCTCCAGTGCACAGATGCAACCACAAGCTCTATGGAGATTAATAGAAGAGGTAAGTTGACTTGTCTATCCCGACTTATCCGGTACAAGATGCTATGACAGTACTTACATTTCTCTGCATAGCAGAGACCATTTGGCAACTAAAGCAAGCACTAGCATCTCTTAAAAGGACATTGTGTGTATGTCTGCACAAAACAATGGCATTGGTCACTCAAGAACCATTTCTTTGACAGACCAACAGCTGTTAATAAAAATGACATGGCTGCCTGCAGAAATATTACAAAAATTATTATTTTTTTCTGCTTTTTGTTAAAAAAAAAAAAGAATGCCCCATTATAAACTCTCAGACTACTGCTAATTCATTACTGAAGGAGCAGGAAACAAAGAGCAGTAGTTTAGGAGTGTTTAATAAGTGGTGTAGCTGTAATCTATATAGACATGAACTAATTTAACATATTTAGTCATCAAGAAAGTGTCAGGTATTAATTATAGGGATGGAAAGATACTACAAAAGATGGAACTGCTCTGTAAAACAATAAGAGCCTTTGTTGTGTGGGTTTAAAAGAAACATCTCTAGCTCAGCACCTTAGAAGATTATTATAATACATCACGGGTTGAATATGAGGAAGTCTCAGAGGAAATGTATACCTTCTGTATTGCAGCTTCTAGTAATAGAAGTCTATGTTCCTGTCCTTAGTTTGTTATTTAGATTTTTTTTTTTTTTTATTGTAAAACGCTTGACTGAGTACACACTTAGTCAAATAGAATTTGTATTTACATTTCCACAGATGTTTGGAGAGGATTGGGGTATTTTTCTGCCTCTGATAACTACAGAGAGCCGCGGTAACTCATTCAATTCATGTATTTAACTTCAGTCCATCTGAAAGCTGAGAAATATGTTAGGAATAGATAGTAAAGCTTCCACTATGTCACATAACATAATTCATTTGTAATTTCTTTGACTTCTTGACTTTATATTCAGTTTGTAGTTACAAGTATAGTGATGTGATGTATTCCCTAAGGTCTGCATAAATCTGCACTTGTTTTTCAGTTCTGCTGTAGGGAAGAGATCTCCCCATTAGGGTGTGCTTAGGGGCTTCCTTTGATGTGCCGGGCTGGCCTTTCATGTTTGTTGATTAACCAATCACTAGTGACCTTTTCATAGGTGGGTGATCCTTGCTTTAACAAACATCCTGAGCAAACTATAGGTTGTTGCCTGTGTTTGGAATCCTGATCTGGGGCCACCATGTGCTACCTGAATTTAAGAGGACCTTACTCATGCTAAAATGATCCCTTTATACTGTCCCTTCCAGTCTTGTCACTGTCATGCCTTTCATGCCATGCTTGCCAATACCCTAACCAGTGATGTAAGTAACTGAGTTAAAATAAACTGAGTTACCTAACGCAGTTACTTTAGAGGGTAACTAGTAATCTAACTGATTACTTTTCCCCTCATGGTAACTCATTTCCCATTACTTTGGCTTAGTTACCCCAATTACATCTACCGCCACTAGATGGCAGTAGTGTAATTCCGGTGTCCTGCCGAAAAAGTTCCCCCGTCGGATAAGGACCCCCCTGTACTGCGCATGCGCAGGGCTTGCGCAGTACGAAGGACTTCGGAGTTTACGAAAATTGCCGAACCTAAACAGCTCTGAGTGAACTCTACACCGCGCAGGAGCAGTTAACATGTAACTGTACGAGGCGATGCCGCACGCTCCCGATGCTCGTGCTACTCTGCAAGGGGCGTCTATAGTGTAAGTAAGGGGCGGGTCTAGTATTACTGTAACCAAGGGCCGCATTTATTATTATTGTTATATATCGAGGTCTGCCCATTAATTTAACATTCACCCTCTTATGTAGCCATCTGCCCCTTACACGATATAATAATAATAGACCCGCCCCTTGCTTACACGCTATAACAGATCTGCCCCTTGGTTAGAGTAATAATAGAGAGCAGCCCCTTGGTTACACGATATATAACAATAATAATAAATGCGCCCCTTGGTTACAGTAATACTAGACCCGCCCCTTAGTTACACGTATAGAATATTTAAAAAAAAAGTGTCAGTTACTTTGCTGCGTAACTAATTATTTTTCCAATGTAGTAACTGAGTTACTAATGCAATTACTTTTTGGGAGAAGTAATTTGTAACTTAACTAATTACTTTTTTAAAGTAGGATGACCAACACTGACCCTAACTAACCCTACGTTCACACCTACGCACTTTTTGCTGCATTTTGCAGAAATGCACTACAGTCCATTTACCATCTGTGCATTTTTAAGCCAGTGCATTTTTGGAAAGGGTCAGGGACTTTTTTTTACCACAGCAGATTGCGTTTTGTGTGTAATAGACTTCAATGGAGTCGCACCAGAAATGCAAGTGTTGCGTTTTTGATGCGTTTTACTTTTTTAAGTTTTTCAAAACTGTATATAGCTGGTTGCTAAGTAGCAGGCCAGGAAGCCAGCTGCCGCGTCCTTAACAACCGATGAGTCATCAGCTTTCAACAGGGTTCGCAGCTGAATGTAAAAAAAAAGAATTTCTGGCTAAAAAATGTGTGAAAAAACGATTTTTTCTATCTGAGCATGCAGCCCGACAGGTTAGGAAAGGGAAGGGGTGAGAAAGTAACCCCCCCCTCCCTTTCTGAACCATACCAGACCACCCCGGGACATTATTTTTTATTTTTAATAAAGGAATTGTCAAAAACTGTGTTTGTGTTTTTTTTCTATGTGACACATTTTTTGGTGAATGAGTAGGGGTACAATTTTCCCTGATACTCATTCACATGGGGGGGGGGCAGGATCTGGGGACCCCCTTGTTAAAGGGAGCTTCCAGATTCTGATAAGCTCCCCACCCACAGACCCCCACAACCACAGCCCAGGGTTGTGGGGAAGAGGCCCTTGCCCCAAAGCACCCCCCCCCCCATGTTGAGGGCATGCAGCCTGGTATGGTTCAGGAGGCGCTTGCTCATCCCCTCCCTTTCCTGACCTGCCAGGCTGCATGCTCGGATAAGGGTCTGGTATGGTTTTTGGGGGGGACTCAATAAAATCCATACCAGACCACCCTGGGACATTATTTTTTGATTTCTAATAAAGGAATTGTCAAAGACAGTTTTTTTTCTGAATGCATAGGAGTACAAAGAACCCCTACGGGCAGGATCTGGGGACCCCCTTGTTAAAGGTGGCTTCCAGATTCTGATAAGGCCCCCCCCGCAGACCCCCACAGCCCAGGGTTGTGGGTAAGAGGCGCTTGTCTCCATCAACATGGAGACTCCCCCCCCCCCCCTGCAGCACGCCCCATGTTGAGGGAAGCCTGGTATGTTTCAGAAGGGGGGGGGCGCTGGCTTCTTCCTTTCCTGACCTATCAGGCTTCATGCTCAGATATGTTTTTTTTTTTGGTGTTTTTCCCAAATTTTTTCGCCGGCAATTCTCATCGGTTGTTTAGGACGTGGTGGCCGGCTTCCTGCCCTGCTCCTTAGCAACCAGCTATATGCAGTGTTTTTGAAGGGAACCAAAAAAACAAAACACAAAAGGCAAATGCTTGAAAAATGCATGCCAAAACACAGGTTTAAAAAAGCAAAAGTCACCACATAACGTGCCAGAAAAAGCATCAACCACAACCACATAGATGTGAACCTAGACTAAATGCATACAAACTGGATAAATGCGTGAAAAGATGTGCATTAAAATGATAAAAATTTACACAGTCCTTAAATAGGTAAATACCAAACATTACTCTGCATCAAAATCTACCCAAAACCCACCAGTTACAAAGACAGGCAAACCTTTACCTATCACAAAAGTTACCTGCCAGTAGGTTTTATTTTCATGGAAGAGCAAAAATTGTATAATTTAGGACTAAAAAAAAACCCATCCCAGATCCCTCTGTTAAGGTTTAAGAATTTAATGGAAACGTCCATGATAAAGCTTGCACTGCCAGAGAAACTTCAAAGTTTCATTTACACATTATTAAGTGATTAAAGTGATTAAGAGGTGAGTTTCAGAGAACAGTCATTTCCTGTATTTCACTTTTAAAGCTTTGAGCAATTTGGGAAATTATTAAACATTTGTTTCCCTGAAAAAATTCCTTCAAGAGCTGAGGCTGTAGCTAGATTTGAAATTGGGCAGACATCTCATTGAATATGGCACATTTGTCTGTCCTGGAACTAGCCAGGACCTGCCATGGAATTTCTAAATGAATGGCACAGGTACAGATAAAGTCGCATCCCAGGGAAGCTAAACACAGACTAATCCTCATCTGATCACCCCGGTAAAATTAAAGTAAAGCCTAAAATTGAAAAGAAACGCTAGCAGGCAGGCTCTTTAAAAGTCTTGTTTAAAATGTACACTGAGCTGCACATGCGCCAAAGGTGAGTATTGCAAACTTTTTTCCACTTTAAAGTGGTTGTAAAGTTAAACTTTTAAAACATTTTTTTATTTTTATGGTCCTCCTCAATTCCACATGATCCCATAGCAAGCTGCTTGCTATGGGTGCACTCGTGCAGGCTCGGTCCAGGCTGTGTGTGTCTATTGATGCACATTGCACGGCTTGGCTCTGGCCCCACTCCCTACTTACTGGGTTTGATTGACAGCAGCAAATCAATAGCTCAGGATGTGTGTACTCTTCTCTGTTCAACAGAAGCCGGACTAACGACCAGCTTCTGTAGAACAGCCATGCTGGAAAGATAGAATGTCAGAATTCAATAGCTCGGTGGGAGAGATCCCTGCATCACATCATCGTCAGTTTCTCTTTTTTTTTGTTCAACCAGCTGGTTGAACAAAAAAAAAACAATGTGTGTATACCAAGCTTAACCACTTCAGCTACGGAAAGTTTTACTCCCTTCCTGACCAGGCCATTAATTGCAATACGGCACTGCATTAATTTAACTTACAATTGCGTGGTCGTGCAACACTGTACCCAAATAAAATTGATGTCCTTGTTTTCCCATAAATAGAGCTTTCTTTTGGTGGTATTTGATCACCTCTACCTTTTTTATTTTTTGTGCTATAAACAAAAAAAGGCCTACAATTTAAAAAAAATATATATTTTTTTTACTTTCTGCATCCAATAAAAAAAATGAAAACAAATCTAATTTCTTTATCAGTTTAGGTCAATATGTATTCTGCTACATGTTTTTGGTAAAAAAAAAAAGCCCAATAACCGTATATTGATTGGTTTGCGCAAAAGTTATAGGGTCTACAAACTGTGGGATAGATTTATGGACTTTTTATTTTTTATATTTTTTACTAGTAATGGTGGCGATAAATCTGACACTTAGGCCACTTTCACACTGAAGCGCTTCTAAACTGCCAGTAAAAACACTGAGCGCTTTTGAAGAGCTTTTCAGGCGCTTTTGAAGAGCTTTCCATTCATTTCAATGGGGAGGGGAGTTTTTCACAGCCCTGCCAGCACACTTCCCCAGTGTGAAAGTGTTCATTGATTTTAATGGAAATAAGTTTTCGTGAGCTTTTTAGGCGCTGTTTTTAGCGGGAAAGCGCCTGAAAAGCGCCTCAGTGTGAAAGTGGTCTAAGTGATACTTTTTGGGGACCAGTGACACCTATACAGTGAACAGTGCTAAAAAAAAGCACTGTCACTGTACTAATGACACTGGCAAGGAAGGGGTTAACATCAGGGTCGATCAAAGGGTTAAATTTGTTCCCTGGGAATGCTTTCAAAAGCTGGCCATACACCATACAATTTTCTTATTCAATTTCCATTAGATTTACCTTCAACTGTGTAGTACAAGGGCCTGCCTGATTGCATACAAATTGAAAGTGTTTAGATTTGACCTCATATTATATGGTTTTGGTAAATCTAAAGGAAATCTATAGACAAAAGTTGTATAATGTATGGCCAGCCTTACTGTGTGGGGAATGGTTGCACTATAGGAAGACAGAACACATATCTGTCTTCCTTACTAGCAGAACAGTGATCTGCCTTGTTTACATAGGCAGATCACCATTCTGCCTTTCTCCGAACAATTGCCAGGTTCCCGGATGCGCGCCCCATACCCAGAAGAAGTACGTACAGGTATATGATTTTGCGCTTAAGGACCGCCTTGCCACAGTATATGTACGTGGGGCGGTCTTTGAGCGGTTAAGGCAGATTTAAAAACAAAAAAACAAAAACAAACATGTCATACTTACCCTTACCTGTTCTGTGCAATAATTTTGCACAGAGCAGCCCTGAACCTCCTCTTCTCGGGTCCCCAAGCAGGCTCACATTCGAGCCGCTCCTCTGTGTGTCCATTAGAGCTGCACGATTCTGGCCAAAATGAGAATCACAATTTTTTTTGCTTAGAATAAAAAGATCACGATTCTCGCAACATAAAATCTTTCACATTATACAAAAAAAATTGGGCTAAATTTACTGGTTCGTTTTTTTTTTTTTTATTATTCATTAAAGTAATTTTTTCCCCAAAAAATTGCATTTGAAAGACCGCTGCGCAAATACAGTGTGACATAAAATATTGCAACAACCACCATTTTATTCTCTACGGTCTCTACTAAAAAAATATACATAAAGTTTGGTGGGTTCTAAGTAATTTTCTAGCAAAAAAAAATGATTTTAACTTGAAACCAACAAATGTCAGAAAAAGGTTTAGTGTTTAAGTGGTTACACTTTCCTCACTTAGGCCCCTTTCACACTGGGGCGGTGCATTTTAGCGGCGCTATTCGGCAGCTAGCGGGCGGTTTTAACCCCCGCTAGCGGCCGAAGATGGGTTAAAACCGCCCGCAAAGCGCCGCTGCAGCGGCACATTGCCGGCGGTATAGCCGCGCTGCCCCATTGATTTCAGTAGGTTCACCGCTCCAAAGATGCTGCTAGCAGGACTTTTTTTTACCGTCCTGCTAGCGCACCGCTCCAGTGTGAAAGCCCTCTGGCTTTCACACTGGAGTGAAAGGAGCCGCTTTTTTCAGGCGCTATACAAGCGCTGTTTTTAGCGCTGTAGCGCCTGAAAAACGCCTCAGTGTGAAAGGGGCCTTACACACGAAGTCTATTCCTTTGACAAATTGTTACAATGTTTATACTTAGTTCCACTGCTAAAGAATGTTGTGATTCTTGACTAGGGATGGGCCCGGTGCTCGATGCGAACCCACGTTCGCATCGAGCACCGGGCGTTCGCTCGCTCGGCGAGCCCAGAACTATTTTGGCCGCTCGCATCACGTTCGTGTGATGCGAGCGGCCCCACAATGCATTGCGGCCGGCGCGGCCGGCGCAGTGCATTGCTGGCTGATGATTGGCCAAGCATGCACTGTGACCCCGCATGCTTGGCCAATCACAGCCCCGGAAACTCGAAGAGCCATAATTGGCTACAGGCAGGACGCCTGTAGCCAATTACAGCTCAGGGGCTGTAGTACACGCCCCCCCCTATAAAAGGCCGCCACGCCGTCTGCGCCGGTCACATGCTGTTCCGGCGCAGATTGAGCAGGCTGATTCTGTGACACTCTGCTGCATTTAGATAGTTAGAGAGATTTACTTACAGAGATTGAGTTAGATAGATTCAGTTACAAAGATTGATTGAGAAAGAGGGGCTTGTAGTGTGTTCGTGGCAGGCAGGCAGAGCTCCTATATTTTGTTACCAGAAGCACCTATAGGACTTGTAGTGTGTTCGTGGCAGGCAGGCAGAGCTCCTATATTTTGTTACCAGAAGCACCTATAGGACTTGTAGTGTGTTCGTGGCAGGCAGGCAGAGCTCCTATATTTTGTTCCCAGAAGCACCTATAGGACTTGTAGTGTGTTCGTGGCAGGCAGGCAGAGCTCCTATATTTTGTTCCCAGAAGCACCTATAGGACTTGAAGTGTGTTAGTCCCATCACACACACAGAGCTATATTTTCTTCCCAGAAGCACCTATAGGACTTGAAGTGTGTTAGTCCCATCACACACACAGAGCTATATTTTGTTCCCAGAAGCACCTATAGGACTTGAAGTGTGTTAGTCCCATCACACACACAGAGCTATATTTTGTTCCCAGAAGCACCTATAGGACTTGAAGTGTGTTAGTCCCATCACACACACAGAGCTATATTTTGTTCCCAGAAGCACCTATAGCACTTGAAGTGTGTTAGTCCCATCACACACACAGAGCTATATTTTGTTCCCAGAAGCACCTATAGGACTTGAAGTGTGTTAGTCCCATCACACACACAGAGCTACATTTTGTTCCCAGAAGCACCTATAGGACTTGAAGTGTGTTAGTCCCATCACACACACAGAGCTATATTTTGTTCCCAGAAGCACCTATAGGACTTGAAGTGTGTTAGTCCCATCACACACACAGAGCTATATTTTGTTCCCAGAAGCACCTATAGCACTTGAAGTGTGTTAGTCCCATCACAGACACAGAGCTATATTTTGTTCCCAGAAGCACCTATAGGACTTGAAGTGTGTTAGTCCCATCACACACACAGAGCTATATTTTGTTCCCAGAAGCACCTATAGGACTTGAAGTGTGTTAGTCCCATCACACACACAGAGCTATATTTTGTTCCCAGAAGCACCTATAGGACTTGAAGTGTGTTAGTCCCATCACACACACAGAGCTATATTTTGTTCCCAGAAGCACCTATAGCACTTGAAGTGTGTTAGTCCCATCACAGACACAGAGCTATATTTTGTTCCCAGAAGCACCTATAGGACTTGAAGTGTGTTAGTCCCATCACACACACAGAGCTATATTTTGTTCCCAGAAGCACCTATAGGACTTGAAGTGTGTTAGTCCCATCACACACACAGAGCTATATTTTCTTCCCAGAAGCACCTATAGGACTTGAAGTGTGTTAGTCCCATCACACACACAGAGCTATATTTTGTTCCCAGAAGCACCTATAGGACTTGAAGTGTGTTAGTCCCATCACACACACAGAGCTATATTTTCTTCCCAGAAGCACCTATAGGACTTGAAGTGTGTTAGTCCCATCACACACACAGAGCTATATTTTGTTCCCAGAAGCACCTATAGCACTTGAAGTGTGTTAGTCCCATCACACACACAGAGCTATATTTTGTTCCCAGAGGCACCTATAGGACTTGAAGTGTGTTAGTCCCATCACACACACAGAGCTATATTTTGTTCCCAGAAGCACCTATAGGACTTGAAGTGTGTTAGTCCCATCACACACACAGAGCTATATTTTGTTCCCAGAAGCACCTATAGCACTTGAAGTGTGTTAGTCCCATCACACAGACCTTTATTTTCTTCACAGAAGCACCTATAGGACTTGAAGTGTGTTAGTCCCATCACACAGAGCTCCTCTATTTTCTTTGCAGAAGCACCCATAGGACTTCTAGTGTGTTAGTGGCATCACACAGAGCTCCTATATATTCTTCTCAGCAGCACCCACAGGACTTCTAGTGTGTTAGTGGCATCACACAGAGCTCCTCTATTTTCTTTGCAGAAGCACCCACAGGACTTCTAGTGTGTTAGTGGCATCACACAGAGCTCCTCTATTTTCTTTGCAGAAGCACCCATAGGACTTCTAGTGTGTTAGTGGCATCACACAGAGCTCCTATATTTTCTTCTCAGAAGCACCCACAGGACTTCTAGTGTGTTAGTGGCATCACACAGAGCTCCTCTATTTTCTTTGCAGAAGCACCCATAGGACTTCTAGTGTGTTAGTGGCATCACACAGAGCTCCTCTATTTTCTTTGCAGAAGCACCCACAGGACTTCTAGTGTGTTAGTGGCATCACACAGAGCTCCTCTATTTTCTTTGCAGAAGCACCCATAGGACTTCTAGTGTGTTAGTGGCATCACACAGAGCTCCTATATTTTCTTTGCAGAAGCACCCACAGGACTTCTAGTGTGTTAGTGGCATCACACAGAGCTCCTCTATTTTCTTTGCAGAAGCACCCATAGGACTTCTAGTGTGTTAGTGGCATCACACAGAGCTCCTCTATTTTCTTTGCAGAAGCACCCACAGGACTTCTAGTGTGTTAGTGGCATCACACAGAGCTCCTATATATTCTTCTCAGCAGCACCCACAGGACTTCTAGTGTGTTAGTGGCATCACACAGAGCTCCTCTATTTTCTTTGCAGAAGCACCCACAGGACTTCTAGTGTGTTAGTGGCATCACACAGAGCTCCTCTATTTTCTTTGCAGAAGCACCCATAGGACTTCTAGTGTGTTAGTGGCATCACACAGAGCTCCTATATTTTCTTCTCAGAAGCACCCACAGGACTTCTAGTGTGTTAGTGGCATCACACAGAGCTCCTCTATTTTCTTTGCAGAAGCACCCACAGGACTTCTAGTGTGTTAGTGGCATCACACAGAGCTCCTCTATTTTCTTTGCAGAAGCACCCATAGGACTTCTAGTGTGTTAGTGGCATCACACAGAGCTCCTATATTTTCTTCTCAGCAGCACCCACAGGACTTCTAGTGTGTTAGTGGCATCACACAGAGCTCCTCTATTTTCTTTGCAGAAGCACCCACAGGACTTCTAGTGTGTTAGTGGCATCACACAGAGCTCCTCTATTTTCTTTGCAGAAGCACCCATAGGACTTCTAGTGTGTTAGTGGCATCACACAGAGCTCCTATATTTTCTTTCTCAGCAGCACCCACAGGACTTCTAGTGTGTTAGTGGCATCACACAGAGCTCCTCTATTTTCTTTGCAGAAGCACCCATAGGACTTCTAGTGTGTTAGTGGCATCACACAGAGCTCCTATATTTTCTTCTCAGCAGCACCCACAGGACTTCTAGTGTGTTAGTGGCATCACACAGAGCTCCTCTATTTTCTTTGCAGAAGCACCCACAGGACTTCTAGTGTGTTAGTGGCATCACACAGAGCTCCTCTATTTTCTTTGCAGAAGCACCCATAGGACTTCTAGTGTGTTAGTGGCATCACACAGAGCTCCTATATTTTCTTCTCAGCAGCACCCACAGGACTTCTAGTGTGTTAGTGGCATCACACAGAGCTCCTCTATTTTCTTTGCAGAAGCACCCATAGGACTTCTAGTGTGTTAGTGGCATCACACAGAGCTCCTATATATTCTTCTCAGCAGCACCCACAGGACTACCGACTACAATGGCTGGAAGACCGCCAAGGGGAGGCAGAGCGTGCAGAGCCAAGAACACAGGGCAGGCAGGCTCTGTTTCTAGTGGACGTGGCCGTGGACGTGGACGTGGTCGTGCATCGTCATCAGCACGTGGCCATGGGACACGCGCGTCTTTGTTTTCGGCAGCTGGACATGTGGAGCCGCATCATGCTGAAGGCTTGGTAGAATGGATGACCAAGCCCTCCTCATCCTCCTCATCCTCTCTCACCCAGGCTCAGGGTACTGACAGAGCATCATCAGCCACCCCTTCCCTAGACCCACCATGTCCTCCTGAGGAGTCCCCCGAACACTTTGAGCACAGTGTTGGGTACATGCTCCAGGAGGATGCCCAACGATTCGAAGGCTCGGATGACGATACCCAGCTTGAGGAATCTGGCAGTACTGTTCCACCAGCTGCAGCTTACTGCCAGGTTTGCTCTAGTGGTGAAGAGGGAGGGGATGATGAGGTCACTGACTCCACGTGGGTGCCTCAAGGGAGAGAGGATGAGGAGGAGGACGAGGAGGAGGAGGATGCGGCGTCACATGTCCAACGAGGCAGGATGCCCCATGGAGGCCAGGTAGAGGCCAGCACAGCAACTGTACAACACCGCAGAGCTCCGCCTGTGCAGGGCGCTGCCTCTGCACGTTATCAGAAAAGTTCTTTGGTGTGGGCCTTTTTTGAGACGAGTGCAGCAGATCGCACCACTGCTATTTGCAATATTTGTCTCAAGCGTATCTCGCGTGGCCAAAACATCAGCCGCTTGGGCACGACAAGCATGACCAGACATATGGCGACCTGCCATGCAGCTCGTTGGCAGGCACACATAAAAGACCCACACCAAAGAACTAAGCAGACCTCTCCTTGCTCCTCCTCAGCTGGGATCTCCATCCCCACTACACCTTCAGTCCTCTCTGAAAGCTGCTCTGAGAGGACTGAAGGTGTAGAATTAGGTGTGTCACAACCAAGTACTTGCAGTACACCGACGTCCGATTGCAGCAGGCAAATTTCCCTGCCCCAGCTGCTGGACCGTCGAAAGAAGTACACTCCCAGCCATCCACATGCCCAGCGGTTGAATGCTAGCCTTGCTAAATTGCTAGCACTTCAACTGCTGCCTTTTCAGTTGGTAGACTCGGCCCCCTTCCGTGAGTTTGTTCAATGTGCGGTTCCTCAGTGGCAGGTTCCCAAACGCCACTTTTTCTCACGGAAGGCGATTCCGTCTCTCTACCGGCATGTGGAGGGCAATGTCCATGCCTCGCTGGACAGGGCGGTCAGCGGTAAGGTGCATATTACCGCTGACTCATGGTCCAGCAGGCATGGACAGGGACGGTACCTTTCTTTCACGGCCCATTGGGTCACTCTATTGGCAGCTGGGAGGGATGCAGGACAAGGTGCAGTAGTGTTGGAGGTTGTTCCGCCACCACGCCTCCAAAACGCGACTACTGCTACTGGTTGTGACACACCTCTCTCCTCCACCCCCTCCCTCTTCTTCTTCCTCCAGTGCTCTGTCCTTGGAACCAGCGGTGCTCCGTAGGCGTACAAGGGGCTACGCAAGTACGCAGGCAAAAAGATGCCATGCCGTGCTTGCGCTGGTGTGTTTGGGGGACAGGAGCCACACTGGGCCAGAGGTTCTGGCAGCTCTGCAGGGGCAGGCCGAGAGGTGGTTGACGCCACGTCAGCTTAAGCCAGGAATGGTCGTTTCTGACAATGGCACCAACCTCCTCTCCGCCCTGCGACAGGGGCAGCTCACCCATGTGCCCTGCATGGCTCACGTACTCAACCTGGTGGTGCAGCGGTTCTTGGGCAGGTTCCCAGGCTTACAGGATGTCCTGAGGCAGGCCAGGAAAGTCTGTGTGCATTTCCGCCGATCTTATAATGCCAGTGCTCGGCTGACTGAGCTGCAAAAGGAGCTGAACCTGCCCAAGAACCGCCTAATATGTGACATGCCCACCAGGTGGAACTCAACGTTGGCCATGCTGCAGCGACTGCACACGCAGCAGAGGGCCATCAATGAGTACCTTTGCGACTACGGCACCAGGACAGGGTCAGGGGAGCTTGGTTTTTTTTCCCCACGTCAGTGGAGCATGATCAGGGATGCATGCACTGTCCTCTCACCATTTGAGGAGGCCACGAGGATGGTGAGCAGTGACAGTGCATGCATCAGTGACACTGTCCCTCTTGTCCACCTGTTGGAGCATACGCTGCGTGGGATAATGGACAGGGCACTTGAGGCAGAACAGAGGCAGGAAGAGGAGGAATTCCTTGCCTCTCAAGGCCCCCTTTATCCGGACAGTGTTCCTTCTGTCCCACCCATCACACAGGAAGAGGATGAGGAGGAGGAGGAGGAGGAGGAGGAGGAGGATTGTGTGAGCATGGAGGTGGAGCCTGGCACTCAGCATCAGCAGCAGCAGTCTTTTAGGGATGATGTACAGTCCCAACAAACCAGTGGACTTGTACGTGGCTGGGAGGAGGTGGCTGGCGATCATGTCATCCTCAGTGACCCAGAAGACTCCGGACCGAATGCCTCAGCTAACCTACGCTGCATGGCCTCCCTGATCCTGCAAAGCCTGCGGAAGGATCCTCGTGTTCTTCGGATCAAGGAGAGGGACCATTACTGGCTGGCCACTCTCCTTGATCCGCGGTACAAGGGTAAGGTTGCGGACCTTATCTTGCCGTCGCAGAGGGAGCAGAGGATGAGACATCTCAGGGAGGCCTTGCAGAAAGGTCTGTGCAACGCGTTCCCAGAAACTGGGAGGCTACAAACTCCTGGTCCTGGGCGACGAGTTGCTGAGGCTTCGGTCAGTGGCAGAAGGAGCGGTGGGGAAGGTGGACGTCTGACCGATGCGTTCAGACAATTTTTTAGTCCGCAGCCCCAAGGTATGATCGGTTCCAGCAACCATCGCCAGCGTCTGATATACATGGTGCAGGAATACCTTGGGGCAAGGTCAGACTTGGACACCTTTCCCACCGAAAATCCTCTGGCTTACTGGGTCCTGAGGATGGATCACTGGCCAGAGCTTGCACAGTATGCAATTGAGCTACTGGCCTGTCCTGCCTCCAGCGTTCTTTCCGAACGCACATTCAGTGCTGCTGGAGGATTTGTGACTGATCATAGGGTGCGCCTGTCCACTGCCTCGGTTGATCGACTGACATTCATCAAAATGAATCAGTCTTGGATCACCACCAGCTACCAGGCACCTGAGGCGGATATAACCGAATAATTTTTAATGTCACATCCCTTCAAGACTGCCTATGCTGATGCTGAGTGACTGTCCTCTTATGTTCACTGACTATCCTCTTCCTCCTCCTCAATGATCCATGCCACCACACCAGTGCCTAAGGCACAATTTTTCAGCCCCTGTTTAACAGGGGCGTGTACTTCCAATTTTTTAAAAAAATGCTTCGCAACACGTGTGACTGCTGTGCTCCAAGTACAGTCTCTGTGAGGGGTTGCAGTGTTGTGGCACCAGCACCAGTGCCTAAGGCACAATTTTTCAGCCCCTGTTTAACAGGGGCGTGTACTTCCAATTTTTTTAAAAAATGCTTCGCAACACGTGTGACTGCTGTGCTCCAAGTACAGTCTCTGTGAGGGGTTGCAGTGTTGTGGCACCAGCACCAGTGCCTAAGGCACAATTTTTCAGCCCCTGTTTAACAGGGGCGGGTACTTACAATTTTTTTAAAAAAATGCTTCGCAACACGTGTGACTGCTGTGCTCCAAGTACAGTATCTGTGAGGGCCGGGTTGCAGTGTTGTGGCACCAGCACCAGTGCCTAAGGCACAATTTTTCAGCCCCTGTTTAACAGGGGCGGGTACTTACAATTTTTTAAAAAAATGCTTCGCAACACGTGTGACTGCTGTGCTCCAAGTACAGTCTCTGTGAGGGGTTGCAGTGTTGTGGCACCAGCACCAGTGCCTAAGGCACAATTTTTCAGCCCCTGTTTAACAGGGGCGGGTACTTACAATTTTTTAAAAAAATGCTTCGCAACACGTGTGACTGCTGTGCTCCAAGTACAGTATCTGTGAGGGCCGGGTTGCAGTGTTGTGGCACCAGCACCAGTGCCTAAGGCACAATTTTTCAGCCCCTGTTTAACAGGGGCGGGTACTTACAATTTTTTAAAAAAATGCTTCGCAACACGTGTGACTGCTGTGCTCCAAGTACAGTCTCTGTGAGGGGTTGCAGTGTTGTGGCACCAGCACCAGTGCCTAAGGCACAATTTTTCAGCCCCTGTTTAACAGGGGCGGGTAATTACAAATCTTGATCTAATAGTTCACAGCAGGGCCCATTCCTGCGCCCACCAAGAGTAACTATGAGGGCCTGCAGTCTTGTGGCAACACCGTCCACCACCACCGCCAAAGGCCCAATTTTTCTGCCCTGTTCATCAGGTGCTTGCAATTACAAATCTTGATCTAATAACTCACAACAGGGCCCATTCCTGCGCCCACCAAGAGTAACTGTGAGGGCCTACAGTCTTGTGGCAACACCGTCCACCACCACCGCCAAAGGCCCAATTTTTCTGCCCTGTTCATCAGGTGCTTGCAATTACAAATCTTGATCTAATAACTCACAGCAGGGCCCATTCCTGCGCCCACCAAGAGTAACTGTGAGAGCTTACAGTCTTGTGGCAACACCGTCCACCACCACCACCACCCCCAATTTTTCTGCCCTGTTCAACAGGTGCATGCAATTACAAATCTTGATCTATTAACTCATAGCAGGGCCCATTCCTGTGCCCACCAGTCTTGTGGCTACACCAACATCTAATAGGGCAAATTTCTGCAGAGTATATACGCCAGGCCCCTACTTTCAAACATCCAACTTACAAACGACTCCTACTTGCAAATGGAAAGAGAAAACAGGAAGTGAGAGGAAATCTACCCCTAGGAAGGGAAATTCTATCCTGTTAGATTTAATTTGGGAAAAAGGTATCTCCTCTCTACTCATACTTTATCACCAATCCTTGTTTCAATTAAAACCCCACTTTTCCAAAAACATTTGTCATTGGGACGGAAAGTGAGGTGACATGTTCTGAACAGATGTGCAAAGACAGCAAATGTTACAGGGGTGATAACCCCTCCCTATGTTCTCCAAAAAGCTTAAAAATAGATTTTTTTGGGATGGAGCTACACTTCATAATGTACCTGTTCAGATTCTACTTAAGAACAAACCTAAAGCCGCAAGTGGTTTTAAATGGCTTCTTTTTTTACTTTACAAATGTCATTTTGTGCAAGGACAGTTCTAAACACGGGAAACACATGCCACTTCACAGGCATACTTTAGACACCCCCCAGGTACCATATTTAAAGGAAAATTTCACTTTTTTTTTTTCACTTTATGCATCATTAAAATGACTGCTCCCGAAAAAACGTTAGTTTTTAAAAGTTCTTTTTGCATTGATATATGTCCCCTGGGGCAGGACCCGGGTCCCCAAACCTGTTTTATGACATTAACATGCATATTGGCCGTTGTAATTAGCACTTTTGATTTCGAACGTTCGCGTCCATTATAACGTATAGGGTTCGAAAATTTCGCGCGAACTTTCGGTCGGTTCGAAGGTTCTGGTGCGAACCGAACCCGGGGGTGTTCGGCTCATCCCTATTCTTGACTGCCCGTTTTTTTTCTTCCTTTCTTTGAGGGCTGTGGCTTCAGAAGAGCAGAGAGAATTCTTTGCATAGCAAGAACCGTGAAACACTTTTGTCAAGATCGCAACGGGGAAAAAAAATCGCGATAACGATTCTTGACAATTAATCGTGCAGCTCTAGCGTCCATCAACAAACGGTGCGTGGCTCGACCCCGCCCCCGCTCTCTCCTCATTGGCTCACTGGCTGTAATTGACAATAGCCAATGGCTCCTGCTGCTGTCTTAGCCAATGAGGAGAAAGAGACCTGGGAGAGCCACTGCTGGATCGAGATGGGGCTAAGGTAAGTATTAGAGGGGGCTGCTGCACAGAGAAGGTTTTTTTTTTTACCTTCAAGCATAGAATGCATGAAGGTAAAAAACCTTCAGCCTTTACAAACACTTTAAAGGATAAGTTCACAAGTTTGCAGGTAAAAAAAATGTGCATTTATTCATTTTTTGTTTTTTTGGAACCTGTAAAGCATTGCACCTGCGATCAACAGATTGCTGGTACCATGCAGGTCACCTCCAGATCTGTCAGAGTATCTGTGTGCTTGTACATCCCAAGCAGTAATAGAAATACAAGCAGACAGCCACAGTGGATGTTGGGATGGATGTTGGGGCTTGTAGTAAATTTACACACAGAGCTGTGTGAATGAATGACGCAGCCGTGCCCACACTTTTTTGATTTCAAAAAGTGACAGATATTACGGGGAACTTCTCCCTGTACTGTTGTCACAGGAGGCGGGTGGGGATTGCACAGTGGCTGCAGCATTGAGAACATGTTACATGTTCAACCCTAAAATTGGGTGGAACATATAACATATTCCCAAAGGTGAACTTATCTTTTAAGTCACTTTATCCTCCATACTTGGGAGTACTGGGTATTTTTTTTTAAGGCTGGCAGAGAAATACAGTGGAGAGTGGAGTGGAGTGGAGTGCTGAAAGAAAGAGGATCTATAAAGCAAACCTGTTTTGGGCAAGGCACAGCTATGCTTTATAGTTGACTTAGCATGCTTTATATTTTTTATGCATGTCAGGTAGCTAATTGTAAAAGTAAACTCTGCTAGCATTTATTGTTTTGCAAGGAGATAACAATACTACTGGAGGTGCTTTAAAATATTCCTTTCTACTCAATTTTAAAGTGTTACTCCAATACAATGTAAAAAGGCTGTTTAATCCTGGCTTCTCTGATCCTCCCCTCCTTCCACTGTCCCCTGATGTTTTCCTGATAACACAGACTCTATGGAGTCAGGCTGCACATGCTCAGTTTGGTGTGTATTGCTAGAGAGGTGTTTTTTTTTCCTTGGGAGAATGCATGTGATCAACACAGGGCCAATCAACACTATCCAGACAGAGGGTCAGGGGTCTTGTAGTCTCATAGGACAGTCAGAAAACTCATCCTACAAGCTTTAACCAGTGCTTGGCTGGACACTGATAGAAGTTGCAAGACTGCTATATAATGCTGATCAGAAAAGGTATTTAGCAATTTATATTTCGGCTAGTTTATACTTCAGCTTTCACACTGGGGTGGGGGGGGGGCGTTAGCGTTAAAGCGCCCTCTAGCAGGGCGCTTTTAACCCCCGCTAGCAGCCGAACAAATGGTTAAAAGTGCCCGCAAAGCGCCACTGCCAGTGTGCTTTGGCAGCAGTGTCCATTAATTTAAATGGCAGGGGCGGTGGAGGAGTAGTGTATACACCGCTCCCACACCACCTGAAATATGCTGCCTGCATGACTTTTTTCCTGTCCTGCAAGCGCACCGCCCCAGTGTGAAAGCACTCAGGCTTTCGCACTGGGGTGGATTGAGAGGCGCTTTACCGGCGTAATTTTTAGCGCAAAAGCACCCCAGTGTGAAAGGGGTCTTACTGAAATAATTGCATTTTCATGTACTGTGGGAGACCAGATACAGTAAATGCAGGGTCCTGGGTTTAGTAATGCCCCGTACACATGGTCGGAAATTCCGACAGAAAATGTTGTCGGAAAATCTGGCCGTGTGTGGGCTCCATCTGACTTTTTCCGTCGGAATTTCCGATGGAAAAAATTTGAGATCCTGCTCTCAAATTTTCTGACAACAAAATCCGATCAGACTTTTTCCGATCGTGTGTAGAGAATTCCGATGGACAAAGTGCCACACATGCTCAGATCAAATTACGAGACCAAAGCTATTGGCTACTAGCCTCTACGTAGTTCCGTCGTACGCAACGAACGTCACCACGTTCAGAATGATCGGATTTTCCGACAACTTTGTCCGACCGTGCAACACCAGTGTCGGACAAAATCCGTCGGAAAAATTTTCAACGGATTTTGTGGTCGGAATTTCCGACCATGTGTACGGGGCATTACACTTTAATTTATGTTCAGGTGTTATTAAGATCCGATCTACTTCCTCAAACAAAAACATTACCCTAGATCTCACAATCACATAAATACTAGGAGAAGCTTTTGTTGCAAAAATAAATAGTTACAGCATATTGTGACATTAAGAATTTATTCATGCAAACAATAATAGGTTACAGATAAGTCCACTTTAAACAATGCAGCCTTATTTTATTTATACATCTATTAATACCATTTCAAGGAAAATCCCCAAAATACTACCCACTGCTCTCAGCAGCCTTACGGGTTTAGAGAAATGCCAATTTTTTAAACTAGAGCTTTTGGCATGAGTTAATGTGTACAGATGTGGATTCTAATGAATACTTGATGATCGCAACAAGAAGAGTAAATTATGCTGTGTTTGTCCTACAAATGCCTAACCTTCACACTCCAGTCTGGTTTAAGCAATCAGCTGGGGTCTAATACAACATAATAACAGCAATTCAGCTGTGCAGCAAGCCTGATTGCCCATAAACTATTAAAAAGCCACGTGGTGCTGTGTAAATAAGGAACTGATTATGAGCTATTCGCCATGCTTACAGCCATTTCATTCAATTAGCTATTCTTTGTTTTTCCTTTATCTCATGCCTACAAAAGCAGAAATTACATTGCTGAAGAAGGTGCTTTATGCTTGTGGATAGAGGTCTCATCATTCTATAATTGGTTTTACACTAAGAATTGATAGTAATTTGAAAAGCCAAGCATTGTAAAATTAACTAAGTGGCCATCATGATTAGAGGTTTCTTTCTTCCACTTCCCGCATGATATATTTCTAATATGATTCCCAGTTACACACATTTTTTTTTCAAAATATCGAGAAGAGAGAGAAATATGCAGGGTGATACTGCTGACCTCTCCTTCCACAAATGCTGCATGCCTGGTTATCATACTAATGCAATCGTTATAATACTTTGGGGTTGATTTATTAAAGACAAATCCACTTTGCACTACAAGTGCACTTGGAAGTGCAGTCGCTATAGATCTGAGGGGGACATGCAAGGAAAATAAAAAACAGCATTTTAGCTGGCACATGATTGGATTATAAAATCAGTAGTGCTTCCCCTCATGTCAGATCTTCCCCTCAGATCTACAGCGACTGCACTTTCAAGCGTACTTGTAGTGCAAAGTGGATTTGCATTCAGTAAAAAAAAACCTTTGAGTTCCTTACCTGCAATTAGTCAGGAGTTCTGAACTTTACTTGCTGCATACTTGTTACAGTTAACTGACTCAGAAAGTAATAAAGCAAAGACATCCAGACAAGTAGTATTTTTTTAGACAGAATCAGTATACACTGATCAGCCACGATGTTATGACCACTGACAGGTAAAGTAAATAACACTGATTATCTTGTGACAATGGCACCTGAAAGAAAGGACCATAGCTAAACAGGCACACATTCAGCAGAGGGGATACATGACAGGGTGGTAAGGGTATCCAGTCAACAGAGGGTTAACATAAGGAATTGTCTTTTAAAGGAGGCTCTTACCCATTGGCCGTGGAAAAAGGGAGCGGGGGAGAGCTTAGATGGTATTAGTTGCTGGGTAGGTGGGGCTTCAGCAGTTGCAGAGTAGAAATCGGGGGACAAACATCCTGTGTCGCTGGCATCTGTGTTCCTCTCCCTGCAAAAAAGATGAGTGAGTTAAACCAATTACTGGCCCAGCTCAGGGCTGCCGCTGATGTGCATGGCTTGGCATGTATACAGAGCCAGGTAGTAGCTTCACTTCAAGGGGTCCGGCAGGGCCCCCCGCTATCAGGATCTGCCTAACCGCGTGCTTGTAGGTCCAGGCCTCCGGAGATCTTCAGTCCTGACAGGACTCAGCGCTGTAACGGGAGCCCGCCTTCGGACCCTTCAGGCCCCCCTGCCAAGCGCATGCTGGCTTTGGCGAGTGGTGAAAACAGAAAGAGAGACGGCGCCCTCTAAGTGCAGCAAGATAAAATCAATTTATTAAAAAAAGAGGATTAAGAACACTCACAAAGGAGATGTGTCATGAAGGCATGTCAGGGGTTAGAGTATCATCTGTTTTGGGTCCCGGGTGGAATGGTGGTCACTAGATGTCTTCAGATGTATTGTCTCCTACTTGCTGTAGTATCCAGTGCTAGTCCGGTGGCGCTGTGGGCTCTCTGCGTTTCCGGATGGCTGGAGAGCAGGCTGTGGAGACAGTATGCCGCTTTGTTGTTGATAGCTGCGGCGGTGTTGTGATCACTTCCGGGAACGGGTCACATGGGCGGCGCTTCGGGGCATGCGTGCCCCTTCATCAGGCTATGCCGCCCATGTGACCCGTTCCCGGCGCCGTCTCTCTCTTTCTGTTTTTGTTCCAGAGCTCCTTCTTGCTTATATGGACTGGCAGCCTTTTATGCTCAGCAATTACTTTTACTTCAGCATTTGTACTAATATACAAATTCTTGTACTAATACATATGTTATTCTCCTCTCTCCTCCCCTCCAACTGTCACTCCCTATATACACTTTATGAGCTATATCCTGTGTGCACCATACAAACCCCCTGATTGTTTGTTTGGTGGGTGGTGAGCCTGAGAGGAGTCCCCAGCTCCTGAGGAGCCCTCGGGGGATGGGCACTCACCAGCGTGTGGCTCCGGTCCCATCCTCTATCATCCGGATTCCGTAATGGGCGTCGGTCGTGACTGGCGAGGTTCCAGTCGGCACGGCGGCCCAGCGTGGGAGAGTGAGGTCTGCAGGCACCGGCCTGTCCCCTGGTGCAGCCGGCAGCCCTTCCCCAAGGACGGAGGAACAGTGTGAGAGGGAGGTTCTGTATTTCGTAGTGCGTAATTTTGTTCGGGGGGGGGAGTCAGCGTCATCTGTGGATTGTAAATTGGCGGGCCTAGCTTTCTGGTTCAAGTTACAGGGTGTTGGGGATTACCAAATCCTTCATGGTCAGACAGGCTATGAAGGAGTATCACAGGGGTCACCATACCAGTGACGCTCGGCGTCCTGTGTCTTTTTCCATATTGCGGCCTGTCTTGGAATGGCTGCAATCGTTTTGTTGTTATGCTTATGAACAGACATTGTTTCAGGCGGCCTTTTTGCTGGCCTTTTTCGGAGCCCTCCAGATTGGCAAATTGGCCCCTCAAAACGGATAGCTGGGGGTGTATTATGGGAGGATGTGGTATTTACTGATTCATCGGCACGTATAAGAATACATTATTCCCAAACAGATCAGGGTGGCAGGGGTGTTCAAGTATAATTGTTCCGGGGCAATACTACAGGTCTTTGTCCAGTTTCTGCTCTGGAACAGTTCTCTTTGGTACGTCCGCATTTAGGAGGTCCCCTGTTGGTGCATGCTGTTTTTTCCTGTTTATCCAGGTTTCAATTTGTGGCGACTTTTCAAATGTCGGAGGCGGGGCTTGACCCATTGGAGTACGTGTCTCATTATTTCCCCATTGGTGCAGCCACCAAGGTGTCTCATGGGGTTTGAATGACAACGCGGTCAAGCAGATAGGCAGGTAGGAGTCCAATAGATTCCGGCTATACGTCAGGCCTCACTTATTGTAGGCCCTAGGTGTCTGTTATAATTTCCCTTTTTCCGTCTTCTTTATTCTCTTTTATGTTGTGTGTCAGTTGGTTTTTCATATTGGTGGGTGGTACTGTGTTTTTCTGTTTACTTACAGGTCAGCGATGCCTTGTCTGGATCCTGGGGCAGTCGTACGTTTTTTGGGGAGCCAGAAGGGCGGAGATCAGGCCAGAGGCTAGGGAGCTTATTAGAGATATCAGATTTGATTTTCTCAGGCTTCGTAGTGCTTTCCCGGGCACTATCATACTCTGGTCTGACATAGTGGCCCGAAAGGCATGGCGGGAGGCCAGATCAGTGAAAAAGCTTAATAGGCCCGAGTCAAGGTTAATAAGGAGGTGGGGACGTTTTTTTGTCAGGAATGGGGGCCTGGTCATCAGACATTTAGAGTTGGAGTCCGATACTTGGCAATTCCTGAGAGGTGACAGTGTTCACCTCAACGCCGTGGGTACTGTCCTGTGGTTTTTGGGGTTGGAGGATGGCTTGCAGCGGGCTTTCTGTGTGTGGCGGGGCACGCAGGTGTAAGGCTTTACACCTGCTTCGCTGTGGCATTTTGGGGTCCTTAACAGCGGTCCAAATCTGGTCATTGGGTAAACGGTTGGGAACCATCTGAGGTATGGTATCCTGGAGTGGGAATGGTTCACTGCGTAGTGGCTGGGTATTGTTAAGAACCCTGGCCTCAGACACAAAATGTTAGGGGTATATGGTACCGTCAAGGATCTCAAAATCAATGTATCTGGATTAGGTCAGTAGTATTATGTTAGTTATTTAAAATAAAGCTGTTAATAAAAGATTGATTTCGGCCATTTAACCCCACCCTATGTGTTGTGTGGTTCTTATATAAGTAAGGGATTGGCATTGGTTATAATGAGGGAGCATTTGGTCAGTTGAGTGGTTAGCTCTAGTCAAGTGGGGGATAGAGTAAGTAGTAAGTGAACATGTTGTCCCTAAAGTTATTGTGTTGAAAGCAGAAAAAATGGGCAAGCGTGAGGTACCGTTCTAAGTGTCCCGGGTCGTGGGTGGAATCACCGTGATTTTGCCTGCAATTCCGAATCATGACAAATCGTGGGACACCCTTGCAATCCCTGTCACTTCCAATGGTACCCCAATCGCAGTGCAATTTTGCTGCATTTGTTGCCCGAACTGGAACTTCTTTTGGGTGACAGGCATACTGCGATTCTGTTTGCACGATTTTACCGCGATTCATCAAGCGACAATCACGGCAAAATCGTGCCATGGTTGGGGTGCCATTGGAAGTGACAAGGATTGCAAGGGTGTCCTACAATTTGCTGTGATTCGGGATCGGGGGCAAAATCGCCTAGATGTGAACGAAGCCTAAAGAATTTGAGCGACTTTCACAAGAGCAAAATTGTTATGGCTAAAATACTAGGTCAGAGCCTCTCCAAAACTGCAGCTCTTGTGGGATGTTCCTGATCTGCAGTGGTCAGGACCTACCATAAGTGGTCCAAGGAAGAAAAACCGGTGACAGGATCATTGGCAGCCAAGACTTCTTGATGCACATAGGGAGCGAAAGCTGGCCCGTGTAGTCCAATAAAAAAAAAGTTAGTGTAGCTCAAATTGCTGAAAAACCTAATGTTGGCTCTGATGGAAAGGTGTCAGAGCACACAGAGCATTGCAGTTTGTTGTGTATGGGGCTGTGTAACTGCAAACCAGTTAGGGTGCCTATACTGACCCGTGTCCACGCCAAAATGTCTACAATGGGCATGTGAGCAACAGAACTGGACCACGGAGCAATGGAAGAAGGTGGACTGATCCGATGAATTTAAGAATGGTTTGAGGAACATAACGAGTTTGAGTTGTTGATTTGGCCTCCAAATTCTCCAGATCTCAATCCAATCAAGCATCTGTGGGATGTGCTGGAAAAACAATATAAAAATGTGCCTTTAAGCAAATGACTATATAGATGTGATATGTGCACAATCTACTTTTTGCCATTCTGAACAATATTCTATTGTTTATAAAAGCAGCACATTAAATCCTCCTCTATTACATGTCTCAAATGTATGGCTTTCTACACTGAACATCTGTAGAACAAATGAACAATGAGCTTGGTGCGGCCTCCACCAAAAACATAATTGCGAATGTCTGGAATAGGCCAGCAATTAACAGATGACAAAGCATAGTTAGTTCTGTTTTCATAGCTTGTTGAATAATGCATTGTTCCCCACTGAATCAAAGATTATTCCAGTCAGCTGCTGACATCATAGATCAGAGAATGTGGTGAGATTAGACAGGCTTGCGAGGCTTCTTCTAGCTAAAGGCAAATTTAGACAATTTTAATCTTCTAAGGGTTTTTATTTTAAACTTACTGGCCAATTATCATGTTAAATGCAGACTGAGCCAAGTCCGCATTCTGACAAAATAATTTTAGATACATATTTGCCATGGTTTGACAAAATCTGTGCACATTCAGTACTTCTGTATCCATCTTACAAAATTAATGAAACTCATATACAGTGCCTTGAAAAAGTATTCATACCCCTTGAAATTTTTCACATTTCATCATGTTACAACCAAAAATATAAATACATTTTTTTGTGATTTTTTTTATGAGATAGACCAACACAAAGTGACACAAAATTGTGAAGTGGAAGGAAAATGCTAAATATCTTTTTTTACAAATAAATATGTGAAAAGTGTGGCGTGCATTTGTATTCAGCCCCCCTGAGTCAATACTTTGTAGAACCACCTTTCACTGCTACTACAGCTGCACGTCTTTCAGATTGTCATATTAGATGCAGAGTGTCTGTGAACAGCAATTTGCCACATCTTGCCAAATCTTGCCACAGATTCTCAATTGGATTTAGGTCTGGACTTTGACTGAGTCATTCTAAAACATGAATACGCTTTAATCGAAACCATTCCATTGTAGCTCTTGCTGTATGTTTAGAGTCATTGTCCTGCTGGAAGGTGAACCTCTGCCTCATCCCTTTAAACCCAAACATATATGAATTACACAGGTTCTGAGGCTAATTTAATGCTGATAATGCACCAAGTGAGTTTAATTACCACCTTAATCAGCCACAGAACTTGTGTAATTAATATGTGTTCAGTTTTAAAGGGATGAGGTGGCAACCCTAACCTCCGCCCCATTCTCCAGTCTTTTGCAGACTCTAGCAGGTTTTCTTCTAAGATTGTCCTGTATTTGGCTCCATCCATCTTCCCATCAACTCTGACCAGCTTCCCTGTCTCTGCTGAAGAAAAGCATCCCCACTACTTGATGTTGCTACCACCATGTTTCACGGTGGGGGTGGTGTGTTCAGGGGGATGTGCAGTGTTAGTTTTCCTCCACACGTTTTCTTTTAGGCCATAAAGTTAAAATAACTTGTGCACCTTCTTTCACATGTTTACTGTGTCCCACACATGGCTTCTCACAAACTGTAAATGAGACTTCTCATGGCTTTCTTTCAACAATGGCTTTCTTCTTGCCACTCTTCCATAAAGACAGATTTGTGGAGTGCACGGCTAATAGTTGTCCTGAGGACAGATTCTCCCACCTGAGCTGTGGATCTCTGCAGCTCCTCCAGAGTTACCATGGGCCTCTTGGCTGCTTCTCTGAATAATGCTCTCCTTGCCCGGCCTGTCAGTTTAGGTAGACCGCTATGTCTTGGTAGGTTTGCAGTTGTGCCATACTCTTTCCATTTTCGGATGATGGATTGAACATTGCTTCGTGAGATGTTCAAAGCTTGGGATAGTTTTTTTAAACCTAACCCTGCTTTAAACTTCTCTACAACTTTATCCCTGACTTGTCTGGTGTGTTCCTTGGCCTTCATGATGGTGTTTGTTTACTAAGATTCTCTAACAAACCTCAGAGGGCTTCACAGAAAAGCTGTATTTATACTGGGGTTAAATTACACACAGGTGGACTCTATTTACTAATTAGGTGACTTCTGAAGACAATTAGTTCCACTAGATTTTAGTTAGGGGTATCAGAGTAAAGGGGGCTGAATACAAATGCACCCCACACTTTTCACATATTTATTTGTAAAGAATGTTGAAAACTATTTATCATTTTCCTTCCACATCACAATTATGTTCCATTTTGTGTTGGTCTATCACATAAAATCCCAATAAAATACATTTACGTTTTTGGTTATAACAAGACAAAATGTGGAAAATTTCAAGGGGTATGAATACTTTTACAAGGCACTGTATATTAAACAAAATGTTTTTGTTGCCCATTGCAGTTAGATATTTATTTGATTCCTAAATGGAAGCTGCAAAGTGACACTTGTAATATGACTGGTTGTATGCAGGTGCCGATGCCAATGGTGTGTCTTTTTTGTTATGTTATGCCAGTGCTAAAGTGGTTATAAAGGCTGATGGTTCTTTACCTTCATGTATTCTATGCATGAAGGTAAAAAACCTGTGTGCTGCTCCCCCCACAGCCCCCCCCCCCCCCCGCCCCCAATACCTACCTGAACCGCCTCTCGATCTAGCGATGTGCACCAAAGCCTCGGCTATTCCAGGACTACCTCTGCTCATTGACTGAAACCGCAGCTCACGGCCAGTAAGCTAATGAGGAGAGAAAGGGAGGGGGGGTGTACCAAGCCTTGGCTCTATGTGTCTTATGGATGCATAGAGCAGGGCTCAGAAACGAGCATGCACTTGGGGGCACTGGTCGTGAAGGAGGAGTCAGGAGTGCTGGCGGGTCCCACTTACCTGAGGTCCCTCTCTGTCCAGCGATGTCCACCAGTGTCTCAGCCGTCTGAGATTCCCCCTCCCTGATTGGCTGAGACACAGCAGTGGCGCCATTGGCTCCCACTGATAGCAATCAGGGGAGAGAGGGGGCGGGGCCGGGTCAGGGCTCTGTGTCTGAGTAGACACAGGGAGCTATAACTCAGCCCGGGTGCCCCCATAGCAAGCTGCTGGTAGGCAATAGGGTGTACAGGCATGTCTCCTTAAAAAAGCAGTGTCGCGGGCGGCGGTACGGGCGCGCGCTCGCCGCAGTCTCCGTGACCACAGGTCCCGCGGACTCGATGTTCACCGGGTGCCCATGATTGTGTCACGGAGAGGAAGAACGGAGAGATGCTTTTGTAAACAAAGCATTTCCCTTAATCTGCCTAGTGACAGGACAGTGGTCACAGCTCTCTCTCATCGAGAGCTGTGATCACTGTCCTGTGTGTTGTAGCCCAGCTCCCTAACAGTTAGAATCACTCCCTAGGACACACTTAACCTCTTCACTGCCCCCTAGTGGTTAACCCCTTCACTGCCAGTGTCATTTACACAGTAATCAATTCATTTTTATAGCATTGTTCGCTGTATAAATGACATTGGTCCCAAAATAGTGTCACAATTGTCCGATCTGTCCGCCATAATGTCGCAGTCCCCAAAAAAATTGCAGATAACCACCATTACTACAAAAAAAAATGAAAAATAAAAATGCCTTAAAACAATCCCATATTTTGTAGATGCAATAAATTTTGCGCAAACCAATCAATATACGCTAATTGCGATTTTTTATTTTTTTTTTTACCAAAAATATGTAGAAGAATACATATCGGCCTAAACCGAGGAAAACGTTATTTTTTTATATGTTTTTGGGGGGTATTTATTATAGCAAAAAGTAAAAAATATTGTGTTTTTTTTCAAAATTGTCGCTCTTTTTTTGTTTATAGTGCAAAAAAAAAAACTGCAGAGGCGATCAAATACCACCAAAAGAAAGCTCTATTTGTGGGGAAAAAAAGAACGTCATTTTGTTTGGATACAACGTTGCACGACCGCGCAATTGTCAGTTAAAGCGACGCAGTGCCGAATCGCAAAAAGTGCTCTGGTCAGGAAGGGGGTAAAATCCTCTGGGGCTGAAGTGGTTAATAAAATATTTCTAACACACATCATAGGCATACTTAGAATTACACCCTAAAACACATTCTGCTACTCCTCCCGAGTATGCTGATACCACGTGTAAGACTTTTTATAAAATTTTTATGAATCTTTTATTGTAAACTTCCCCTCTTCTTTTTTTTTTTCCAACTACTGGAAAATTCTTTGGATGGCTATTGGGCTATAAGGCTCCATATGCTTATTCCAGTGTATTTGGGTGCTTCCTGCTCCCTCCTGAGTTTTGGGTCCTGCTTTTCCCTGTGCTCCATCTCTTTTCCTCTGGTCTTTTGGTCTGGGGGGATTCCTTCAGTGTGCGACACTGACTTTCCTTATTTTGTTCCCTGTTCTCCTGATGAGGCTCCACACTGCGAAATGCGCTGAGAGAAAACCTCAGGAGAGATAATCTCACACTCCTTTATTACCCACTGGAACCTCAGGGATCAGACATTGGCATTATGATCATCATGTTTTGTCAAGAAAAAGTTATTGACTTATGTGTAACATTGTGAGGTTATATGCAGGGCATGGTCTATGAGCCTGTGGAAATCTGTTTCACTGTTTTTATGGATAACACCTTGTGGTGTATTTTAACATGGATATAATACATGTTGGATTTTATATAATTGGCTTCAGTCTTTTTTCCCTCAAAGTGTCTGGCACCTAAAAAGTCCCATTCTGCATTCTTTACTTTGGTTGTCATTTAAGTTTCATGGTCAGTCTTTTGAAGATATCATTTTTTTGCCACAAGCTTTTGGAAAATGAAGAAAGATAATGAAACAATTTTTTTTTTACACAAAGTTGCCAGTTTAATAAGAAATGTCTTACATACAGCATGGGCATACTCAGATTTTCACACCAAAACACATTCTACTACTCCTCTCCAGTATGATGATACCACATGTGTTTTATTTTTTTAATTTTTTTTTATACTGTTTAGACTGATTATATACAATGTATCTTGTGTATCTCACACAAATCAACCAATTGAATCAAAACCAATGTACTGTAAGAGCCATTTCACACTATGGCACGGGTGCTTTTTGGCCGCTAGCGGGGCGATTTTAGCCCTGCTAGCGGCCAAGGATTAAAAGGTTAAAACTGCCCGTAAAGCACCGCTGACAAAGCGGTTTGCAGGTGCTTCTGCATCACTGCCCATTGATTGTGGGAGCGGTGTATACACTGCTTTCGTACCGCCCAAGTGTCAAAGCACTCAGGCTTTCAAACTGGGAAAGCTTGAGGGCTGCTTTGTAGGCACTTTACAGGCGCTATTTTTAGCACTAAGACGCCTGAAAAGCGCCTTCAGTGGGAAAGGGGTCTAATGGTCACTCCTAAACAAATGGTTGGGGAGTATAGCTAAGTGTAGAGTCACCTATAGCAGTCCCAGTTCCTATAAGCCAAGTAAGCCTAGCCTACTGGTACATTTCTGCCCTCAGGAATTCCCATGTTCACTGGCCAGGAAGTACAGGAGGCTAAAAAAAAGGAAGAACAAAAGAAGTCTTATGGTTCCAGGAGTGCAGTTGTTCGCAGGGGGTGACTGAGACTGATATATCACAGAAACAAAGTCAGTCGGACATGCAGATGGGTCAATTTAGGTGTAGGCAGAGACAGGGTCAGGATCAGTCCAGGCAACAGGCAGAAACATGGTCAATAAACTGGCCAGGGTTAGTACAAGCAACAATCAGGAACATGTGTGACTGGCTGCACTAATAGGGCTTGTTCACATGTGAAGTTGGGGAGTGGTAAAACCTTGTGGTTGCCCCTCAACAGTTACCCCCTTGAGCTGCAAGGGCAGCAGCCCGAGTTGTACACATGCCAATGCTGAGATGCTTTGCTTCACAGATGTGGCAGGAATTATACCCCCTGTATGCCCTCCAAACATGAGCCATTTGAGTACTTGTGCGGGGTCCAGGGGTTAAAACAGGTGGTGAGGAGGCAAGACAATGCCTCCTCACTGCCTGTCCAATGCTCTCTGAAGAGCAATCTAAATATGGATGACACTTTAGAGAGGATTACACAAGTTAACAAGTCTTTATGGTCACACTATGACTGCTGTGGCAGTGATTAGGGACATGGGACTGGTGTTTCAGTGATCAAGGACAACTGACTGGTTAGGCGGTGATCAGGGACACTGTGACTGGTAGTAGTACACAAAGCGTCTTGATTGGTGATTAGCTGTGTCCGGTGGACAGTTACAGAGCGCCGATGCGGGAGGACTTACAGGTACATCCACCCTCATTCATGCTGCTTCTGTCTGGCCTCTTAAATATGATGGCAGGACGGGAGGTTGTTAATAAATCAAAGAAGTCATCTTTGGCTAACAGAAGTTTCTATTATGGAATTGTACGTGTAATTGTACTTGGTGTATCAGAAGAACCTTACATTGGGGGTTAAAGCCATTCAACCCCCTGGGTTATGCAGCCTTGTGCTGCTGCAGGACATTTGTACTGGGTTAACTCTTGTGGTTAAGTACATTTGGAGCGCACATTTTAACCTTCATTGTTGGGACATATTATTATAAATAGCAGCCAGACTGAGTGGAAGTGGGTTACTGTGGCAGGTGACGGTGGCCCTGTTCGGAAGGAGGATAATTAGGTCCCTCACCTTGCAGCTTGGTATCCATATTGGAACCTGGAACAAGAGCAAGGCCTTGCAGTAAAAATAAATAGGTGTCTTTCTGTGATGTAACCCTACCGTTTATGTCGATGTGAGTAAAGAATATAGTGGTGATTCAGTATTGATTGTATCTAAAACAATGACCACAGGGTGGCAGCATAACCATAAACAATGAAAGTGGTTCTAAAGTCTTAGACTGCATTCACACCTGAGGATAGCGTCTGAGCTTTTTTTTTTGTTCAATTTTGGCACGTTTTTATGCGTGACTTGCACGCATTTTTGAGCTTTGGCATTTTTTTATTAGTCAATAGCGAAAAACTAGTTTGTTGTATCATTTGTTGCTAGGTATTTCAGCTTTTTTAGCTTTTCCCTTAGCTTTTATTTTTTATTATTATTAATTTATTATTATTTTTACGAGTTGAGGTAAGGGGATAGGTCAGGATTAGATGTTACAGTGTCATGTACCTTGGTTGGAGGCCGAGTTCCAGATACTACTAAGAGAATTGACGAAACAGTCCATATTTCTAGAGACACTGCACTCCTGCGATAGGGATAAAATAGTCCTTTTTCCAGATACTACTGAGAGAAGGATGAAAGAGTCCATATTTCTAGAGACACTGCACTGCTGAGATATTCGTTGGAATGTCCTATTTCCAGGAACACTGCACTGCTAAAATAGCATTTCTAAGGGCGGCTTCAGACTGCCCCGCTTCACTTTTGCTAATCTGCAGTTTTCATGTGGATTTTCCTGCCATGGTTTTCTATGAGGTTATGGTGCAGTTTTAAAAAGCCCACCAAAGATGCAGCATGCAAGAGTTTTGTTGCGCCTCCTGAAACCACACCAAAACCGCAGGACCTCATAGACATTTATGGCAAAGCGCAGCTAACTCACACAAAAAAACCCAGGTTAACTGCTCTTAAGCAAAAGCACAGCGGGGCAGTGCAAAGCCGCCCTAATAGCATAAAATATGTAACAACATGTACAGTATCTAACAAAAGTAAGTACACCCCTCACATTTTTGTAAAGCTTTTATTATATCTTTTCATGTGACAACACTGAATAAATTACACTTTGCTAAAATGTAAAGTAGTGAGTGTAGAGCTTGTATAACAGTGTAAATTTGCTGTCCCCTCAAAATAACTCAACACACAGCCATTAAACCGCTGGCAACAAAAGTGAAAGTGTCCAAATTAGGCCCAATTGGCAATTTTCCCTCCCCAGTGTCATGTAACTCGTTAGTGTTACAAGGTCTCAGGTGTGAATAGGGAGCAGGTGTGTTAAATTTGATGTTATCGCTCTCACTCTATCATGGTCACTGGAAGTTCAACATGGCACCTCATGACAAAGAACTCGCTGAGGATCTGAAAAAATGAATTTTTGCTCTACATAAAGATGGCCTAGGCTATAAAAAGATTGCCAAGACCCAGCTGATCTGCACCCTCCTCATTTAGTCCTTAGTCTGCTTGTCTTCAGCAAACTGTTTGCTGGCTTTCTTGAATGAATGAATGAATGAATGACTTGTATAGCGCAACCTATGCGAACTGAATCGCCTCAGGGCGCTTTTTGCCACTGGTGTCCATCTGTGGTATAGTGCGGTCCTTGCCCTGTGGGGTCCTGACACGCTTACAAACACATACACATACAACATACACATATTTGGCCAATTTTATTGACAGGATCTAATTAACCTACCAGCATGTCTTTGGAGTGTGGGAGGAAACCGGAGTACCCGGAGGAAACCCACGCAAGCACAGGGAGAACATGCAAACTCCAGGCAGAAGGTGTCATGGTCGGGATTTGAACCAGTGACCCTATTACTGCTAGGTGAAAGTGCTAACCACTACACCACTGTGCATCATCTTTAGAAGAGGCTTCCTTCTGGGACAACAAGAACAATGTGCACTCAACTTTTTTAATCGACCACGGTGAGGCCTCTTCTGAGTGGAACCTATCCTGCTAAACTGCTCTATGGTCTTGGCCATCATAGAAGAGAAAGGAAAATCTGGATGGCCGCACTTCAGCAAAAAGTTAGAGGGGTATTTAAATTAAGCGACAGGGGGGGAGGGTCCAGAGGTAGAGATAGTCAGCACGAAACATATTCCAGAGGGTAGTATTGGGGGCATTAGTGGTAGGTTGACCAAAGCACATAAACCCAAGGTAAGTATAGTAGGAAGTCCTAGTTGCCATCTCGGAACACCCAATAAGAGAATAATATGCGACCGGTCTAAACTACGTGGCATGTTTACCAATGCCAGGAGCCTGGATTTGGATTTTGTGGGAATTTCACAAAATTCAGGTATGTCTATATATCAAGAATAATGTACAAGTGAATGTGAGAGATGACATCATTAAGGGAGCTAGGGAGGAGGTGGAATCCTTATGGGTAGAGCTCCAAAGGGATGAAGCTAAGGGGAAAATAATACTGGGAGTATGCTATAGGCCCCCAAACCTGAGGTAGGAAGGGGAGACTGATCTCCTATCACAATTTGGATTAGCAGCAAGGATGGGAAGTGTTATCATAATGGGGTATTTTAATTATCCAGACATAGACTGGGCGGAGGGAACCACGAATTCATCTAAGGCTCGCCAGTTACTAAATGTCTTGCAGGACAATTTTATGGGTCAGATGGTAGAAGCACCAACTAGGAATAAAGCGTTACTGGATCTACTGATTACCAACAATACAGACCTGATCACGGATGTGGAAATATGGGGCAATTTAGGTAACAGCGATCACAGGTCAATTGGCTTCAGTATAAATCACACAAATAGGAAACATAATGGGAATACAAAGACACTGAATTTCAAAAGAGCCAACTTCCCTAAACTACGAACCTTGCTAGAAGGCATAAATTGGGATAAAATCTTAAGCATAAAGAATACGGAGGAGAGATGCGTTTGCTTTAAGAGCATATTAAATAAGGGCATTAACCAATGCATCCCATTGGGTAATAAATTTAAAAGAGCGAACAAAAGTACTGGATGGCTTAACTCCAATGTAAAAATGCATATAAAAGCAAAGGATAAGGCCTTCAAAAAATACAAGGTTGAGGGATCATCATCAGCATTCAGACTTTATAAAGAATCCAACAAGAAATGTAAGGGTGCAATAAGGATAGAACATGAAAGACACATAACGTGGGAGAGCAAAAAAAATCCCAAGAAATTCTTTAAGTATGTAAACAGTAAAAAAGGGAGGAAAAACCATATTGGCCCCATAAAGAATGAGGAAGGACATCTGGTTACAAAGGATGGGGAGATGGCAAAGGTATTGAATTTATTCTTCTCCTCAGTCTTCATGAGGGAATCGGGGGGATTCAGTACCAAAACTGCAGTGTTTATCCTCATGACTCAACAGATTACTGCGCACACATACAAAAATGACATTTATCCTGCAAGGCTAGTTAAAAACACCTGAACATATTCAAAAATACAGGGATTTGGTCACATTATATGGTCATATAGTGCTAAGCCCACTTACTGCGACAAAGTACCCGAAATTAGTGGGTCCTACCCTAGTAATAGAATGAAAGAACCTGTTTCCCAACCATGGGAGATAAACTCCTCTATGTGGGAGAACTGAAGGGATTCCTCCTATGCACTGGTGGCCACTAATAAGAGGTAATGAAGAGGGGGAGGGGTGCTTCAGCCCAAGAGACCTGGTCAGGGTCCATACAATATAAAAAAACAAACTGGGGGGGGCACAATCTAAAATGCTTTACATTCAAGATGGTGCTGCTATAAGACCAAAAACAGTACAAAACAGATTACATATTTTTTTTTTGCAGGCATCTCTGTTTGCAAGCACTCATATATATGTGCAAAACTACTATCATTTGTTTTTATTTTTATTTTTTTATATATATTTTTTTTTTTCACTTTGATGTTGCCATTTTTTAGGAGTCTGTGGAAGAGGGTTTCAGTGCTTCTGTCATTATAGCTGTAGTTTGTCACTAGTGACAAATAATGGTTTTCTTGTTTTTATTTATTTATTTATTTTCATTCACGACACTGGCTTTCCTTGACATGTGTAGTTTGATTTAGAGCCATCAGTGGGGTTATTTCATTTCATTTTATTTAAACTCAGGAGGTGTAGAGGTGCCAAATATGCCATATATGTGATTTAACACTCATGACTTTGGATAAACATGTTTATGTATTTACATGAGATACATCTACCCAATGTTTTAGAAACGCATACACGCAACGACTACATCGCACGATCTGCATTTTCCTGTCTTTTTTCAGATCATTATACTCTTGGATTTGGGCGGACCTCTTTTGGCATGATAAAGACATCACCTGCTAAGCTCCTGTGAAACGGCGTTTCACACACTGGTCTTCACAGTGCTAGTATCCAAATGGACTCTAATTAAAACTTATTGTTTTGCCATTTCCCAAATTTATGACAGCACCTTGGCTTTTGGATACGTGCAATACACTTTACTATACTCTTTTACTATTAGTGTTGCCATATACATAATGTTACTTTAAATGAGGTGTATATGTACTTTTTGATATTATTTTCTGTCCATTATAAATATGACATCATTTTGGATGAAGTGCATATATACACATTATTTACACTTATTATTAATATTATTATTTTTTGATACCATTTTTGTCCATCATATATGGAACATTATTCTAAGTGAAGTAAGTATATATATATATATATATATATATATATATATATTTTTTTTTTTTTTTTGATGCTTTTTTCTTGTCAATGAGCAAAGTGTGGTTGAATTACATGCCGGGTTTTTTTCCGCCATCCTTTCCTCTTCCCACCTTTTCTTTTTCCGTATACATTATTTCTTAGTCATCTGCATATACCCAGGTTTAAGCCATGTTATAAGTCACTACACATTAACACCTTCTGAGGTTTTTCTATGTGGGTTCACAAACAATAGGTCCGTATCTAGGTTGTTCACACTAGGAGACATTTTTTACATTTTATATATCACTTACATGTTTTTTATGTAATTGATTACATAATATAGGTCTTCTGTCAGCCTCCCTGTTTTTGTGGATTGGGTGGCTTTTCGTCCATGAATATATAGAAAATACATTTATTTATATCCATCTATACTTGTAAAAGTCCATATTCACGGACACATCACTACATTTGGATGCAATATTTGTATTTACACTTCACAATGGTTTTAAATGATTACTGCTGATCAGCTACTTAGAAATGCGTTATATCACACACAGATTGCACACTGTATGTATGTGCATATTTATATATGTGTGCACATGTATAATAATACACACATGTCTGCTTTTGATGTATGTTTCTTTCATTTAGTTGTCTAGCAGTAATCTATTTTTCACCCCCATATTTATCACAGTCCCAAGTCTTGACCTTATTGTTCACTTTCACATGATATAGCTTTAAGTTTTTTAATTTATCATCTCACATATTTTGAACATGTGGTATGGGACACATTTTCTAATGACATCTGAGCTTTAGCTGCACTGTCACGTCCTTTTATTATAGTAATGTTCTGAACAGAACACATTTTTTACCTCCCAGTCATTTACACTTTATGACACATATAATCTTTTTTGTATCTTTTTTTTATTTTATTTATTTTTCATCAAGTTTTGCCACAGTCACATCGATATCCATACAAAAAATATATATATTTTTTTCACACCTATGGACGTTTTCAACATATATAGATGGACACATATATGTATTTTACTTTCTTTTTTTTTTTTGCTTGCATACATCATATGGACATGGTAGTAATATTAGAGTTTTTTCAGTGACACAGGTTGAAGGTTCTTTACTGAATGTTTGATGGGGACAGGTCTGGTTCTTGATCAGAGTCAGCTGGCCAGTTCATTCATCAATTGAATTATTCATTAACCAATTAACCAATCAACTCTAAGTGTGTAACAACATGAAATATATTTATCTGCCATATTTCTCCATGTGCATTAGCTATGAGTAAGCACTCTTGGTAGTGTGAAATGCATTAGCTATTTTCTTGCTTTGCTGTGACCTATTTTTGTGTGATTCCATATTTTACCAATAAAGGCTTTTGAATTTTTCTTGGAGTGCGGCCGTTCAGAGTCCTTAATTTGCATCTTCATCAGCTTGTGCCGTGCCTGCACCTGGGTTCTATAACCATAGAAACAGCTGTGGGATTGAGTTTGGGTGGATCATCCTGGAGCGGTGGATCTCTCCATACTACATATTTTTTTACATATTATTCTTAAGGATTTGTGATTTACCTTTTTGTGTTCAGCTTGCAATTTTGTTTGTCTTTTGTTAATTTTGGTTAGCGCTGATTGCTTTATATACTAGACTACAGTGCACACTTACAAAAATTACATTTATCCTGCAAGGCTAGTTAAAAACACCTGAACATATTCAAAAATACGGGGGTTTGGTCAAACTATATGGTCATAGTGCTAAGCCCACTTACTGTGAGGGATGTACTCGCTTTTGTGATATACTGTATATTATATAGATTAATTACACACAGAGTGATATGTTTCAAGCATTTCTTTCTTTTAATTTTGATGATTATGACTTGCAGCCAGTGAAAACACAAAATTCAGTATCTCAGAAAGGTAGAATATTACATATGACCAATAAAAAAAAAAAAAAGGATTTTTAATACAGAAATGTTAGCTTACTGAAAAGTAAGTAGTATGTCCATGTACAGTATAATATGATACTTGGTCACGGCTCCTTTTGCAGGAATTACTGCATCAATGCAGTGTGGCATGGAGGCGATCAGCCTGTGGCACTGCTGAGGTGTTATGGAAGCCCAGGTTGCTTTTTTTGTATAATCTTTATTTTTTAGAAGACATGTCATGTCCAACATTTGTATCTGAATAAAGTCTCAAGCCCACACGGGCTCGTATCACATAAACATCACATACAATCAGACTGAACAAGAAAATAATAATAAACAGGAAAGGAAATACCAGGTGAATATTTAGCGAAATAGCCGAAGGGCTGTACCTGTTAGGGATTTGGGGAAGTCCCATTGGGAGTAATCACAGTGAACACATTTAGTATGCATGTAAAACAATTTATATAGAAGAGCCTCTGCATGATAGCCCTACCACAGGCGCTAAGTCAGCGGGTGCTATCATTAATTTCTTAGTGGAAATAGGGTCACCTAGCCAGCTCCAGGCACTGGGGGGGGGGCAAAATAGCCTCCAACTCCCCCTGCCCTCCACGCGAGCCAGGGGTACCTGAGGTTGATGTTAAACGCTTGTGGGAATAAACAGTGCCACCTTTGAGGAAGGGGCCCTGCCCTCCAGTGAAGAGGCATTAGGCATTATGTCCATCAATAGCATGGTGTGCAATACAAAAACCAGGAATGTATACGATTTCTGAAAGGTATAAGAGAGAAAAGAGGGTAAGAGGAACAAGGAAATGACCAGATCATACCTGAGGTCTTGTAAAAAGCCTTTTTCATGCCCACACTGAGCACCCCACTCTTGATTGGAATAGGTGACCCATCAGGACTCCGAGAGCAGCCGTACAGTGAGGAATGTCTCCCTGCCCCCTAGGTTCTTAGTGACACACAGGCTTTAAGGGACGCTTCTGCAAGCTCCAACAGAGCTGTGTCTAAGCTAGAGGGCACGTGTCCAGGGTCCAAAACGTATTCTATCCAGGGTGTCCAGATACCAACAAATCGGTCTTGAGAACGCCCGACAAGTCGCTATCCAGTCTTCCGCCTCCCAGATGTCACTTTCTCTGCTTATCCACTGCTCCAGGGTAGGAACTCTGGACTGTTTCCAGCAGGTAAGCACCGTGCCGCATTCAGTAAGTGAGGCAATGAGTTTTTTTTGTATTGGCTGATTGAAATCGCAGGGATGTGCAGGAGGAAGTGAGCTGGGGAGAAAGGAACATCTAGCCCTAGTATGTCTTTTATTTGATCCTTGATATCTTCCCAAAAGGGTTTAATTAAGGGGCATTCCCACCATATATGGAGAAGTGTACCCCTGTGTCCACAGACCCGCCAGCATAGCTCGGACCTGGAGGGATAAATACGTGCCAAGTCTGTTGGCAACTGGTACCAGCGGGACATTATCTTATAGTTTGTTTCCTGGGTTTTAGAGTCAATAGAGCATGAGTGGGTGAGCTGATATAAGTGGGTTAACTGGGTCTCGGTAAGTTCACGCCCCAAGTCTCTTTCCCACACCGGAATTTAAGCAGGCTTAGACTCTTGTGTGGCAGAGCCCAGCAGTCGGTATAGTTCAGATACCATATGAGGTATTGGTTCTTCATCTACAAAAAGGTGTTCAAACGGTGTGAGGGAGGAAAGGTCTCTGAACGGCCGTGTATCTCAAAAAAAGGATTAAGTTGTCTATACCTCCAAAAGTCCATTCGTGAGCCCTTATGTCTAGCTTGCTCAAGAGCTTACCATCTTTCATGAGTTTACCACAACTGCCAATGCCATTGTCTACCCAGGGCCCAAAAAAGGCTATTTGCTTACCAGGAAGAAACCACAGGAACCCGTCCAGCAGAGCCAGCGGGGACACAGGAGGGGCCACTCTTAGAAGTGGGTTGATCCGGTCCCAGACTGAAAGCACATGGGCTGTCAATGGGGAGGTTGTATCAGACAGCTCCCTGTGTTCCTGGGGCAACCATGGTCTATAGCAGAGGTCTCCAAACTGTGGCCCATGGGCCGGATGTGGCTCTTTGCTTGCCTTTATCAGGCCCTTGGGACACTTTCTCCCACTTATACAAGGCGCTATTCCTTTTACACCAACAATGGGGCAAAATTCCTGTCACCGAGACCAACAATAGGGCACTATTACTCCCACTGACACCAACTCCAGACCCTATTCTTCCCACTGACACCAATGAAGGTGCACAATTCCTTCCTCTGATACAAACAATGGGGCATTAATCTTCCCAATGACACCAATGATGGGGCACTATTTCTTCCTTTAATACCAACAATGGGGCAATATTCCTTCCACTATTACCAATTATGGGGCAGCCTTAACTCCCATTGAGGACAGGGCATTTTCTACTCACACTGGCCACAGTCCGGCCCCCTCAAAGTCTTAAGGACAGTAAACTGGCCCCTTGGTCAGAAAGTTTGGAGTCTGGTGTATAGGATAAATGCCTGCCCGCTAAGCATTTCTCTAGGGAGACCCATAGCTTGGAGTGAGTATGGAAGCGCTAGTTGAGTATCCTCTACGAGGACAATTGCCCGGTAGTAACACTGTATGTTGGGGATTCCCAAACCACCCTCACGTTTTTGGCATCTCAGCACTCTCAGGGCTATTCTGGGTTTACATGAAATCCACAGAAACCCGGACAGCATGCTGGACAAATGGTCAAAGAAGTGTCTGGGTAGGGGTATCGGTATCATCTGTAGGAAGAAGAGTATACGTGGAAAAATAAAAAAATTTATGATGTTTACCCGTCCTAGCCATGTGAAAGCAGTCTGCGTCCAGTGTGAGAGGTCTCTAACTGCATTGAGTAACGGGGGGATAATTGGCAGTGTAAATAGTGTCAAAGCGGTCCGTGAGTTGTATGCCCAAATATCTAAGGGAAGACTTAGCACAGGTGAAAGGGAAGGCAGTCCGGATGGTATTTGTTAAAGGGGGAGTCAAATGTATAGGTAGGACTTCTGAAATAGCCTAGTTAATCTTAAAGTTGGAAAGCAAACCAAAATGTTTGAGTTCTTTCATCAGATTGGGCAATGAGTTCAGGGGGTCCGAGAGGTGGAATAATAAATCGTCGGCATAAGCCAACAGCTTATGTTCGTATTGCCAACCTGCAGGTCCTTAATGTCCTTGCTAGCTCGTACAGTGCGTAGTAGTGGCTCCAGCACCAGGGCGAATAGGAGGGGTGAAAGGGGGCACCCTTGTCTCGTGCTATTCCTGATCGGGAATTGTGTGAAGAAGATTCTGTTTACTTTAAGGGATTAGAATATCGGTCCATGATCAAACATATGCGGTCCCAGCCCCAGGGTCTCTAGTACTGCTTTCAGATAGGCTCAGTCTTTTAGAGTCTGTCGATAACATTTTATACGGTCGGGATCTTGGCAGTTGTGGGCCCAGTGGATAAGTTGGATTGCGCTAAGAGAATTGTCTCTAGCCTCTCTACCGTAATAAAAACCCATTTGGTCGGGTGGATGATTACAGCCATAAGGTGTTTAAGCCTATTAGCTAAGATTTTTGCCAGAATTTTAATATCTACATTCAAGAGGAATATGGGGCAATAGCTCTGGGGGACAGTGGGGTCCTTGCCCTCCTTCGGAATCATAGTGATGTGAGCCAATAGCTCCTTTGGGGGGATAGCATTGCCCCCTGCTATGGAGTTAAAATACTTGCACATAGGTGCCGCCAGCAGGGAGAGGAAAGTCCTATAGTACACTTTAGTGAACCCATCAGGGCCAGGGCTTTTCCCACTGGGCAAGGACTTCACTGTTTCTCCAAGCTCAGCTAGTGTGATCGGCAGCTCCAAAGTGGAGCACTGATCTTCAGTTAGGGGAGGGACACCGGCCCAGACCAAGTACTCCCGAACTGCCCTTTGTCTAGTCGCCTGTGCATTGGGGGGTAACCCAGAGTCTAAGTTTTACAATTTGGCGTAGTAATCCTGGAACCCTGAGGCAATTTTAGAAGACTGTACCGTACAGTTCTCCAGAGGAGGAATGGAGCATTTGTATGTACGCCTGAGCATGTGTTTTCCGGAGGAAGGTTTATGGGTTTGACGGTCTAGCAAGCGCAGAAATAACTCCCTCAATTTGGTCAGTTTCTTCAGTGCCTCAGGGTCTCCGCTATGTTTATGTTGGAGTTCTGCCTTTTGAAGGGCTTCAAGTACTCTTTGAAAGTCAGTCCGGAGTGCCTTCTTGAGTTTTGAGCCTAGGGAGATCAGCTCTCCCCTGACCACTGCCTTATGGCTTTCCCACACAATGCCCTCACGAGGCCATCCGTGGTATTTTTCTTGAAGTAGTGAGTTAAGATATCCGTTACCCTGCCACTACTGCAGTGTCGTCCAGCATATTTTTGTTCAGCATCCCCTATAGGTGCCTGATGGCAGGGTGAAGGTAATCGTGACCGGAGCATGATCTGAGATAGTGATGTGGCCAATGGACGCTGACTACAGGAGCTCAAGGGTAGTGCGGTCTACGTAAATATGGTCTATGAGGGTGTATATGTCATGTACCTTGGAATAGTAGCTAAAATCTCGACCCGAGGGGTGTAGTAATCTCCAGCTGTCCATCAAAAGGTGTGACTGGAGGGTCCTACGAAAGTGTTTGAGGAACGTGTAGGAATGTGAGGGCCTTGTATGGGACGTGTCAAGCAGGGGGTCTGGGCTAATATTAAAGTCTCCCCCAAAGAACTGGAGACCCTCCTTTAAATGCAGCCAGCTTCTCCAGGGCTGAGTCAATGAGTTGGTCAGTGTTAGGGGCATAGGTCGTGGCGAACGTATACATTTGTCCAGCAATGTTGCCCTTCAGGAAGACATATCTTCCCAGAGGATCTATTTTATTCCCCATGGGCTGAAAGGGGCAGGATTGTGGATTGCAATAGCTGTCCCCCTGGATTTAGATACCGGGGAGGTGCTAAGGAACCACTGGCTGAAGAGGTGAGTGGGCAGCTTAGGAGATGACTGGGGTGTAAATTGGGTTTCCTGCAAGAAAATCACCTGTGCCCCAAGCCTTTTTAGCTCCCACCACAACTTACTGTGCTTGTTTGGGGAGCAGAGGCCCCGGACATTTATAGGAGCTTACCGTCAAAGTAGCCATGGAGGGTCTAGAGCAGGGGTCTCAAACTGGTGGCCATCCAGCTGTTGCAAAACTACAAGTCCCATGAGGCATTGCAAGTCTGACAGTTACAAGCATGACTCCCTCAGGCAGAGGCATGATGGGAATTGTAGTTTTGCAACAGCTGGAGGGCCGCCAGTTTGAGACCCTTGGTCTAGAGCAGGGGTCTCAAACTGGTGGCCCTCCAGCTGTTGCGGAACTACAATTCCCATGAGGCATTGCAAGACTGACAGTTACAGGCATGACTCCCATAGGCAGAGGCATGATGGGACTTGTAGTTCCGCAACATCTGGAGGGCCGCTAGTTTGAGACCCCTGGTCTAGAGGATGGTCGAAGTGCCAAGAACATTGGTGTGGGCGATGATGTAGAAAGTCATTCCTGTGAGAAGAAGAGGAGGAAGTAGAAAGGAAAAAGAAAAGGGAGAAGAAAAAGAACAAATGTAAAATTAGCAGTAAAAACATAACAAACAAAACAGAATGTCAGAAGCCATTGTAACGTTCTAAACATCTGTGAGTCATGTTTGGGGCCCCGTACCATAGGGGGGAGGTTCCGAGCCCTGACCCAGGATCCCAATGGGGATCAATGCCCAAGAAAGGGTGGCCTACGTGGGGAACGTGTGCCAACACGGGGGGAAGGTAAGGAATCTCCGTCACCCTCCACCACATCTAACGATGTGCTACAGGTGAGGGAGAGAGGGAAGTTTTTTATAATAACTGCCCGCGAGTTGCAGATTAAACTAGGCAAGATAAAGGTAGTCAAGATATAGTTAGTGCATTCGGATCTCAAACCTACGCAACCAAGCTGGGGAACAGAAAGGAAATCTATGCCATTCGGCGTAATATGTGTAGTCATTTAAAACCCAGCTTGGGTGCCTCAGGGAGGTCTAGGGCACAACAGCAAGGACGTCTCTTGATAGAGAAGGATCAAGCACAGAGGACAGGAGGACTTGCTCCACCAGTCTCTAGACGTAGCTGAACCTGGCGAGGAGCCAGAAGGGTGATGTTGCCGATCCCTTTTGCGACTTCTGCGTTTAGCAGGTAGCCACGGTTGAGGTGGCCGGGTGGTTGGAAAATGATCGATTTGAGAGAGAAGAGGAGCTGAGCTGTAAGCGGTGATTACATGTTAATGATCGATTTTAGAAAGAAGTTAAGCTAAGCTGCAAGCGGGGAGGAAAGGAGAAACTGCCTTGATTTCATCTCTGTGAAGCTGTCATCTTGAGCACACTGTTTGGAGAGCGTAGGAGGATCAGGAGGAGAGGAAAGGAGTGACCATTATATGAGTTTTTTTACACATGTGTGAGGTGAGCAGGCGATTTGGCTGGTGAAGGATACACAAGTATTGATCTAAGTTAGGATGGATAAGCACAGCGGTGGATTGTTTTATACACTGTGATAAATTAACAATTTTTTCAATAATATTTGTTATACACATATGGACTGGTTTCATTGGGATATCAATCATTCTTTTGAATATATAAAAGTGAATTAATACGTTAAAAAAAAAAAAGGTTTTGTATATAAATATGTAAATGTCAGGCAGCGCTTCACTATAAGGAAATAATTGTTCAATTGGTGTGATGAATCACTGTGCGTGTTACAGCAGCTGTAGGGTTTTTATTTTTTCATATAAATATTCTTGATATTAGTTTTGATATCTATATAGTTTTATGCACATTGCACTTTATATATAGTTTCTTGGTGCTGATTGTCATTATACACTTCACATATCTATGATGTATACAACTTACTACAGCAAAACTGACATTTTCAGAGAAAAAAAGCCGACAAATGACAGCTCTTGGCTGCTTACTTGTGTTTGTAAACAAAGCTGCAGGGGATTCCCTTTATCTATACCAAACCCTTATCCTTGAAAAAAAAAACTGCATGGGATCCTCCTAAAATTACACGCAGTAAAAAGCAAAAACAGGGTGGGACCCATGAGTCTGGTATGAATTTGAGGGGGGTACCCCCGCTCCTCACAAATCCATACCTGATACTAATCCTTTTTTAATTTTTTTATTTGTTTTCAAATGTGTTACTAAAAGGATAATTCAGTCAACTAAAAAAACAGAAAGAGTTTTGTAACAGAACAATTGGTCAGCACAGCCCTGGTGAGAGTCAAAGGACAATGTCAGGACAAGAACAATCAGCGTATCCACATAATATTCCTATAACAGTTAGGCCCCTTTCACACTGGGGCTGTTTGCAGGCGCTATTGCGCTAATAATAGCGCCTGCAAACCGACCCGAAACAGCTGTTGCTGTGTCTTCAGTGTGAAAGCCCGAGGGCTTTCACACTGAAGCGGTGCGCTTGCAGGACGCTGGAAAATGTCCTGCAAGCCGCATCTTTGGCTCGCTATAGGAGCGGTATATTTACCGCTCCTATAGCGCCCGTTCCCATTGGAACGCCGCTAAAACGGCGCTAAATATAGCGCCGCTTTACCGCCAGCGCCCCCACCGCTCCAGTGTGAAAGTAGCCTTATCGCATAGCTGGGTATGGTATCAAGAAAAATAACTGCACAAATTGATTTCGTACACATCACAATCAAATACCTATCCCCACCATATTGTAATAGGGACCCCTACATAAGGCACTATGGTACTGATAGACAGTAGCAAATGTGGCCTAATAAAGAGGCAAAGCTTTATTTATCAGAGCCTCCCCAGCCGTGATGGTCAAGGCAGTGAAATTTTTCCAGGAAAGAATAATGATTTTCCTGGCATAATAAAACAATAGAGTTAGGAGAGTTCGGATGAACTTTGCAGGGGCCAAAGAGTCTACCAATCTCCACAAACAAATCTCTACAGTAAGGGTGTATGCTTATCATTGTGACTGATTTTACACATTGCACTACATTCAGCCAAAATTGTACCTTAATATGAGCTTGCGTGCGCCCCCAAGCCATACCAGGCTATATGCCCTCAAGCCATACCAGGCCACATGCCCTCAATACATGATCTCCCTCACCCCCCTTTCCCCCAGTAAAGCACCTTTCTCCCATATTGATGAGGACCACAGTTGATTCCTTACAAATCTGGCCCAGTGGCTGTGGTCTGCAGGAAGTGTTTTTATTGGAATCTGGAAGCACCCCTATTTTAATGAATTAAGGCTACACAGTACTCTACACACTGACACTTTTTGACAAGCCCTTTAAAAAAAAAAAGAGCAACCCCCCCAAAAGCCCTATGATGTAAATCCATAGTTGGTCATGTTGTCCAGTGTTGCAGATTCATGCCAATGGCGCCCAACACCTGCCAAAAGAAAAGATCCCATTGACACGATCCGCTCCTGTCACTTACTCGCACCGAACAACATCTCCCAGAGCCCAGCCATTAAAAGTAAACAAAGTCAGAGAGACTCCCAGGTGACGTCATTGACCAAATGTGGGCATGGCCATATTTGGACAGTGACATCATGAGAACTGGACTGAGCCAGCAGCTCATTCCTACTGTAGATATTAAAACTGATCTCCATGCAGATATATGTTACAAATTACTACAGATCTGCAATCATACAGTAGATACATTCTTAAATGTATTATTTAAAATGCATGTTACTCAAACATTTCATATTCCTGATATGTATCTGTTGTACCATGTACTTGTATTAAAAAGTGTCCTGTTTTCTTCTGTATTACTTCCTTTGTGTGAAATCCCTGGTGATCCTGCCAGGCTAGAAGCACATCTATCCCAATGTAGTCAGTTTGCTGCTTTGCATTCTATTTGGAAGCACACCCTGCCTGCCCTCCAGTGGTCAGACTTTGGCTGACAAACACCCCAGCACAGCTCTTCACTAGGAGGATCAGTGAACTGCTTTTTCTCTGCCTGAAAAACCCTCTTAGCAGTCTCTACCCCCACATTTCTAAGCTTTTTTTTTTTTATGCAGCAGAGAACAGAGGTCATGTGATCACTTTTAAAAAAGAGAAAGGTATTTAGCATTTTGATAGATGGATATTTTGAATTGAATTTCTTTTTGAAATTGAATGGTTTGTTTTACAGGTTAAGGTTTCACATATACTAAATTAATGCAGAGCATTTACCAATTTCCTTAATTTGACTTGATGCAGTATCAGCCTATTGAAGCAGAGCTCAGAGAGGGGTAGAAGGAAGCAGCAGAAAGAGCAAACAGGTGTGTGACACATGGATAAGCTCATCAGTTTCCTGCTTCTCATTTCACTATCTAGTAACAGGGTGAGGGTAGACATGTGCATTCTTTTTCGTCTGAATTTCAGGTATTTTCGTTATCATTTTAACAAATGATAACGAAAGTGCAGAATCCGAAAAACGAAAGATTCGACATAAACAAATGCTTTATTTTTGTTTTCGTTGTGACAACAGTTCGATATAGATAGGAGATTCAACGATGACAATAACAATCTGTGTCCATTGAACCTGTGGTCGAATGTGCCTAACCTTAACTCTATAAGTCCATGATTATTCAACATAGAGAGAAAAGATTTGACGTAGAGAGAAAATTTGACATAGAGAGAAAATATCGCTGCTGGAATTGGGTGGTGTCCTGGAAATTTATAGATAGGCAACTCCTATCCTCATATTAGTGGTTCCAAATTAATAATAACTACTGCAGTAGGGAACAGACACAAAAGATACGCTCAGCATCTTTCCAAATAACTGTTCTCCTTTATTATGACGCAATTGAAGGTTTTTATATCAATGATTACGTAGGTATCACATTAATATTACAATTGTACGTTTATGGTAACAAGGGGCCTATCATAGGCAGACTAATTCTAATCAGGACTCAAGAATGTAAACATGTGCTGAAAACATTATTACTGCAGTGTGCACAGTGAGGGCAGTGTGCAATACATACAAAATAGAATACAATTATATATAGAACTTACAAATTTCCATTACAGTGGGGGAAGTAAAATAAAAATAATGATGATGATGAATGTTATTGGCTGATTGTAACCAAAGAGGAGGAGCAGTAAAATAGCTAGAACTAAGTACACACGTACAACCAACTTACTTTCACTTACGATTGCTAGCAGAGAGAGACACACACACTGAATCATTTCAGAAGACAGTCAATCTTAGCTGGTTCGTTTGTCAGATAACCTGAATTATTTAGCAATTAAGCATAAGCACAGCAGCAGAACAATAGTGAAGCAAGCTACAGTTCAACCTAAACTTGTCATAATAATCTGCTGCTATTGTGTTAGTGTTGTGAACTTGACAGTGATACTAGTGTTGTGTGTGGGGGGTGATTTATTATTATAGATTCTATATTATAGATTGAGATTCTATATAGATTCTTTATACCCTATCTTGTTACCTGTCTGATCAGTGATCACTATCACCAGTCCATTTTCTGTTTGAACTATATACATTCAACATGAACGACAAAGATTCGACAAAGCATCGAAAACATACAAATTTCGAATCTTAGGCTTATGGTGTCTGTCGAAAGCTCTAAGAAGATTCGACGGAGCAGCTAAACTATACAGAGTCATACAGTTTATCTGCTCCGTCGAATCTTCTTTGAACATTCGACAGACACCATAAGCCTTCAATGACAGATTCAACCTTAATTCATTTGGATTTTTGGACGAATGCAATTTTTAACGAAAAAACAAAATAAATAAAAACTCATTTTGGGAGTAACTAAATAAATGTATTTTTCAGACGAAAAACTAAATTCCGAAAAAAAATATTTCAGTGTGCACATGTCTAGGTGAGGGGTAGGGAGGAGACCTGTAAATGAAAAAGAAAATGCTGCAGAGAAAGATTGGATTCCACCCCGACCAGACAGGACTGTGCTATGTGGCAGATCTGTGTAAATCTTAGGACTGAATGCACAAAATACAGAACTTTTTGGTGGGTAAAATGGCTCTCATACTGTATGCAGGTATGTATTTCATGTATTTACCTGTTTTCCTGGAGTTTAGCTTTAACATAAGTTTTAATGTATCACCATCATCATTATGTGCACCTTCCTAGATGACAAAGAATTTAATACATGCAAGGTTTGCAACCTTGATTCTGGCTAGAGCATGTCAACCGTGGAGGAGTGGGCACAAGGGCAGCTTGCCATCAACATTCAACAATTTATTTATCGAAACAGGATTACACAAAAATAAGTTAATATGCTAAAAATACATGCTGTAGCTTTGCCACATATAAAATGTAATATCTGTGAATTTTAAGGCACCTTTCACAAGGGGCAGACTCCAATTTGATCAGCAAAGGAAGCAATCTGTCCACTGATCCCCTACTCATCACTGCAGAGTGGGTGGATGACAGGTCTGTGTCCTCTCAGTTTATGCAGAGCAGACACAGACAGAGCCCGCTCTGCTCTATGGGTGGCCGGATGTAAACGGACTCCGCTGTCTATTTACACCTGACTACCCACCGATCCGATCTGCCTACACAGAGGAGAACAGTTGACCTTCCGTTTGTTTTTAGCGAACCGGATCGGAGGTAGGCGGATCTAAACAGACACAAATCCGTTTACATCTGATAGTCTATAGGGGTAAATGGACCATCAGAAAAACTGACACGGGGACCTAAGGATAATGTTGTAAAAACTGTCACTGTTTCTACATTTGGAGTGTATTGTTAATTGTAATATATGGGGACAGTAAATCTATCAACAGTATATATTTAAATATAAATCTGTGATTTTCAGTCAATCCATGGAAATTGTTTTGTTTTGTTTTCTTCTGTCCTGATGAGTACAATAAAAATTGCCAAATAATATGTCTGCTATAAGTAAAGAGAGTAGGCATTTACAGTCTATTGTTAGACTGATCTACTGTGTGTAGGCCTACTGTAAAATGATCATGCATTTGCTAGGAGAAGTACACGTATTAGTCCTAATTATTCAGTTTACATTTGTGGTCAAACGCTGCAAAAGGTAGGTAACAGCCAAATCAACAGCTGAACAACAGAGCTGAGATGACAATTCTATAACAGATGGTGCTGCAGAACTTCTGACCTGTGGCCATTTGTGATATTTGCCAGTAAGAAGATGACATAGACACAGAAGACACAGTGTAGGGGGAGGTCATCAAGACAGAGATCAACACCATCACTGAGTGCAGCCTCCAGGTTAGTTCAACCAGGCATAGCGTTTTGTAGTTTTTAAATATGTTTCTTTTTGTCTAGTAAATGAATGTTAACACATTAAAATTTTCAGAATTAGCTTTCTTGCAATATTACATTGAATAAATAGTTTGAGGTGATTGTAGCTATATATTAATTCATTTGCAGCAAAACCAATAATAGATAAATGTATTTTTATACAAAAAAAATGTGTGTGCTCATACATAATTAAAACATTTTCCAGGAATAACAACATTTGTGAGTGTCTGGTCCGTATAACTAAACAGTAAGATGACTAAAAGATGAGATCCTAGCCCTTAGGTTGTCCATCTAGAATCATATGTTTTTGATGATTCAAAACGGTCTATTTAAAAAAGCAGTATGGAGCTTTAAAAGTAGCATGTGCAAATGTCCAGCAAGGAACCAGTCAGCCAATATGTAAGCAGCTGACCCAATACTGCTTAAAATTACAATAAAAAAGATACAAAAATCACACCACTCTTCCAAGAACTAGGGACATATAGCAAGTAGATCCTCGGTGTTCTGGTACCTTACAAACAGAAGCAATATTTAATTTAAATGTGGATGTAAGCGGTGGCTTTTTTATGTCACAAAGGGAGAAAGAGGAGGGAGTGATGTGAATGCTGAATTTGAACAGATCCAGTAACATTATTTAAGGTTATTGACTCTTCTGATGCCTTGCTTCCTTAGGGTTCTACATTTTATACACATTATAGGATTTTACAGTCCATTTGCATTTAAGCAATGCTTTACCACATCTGCATACATTTTAGTAAATCCCCTAAAAATCAGACATGACCTAAATTGTGTAATGCAAAGCACTACTTTGTGTTGTGTCACGCTACAACACAAGTGCGTTACCTTAGTGAACTGGGGTGCCATTCAAATGGGATGCCATCTTCCCCTCACTCATCTCCATACCCAGCCGCGGACAGGTCCTGATCGCCTCCGCTGCTGTCGACGGCTCTGGTAAGCAGTGTAGGGCGTGGGAGAGCGGCGGTCCCACTCGCGCCGCCGATAAAGGTGATCTTGTGGCGAATCTGCCGCAGAGACCACCATTATCGTAAACAGGACTTCTGGCTCAAAAGATGGATACCTCGGTTGTGGCAGCAGCTGATGCCGTTACCGAGATTTCCATCTTTAAACTGCTGACGTATATGCACAGGAGTCGGTCGGCAAGTGGTTAATCCCAGACCCTATATCGTTTATAAAGATATTGAAAAGTAAGGGTCCCAACACTGAACCTTGGATTACACCACTAATAACCTTAGATTATTCAGAGTAAAAATCATTAACCACTACTCTCTGAATTCGGTCTTTTAGCCAGTTTTCTATCCATTTACAAACTGATCTTTTCAAACCTGTAGACTTTACCTTACACATTAGCCGTGGGTGGGGAACACGTGTGTGTCAAGCACTTTTGCAAAATCCAAGTATACCACGTCCACAGCCACCCCTCTGTCCAAGGTTTTAGTTACCTCCTCATAAAAAGAAATCAGGTTTGTCTGACTACGTCTTTCATGAACCCATGTTGTCTGTTGCTTAAAACATTTTTTTTCCAGCAAAAACTCATCTATATGGTCTTTTATTAAACTCTCCAGTATCTTCCCAACTATAGCAATTAAACCAATAGGTCTATAGTTACTTGGTAAAGACCCTGATCCATTTTTAAATATGGGCACCACATTGGCTCTACCCCAATCATTAACGAGTCCCTAAAAACTAGTTACAATGGCTTTGAAATGACAGAGCTCAAATCTTTTAGGATCAGTGGGTGGATACAATCTGGTCCTGGTGCTTTATCCTGTCTAAATATTTCTGGACCATATCCCCTTTGAGCCATTGTGTGTTATATTTTTGGTAACATTTAAACGATGATTGCATTCCTTCATTTTTAAAAAGCTCTTATTATTTATAACTTTTTTAACTTTGGCCGTGAGCCACATAGGTTTTATTTTTACCTTTTAAACGTATTGCCCATGGGAATATACTTTGCAGTGAGTTCCCATACAGTCTCTTTGAAGAATTCCCATTTCTGTTCTGTGTTCATTAAAGCCAATATTCCCTCCCAGTCTAAGTCTTGGAGAGCAGCCCTCATCTTCGGAAAATTTGCTCTCTTAAAGTAGAGTATATTTATCTTTCTCGTATGTGTTTGTTGCTTACAGCGAACATTAAATGAAATCATGTTATGGTCACTGCTACCCAGATGTTTCTTTATATGAACGTTAGTAATAAGCTCTGCATGGTTTGAGATTACCAGGTCCAACAGAGCATCATTCCTAGTCAGTGCCTCAATAAACTGGACCATAAAATTGTCCTGTAACTGGTTTATAAATGATTGCCCTTGAACTGTTCTAGCAGTGCCCATTACTCCAGTCAATTTCCAGGTAGTTAAAATCCCCCATTATCACCACTGTCCCAGCCCTTTCCATCTGTGCAAGGAGCTGAGTCTCCACCTCCTCATTAACAATGGGTGGCCTATAACAAACTCCAATGATTAACTTTGAACTACACACATCTATTTGCAGTTCCACCCATAATGCTTCCGCCATATCACACTCTCCATCAACTATGTCAGTGATGGCGAACCTTGGCCCCCCAGATGTTTTGGAACTACATTCCCCATGATGCTCACTCTGCAGTGTACTTGAGCATCATGGCACATGTAGTTCCAAAGCATCTGGGGTGCCAAGGTTGGCCATCACTGAACTAGGTCCTCTTTCACACTCACTTCGAGATCACTTCTCACATAGAGACCGACAGCGCCACCTTTTCCTTTTTTTACCCTGTCTCTTCGAAAGAGTGCATCTCTAGGATTTTTTTAATAGCCCAGTCATGTGATAAATGAAGCCAAGATTTAGCAATAACAGTTACATCATAGCCCTCCTTGTGCACCAGAGTTTCCAACTCACCTATTTTGCTTGGCAGACTTCTGGCATTGATAAACAAACACTTTAATGCATTATTACATTTTGCTCTGGCGTTTTGCATACCTTTTTTAGTAGTACAAATAGCAATACATTGCAACATGGGAGCCGTCTTGTCACCTGCCATAACCCTCCCCCCATTAGTGTTTGATCCCTAATTGTCCTGTGTGCCCAATTGAATTCTGGTTCACCCTCCTCCATCAATCCTCGTTTAAAATACTCCTCCAGCACAGCAGATCCCCTTCCATTCAGGTGCAAACCATCTTTAGCATATAGGTTGTACCCCAATGAAAAGTCAGCCCAGTGCTCTAGAAACTCAAACCCTTGCATCTTACGCCATGCATTCAGTTCTCTAATCTCCCAGTCTTACCTGTGTTGCGCACGGCACATGCAATATTTCAGAGAACATCCCCTTGGAGGACCTTCTCTTCAACTTGCAGCCTAGTTCTTTAAATTAAAACTTAAAGTAGATGTAAACCCGAATTTTTTTTTTTGATGTCATAATGTAGAGAATAAGATTTCCTTTAATTTAAGCCCAGTCTTACCACACAGAAATCTTGACAAAGTCTTGAAAACTTTGTCAAAACGCCCCCTTGCTGTGAGTGACAGGTGATTTACATATCTCATGCACTAGCCTGAGACAAGCACATCCTGTGTAAAAAGTTCGCAATTCACATCCCCTCCCCTCCCCTCCAGCTCTCCCAGGATTGGCTGCCTTTACTGTGTTTTGACTGGATGTTTCTCATCATGGGATGCAGTGAACAGTCAGCAGACTATAGACAGACAAGTGATTTTAGGGGACATGTATGTAGTCAGAGCTGGGCAGAGTAGAACATCCAGTGATCTGATGAGTGTGTGAGTGTGTGAGTGTGTGTGGTCACCTGATCACAGTTGCAACATTCCTTTCCATCACCAGGATTTGTTATGTGGGGGAGGAGTGGATTTCTCACTTTTTATATTTACACCCAGTAAGGCTGAATGAGCTTAGGGCCAGTTTACATGCGATTCCCACCGCACTGCAGTGCAAATCACATGCGATGTCCGTGCGATGCGATTTCAGCCATACAGATAGTATGTGTGATATTGCACCGCATTCGGACCAAACTCGCACAGGACCCTTTTTTTGGTCCGCACCAGAATCGCATGGGTGTTCACACCTATGCGATCCGATTCATGTCCTGTCAGTTCGCAGTGCGATATGCGAGCTGAAATGGGGGTGTCGTTAACATTGTATGACACTCCCCAGCAGTTCGCATATGGCAGCGTGAACTGGATGCGATGTGGATTTGCAGGGTTCCCGCATCGCACAAGTGTGAACCGAGCCTTAAAGCATACAGCCTACAAATATCACCTGACTGCTCTCACCAAGGCTGCGATTCGGGAACCCTGCGAATCCACTGTGAGTTCCCACATGGCATCCGACTCGCACAGCAGTTCACACTGCCATATGCGAACTGCTGGGGAGTGTCATAAAATGTTAACGGCACCCCCATTTCAGCTTGCATTTCGCAATGTGAACTGACAGTTAGGACATGAATCGGATCGCATAGGTGTGAACACCCATGCAATTCTGGTGCTTTTATTCACAGAGGATATAGCAGTGTCAATTGCTGGTATCTCCCATTTTTTATTAAACGTTTCCTCCATAGGATAAAGTGTTGCAAACTTGGGCAAAAATGCTTGTCTGGGTGATCCCACTCAGAATACACAAGCTTTTCCAGCAATGGATAGGAAAGGCATGCGCAGCTTGGGGAGGCTTTATCGAACCCAAAGAAGTAGGTTTATCAACCGACTCCGCTAAGGGTATCAAATGTGGAGCGGACCATCTCATTAACCTGATCCTTCCACATTTGACGCCTCAGAAGAGGAGTCCTCATAATCTCCCACCCCCCGGTTCCTCAGTTTGAGGGTCCTGGGTAACGGAAGGGGACCTATCGCACTTAGTCCCACTCTGGGATGCGATTAAAGCCGATAACCTCTGCTCAAATCCTAATGAGGTTGAGGAAAAATGTCTTCAATAACAGACAGGGGCTGCAGTGTTGGAAACAGTTGCACCACCTGATGATCCGGAGATCCAACTGCCGTGCTGAAAAAAACGGAGCGGCATCGCCGACCGTTCTGGGCTCCCCCTATCCAGGGAGAGGGGGGAGCGCTTTTTTCCAGGAGGGGGGTGTTTTTTGTAAGAAAATACCCCCCCCGCCCCAATCTTCCTGGAGTTCAGGGGCTGCTTGCTGGAGGAATCTGCAGCTTCTACTGAGACAGCATAGGAAAGCATGACAAGGTACATGCTCTATACAGCCCCGAGTGGTGACTTTTAGACATGACAACATTTACTTTTTTAAAGGAGGCAATTCATGAGAAATTAAAAAATATTCCTTAGAATCTCCACTTGCCTTTCCCGCCGCAGCGTTTTCTGTGGTAAAACCAACAGACCCAATCCTCCCCCCTCACGGTGGGTTCCGTTAAAAAACCTTCAGGAACTGGGGACCCTATTAAAATCGGGTGATCCACACTCCTGGACCGGCAAAACACTCCGCCAGAAAAAACTTAAGGCTGAAAAAAAAACTAAAGAATTTGATCCCGGGGTCTAGCTCTCTAGAAAGAGAAGCAGTACGGGCTAAACCTTGCGTTTCTTCCGGCACGAGGCCCGGGTACCAATCAATTCGGCCAAAAAAGACACTTTAAATGGATCCAGTTGCATAGCTATCCCCAGCAAGGATTGCTCCAGTGGAGCTCAGCAAAGCACATCTTTACTCGTGACCAACACCTTAGACACTGGCGAAAAAACTGAGGAACTCCCAGTACTGGGAGGGGTTATATAGGGAGGCCTATAACCTGCATAGTAATTATTATGGCTCTGTGTCCCGTGATGTACAGTTAAGAAATTATTCTATTAGTCCTTCTGATTATAGAATCCCCTATTACCATCAACTGTCTAGGCCTATCTGCACTACCCCTACTAGTTGGGCTGCTCTCCCAGCTGTTAGTGGTAGCAGTGACATCCAGGGCTGCTACCTCCACATCTTCTCTTAACTTGACAAATTTGCATTGGTGCACATAGGACTGGCCTTCCTTTTCTGTGAGCCCCTACCACTCCCTCCAACTACATTAACCCATCTTCCTACCTGATAATCCTGACTTGGCCCTCCACCTCAACCCCACTGAACACCTTTAAAGGTTGTCCTTTCTGTTCAGTGTTGCAACTTGCTCCTCCAGATCTCTAATGCAAGCTTCTAGAAGGGCAACCCGCTCACATCTGTCAAAGCAGTATCCATCCGGGAGCTGTTGCACCAATTTAGCATACATGTGGCACATTGTGCACTGAGCAACCCTGCCAGCACTAATTTCCCAGTTACAATATAATTACTTATAGGAAGTTTAAAATGTTACTTACAGGTTAGGGGACTCCTGTCTTCAACTCCTGGTTATTAAGGGTTTTCCCGCATCCAGTTCGCATAACAGGAGAATGTGAATGGCTACATATGGAGCCAGTTCACACATCTATGAGGCTGCGCTGCACTTTGGCTCAGTTTAAGGGCCGAATTCAGGCAGATTTGGCCCTGAAACAGGGAACAGGGACACACAGCGCTCCTGTGCGATCCGCAGCCGATTCCAGTGTGAACCCGGCCTAGCTCTCCACTTTAGTTCAAAATTCTACTTATGTTCACAAATTCCAAATGCAAGACACCATCAGCAGTGAGCCAGCTCCAAGTGCATTGTATAGAAACTTGTATACACCTGTGAACAATTAATCACTCCCCTTAATTAGCAGGCCGAGAAAAAAAAAAAAAAGTGCCATTTAAAGTGTCAGGGAAAAAAAAAAAAAGGGAAAAAAGTAAATTTTAAAAACTGATAGCAAACCATCAGCAGTGAGCCCCTTTAATGGGCTCCTATGAAACCCTGCAGAAAGCCCCCCACCCCATGAAGATGGTAATTAGAGCATGGGTTTCGGTTACTCCCCATTTTAGAAATGGTTAAAGACACTATTCTCCTAATGCTCACTAACGGCTGAACCCCTTTAGTGACCCTCTCTGTGGGCCGATTGTGGTGTCCGTTACTTGTCCCATGTCTGTGGGGGTGGCGCATTTTAGATGTTTGACTAGCTTAAGCACACATTTGCTTTACCCAACTGCTACTTTTTCCGGTTCCTCAAGCTTCGAAACTGATAGTAGTGAGGCGTGAAATCAAAAATGTAAGCCCTTAGAAATCTTGACGGTGATGCTTGGTTTTCGGGCCCCGTACCCAGCTAGGTTCCCAAAAAAGTCCCACACATGTGGTATCCCCATACTCAGGGGAAGCAGCAGAATGTATTGTGGGGTGTAATTCTACATATGCCCATGGCATGTTTGAGCAATATATCATTTAGTGACAACTTTGTGGGGAAAAAAAAAGTTTGTCATTTTCCCACAACTTGTGGCAAAATATAAAATATTCCACGGACTCAACATGCCTCTCAGCAAATAGCTTGGGGTGTCTACTTTCCAAAATGGGGTCATTTGGCTGGGTTTTGTGCCATTTTGGCATTTTCTGGCCTTCAAAACTGATAGGTAGTGAGGCGTGAAATCAAAAATTTAAGCCCTTAGAAATCCTGAAGCAGTGCTTGGTTTTCGGGGCCCCATACACAGCTAGGCTCCCAAAAAGTCCCACACATTACCATGGCATGTGTGAGCAATATATCATTTAGTGACAACTTTTTGTATTTTATTTTTATTGTCAATCACTTGGGACAAAAAAATTAAATATTCAATGGGCTCAACATGCCTCTTAGCAATTTCCTTAGGGTGTCTACTTTTCAAAATGGGGTCATTTTGGGGGGGGGGGGGTGGGTTTGTACTGCCCTGCCATTTTAGCACCTCAGGAAATGATAGGCAAACTAAAAGCTGCGTAAATTCCAGAAAATGTACCCTAGTTTGTAGACGCTATAACGTTTGCGCAAACCAATATACGCTTATTGACTTTTTTTTACCAAAGACATGTGGCTGAATACATTTTGGCTTAAATGTATGACTAAAATTGGGTTTATTGAATTCTTCTTATAACAAAAAGTAGAATTTTTTTTTCCTAAATTTTCGGTCTTTCAATTTATATCGCAAAAAATAAATCGAAGAGGCAATCAAATACCATCAAAATAAAGCTCTATTTGTGGGAAGAAAAAGACGCAAATTTAGTTTGGGTACAACATTGCAATTACCAGTTAAACCAGTGCAGTGCCAAATTGTAAAAAGTCCTCTGGTCTTAAGACTGCAAAATGATCTGGTCTGAAAGTGGTTAAACCCCTTGGTTAATGTGATGTAGAGACAACTGACCATTGATAATGTGGATGATACTTCCCGTGCGCTCGAGCACTTTCATTCCTCTTTCTTAGCAGCAAGCTTTGGGATGTTAATTTTAGTTAGAAATTATTTTTGGTATATGTTTTTTTTTTTCTTTTGTGAGTCGGAGTATGCCCAGGCTATGCACCTCCTATACTTTAAAATAAAAAGAATTTGCAAAAAAGTATACTCATTTAATGTATAAAGCTTCCTCTACCACGGTGTGCAAAGAAAGGGTCTTGAGCGCCTTAGGAGTCTATACTGGCAAATTTGTCTGGAGGCTTCAGTTTTAAACAGCAGTGCATCTTATCCACCAGTACAGATATAGTATCGCTGAATTTTGGAGAGAGAATGGCTGATATGGCCTCTCCATGTAGAGATTCTTCTGAATCAAAATAAAAAGCTCCCTTTATTCACATAATGAAAACTCCTCTTCCTCTGTCCTGTGGCAGTAAGCCAAAACAGAGTCAGAGAGAATGGAGAAGAAAATAAAGGGAGCCTCTTGCAGCCCTGGAGGCTAGGGGTTTCCAACATAGTGGTGTGTTTTTCCATAAAACCTGCCGTGGGCAGAAAATGCCTGCCTGCTGAAACAAGAGGAATGTGAAGTGCCCAACAGGCCTCCATTTTTGTGATAATAAGCCCCTTAGGATACTCACAGTAGTGAGGCAAGGGGTGGATTACAACTGCCATGCATGAGGCTGCTATGCCTTTGTTTTTTCATCCAGTTTCCAGGGTCCCCCATATCCGAAGAGGGCAGCAAGGCCTGAAATGCATCTGGACAACTATATATTCCTGAAACTAGCAAGCATGTTTTTTTTTTTTTTTTTCTAAACTGAAAAAACCCAGATCAGCGCAGAGCGGATTTCTGTGACAGATCATCCCTCTCATTCAATTCACCATGCTTATTGTGAGCACATGAACTGATTGAGCAGCTTCTTCCTCTCACACACCAATCCACACAGACTGCAGAAGGCTACTCTAAGATCAAATTCAGGTACTTGCACTGCTTGCAATTAAAACATACAATTTAGTGATGCCATAATGAGTGCATGGCTACACTGGGTCACTTTTAGATCTGTCTAGAGTTAAGCTTTTGCCTGTGTAGGCACTGAAAGGTGTTGTTACCTGGTAAATACCATTTAATGTAGCTTTGCACTTTATACACTAGATGATGTGCAATGATGTTTGTAAAACTCATAAATAAAACCTCTACTTGAAATCAACAGGCATAGAGAAAAAGTTACCTGAGCAAATAAAACTGATCAGGTAAAACTCTGATCAAATGGATCATGGGAATGTATTTGTAAAATAGATTATATTTATTAGTTATGCTATGAAAAGTACAATTCAGTAACTGACATTGTATCTTGGAAAATAATAAGGCACACATAAATAAGCTACTGAGATTAAAATAAGACATAACAGTTGAAATATAATTGTGTGGTTTAAAAAAATAAAATAAAAGAAAAAATACACAATCACAAAAATGAAAATGTACTAAAATTTAATCTTCATAAAAGTTGTAATTTAATCTGTGACAGTAAAACAAGAAGTAATATTAGAGTTTAGTATATTATATATTTCAGTTTTGAAATTCATAGAAATCAGTTTCCCAGTTTTCCCTATAAAAGAACCCACCGTCCCTCCCCAAAACCATTGTACACTAAATGTTTTCTTAAAGCTGAACTCCAGGCCATGCCCACTTTTCACCCTTCGTGCCCTTTTTCAGTTTAACAAATAATGCCTGTTTGTTATTTTTATTAATGAAGGCTTATTTCATTTGACATCTTTGGCTCCTTCTGCATAGTTTACAGTGCCCAGGCACCAGGGAATCAAAGCAGACCTTGCATGTCACATCTGCTGAGGTTCCCAGGAGGAATTATGAGAGACAGTTTCCATAATTTCATGGGAATCCACATACTTTGCTGGGCATTCATACAGGTGTTGCTTAGGGCTGTTCACTGGCTGTGAGCAGGATGGTGGAAGTTGCTTTACGAGATTCACTGGCTCTGGGCAAGTTGCAACTGGGAGTTGTGTAATTGTACCTGCCCAGGGGTATGAAAGTGGCAATACAGATAGGAGGAACACTACCAGGAGCAATTTCTCCTTAAAGAGAAAACAGCGGCACCCGGTCGCACTAACAAAAATTTTGAATTAACAGGGGGCATAGGACCCGTTTAGGGGAACAGAAAAAAAAAAAGGCCAAAACAGACTGAAAGAAATGGAAAGCATTTTGGATGAAGGAGGTAAGGCCGTACCCAACTATTCCACCTGACTGGAGTTCAGCTTTAATTATAATGGCAAGATGATAGAAATGATAAACTCATATGTTTTAAATATAAAATGAAGTCATCGTGACTCAAAGGTATTAGCCCCATTGAGATCATTAAGGAGAAAAAAAAACGTTTTATATATATATATATATATATATATATATATATATATATATATATATATATATATATATATATATATATATATATATAGCTACATTTTAGGGCTTGACACAAGCATGACTACAAACAGGATTTGGAAGTCAATATGAAAACCATGTAATTAAACTACTAACATTTGAAATGCATTCATGCTCTCATAGAATCATTCACAATAGAGTCAAGTAACTTTATTTTCACATCTGCTGTGAACACTATTGCAAAAGTTGACACGTGGTGGTCTTGTTTTCAGAGAGAAATACAGCCGATTAATTTCCAGAGAACCTTGTGCAAACAGTATTGGAGATCTAAATTGTTTACATAATATATAAAATAAAAAAGGAGCCTTTTCAGATTTGTTAAATTATGGTTGGATTTCTTTTTACATATCGGAATGCTGGCACTTTCCAACTAGGCAACAGTTCTTCATTCCTGTACTCTACAAAAAAAAAAAAAATATATATATTATAAAATAAATCTGTATAAACACATTTTTATATTTAAATGTTGTTTCTACATATATACAGTGGTAAAAAAAATTATTTGATCCCCTGCAGATTTTGTAAATTTGCCCACTTAAAGAAATGAAGGGTCTATATTTTTTTATCATAGATGTATTTTAAGTGACAGAGAGAATATCAATATCTGGATCAAAAATCCAGAAAAAAAAAACACAATATAAATGTTATAAATTGAGTTGCAGTTCAGTGAATAAAAAAAAAAAGTATATGATCCCCAAGCAAAACAGGACTTTGGTTGATATTCGGTCTCTATCATTTAACCACTTCAGCCCGGACCAATTGGCAGCCAAAGGACCAGGCCCCTTTTTGCGATTCGGCACTGCGTCGCTTTAACCGACAATTGCGCGGTCGTGCGACGTGGCTCCAAAACAAAATTGGCGTCCTTTTTTTCCCACAAATAGAGCTTTTTGGTGGTATTTGATCGCCCCTGCGGTTTTTATTTTTTGCGCTATAAACAAAAATAGAGCGACAATTTTGAAAACAATGCAATATTTTTTGCTTTTTGCTATAATAAATATCCCCCCAAAAAATATAAAAAAACATTTTTTTTTCCTCAGTTTAGGCCGATACGTATTCTTCTACATATTTTTGGTAAAAAAAAAAAATTGCAATTAGCGATTATTGATTGGTTTGCGCAAAAGTTATAGGGGATAGTTTATAGCATTTTTATTAATATTTTTTTTTTTACTAGTAATGGCGGCGACCAGTGATTTTTTATTGTGACTGCGACATTATGGCGGACACATCGGACATTTTTGACACATTTTTGGGACCATTGTCATTTATACAGCAATCAATGCTATTTAAATGCATTGATTCCTGTATAAATGACAGTTGTAGTGAAAGAGTTAACCACTAGGAGGAGGGGAGGGGTTATGGGCTGTGACGTGTGTGTTTTTTTACATTAGGGGGTGGGGCTGACGTCATTGATCGGCTTTCCCGATGACCGGGAACAGCCAATCAATGACAGGCAGAGTAGGAAGCGCGGGGAGAGGTTTGTTTACACATACCTCTCCCCGTTCTTCAGCTCCGTGACCCGATCGCGGGACACCAGCGGCGATCGGGTCCGCTGGTCCCGCGGCCGGGGTCACGGAGCTCCCGACCGGGTAGCGAGCGCGCCACTCGCGCGACCCATGGGCAGGCATTTAAAGGGCCACATACAGGTACGTGATTTTTGCCTGCCCGTGCCATTTTGCCGCAGTATATCTGCGTTAGGCGGTTGGGAAGTGGTTAAAATATACACCTACGATAAGAATTATAGACCCTTCATCTTTGTAAGTGGGTAGATCTACAAAATCAGCAGGGGATCAAATAATTAATTTTCCCCACTGTACCACCATATCCAGATACATTTTTCCTATATAGAAGTATGGAGGCTTCCATGTTAAAATGCTAAAATACTAAAGGCATGCTTTCAGAACAGTGTGATAATTCTGGTTAAAACACAATTCTCAGGTTGCCCTGGATAGGTGTGGATACATTTCTGTGCACTTGCTGACACTACCCCCACCCCATCTACCAAATCTGCCATCAGTCTGTAGAAATTCCTAAGCTCTGGTGCCTGTTACTTTGCCCAAAGTAAAGGCTCTTTGTTAGTTTATGTACAGTATATAATTTTATTTAAAAAAAAAAACTGCTTACTAAGCAGCGGTAGAAAATGCGCTTCACTAGCTCAGCAATTAGAAGCATTATTGGATTGTTTGAAAACTGATCTTGGTTCCTAGACCAAAATTTAGTTGAATTTTAATTCAAGCAGACACACTATAATAAAAGTTACTACTTGGTTGACCATAATAAAAATCATTTATCTTTAACTACACAAGATAAAATTCTCTTCTTTTTAGATTTGGATAAAGGCCTTGTTCACACGAGCATGCTTGCCCCATGCATGGGTGTATTTTTCTGGCATGGGGACTCACAAATGTTGCACGCATCCCCGTGCCAGCAGTCCCATTGTTCCCTACTGAGTCACAGTGGTATTCAGGGACCCGCACTCACACGGATACAGTGTCCAACACCTGTGCACCCCAGTGCTGGCAAAACATAGCCCTGTACGGGGCATGCATCTACTCTTCTCGTGTTAAACAGGCCAAAGTGGTTAAAAAATAAAATTGCTTAGTCTTTTATTTCTAGGGAAATTTTACCTCACGTCTCTTATCCGTGTCATCCTTATTAGAAAACAGGTTGTCATGAGGACAGGAAGGCACAGACACTAAAAATTAGATTTTGTCTGTGACCCTGTAAAAAACAAAAAAACACATTTCCATAAACTTCCTGTCCTGAGAGGAAACCTCCCCAATTGGTGTACACATAACAAAAATATGCCAATTGATTCCCCAATTTAAAATTAAAAATTGTTTCAGTTGGAGTTCAGCTTTAAAGTGTGCGCTGGCTCCTAGGCCAGATTTCTAGGCTCTGGAACTTTTCATCCCCAACTATTATACAAGTGTTAATCCACACAAACCTCTACTGTATGTTAGGAAGAAATTGACATTCACCTGGCTCAGACCTGCTGCTTCAAGAGGGTCTAAAGCAGCAAACACGAAGATTTCTTTTTAGGTTTTTTCTTTTCCACTGGTGTTTTCCTATTTATCTGTCTGACCAAGTCATAAAAGATCTTAAAAATGAAATAAAAATCAGTACAGAACATTACAATATACAGATTACTGAGACAATGATAAGAATCAACCTTATAGCTACACAAGTTTTTCTATTCAAGTGTGGATTCTTAACTAAAAAGAATCTTCTATTCCTCCTCTCAGCTTCCTCCTCCAAATATCTAGTGAAATAGCGAGTGCAAGGGTGTCAATGTGTTTAGGTAGGTCAAAAAACAGGATTATTGTTTCTTAGCCCTACTATGGATACAGAGAACAAATGATGCACACATATGTGGTATCAACGAGAGCGTCAGGAGTAGGAGAATTTATTTTGCAGGGTTTTATGGTGGAGAGTCATGGCAATAGCAAAAAAAAAAGGAAAGACTAACATTTAAAGAAATAGATTTTACAATATTTTGGGCAAGTTTCCGTTTCATAATGAAACAATATTAGGAGATACCCATTACCATTTACCAACAAATGAAAGCCCAATCTGTCCTGAAAAAGGTGTCAAAGTTGCAAAAATTGGGTCTTGGCATTAGGGTTTGTTTTGACCATCATCATGAGGGGGGTTAAAGCATTGCCCGTTTCAGTAGTCTAAAAACGGAGACGTTGTGTGAACAAACAACATATTCCATTATCCCTGGGTCTCTGTCTAGTACCGGTGCAGGTGAACGCTAAACAGTAATCAGACCTGTCAGCCACACACAGGCAGGGCAATTAACAGAGATCACCATGCTGGAAGAGATGTTTTCATCACATTAGCCCGGTGTTTCTCAACTCCAGCCTTCAAGGCGCCCCAACATGTCATTTTGTCAGGATTTCCCTCAGATGAAACGGCTGTGGCAATTACTAAGACAGTGAAACTGATCAAATCCCCTGTGCAAAATAATGGAGCCTGAAAACATGACCTGTTGGGGTGCCTTGAGGACTGGAGTTTAGAAACACTGCATTAGCAGACCCACATTTGTGACGCAACACAGAGGAAATGGTGAGGCATGGCCTGGACACTGACTTGCAACAAGTAGTTGCCTGTTACTTTAGTGAATAGGGACAAGCTATGTAACACACACACACACAGGACTGTAATGGCACTAAGATCTACTAAAAAAAGAAGAAAAGAAAAAAACATAAAAAAGGTGTACAATGCCTTCAATGGAATGGGACAACGTTCACTTGTTGGCTAACTTGAGCAACATCCAGGATTTCCTATATCTGGCCTGAATCTACTAGGTAGAAAAAAGTAGGACACTAAACACAGATATATGGAATATATATATGGAATATATATATATTATATATATATATATATATATATATATATATATATATATATATATAATGAGAGTTTTCTAATGGTTAATGTGTTCAATTTGACTGTTGATATTTAATTCTTCATGTCCGAGCACTTTGATAGACAGATCACCCGTCCCAGGATTGGGGTCATATATTTTATTTTTCACTTCCACACAGTTTCTAAACCCTTATTATTAGGGTACACCTATATGGTATACTAACCGCTAGGTTACGGGTATGCTCATTTGAAGGTAGCGCCACTGACCCCTAACTTTACACATTTTTTATATAGGGAGTGAACTTCCTGTCTTAGGGTGTGCTAGTGTCCATCACCTAAAGGTGACCTATATAACCCACATAGTATCTACTATGGCTCTGTGTCCCGTAATGTGGGATAAAGAATAAAAAAAAAAAAAAAAAAAGAATAATGCGCATGAACATTTCACAAGTTTAATGCCTCATGTACACTGCTGCTGGTAAATGTACGTTTAGGAGCAGTTGGGCATTTTTTTCAACTGCTCCTGAACCCTCCTCTATGTTATCTTATCAGTACACGTACACTGGTTCGTTTATAGTCATTTCTAGGCAGTTATGTTGAGGCTTTTTTTGGAACGCAAAAAAAATGGGTTCAGAAGCTGTGTTTAGAGGCATTTCCAACGGCAAGCGCGGCTAAATGTGTCAACTCGCATTTAGCAGCGGTTTACAGACGTTTTTCATTTTTGGCTATTTAAAAAAATATATAATATTTTCCAAATGCTTCTAGGACGCAAACGTGGCTAAATGCGACTAAACGTGACATGTGAACGCAGCTACAGGGCCGTTTTAGACGCCAGTTTATAGCGGTCAAGTTAAATCTTTCAGGAGAGGTTGAACAACGCCCCGTGTACATGAAGCCTAACCCAGATCGAACAAAAAACAATACTTTAATGCAAAAAAAAAAAAGTAGATGAGTTGGAAAGTTTTTTATACAGTGATAGGTTAATCAAATGTGCTATCAAACGGACCAAACAATCTTTCGTTTGATTTTCAAACAATCTATAGCTAGCTTAACTGTACCTGAGCAGGTGGGAGGGGTTATAGCCCCAAGGGGGATGACCTTCAGCCCACGTACACATCTTGCGACATGCAATTTTGCATCAAATCATCGGCATGGTGCAATGCCAACTTTGCGGCGCCACACCGATTCCCAAAAGTAGTTCCTGCACTACTTTTGGCGACTTCGGGGGCAATTTGAATAGACATCTGTGCATAAACCCGCACAGATGTCTCACTGAAATGCCCAGTCCTCAGTGTGAACGTGGGCTTAATATTCTTTTTGCCTAGCGTACATTTCTCCTGTTGGTGGTCATATGAAAAAAGGGATTCAACGTGCCAGCTTCCTGGAAAGTGGACACTGGAAAATAGAACACCAAAAAGAGGAGCTAGGAAAGTTTTGCTTGTAGCACAAGGCGGGGGGGGTACATATTCATATTTGACAGCATTACAGACAACAAAACCAAAACAATAATTAAACTTTAAAATTACATGAAACAGTAAGAATAAAGAAATAATGAATACAAATATCAGATCAAAACACTACTAACCTCATTTACATTGATCTTAGACTTAGCAGAAGATTCTAAAAAGGCACAATTATTCCACTGTCTGGCTAGGTTTTGTCCCTGTTCTTTGCCAACTACCCGCTCATCTTCCAAATCACACTTATTGCCCACTAAAATCATGGGAACCTTTATCCGGAGAAAAAAAAAAAAAAAGATTTAGTACTTAAGATGTAGAAAAAAACAATTCATATATTTTACTAATGAAGAAAAATAACTTCAGTTGATTGCACAGCTATAGATATGCAGACAGACATTGTATCAACATTATCTCCACGATGCCCTCATTGCAGCTCTGAAGAGTGTCTAAAATTTGACTATGCAGTCTCAGTAATCAGCTCTTCGTAACAGTAACTGGTCAGACATACTCCCTCCCCTGTGATGCAATAAAAGTCTAGTGAGGAAGCTTGTGCTGTGAATGTGGCAGTTACTAAAGCTACATCAGCATAGAACATTGAAGAAAACATCTGGTATCATAATTTTGACAAAGAAAAAAAAAAAAATGTAAATCCAATATTTTGCAGTACAGGACACATGCTTGATATTCATAAACCCTGGTTTATTGGCTGGTACCTTCAGGTGATTGGACACAGCAAACCCGTCCACACTACCTGGGCATATCCCTATAAAATGTACCCAACTCTAAGTCCTCAGTTTTGCCGCACGCAATGCAGAACACAGGAACAGAGAGTGGCCTGTGCAATGTACTGTACTCCGACATGAGGAATTTACAGGCAAATCAAAAAAAAAAATGTTATCTTAATTGTACAGTACAAAGGCTTGATATTCATAGAACCTGGGACATCCCCCAGCAATGAAGGGCGGCCAACGGTAAGGCAACCATAACTCTGCCAACAGGCCCAGCAATAACAAAGGTTAATTGACCCAATGCAGAGTGCTGCTTTAAAAACCTGTGCAGTGGAAGGACATCCACCTGGTAGAATTTTGAAGAAAAGAATCAACAAAACCAGGTAGTGGCCTTACAAAGCTAGTCAGAGGCTTAATGTCTGAATGTCCAGGAAACTACCAATCTGGTCTAGTGTGCATGCATCAATGTAGGAAGTGCTTTAGGGTGTAAGCTCATGACATGAGTGGTCCTATCCACCTAGCAGTGGTGGATTTTGAAGTAGAAGGTCCCGTACGAGGTAACGAGGGCAGGAAAAATAGGAAGTCCGTCTTCCTGATAGAAGCTTTTAAAGGTAAAATCTGATGGCTCTGACCATGCCCACACATTGAAAAGAAATCTTCTCTGGGTGCGTTGGAGCAGGGCACAAGGAGGAAAGGATTAGGTCTTCATTGAAGTGGAAGGCTGATATAACCTTATGGAGAAAGGAGGGTCTTCGGTGCAAAACTACTTTGTCCGTTTGAAGAATGAGGAATTACTCCTTACAAGAGACAAACTCAGGGATACATCTAACAGACGTAATAGCCACCAAGAAGACTACCTTGCAGAAGAGACCATCAAAGAGGAGTTCCCTGAGTTTCTGTAGGGCGGAGACAACCAAATTGCAGTTACCAAGGCTGTTCTGGTCTGAGAAACACCTTAAAAGATCTTTTCTTTGGGGAAAGAATAAACAAAGCCGAAACCTGTCCTTTGAGAGTATCGCCGTGAGGGATCGACGAGCCTGTGTTTACATCAGGCAAAGATGACTTTCCAGGTACAATAGTAGATCTTTCTGGAAGTGGGTTTCCCTACTTTTAGCAACATGGGAATGGCAGACTCCGAGTGACTGAGAAGCAGGATGGAACAGAGGGGAATTGAGACAGGTCGTCTGACCAGTTTGGAAGCAACCAGGGGTCATCTCCTAGAAGTCTGAGTATATCTGTTTACTAGATTCTTCTGGGCCAGTTTGATGGCTTATTCTCTTGCTCTATTTTGCAGGTGAGTTGAGGCAGAAGTCACACTGGAAGAAAGGCATACTTTAGGCTGAACGGAGTCCTGGTAATAAGTACAGCATCTGGTGCCAGTTCTAGAGGAACCTTGGTCCTGATTACAGAGGTAACTTGTTGTTGAACTTAGCTGCAGCCAAAATTTGGGGTCTCTGGAAAAGTCTCAGAAAGACATTGCTGCAGATGGACACAGTTGACCGACTTTGGGGCCCCGTATCAGGGGCACTTTTTGCTATGAACCCCAAATTTGGTGTTCAAACTATCACTACAACATATCCAATGATGGGGTTCCTAGCACCAAGTGGCCCAGAGATACGAGGCCCCAAAGTCGGTTCAGAAAATGTCAAGCACTTTTCTGCAGCAGAGAATGACATTTTACAAACCGATTTTGGAACCCCATAGTTATAGTGATGGTTCCACTGGGTTTGCACACCAAATTTGGGATTCCTAGGACCAAGCGGCCCCGAAATACGGGGCCCCAAAAACGGGTCGGAAAATGTCATTCTCTGCTGCAGAAAAGTGCTTGACATTTTCTGAACCGACTTTGGGGCCGAGGGGGGGCATTTTCAGCACAAAAAATGTGCTGAAAAACTCGGCTTATACTCGAGTATATACGGTATGCATTCGCTTCTAGACGCGAGCACATGGGGACGAGGCGTGTTTGAAAAAAAAAAAATTTCTTATTTTTACCTTTTATTTTTACACTGTTCTTTAAAAAAAATAAAAATAAATTGTGTCACTTTTATTCCAATTACAAGGAATGTAAACATCCTTTGTAATAGAAAAAAGCATGACAGGACCTCTTAAATATGAGACCTGGGGTCAAAAAGATGTCAGATCTCATATTTACACTAAAATGCAATAATAAAAAAAATAAAAAAAAAACATTTTATGCCATAAAAAAAAAAGAAAAGAAAAGAAAAATGTCCCTTTTGGAGCTATGGGTGGAAGTGACGTTTTGACATCGCTTTTGCCCTGCAATGGTATGGAGACTGGTGGGGGTCATCTTTCCCTCACTCGTCTTCATACCAAGCCAGGGAGCAGACCCGATCGCCTTCGCCGCTACCGACAGCTCCGGTAAGCGGCGGGCGAATCCACCACATAGACCACTTTTAATCGAAAACTGGTCCGCTCACTGAAGAAGAGGATACCGGGGGTTATGGCAGCTAGCTGCTGCCATAACACGATACCTCGTCAAAGTGCAGACGTATATCGGCGTGAGCCAGTCCGGAAGTGGTTAAATATATATACAGCACAGTGCTTGTGCTGTGTAATTTGGCCCCCCGTAACAACTAAAATACCTGGCTGATCCTGCCTGGCTAGCCCCCCCCCCCACCCCCCTGTAAACTGACTATGGTTCATCATGATGGCTGAGCCCTGACACCTTGGTCAGTTTACATGCCTTCGTCATCCGCAGCCTGCTCTGTCTCCTGTGTCCTCTCTCCCCCCTCCCTTGCTGCCTGTCAGCTGTGTGTGTTTGTGTGAGACATGCCCCTCCCCTCTTCTCCTGACGCTAATAGTAGGCATTAAAACTTAAAAAAAAAGTACTGCCAGCCCCGCTCTTGTATCTGGGTATACCACTCAGTGTATGTTTATGTGGAAAACTAAGCTTCCAATTAAAATTTTTGCAGATCCCTTCAGAGCGGTCACGTGACTCCTTGCCGCTCTCTGCCCCATCTAAGAGCTACAGTGAGAGGAGCTGAGCAGCCAGCACGTGACCTTCCGGCTGATGTGAGCGGGAGACCTTGGCTCCTCCAGCTGAAGCCCTAGATCGTAGAAGAACGGCCAGGAGTCACGTTACCAGCCTGAAAAGATCTGAGAAAAAGGTATATAGCTTTGTTCACCACATACTCCTACATTGTGTGTTATAGGTGGATACAAGAGGGGCTGGCAGAGTAAAAAAAAATGAGGTTAACACTTTAGATAGTAGTGCAGGTATGATGTGACATAAAACATTCTAACTGCCACGATTTTATTCCTCAAGGTTTTTGCTTTCAGAAAATATGTTTTTAGGTAATTTTAATGCCTAAAGTGTGCACTGTAACTTGTGTGAAAAAAGGCCCTGCCAGGGAAAGGGTTAAAGAACCTCTAATGGTATGGGTGGGGGGGGGGGGGGGTGGGTAATAGGAGATTCCACTGCTGACCTGTTTAAGGTGTATGCTCTAAAGTCATCATCCTCATCGGGTCATACAAATCCATATTTGGTGCCCTAACACCAGATATGAACATGCTTCTTCCAGGGCAGTGACTTAACATATCAAAAAAGATCGATAAGAACATCCACATTAGGTGCCTAAACACAAAATTAAAAAATAAGCTTCATCCAGGTCAGTGATTCATCGAGTAGAAAAGGAAGAATAAGTGAGCAATGAATTGCCCAAATTTAATTCAGGCAATCTCCTTTTAAAATGTACATCTGGCCAAGCATACAGTGGTCTACGGTTTGAAAATAGTTGCAGAGGTGACTACTGAGTTGGCTTAGACAACTACAAGACATGAATATGAAAAGAAGAAAAAAAAAACGTGATCAGAGACGTATTATGTACACAGACAGAAAGAGGCAGAACAAAAAAAAAAACATTGGGACAAAATAAAAAGCATATGACAACATCACACGGGTAACTGTAGACTTAAATTTGTACAAACAGGTCTGGAAAACATTTTGAAGCCAGGCCAAATAGAAAAGCAAAAACCTTACATCTTCCGTGTCTTTTACTCGTAAAATCTGTTCCCTCAAGTCTTGCAAGTCATTAAATGTTGACTGTGCGGTGATAGAGTATACTAGTGCAAATCCCTGACCGTTCTTCATATACAAGTCTCTCATTGCAGTGAATTGCTCCTAGGAATAACAAAGAAAAATGTTCATTAGATACAAAAATACAAGAACAAAAACATCACCATATTTAATGAAACGTAAAGTAGCAGCATTATAAAAACATCAGGTTTAGCCTCACACCACCTTTCAGTGGTTATGGGCGTATTACTTAGGTACTGTGTTTTCTGGCATGCATTCCTATGGACAAAAAAGCACTGCAGCTGTGGCTCCCATACACTGTACAAACCCTTAGGCCCCTTTCACATGGACGGACCGTTCAGATCCGCCTGTCAGTTTTGACGGCGGATCTGAACGGGGCGCTCCATGTTAGTCTATGGAGCGTCGGATGTCAGCGGAGACATCTCCGCTGACATCCGACCCGGTCCGATCCGCCAAAAGCAGACGTATGGCCCCACGTCCAGATCCGTCGCTGGCGGATCGGATCGGGTGAGATCTGATGAAAACGGACACACTGTTCGTTTTCATCCGATCTCTCCATAGAGACCAGCGGCGCTCGCAAGCCCCTCCCCGCTCAGTGAGCAGAGAGGGACTTGTCATCCGCCGGCTCAGCGGAGATCAACGGAGAGATCTCCCGCTGAGCCGGCGGACAGAGGCGGACTCTGTGGAAGCGGAGTCCGCCTCGTGTGAAAGGGGCCTTAAGTTGAAATAAAATGTTTGCACTTACCATAGAATCTTTTGATATGGATAGTAATTCTCAAATATTTGAATTATACTGCCACCTTCAGGAAGTTTGGATGCTAGCAAACAAACATTAAGTCAGCCCTCATATATCCCTTCCTCCAACCATCAGGCCTCAGTTTTGTGACCAGTGCACAAGAGTAACCCAACATTTTTTTTTTCCCCCCTCAACAAAACTAACAAATTTCCTCAATGTACATTGCAGGGATTTTAACTTTATTGCAGATCCAGCCTCATCTAATGCAGTGCAATTGGGAAGGGACAAATGGAACTTTGTCCTTAGGTTTATAGGCTAAAACAATGAGCTTCTAAATCTACCTTGAGATAGTGAACAAGAAGCAACATAAGAGTTGAGAGCTATTGCTGCAAAAGGAAGAACCTGCACAGAGAAGTATCCAGGAGAATGCCTAGGTACTCCAAGCGTTGAGACTGTTCCAGCGTAGACTTCTGGGGGTTCAGGATCCACCCTGCAGAGTTTTATCTGTTTGATGGACCTTGTTGAGGGTTTGCCAACTGTTCCCTCAGTAGGGAGTTGTCTAGATATGGGAGGTGCAGTGGGTAGCACAAAAGATGATGAGTTGGAAAGATGGAGATATACAAGAAAACATCTTTGATGTGCACAGAGGCCAGAATATCTACCAGATGGAGGGAAGCACACTAGTAGACTATGCGCAATATTTGTACCCAAAAGAAAGAGAACCTTGAGATCCAGAAAGTGAATTTCCTCTTTCGCTTTTGGGACAGTAAACAGATTTGAATAAAAACCTTTCCTTTTCTGGAATGATGGCTCTGACCCCTTGAGAAAGGAGCTGCGCCAAAGGAACATGGAGGACAGCAAGTCTTTGTGGGGATGCTGGCAGGTTTGACCACATGAATAGGGGTGGAGGTGAGAGTTTAAAATTCTGGTTGGTAGCCTCTGGATACTGCAGTCTAGACTCAATCATCAGAAATATCCTGGGTAGAGGTGGACACTAGGACAATTTACGCGCTCCCCCCACTCTGACAAGTTGGGGCATCACCTCATTGCGAGGAGGTCTTGCTAGTGGGTTTTACAGCTTTGTCTAGAACTTGGGAGGCCTGGAAGTAAAGGAAGTCTTCTTAGTCTCTTAAGTAGAGGGTCTATAACATGGAGCTAAGACTTCTTTTGTTGTAGTAAAAGGGAGCTTTTCCCCCCCAGTGACCTCTCTAAAAAGGGGAACAGAAATTTTCCAAAGAAATGTTATCCATTACAGTGCATACGCAATAGGCATTTCTTGCATGAATGACCTGCAGATCAATATTTGAACCCAAAGGTTCTCTGCATGTGTACTGAAAGGAGACTTGGTATGAAATTAAAAAGAATAATAACTGCTAGCTCATCAACACAGTAGAGTAGTGCTGCAGATATGAGCCACAGTTGTCGGTAGACAGAGGGATCCATTAGAATAGATCCAGGAACTTGATTACATATATACTTGTACCAGACACCTAAGGACTTTGGATAGGGTTTACAGCGTTTTATCCATAGGGTCTTTAAATACCAGTATGTCCTCTACAGGGACAGTCAAAATTTTGTAATGCATGAAATGGCCTAACCCTTCTAGAATATTGCTGGGCAAAGCGCTTGGAAGGAATAAAGGTTTTGTCCGAATTAGGAAAGTCACTATATAAAACAGGTTTCAATAGTGAGTGTTCAGGAAAGGTTTTAACAGGTAGGAGCTCCTTGTAGAACCTAGAAGTCTGGTAATCTTAACCATGGCCTATTCAGGTGTTTCTAGGTCTAGGCACATGTGTCCTGTGTCAACAAACAATTAAATTGTGTCCTTAAGTTTTAGATTTAAATTAACAAGCTGAGACTCTTCATTTACCAATTCATCAAACAAGCATAAGGTACGAAAACGCAGTTGCAGCTAAATGAAATCAGAGATGGACTATCAGCTAACATGGCTGAAATTTCCTCCATAAACCCAAACATAGTAGCAGAGAATTCCTTCCTGGATAATAGAGGAGGGAGTTACTCCTGAAGGAGTTAAGGATGAGTCTGAGAAGCAGAGTGTGGTTGGAGCCATCAATGTCAAATTCTTTTGGGGGTACAATTTCTAGTTAACATAGTAGTTTACTTGGAAACCACAGTATATTTTACTACCCTAAAGACTGTTCAGCACATTTAAAAATGACAGTACTTAGAAGTGAATGGAGAACATAAAACAATGAAATGTACTAATATGCAAACAGAGCAAAACAATTCTATTAGTTTTTAATAAATGTTAATATACCAAGTACAGTAACAAAAATAAAACGAGAAGCATTTAACTTACTGTTCCAGCAGTATCAAGAATTTCAAGCATGCACTGCTGTCCTTCTACTTCCACTTGCTGTAAAAAAACAGGAGAAAATATTAAAAAGAAGAAAAAAAAAAAAAACACACAAGACAAGTTTGGTCTAAATATTTCCTTCCAAGTCAAGCTTTGTGCAAGAATTTAGCAGTCTAAATATCTTTTCAGATTCGGTTATGCGGTTTTCACTGACCGCAACCCCTGCTGATGTCGATTTATCATCTGCTTATTCTGAATTCTGTAGGTTGGTAAAAGGCTTGTTTTAAAAGGGGTTTATGGCCCCTTTTAAAACAAAATTGTATAACAAAAACATAAAAAAATAAATATATAAAAAGTTTTTTTTTTTAAATATTCAGTATTTTTAAATTTAACAAAATTTAACAAAAAATAAAAAAAAACTGCAGAGGTGATCAAATACCACCAAAAGAAAGATCTATTTGTGGGGAAAAAAAATGATAAAAATGTCATTTGGGTACAGTGTTGTTACTGTTGTATGACCGCGCAATTGTCAAAGTGCATCAGCGCTGAAAATTTATCTGGACAGGAGGGGGGTTTGGAGGGGGGCCCAGTAAGCAAATGGTTAAGCGCCTCAGTAGTTCAAAAGGCATGCTCTGTGAATCCTGTGACAATTCCTATTCAAACAGCATGGTGAATCCTCGTTACAAACTTCAAGATAATTCATATAAATAGAAGGCTGGAAATAATTGAAATACAATTTGGAAATTAATATTCAACTTCAAATTTCAACCACAGATGAATGTTAATGATTTTTAACATTTGTGGCTGCAGACTTGTAATCTTGTCTAGGACAACGCTCCTTTTCACTTTAAATCAATCAAGGAAAGAACACCCATATTTCATTGATAACAAGAATAAGCTGGCTAAGTAAGCAACTGGTCTTGACAAACTGCATACTTTTCTTCTCCTTATTTGGGGCTTACACACTGTTCTACACAGTGCTTAAAATTGTCTTTAGAATTATTTTCATGTCTTGCAACTTATATAAGAGACTGACTTCTATGCTGCTATCGTTATTAATCATCTAAGACCATGCAAGGGGCATGGCTGCCAACTGTATGTAAGTGGACACGTGTCTGATACTGCACACCACCCTGTGTTAGTCCTGCCAAGGGCCCTGCTACTAGTGTAACACTAGGAAGTCCGGACTCCTCGGAATTTGCTAAAAGATGGCTGTTGGATAAGCTTGAGAAAGAGCACTTCTTTTCGTTTTTGCACTGGAAAGCGCCCATATGATCCCCACCTGCCCCCTACCACCAGATAATCCACTGTGACCCTAATTCTTAAACTACAGAGACAAGGAAACCATCCTTCACAGATCCTGGGAGCTTAAGAATGTTCCCTTTAATGGCAGCAGTCATGTTTTTTTTCAGATTTCTATCCCAAAGTACAAAAGCGCAGGGCTAGATTCCAAACAGATAAGAAGCGCCTCCAACAGCTGCAACTTCATTATTCCATGATACACCCAGGAAAACTTCGGGTGGTGGCAGAGAATTCACACTTTGATACGCTGGCATTGGCAGTTGAATGGCTTGTCAGGCACCATCAGAAATAGAATGCCACACCCCGGCCAATAAGACAAGAGCACTCAACAGGGCAAAAGATTTCTTCTATCGCGTTTCTGCTTGCTAGATACGCCATGACTATGGTTTTGTGCACCCCTTGTAGCCTTATCTGGAGGCAACACCCAGTAAAGGATACTCCATTGCATACTCTACCATCCTTTTATTATATGTGCTGTTTCTATTGGTGATTTATCTGCCCACCACAGCTCTGACAGCTTACCCTGTAGCCAGTTTCATAACTCACAATCTACGCTGACATCACACACTGAAGTGCAGTTGTCAGCTTTCCTAACTGTAAAGCCCCGGGACAGAGGGCTCCCCTATAAAAGATCATAAGCAGTACAGGGAAATTCCCCTTCCTGCACTGTTAGACATTTAACAAGGCCTTTTACTCCAGATTATTGTCTAGCTCCATGCATAAGGCCACTAATGTGGAAATCCCTAAAAAAGACAAGGATTCCACCCTTCAACACCTACCAATGTCAAAGTGCTGGCAAAAGTCCTTGCTACTAACTACCATAGTCCATCCGGACCAGACAGAATTCATGCCTCTATACCAGTGATTCTCAACCAGGGTTCCTCCAGAGGTTGCTAGGGGTTCCTTGAGCATTGGGCAATTTCTGCCTCTCAGATAAGTTCCCACTAACACCGTTGATCTTTTTAGCTATTTGTAAGGAGGTATTTCTTCCCAATGACCACAAGTGTAAGGACCATTCTTCCCACTGACCATCACACTAATGTATCATGGGTCCCCCTGAGACCAGAGAACTATTTCAAGGGTTCCTCTGTGTTGAAAAGGTTGAGAAAGGCTGCTCTATACAGCCACCAATATCAGATACTCTGCCTCGGGGGTAAGATGGCTTTGGAAGGGGCCAGGGGGAGAAAGTCACACTACTCTTCCCTCCTTTAACATCCTGATTTAGGGCTCAATGCACATCCTGGTGTAAATCACCCATTTTGGTTGCAGCATGTACAACGTTGGACATGGTAAACAAGCAGAGCGAGGCATGCCCTTGATGCATAGTTATTACATCACATGTCCTATCAACAACTTATCAGGTCACAAGTCAGGTGCTGTGCCAGAGTGTCTATGGTCACAATCTAAAATCATATTGTATTTCACTTATCTCTAGCCTACGTCTGTTAATTTGATGTATCTTGAAGTCTGCAAACTTATTCTGTGAAGATACCCACACGTTTACTTTATTAAATTCTGTGTCACATATTGACTATGCCCTGTTGACAGCTGTGTCAAAAATTCACAGAGCCTGCCTTGTGAACTATCAAAGTGCTCAGAAGAGGAGTCTCAGAACATGAATCAGCAAGATATCATGGGATATGTAGGCTATAGCAATTCAAAGTAAAACTGCAGAGGAGAAGCTGCAAAGCATGCAGGGAATCCAGGAAGTTGTGGAAATAGACAGCCAGCAGACATACAGCACGCAACATAGAAAGATTTTTAGAATAAGCTTATACTGGAGCATCAAAATTAACTATTGTTTGTATTTCTATTACAGTGCTGAAGTGAAAAGGAAAGTGTATGCTGCCAAAACACATTTCCTTTAACCATTTCACTGCCACAATGTTAAGGCATACAGCAACACAGAACTTCTTCCAGCTGGCCAGCTCTGTAAACCTTATGCCACATGCATTCACCCTTCTGTTATATGCTCACGGTCGCCATAAAATTGCAGCAGAACTGCTCAGCACACACTGTTGAACAAAAATAGCTGAGAGTAGAAAATGTATAATTTGGTGGGTTAATTACAAACTATTTTACAGTAGCCGTTAAAAAAAAAAAAGAAAAGATTGTGTTAAGTTGCTTAATTACGTTTTTGCGTATCTGCGTAAAGGCACAATTTAAAATTTACAAGTGTTTACTTTGTTTAACCACTTGCCGCCCGCCCTATTGTAAAAGGACGTAGGCAAAGTGGTTGTCAAATCCTGACCGGACATCATAGGACGTCCTCAGGATCTTGAGCCGTTGCGCGCCCCCGGGGGCGAAGCATCGCGGCGATCGTTGTTGCGGGATGTCAGTCTGACACCCCGCAACTACAATCTTGGTAAAGAGTCTCCGACGGAGACCACCAGAGATGCCCAGCACAAGGTATGCCATACAGTGCCCACAATGGAGGCCAATCAGTGCCCACAATGGAGGCCAATCAGTGCCCACAATGGAGGCCAATCAGTGCCCACAATGGGCACAGTGCCCACAATGGGCACAGTGCCCACAATGGGCACAGTGCCCACAATGGGCACAGTGCCCACAATGGGCGCCAATCATCACTGATTGGCATGCATTATTTGGCACTGATTGGCATCCATCAGTACAAAAACAATGCCACCTATCAGTGCCCATCCGTGCCGCCCATCCATGCCACCTCAGTGCCACCTCATCGGTGCACATCTGTGCCGCCTTATCAGTGCCCATCAGTGCAGCCCCATCGGTGAAGGAGAAAACTTACTTATTTACAAAGTTTTGAAACTGAAACAAAAAAAAAACATTTTTTTTCAAAATTTTACGTCTTTTTTTATTTGTTTAGCAAAAAATAAAAACCCCAAACGTGATCAAATACCACCAAAAGAAAGCTCTATTTGTGAGAAAAAAAATGATAAAAATTTCATTTAGATACAGTGTTGTATGACCGCGCAATTGTCATTTCAAAGTGCGACAGCGCTGAAAGCTCAAAATTGGTCTGGACAGGAAGGTGTTTAAGTGCCCGGTATTGAAGTGGTTAACTCAATATGGTTTTGGCTTATAGATTTAGTAAGAATTAACCACTTAAGGACCGAGCCTCTTTTTGAGAAGTGTTGTTTACAAGTTAAAAAACTGTATTTTTGTAAACACACAAATCCTGGTTCTTTCAGGGGAGTAGAGACAGATTGTGTGTTCATACTAAGTATGAACACTGATCTCTTTCTCTCTCATCCTAGACGGTCCCATCCCCTTACAGTTAGAACACACCCAGGGAACACAGTTAACCCCTTGATCGCCCCCTAGTTTTAACTCCTTCCCTACCAGTGACATTTATACAGTAATCAGTGCATATTTTATATACTAATCGCTGTATAAATTGTCAATGGTCCCAAAAATGTGTCAAAAGTGTCCAATTTGTTCACTGCATTATCGCAGTCCCGATAAAAAAAAAAAAAAACAAACACAGATCGATGCCATTACTAGTAAAAAAAAAAATATATATATAATAAAAATGCCATAAATCTATCCCCTATTTTGTAGATTCTATAACTTTTGCGCAAACAAATCAATATACGCTTATTGTGATTTTTTTCACCAAAAATATGTAGAATACATATCGGCCATAATTGAGGAAAAAATTATTTTTTTTTTTGAAAAAAAAAGTAGGATATTTATTATAGCAAAAAGTAAAAGATAGTGTTTTTTTTTTCAAAGTTGTCCTTTTGTTTATAACGCAAAAAATAAAAACTGCAGCGGTGATCAAATACCACCAAAAGAAAGCTATATTTGCGGGGAAAAAAAAAGGATGTTAATTTTGTTTGGGTACAGCATCGCACGACCGCGCAATTGTCATTTAAAGTGACAAAGTGCCCTGTATCGCAAAAAATGGCCTGGTCATTGAGCAGCCAAATCTTCCGGGGCTGAAGTGGTGCTCAACCTTTCGAAGAGCGAGGACCACTTAAAGTGGAGCTCCACCCAAACCCGCTGCCACATTTGGCACCTTTGAGGGGGAGCAAAAACGTGTCAAAACCAGATACCCGATCCCACTTCTTTGTAAGATCACTGCATCGTTGTGCGGCGATCTACGAAACTTCCGACTCCTCCCCCTGCTGCCTTTTGGGACACACACAGGTCCCAGGAGAAGGCAAGACCATTCAGAAAGTGCAGTGCAACTCGCACATGTGCAGTAGGAAACAGGCTGTAAAAACCCAGGGCTTCACTTACTGTTGCTTTCAGTGAAGATGCTGACGCCTGCACCAGGAGCCGATGGACAGGTCCGCCTTGGGGTGCCTAAGGCAAGTGTCCTTGAAAATATATATTAAAAAAAAAAAAAAGTCAGCAGGTACAGAATTTGTAGCTGCTGACTTTTAATCCCCCCCCCCCCTCTAGCTGGAACTCCTCTTTAAGGTTGGTTTCACACTGGGGCTCTGGGTGCACTGGCGGTAAAGCGGCGCTATATTTAGCGCCGCTTTAGCGTTGCATTTCGGCCGCTAGCGGGGCGGTTTTACCCCCCGCGAGCGGCCGAAAAAACAATGGGGCGCTTTGCGGGTGGGTTCGGAGCGTTGCCCCATTGTTTTCAATGGAGGGGGGCGCTTTAGGAGCGGTAAATACAACGCTCCTACAGCGCACCAAAGATGCGGCTTGCAGGACATTTTTTCAGCGTCCTGCAAGCGCACCGCTCCAGTGTGAAAGCCCTCGGGCTTTCACACTGGAGACACAGCAACAGCTGTTTCAGGTCGGTTTGCAGGCGCTATTTTTAGCGCAATAGCGCCTGCAAACCGCCCCAGTGTGAAAGGGGCCTAAAGCAGTTTCACCCTGAAATATTTTTTCCCTTAATCAGACTCGTCTAAAACACTTGGAAAAATCTGCCACTTCCTGGTCCATGGAGCTCGTCACTTCCTCCCTCGCCTGTGCTCCTGGAAAATGATGTGTCATCATTTACCAGGAGTCTGTGGGCAGTACTGGGATCAAAAAATCGCACCATTTCCTGACAGGAAATGACACGATTTCGGGCGGATCACATTGACAAGGTGTGCTTATCTATGTTGCCATAAAAACGGGGCGGGACCTTCCTCTATCGTCGCCCGTTGTTGGCAACTTTAGAAACAAATCGGCTCTATGGCTGCCGGTGAACCGCGCATGCACCTCTCCCTAAGCTTATTGATTGCGCTTCACATGCCGACAATCATGATGGCAACGGCCACACCAGGGGGGAAAAACTTGTTAGTGTTTATTATATCTTAGCAATATCCATTATTAACTATGTATAATCGTTTTATATTTAATAATGAATTATGCTAAGATCAATAAAAAATAAAGTGTCCGGAACTCCGCTTTAAAGGGTTATCAGACCCTGCATTAGAGGTGGGCAATTTTCTCAAAAAAAAAAAAACAACTTGTTTAACGATTCAAATTTTTTCTTTTTTTTTTGATGGACACCTAAAAACTCCTGCCCGCAGCTCCTCAGGACCGGAGCGGTGTCAGCGCTGGTTCTGGGGAGCTGCAGGCAAGAGTTTTTAGGCAAGGCTGTGGCTTTGGCCTAGTCCGTGGTGTCCGGCCTCACGGACCAGGCCGAAGCCTCCCTAAAAACTCTTGCCCGCAGCTCCTCAGGACCGGTGCAGTGTCAGCGCCGATCGTGGTGGGAAAATAAAAATCGATTTGCTGAAAATTTTAATCGATTTGACCTCTCAACTCGATTCAAATCGATTTTTTCCACAGCCCTACCCTGCATTCACAATATCTGGTCTCCCACAGTACACAGAACATGGAAATGCAATTATTTTAGTAAATATTAACTGCTAAATACCTTTTCTCATCAGCAGTTAGAGCAGTCTTGTGACTCCTATCAGTGTCCAGCCAAGCACTGGTTAAAAGCTTGTAGGAGTTTTCTGACTGACCTATAAGTCCCCCTGTCTCTCTGTCTGGACAGTGCTGATCACATGCATCCTCCCAATAAAAAAATTTAAAAAAAAATCTCTAGCAATACACACAAAACTGAAACATGAGCAGACTGACTCCATAGACTTATCAGGAAATTATTAGGAAACCAGGATCAAAACAGTCGTTTTACACAATGCAGAGGATTAGCCCCTTAGGTTCCACAGTGAGTATAACAATTATGCTTTACTGCATATACAGACTGATTTTACTGTTGTGGGTTTAGTAACACGTGAGTGATTTGGTAAATCGGTAGCGGGTCACAATGAAATGGTTCAGAATGAAAAAATTTTGATTTTGAATAGCATGACGATTTTTAACAATCAGGGTCATAATTTTCAGTGGGACCAATCCCCGTTGGATGTTTACACACTACATTTTGCGGGTGTTGAGGCGCACGTTCAAAAAGCACATTAAAGCGATGTTTCAGCTTTAAAAAAAAATATTTAAAAGTCAGCAGCTAAAAAAAGTGTGTCTGACTTTTAATAAGTACACTTACCCTCCCAGGGCACCCGCGATGCCGTTCGTGGAGACCGAGATGTCCCTTGGCGTTCCGGATCCAGCGCCGCCATCCTCAGTAAGGGAAACGGCTTTGCGCGGCCTACTGCGCATGCGCGAGTCGGCGCGCGAGTCGGCGCGCGGCCTACTGCGCATGCGCGAGTCGGCGCGCGGCCTACTGCGCATGCGCGAGTCGGCGCGCGGCCTACTGCGCATGCGCGAGTCGGCGCGCGGCCTACTGCGCATGCGCGAGTCGGCGCGCGGCCTACTGCGCATGCGCGAGTCGGCGCGCGGCCTACTGCGCATGCGCGAGTCGGCGCGCGGCCTACTGCGCATGCGCGAGTCGGCGCGCGGCCTACTGCGCATGCGCGAGTCGGCGCGCGGCCTACTGCGCATGCGCGAGTCGGCGCGCGGCCTACTGCGCATGCGCGAGTCGGCGCGCGGCCTACTGCGCATGCGCGAGTCGGATTTGTGAATGGGGAACGCAATGTGTTGTGGGACACCGTTACCCATAACACACGGCGCCTCATTCACCTGAAGACGGAAGAAGAGAAGATCACCGCGGCGCTGGAGGAGGCAGATTAGGACAATCTGCCTAGCAACAGCCATTTCTGGTAAGTAAAAAAATATATATATTTTTATTTTTTTTTATTTTAAATTGTTACTAACATTTTTTCGAGTTTTCATTTTCAGGGTGTCCCACCACTTTAAACCCGCAGGATATAATAGGAGTCTATGGCTCAGTGCAGCTAACCAGCAGGAAAGACGCATGTGCACTGCACCTACGGATCAGTGTGGAAGCAGCCTAAATAACCCCAATATGCCCACTGCAAAATTATGTGAATAATAAACTGACCTTTTTGTCTTTCAGTTTCTGCTGGCATCACTAAGCTGTTGTTAGAAAGGTTCCTGTCCTAGACGGAGTGATACCCAAATGCACTTTGCCTGGGACAGGAGCCAGCACTACAGAGGAAGCATCGGCTTATGCAGTTCCTGCTTCCTCTGTAGCCACTTTCTTCCTCCAGCACCGGATCCATTCACTTTGAGGCTCTGGGATGGCTGGTCGGCAACCCACGACCTGGGTTTGCCGACCAGCCATCCCAGAGTATGGGGTCCTGGGCCACATCAGAGGGCTCAGCGGTTCACCGGTTAAGCACCCCTGTAGTCCATGAATGGACCATGCCTGCAAGAGGCTGGAGCCACCAGGTGCTAGGTGCAGGCAGCCCATTCATGTCTATGGAGACACAGCCCCTCATCCCAATTTGACAGCTGTGTGGGTGAGCAGTCTGAAAAGCTGACAGTGTGCATTTCTAAAGACTTTAATGGGCTGCCTGCACACAGCACTAGGTGGCTTCAACTTCGAGATCCATTTTCGTCCTGCGGACAAGAATGTCAGGGCTGACGCCCTATCACGTTCCACCGATACTTCTGAGTCCGAGTCTCCTGTACAACACATTGTACCTCCTGAGTGTCTGATCTCTTCTGCTCCTGCCTCCTTGCTGCAAGTTCCTCCTGGGAAAACCTTGGTCCCTCCACGTCTTCGTCTTCAGATCCTCAAATGGGGTCACTCCTCTCTTCTCGCTGGTCATCCTGGAGTCAAGAAATCCTTCCAACTGATTTCCAGGTATTACTAGTGGCCCTCCTTAAAAAGGGATGTAACGGACTTCGTACAGGCCTGTACTATATGTGCTCGAGACAAGACCCCTCACCAAAAGCCTGCTGGTCTTCTTCACCCTCTGCCTGTGCCTGAACGACCTTGGGTCCACATAGCTATGGACTTCCTCACGGACCTTCCTCCTTCCCACGGCCACACTACCATATGGGTGGTCGTGGATCGTTTGTCCAAAATGGCACATTTTGTCCCGCTTCCAGGTCTCCCTTCTGCACCTATACTTGCAAAACATTTCTTCCTCCAGATTTTTCGTCTTCATGGACTTCCATCTCACATTGTCTCGGATAGAGGCGTCCAGTTTGTATCCAAATTTTGGAGAGCTCTCTGCAGTCAATTGAAAGTCAAACTGGACTTCTCCTCTGCCTATCATCCACAGTCCAATGGACAAGTGGAGAGAGTCAACCAAATCCTTGGGGCCTACCTGCGACACTTTGTCTCTGCTCGTCAAGACGACTGGGCTGACCTCCTGCCCTGGGCCGAATTTTCTTACAACCTGAAAGAATCTGAGTCCTCCTCTAAATCACCCTTCTTTGTGGTTTACGGCCGTCATCCTATTCCCCCCTACCCATCCCCACTTCTTCCGGAGTCCCCGCTGTAGACGAAGCCACCCAAGAGCTGTCGTCCATCTGGAAAGAGACCCAAAAGTCGCTTGCCCTGGCCTGTTCTCGCATGAAGAAACATGCTGACAGTAAGAGAAGACCTCCTCCTGTATTCTCCCCTGGTGATAGGGTGTGGCTTTCCTCCAGGTACATCAGGTTCCGCATCCCCAGTTACAAGTTGGGCCCCCGTTACCTCGGCCCATTCAAGATCAAGGCTCGGATCAATTCCGTGTCCTACAAACTGCACCTTCCTCCTTCCCTCCGCATCCCCAACTCTTTCCATGTTTCCCTCCTCAAACCCTTTGTTCTTAATCACTTTTCCCCCAAGGTCACCGCTCCTGCTCCGGTCACCTGCTCCGGTCACCGGCTCCTCCGACATCTTCTCCGTTAAAGAGATCCTCGCCTCTAGAACCGTCCGATGTTAAAGCTTCTATCTTGTTGACTGGGAGAATTGTGGTCCTGAGGAGAGGTCCTGGGAACCTGAGGGTAACATCATTGACAAGGATCTCATCCTCAGTTCTTGGGTTCCAGGAGGAGGGGGAGGCCCAAGAAGAGGGGGAGACCCAAGGGGGGGGTACTGTAACGCCGAGCGCTCCGGGTGCCTCATCCATCCCGGAGCGCTCACGGCGTTCTATGTCCTGCAGCGCCTTGGTCAGCTCCCTGACCGCAGGCGCTGCCCTCTCTCCGGGACGCGATCCACGGCCGCCCAGGGATCGTGTCCCGCTCCCCTCACCTTGTCCCCGCAGGCTCCTTCCGGCGCGCACGCGCCCCCGCTCCTCAGGCGCGCGCGCGCGACACTGCCTGCATTTAAAGGGCCAGTGCACAATTAATTGGTGCCTGGTCCAAATTACCGTTCTCCAGAACCCTACTTAAACCCACTTCTCCTTCCTGTCCTGGCCGGATCTTGTGTTGCCTTTTGTGCCCAGTGAAAGCGTTTCGTGTTTTGCTCCTGCTAGTGTATCCAGACCCCTGCCGTTGTCCCCGACTACGAACCATAGCCACCTGCCTTGACCCTTTGCTACGTTTGACCTCGCCTCTGCTTTATCCTTGTGTACCGCGCCTGTCTCAGCTGTCAGTGGGGTCGAGTTGCTATTGGAAGACACGACCTGGTTGCTACCGCCGCTACAAGTCCATCCCGCCTTGCGGCGGGCTCTGGTGAAAACCAGTAGCAACATTAGAACCGGTCGTCCAATACAACCCGTGCTATCGCCTCATTGGCATAAGGGATCCACCTCCTGTTGCCCGCCATACCCGGAACGTGACACCTTTACTGGGCAAATTGAAACCTTGAACGTTATGCAATAATGCTTTAAGTCCCATTGTAGTAATCATAGATAGGGATTGGTCTAATAATGATAGTATGCAATATTTACTATAGTAAGGACTACAAAAATTAGAATCATATAACCAGAGTAATTGCTTACCATATATTGTTATTAAACCTGCGAAAAAAGGAGAATAGAGTATCTGTCAGGTAGAACAACAGAAATGATAACCTTAGAGAAAATGGTAACGTTGCATTGCATAAGGTTAAGCATATATATAACACCATAAGGAAAAATAATATTTTTTGTTAGACCTTTTAAAAAACTTGTAAAAATAGACTAATGCCGCGTACACACGATCGGAAAGGCCGCCAGCAAAACTCTGACGAGAACTTTTTGTCTGAAAATGCGACCGTGTGTATGCTCCATGGGTCTTTTGCTGACGAACTACCAGCCAGCAAAAGATTGAGAGCATGTTCTCTTTTTTTCAGTCGGGAAAATTTCCTATCCGAAAATGCGATCGTCTGTATGCAATTCTGACGCGCCAAAAATCATGCATGCTCAGAATCGAGCGTTCATAATGGAGATCGCACATTCGTCACCCTGTCAATTTTTGGATCTTTTAATGCAGCACATTCTTTTGTTCTTTATAATGCTAGAAGAATGAAGTTGTTTTGCTGCTGAGATTAACACAGAGTTCTCACAAACTTATTTTTTTTATTATTTCTCGTGATCTCCTGAATAATCTTTTTTGTTTTTAAAGCCAGATCTCCATAATAATGTTTAGAATTATTTTTAATAGTCATCTTTTTTTTTTATCAAGATCTCCAGTTTTTTTGATTATTTTTAAATTATTTTCTAGTGATCTCCATAATTTTTTTTGTGTGTCAAGTTTCCACACCAACATTATTATCTTGTATTTTTAAAGCTCAAGGAGGTTGGTTGTTGTCCCTTGTTAACCGATTGCCAACCGGCGCACGACAATGTATGTCGACAGAATGGCACGGACAGGCATAAGGGCATACAGGTACGTCCCCTTTAAGATGCTGCCGTGCCATCGGGCTCGCGTCGGTCGGGACCCCCGTGAGGCCAGTCGCGGGTCCCGCAGACTCGATCGCTGCGGGGATACCCGCGATCGTCTCACGGGAAAGCTGAACGGGGAGATGCGGAAATAAACAGCATCTCCCCGTTCTGCCTAGCAACTAGTGAAGCCGATCTCTGCTCCCTGTGATTGGAGCAGAGATCAGCATTCACTAGCTGACAGCCACGCCCCCCCACAGAAAGAAACACACCTCTAGGCACACTTAAACCTCTACATTGCCACCTAGTGGTTAACCCATTTAAATAGCATTGATTGCTGTATAAATGACAATGGTCCCAAAAATGTCCGATGTGTCCACCATAATGTCGCAGTCACAATAAAAATCGCTGATCACCGCCATTACTAATAAAAAATAATTATTAATAAAAATGCTATAAAACTATCCCCTATAACTTCTGCGCAAACCAATCAATAATCGCTTATTGCAATTTTTTTTTACCAAAAATATGTAGAAGAATAGGTATTGGCCTAAACTGAGGAAAAAAAAAAGTTTTTTTATATATTTTTGGGGGATATTTATTATAGCAAAAAATAAAAAAGAATGCGTTTTTTCAAAATTGACACTCTTTTTTGTTTATAGCGCAAAAAATAAAAACCGCAGGGGCGATCAAATACCACCAAAAGAAAGCTCTATTTGTGGGAAAAAAAGGATGTCAATTTTGTTTGGGAGCCATGTTGCACGACCGCGCAATTGTCAGTTAAAGCGACGCAGTGCCGAATCGCAAAAAGGGGTCTGGTCCTTTGGCTGCAAATTGGTCCGGTCTGAAAGTGGTTAATTTGACATTGTATTTTTGAGATGGACCTGCCTACTCACAAACAAACTGTCCCTTTTGAAGAAAAACACATAGGAAAGTATTTTCATGACCAGACTGAACCCAGGCCATCACTTTCTTGTCTTCCCTGCAGCCTTCCCTCCACGCTTCCCTGCAGCCTTCCCTGCAGCCTTCCTTGGAGGCTGTGGCTCCGGAGGTGGAAAAATGGGGGTAAATTGGCGCTATCTATATGCTGAAGGGCGACAGACCCAAGTCGCTTATTAAGATGTGTGTGTTTCAAATGTGACTGTTATATATACACAAAAAAATTCAATATAATGAACTCCCAGCTACAATAGCCACCAGCATAAACGAACTTCCTAAAGGAGTGAAATAAGATAATATCAAAACTAGTGAATCAAAAAACATGCTACTAAATTTTACAATGCAATAAAAATGAGAAAAAGCCAGTCCCAAAATAATTTAATAAATAGCCAGTCCAAAAAAATTATGACTCAAGTGCTAAAACCAAAAAATATGCATCAAAAAATCAATCAATCAAAACAAAGTCTTTAAAGATTCCAAAGTGCTTGCTTGGTGATTGTGAATACAAAAAATCCAGGTGACTTTTAGTGCTCCCCCTCTTGGGTCCCCCCTCACCAGCTCCAATAACCCCTACAGGGGTATCTCACATAGAGGACAGGCTTGATGTACAGATGATACTTTCAGAGTCAGGTCATGCAGCCAGGCTTCTCTCCAGCCATTCCATCCGATATCCAGCTCCTATGGCCCTGCAGGGGTATCTCGCATCCAGATAGAACTGAGTGTGCAGATAATCTCACCAGAAGCCCTTTAAAGAGTCTGCGCCGGAATTTCGGGGTACGACGATCCAAGGGGCAATTGAGGAAACGCTGGTCAGACCTGAAATTGAGGGAGAACGATCAGTACAGAAGGATCAAGAAAGTGCTCCTAAAAAGTAAGTACTTGTCGTGTGTTCCTATTATGATTATTACTTGCATGCTGCTCCTTGTGTGTTTCTTTACTGTTGTACAGTTTAAAATGGCTACTTTCATGGTCGTGGGCACAGTAATCGTTGTAGGAAACATTGTTCGTTTGCAAACTAAATACAATGTTTTTGGCAGCTACAGGGTTAACTACATTTGGTCATGCTAATTTGTATTAAAAGAAGTTTAGGACATTGTTGTCTAGATGTCTTTGAAACTAGAATGAATTGCAAACTTGATTCACTGTAATGTAAGGAGAGGACCTCTCTATGGGGCTTTCTGTTTGCAAGCTGTAGGAACTGTTAGTGAAATATGAGAACACTTACCAATGCCCTCACAGTTCACTGAGAACTACAAGTTGTCTACCGTGGTGGCATACAGGACATGTAGTTTATTCAATCACAGATTCCTGTGAATGAATGACACATTTGTCTGAGTGGAGCCCCGGACAGTTTTACATTTTGCGAGAAAAAGAACCCTTGCCTCCTGTCATAGGGGAGGATCAGGAGGTGCAGGCAGGTGCTATATAGTTACATGTTACACCATAAATACAGGTGTAACATGTAACTTGCTACATCAATGCACTTAGAGAGTGCTTGGTTAAAGGCTAAGTTCACCAGCCTTTAACCAAGCACTCTCTAAGTGCATTGATCCAGATTTAGGTTCTGCTGATTGAAGCCAGGTGTGAAAATGGAGTGTGACCATATCTGTCAGCAAATGATGAACATATCTAAATACAGAGAATATTTTAGGAAGATGGCAGGAAGTACAAATGAGTGGTATAGTCATTACATACCAGTGGAACAATTTTTAATGTAGCACTCAGTGACATTGGCAGTCTTATTTGTTCTGTTTGTTCCTCAAAATATATAGTATATATACTACCTACTGTATACTATATATAAACATACTATATATAAACAAAAAAAGCCACATATCATCACTTCCACAAATTTAAAGTAAACTTTCCCCAAGTGTGAAAGTACCCTTTGCCATTCCCATTTCCCATAATTAATAAGGAAGTTCAGCTGAGAATTGGAAATGTAACAGTCACCAGCTACAAATACTGTAACCGCTGACTTTTAAGAAACAGATACTTACTACCCCATAGAGTCCAGAGCTGTATTCTATACAACCGATTCTCCCCAGGGCTTCCAGTCCTCCATCCCTATGTTGGTTTTGGGAGCTGGCTGTGATTTCTTGACTTTCCACAGCTAGCTCCCTTAACGCACATGCTCAAGCTGCAGTATAAAGCGAGACAGGTCCAGCAGTCCCCTGGGATGTGTGGCTTAATTCCAGGAGAATGCAGGATGTCCTAGGCAAGGAACAAGGTAGTCAGTGTGGGTACTACAAAAACTTCTGCCATTTCTGACGACGCTGGGGGAGAGGAAAGGAAGACAGATAAGGGCAATTCTCGGGTGAAGGTTTGCTTTAATTCACTGTCAGCTGTTTCCAAGACTTTTTCTTCCGCAAAATTTGTGCCACTTCAGTTCTGTAACTGATATGCAAATGATGACTTTTTGTAAAAGTCAACAGCTAAGCTCTTGCCACCACTCCCACAAGCATTTTATTCTTTGTTTTACAAAAATGGGTGATAAAATCATTCTTTTCTGTGCCATGACCAACTGTGCATCCAACATCAAATCCACATAAAACATGCATACACGCTAAAGGGTTTTCTCTAGCGTGTACAAGCAGTACTGAATGTCATATTTTAAAGGACAAAATACTCAAAAACATTCTATCAGAAGTAAAATTACCCCAACAAGTTTCAATTAAATACTATATGCAACCATCTCAGACAGGAGTCACTGAAATTCAAGCATTGTACAATGTCAGAAATGTACAATATATACTGTATAATCTAGGAACATTAGACCAGGTATGTGTTGAGCGGAATTCCGTCGAAAAAAAACATCCAAGATTTTTCAGACGGAATTCCGCTCAAGCTTGGCTTGCATACACACGGTCACACAAAAGTTCGCTGAACTTTTGAGCGTCAAGAATGTGGTGACGTACAACACTACAATGAGCCGAGAAAATTAAGTTCAATGCTTCCGAGCATGCATCGAATTGTTTCCGAGCATGCGTAGGAATTTTGCGCGTCAGACATGGTACAGAGGATCGGAATTTCCAATCTGAACTTTTTCTGACCGAAAAAAATTGAGAACCTTTTGCTGGCGGGAATTCGGCCAGCAAAAGTCTGATGGAGCATACACACGGTTGCGTTTTCCGACCAAAAGCTCTCATCAGTCTTTTGCTGGCCAAATTTCCGATCGTGTGTACGCGGCATAAGAAATCTGACCAAATCCAAAAACATGCGACCACCAAGCATTTACATTTGCGTTATTCTCCCAACTTCAACATTTACACAGAATGAAATAACATTTGATTTGCCTTTTGTACAACAATCACATCTTTTTATATTGTTTGGAAAATCCCTAATGCCCCGTACACACGATCGGACTATCCGGCTGACTTTTTCTTCCCAAAAGTCCGGCTGACTTTTTCTTCCCAAAAGTCCGGCGGACTTAGTAAGAAGTTTTGACTCAAAATTGTCCGCCGGACTCAGCAGTCCAGTGGACAATCCGGCCGTATGTGTGCTAGTCCGCGGGACTTTTGAAATGAACAGACTTGCCGACACACGGAGTAAAGTCCGTTCATTTATAACATGACTCCAGGTAGAAAGGCTGCGTGCTCGGATAAGGGTCTGATATGAATTTGGGGATTCCCCTTTAAATCTATACCAGGTGACGGGGCTAGCAAGGTGGCAATCTCGCCGATCGAGGCGGCAGCATTGACTTCCTTCGCTAGTCCCGTCTACCTGGAGTCACGTTCTAAATGAATGGACTTTACTCCTTGTAAAAGTCTGGAGGACCTCCGCCAAAACTCTGGCGGATTGTCCGCCGGAAAAGTCCGGGCGTGTGTGGGCAAGTCCGCACGTTCGGAAAGTCCGGCGGACCTCCGCTGGTCCGGCCGAAAAGTCCGATCGTGTGTATGTGGCATAAGCAGTACTTTTGTACGTTTTTTTTTATTCCATCATTTTTTATTCCATTGAATAAAAAAAAATTATATTTAAATTAAAATATTTTTTATTTTATAATCAATTTTTTTTACTATTAATTGAGATTGGACAAATATTTAGGGCATTTATATGATTGATGGTTGATCCAAACATAAATTTTATGCAAATGATTGTAACTTTTTATAAAAAAAATGATTGCCACAATTTGACTCACTAGCTTATTAAAACCCATTCTCATGGGGCCTGTGCAGCTAGACTTTATTAAATCTAAGTGAAGAAGATACGGTATTATCCAAAAGGATAATTGTCAAATTGTATCAATTTCATGGTAACCAAAATTCAGTTTTTTTTTTTAATATTCATTATTCACATGAGTTTTTGCATGTCTAATTCAAAATCGATCGTCATAGCTCCAAAGCTCCAAAGGAAAATTTTCCACATTTTGTCATGTTACAACCAAAAACGTTTAAGTATTTTATTGGGATTTTATGCGATAGACCAACACAAAGTGGCACATAATTGTGAAGTGGAAGGAAAATGATAAATGATTTTCATTTTTTTTTTTACAAATAAATATGTGAAAAGTGTGGCATGCATTTGTATTCATGTATTGCATTTGTAGAACCACCTTTCGCTGCAATTACAGCTGCAAGTCTTTTTGGGTATGTCTCTACCAGCTTTGTACATGTAGAGAGTGGCATTTTTGCCCATTCTTATGTGCAAAATATCTCAAGCTCTGTCAGATTGTATGGGGAGTGTCTGTGAACAACAATTTCCAAGTCTTGCCATAGATTCTCAATTGGATTTAGCGAGTCACATGTGACAGGGTGAAAACACAGGAGAGTAGAGCTTTTGGGAGACAAGGACAGAGCATTATCAACCTAAAAAATCTTTATGGTAGGATCACCAGTGGGGATGGTCCCAATGTTCATATTGAACGTAAGTTTGACTCAAACGTTGGGAGTTCCTTTGATTGCAAACAAACCGAACATGGAGCGTTTGGGGCAAATTTGAGTGCCACAGAGTGCCCCATAATGCACTGCGAGGTTGCATTGCATTGACAGCTGCTGATTGGCCAAAGCATGCACCTGACCACATGCTTTGGTCAATTACAGTGCGATCTGCTGTGAAAGCCATGATTGGCCAAAGGCAGTGTGCCTTTGGCCAATCATGGCTCAGGGGGCTAAGTTCATGCCCCACACTGGATAAGGCTACTTACACAGCGGCCAAAGGTAATGTGATACATGGAGGAGATTAAGAGAACTCCTGAAGAGTACACCCCTAAGTGAAAATGTCCAAATCGGGTCCAAAGTGTCAATATTTTGTGTGGTCACCATTATTTTCCAGCACTGCTTTAACCCTCTTGGGCATGGAGTTCACCAGAGCTTCACAGTTTGCCACTGGAGTCCTTTTCCACTCCTCCATGATGACATCACAGAGCTGGTGGATGTTAGAGACCTTGCGCTCCTCCACCTTCCATTTGAGGATACCCCACAGATGCTCAATAGGGTTTAGGTCTGAAGACATGCTTGGCCAGTCCATCACCTTTACCCTCAGCTTCTTTAGCAAGGCAATTGTTGTCTTGGAGGTGTGTTTGGGGTTGTTATCATGTTGGAATTCTGCCCTGCGGCCCAGACTCTGAAGGAAGGGAATCATGCTCTGCTTCAGTATGTCACAGTACCTGTTGACATTCATGGTTCCCTCAATGAACTGTAGCTCCCTAGTGCCAGCAGCACTCATGCAGCCCCAGACCATGACACTCCCACCACCATGCTTGACTGTAGGCAAGACACACTTGTCTTTGTACTCCTCACCTGGTTGCCACCACAAACGCTTGACACCATCTGAAACAAATAAGTTTATCTTGGCCTCATCAGACCACAGGACATGGTTCCAGCAATCCATGTCCTTAGTCTGCTTGTCTTCAGCAAACTGTTTGCAGGCTTTCTTGTGCATCATGTTTAGTAGAGGCTTCCATCTGGTATGACATCCATGCAGACCAATTTGATGCAGTGTGCGGTATACGGACTGAGCACAGACAGGCTGTCCCCCACCCCTTCAACCTCTGCAGCAATGCTGGCAGCACTCATATGTCTATTTCCCAAAGGCAACCTCTGGATATGACGCTGATCAGGTGCACTCAACTTCTTTGGTTGACCATGGCGAGGCCTGTTCTGAGTGGAACTTGTCCTGTTAAACCGTTGTATGGTCTTGGCCACCATGCTGCAGCTCAGTTTCAGGGTCTTGGCAATCTTCTTATAGCCTAGGGCAGTGATGGCGAACCTTGGCACCCCAGATGTTTTGGAACTACATTTCCCATGGGGTTCAACTACACTGCAGAGTGCATGAGCATCATGGGAAATGTAGTTCCAAAACATCTGGGGTGCCAAGGTTCACCATCGGTGGCCTAGGGCATCTTTATGTAGAGCACCAGTTCTTTTTTTCATATCTTCAGAGAGTTCTTTGCCATGAGGTGCCATGTTGAACTTCCAGTGACCAGTATGAGAGAGTGAGAGCAATAACACCAAATTTAACACACCTGCTCCCCATTCACACCTGAGACCTTATAACACTAACGAGTCACATGAGACCAGGGATGGAAAATGGCTAATTGGGCCCAATTTGGACATTTTCACTTAGGGGTGTACTCAATTTTTTTGCCACCCGTTTAGACATTAATGGCTGTGTGTTAAGTTATTTTGAGGGGACAGCAAATTTACACTGTTATACAAGCTGAACACTCACTACATTGTAGCAAAGTGGCATTTCTTCAGTGTTGTCACATGAAAAGATATAATAAAATATTTACAAAAATGTGAGGGGTTTACTCACTTTTGAGACTTGTGAGATACTGTATATACACAGTGCAGGCAGTGTATTAATATATATACCGTGTAGTATATACCGTGTAGTATATATATATATATATATATATATATATATATATATATACATACAGCGCATTCAGTGTAGACTATATATACTCTAGAGTCTAGAATATATATATATGTAGCACTGACCCTGAAGGAGAAGCTGGTTTTATTGGGCTTACCGTTACCTCCGTCTAGGGTTTCCCGTGGTTGATGGCCCAAATGAATGCAGAAACTGACACTGAATATTCCTTTTTAGGTTATTTATTTAAACGATAACAGTCTCTTAATGTAAGGTAGAGGGTTAGGAACTGCAAGAATAGGAAGTCTCTTATTGTAGAAATCCAGAGAATAACTGTTTTACAGCTGGATTCTCACCACCACCGGATAGCCCTCCTCTCACTAGGCCTAGCAGCCGGCAAGGTGTTAGGTAAAGCAAAAAGTCTCTGCCACAGACTTGAATGTAGAACACTTGAGGAAAAGTCTCTGCCACAGACTTGAATGTAGAACACTTGAGAAAAGGCTCTGCCACAGACTTAAAAGGTAACTGAGGGACATAGACAAATTTAGAGAGCTATCATACGGTACCAGTATCTCTCAGCAGGTCCGGCGATACCGTATGAGTGTAGATCCATAAAGTGTCCTTCAACTGAGCCTCCAGGCTCCTTCAGAGAAGCCAGCCTTGTACGTGGCCTTCTCCTGAAGAGTCCTCCCCTGGATGCTTCCCCAGTTGCTGGGCCTCTCCTTAGACGAGACGGCACCGGACCACCTTTGGATAATTAGGCCCCCAATATCCATTCAGGCCTGTCCCTGCAGTTGCTTCGCCTCGGGCTATCCAGCCCAGAGACTTGGAATTGCATGGATCCACACCCCAGGCCAGGAGGGCTGTGGGGGGGGGGGGGGCTGGTCAGGAGGACCAGGACCAAACAGACAGAAGATATCTTCTGGGCCAGACCCCTGAAACACGTAATCTCAGTACCTTAAATACCACCTCCCAGAATTCACAGCAGGACAAACACTCCCCCTAGGCTGGCTCCGAGAGAAAGGGTGGCATCCAATACACCCAGCTAAATTGCATTCTCATACTTGCCAGCAGTGACAGCGACACCTGCGGCCAAGTAGGACTCAGTGCAATCCAGCCAAACTGGTACTGAAATCATAATTTAACAGAATTAGCCCTAAAACCCAACTGTGATTTCAGGAATATTCATTTTCAAAAACACATAGCGCATGCTCGTCAGGAGCCAGCGCTACATATATATATATGTATATATATATATATATATATATATATATATATATATACATACATTGCAGTCAGTGTAGAATATATATACAGTGCAGTCAGTGTACAGTATATAATACAGTGCATTGAAGTGGCTAAGGGGAACCCTATGACAGAATTAAGAAAAAAACGGCTGTCCATACCAGGCCCTTTGGGCACACAGTGTGTCTAGGCATTTTGCCACAGTACACAAAAATGATCCGTCAGAGCTAACCTTTTGGGGGATAGAAAGATATAATAAAGCGTGGAGAGGTGATCATAAAGTGAGAACAATAATTTAGAAAGAATCTCAGGGGTTAAACATTGATTTTGACTTGAACTGTTTTTTTAGTGATTACTGATATTTTAATTAATTTATATGTAAACTTCATACTTTATTTCCGGTGTGCGGTATTGTTTTTTAATATAAGCATTTTTTAATATAAGTACATTTTTTAACTTATTTTTAATCTTTATTTATATTTTATAAATAAATTTTAACTGATATCAGGTCATTTTAGATTCCAGTCTAAAGGGTTTTGGTCCCTGACTATCTATTTTATAACTTATATCTCTATAGAGCCATTAATATGTGTTGATCATAGTTGATGGATGTAATTTCCCAACACACCACAAGATGTCACTATTTTACATATAGTATGTTTACTATTTGTAAGATGTATATTAGACATTAAAAGGTCTTTCAATTAGTAGCTTTTTTTATTTTATGACTTTCCTTGAGGAATTTAGGAAAGTCTATTGTTAAGGGAAGGTTAACTAGTTAATCTGAGTTGTTTGTAGTGTTGTAACACTACTCTCAGCGATCATTTTTTCACCATGTGTTACACAATTGGCCAGCGGACCCTTGGTCTTTAACAAAATGGTGGTTTTAGCACTTCCTGTAGGATCTATATAAATGAATGGGTGTACCATCCAATCCGGTTCCCAGAGGAAGTCACGAGGTACACACGTGACGTTCTACTATTGTTGGATCACTTATTATATTATTGCTGTATTTATTCTTTACGCAGAGGATTGAGTTCACTTTACTGATTGCACTTTATTGGATGCATTGGACACTTTTCAACAATTCTAGCACTTTAAGAAATGTATGCACTGTAGTCACTAATTTATGCACTTTTATTATATGCACTTTAGTGGTTACCCAGCTATTTATTACATTAGAGCACTTTATTATTTATTTATTGTATGCACTTTTTGATCACTAAAGTAAATCACGTATATTTATATGCAATCTTTTATACCAGGCCGCTTGCTCTCAACATGGGGAGGGTGCTTTGGGACAGACCCCAACAACCAATGGCCAGGGTTGTGGGGATCTGTGGGCGGGGGACTTATCAGAATCTGGAAGTTCCCTTTAACAAGGGGGCCCCCAGATCCCGCCCCCCCCCTTATGTGAATGGGTATGGGTACATTGTACCCTTACCCATTCACCAAAAAAAGTGTAAAAAAGTAAAAACCACAACAGACAGTTTTTGACAATTCCTTTATTAAAAAGAGAAAACTAGTAAAAAAGTGTCCGCAATGTCCAACCATCTTCAATCACGCCAGCCGACGGACCCGAAAAATAGAAAAAAAAAGCTCTGTCTCGATGGGAGGCCTCCCAGGGACTGCTGTCTCTTGGCTGTGACAGCTGTTATATAGGGGCCACCCAGGGAAGTAACCAAGTGACCCGCCCCTTTATGACGTCATGTGACGCCAGAGGGGGTGGGGTCACCCAGTTACAACAGTGGGTGGCCCCGCCCTTTCCTATATAACAGCTGTCAAAGCCAAAAGACAGCAGTCGCCGGGAGGCTTCCCATGGAGGCGGAGCTTTTTTTTCTCTTTTCCGGTCAGTCGGGCAGCGTGGTTGACGATGGATGTACATTGTGGAAAATTTTTGCGATTTGACACTGCGTCACTTTAACTGACAATTGCGTGGCCGTGCGACGTTACGCCAAATTTGATATCCTTTTTTTTCCCCACAAATAGAGCTTTCTTTTGGTGCTATTTGATCACCTCTGCGTTTTTATTTTTTGCGCTATAAAAAGAAAAGAGCGACAATTTTGAATCAAAAAGCAATATTTTTTACTTTTTGCTATAATAAATATCTCCCAAAAATGTATAAAAAAAATAATATTTTTCTCAGTTTAGGCCGATATGTATTCTTCTACATATTTTTGGTAAAAAAAAAAAAAATCGCAATAAGCGTATATTGATTGGTTTGCGCAAAAGTTATAGTGTCTACAATATAGGGGATAGATTTATGGCATTTTTATTATTTTTTTTTTTTAGTAATGGTGGCGATCTGCGATTTCTTTTGTGACTGTGACATTAAGGCAGACACATCGGACACTTTTGACACTATTTTGGGACCATTGTCATTTATGCAACGATCAGCGTTATAAAAATACACTGATTAACAGTGGGGGGGGGGGGGCAAAAAATTGTTGGAAAAAAAATCATCAATTGCAGCCACTGTCCCCTCAAATGCTGCCACTGTCCCCTCAAACGCTGCCACAGTGCCCATCAAACACAGCCACTTTGCCCTAAAATACTGTCACTGCGCCCTCAAATGCTGCCACTGTGCCATCAATTGCAGCCACTGTGCCCATCAAATGCTTCCACTGTGCCATCAAACGCTGCCAGTGTGCCTATCATATGCTGCCAGTGTGCCCATCAAATGCTACCAGTGTGCCCATCATACCCTGCCAGTGTGCCATCATATGCTGCCAGTGTGCCCATCATATTCTGCCAGTGTGCCCATCAAATTCTGCCATTCTGCCTATCATATGCTGTCATTGTGCCCATCATATGCTGCCAGTGTGCCCATCACGCTGCCAGTGTGCCCATCACGCTGCCAGTGTGCCATCAAATTATGCCAGTGTGCCCATCATATGTGACAGTGTGCCCATCATACGCTGCCAGTGTGCCCATCATACGCTGTCAGTGTGCCCATCATATGCTGCCAGTGTAACCATCATATGCTCCCAGTGTGACCATCAAATGCTTCCAGTGTGCCCATAAAATGCTGCCACTGTGCCCATAAAATGCTGCCACTGTGCCCATTAAACGCTGCCACTGTGTCATCAAACGCAGCCACTGTGTCATCAAACGCAGCCACTGTACGCAAACACAGCCACTGTGCCCATAAAACGCAGCCACTGTGCCCATAAAACGCAGCCACTGTGCCCATCAAATGCTGCCACTGTGCCCATCAAATGCTGCCAGTGTGCCCATCATACGCTGCCAGTGTTTCATCAAACACTGCCAGTGTGCCCATCATATGCTGCCAGTGTGCCCATCTTATGCTGCCAATGTGCCCATCAAATGCTGCCAGTGTCCCTCCCGGGACACCCCTCACCCACCCCCCCCCGCGGATGAATCGCGGGACATCCCGGCCAGCTCACATTCCCCCGCGGATAGATCGCGGGACAACCAACGGCTTCTCCGGCTTCTCCTCTCTGGTCAAGAAAAAAGGGGGGCAAGAAAAAGGGGCTCCCACTGTGTCAGAAATGGTAGTGTGGTGGTCCCATACCTATGTATAAACCAAGAAAAAAAACCTAGATGGGACTTTGGCAGACCACCAACACATACAATGAAACTATTAAAATATAGTGTTTATTAATACAAAAAAGTAAAATCAGACGACTAGCATCTGAGCAATATACAATACAATACAAGACAAACATCAAACATCACAAAAACACTTATGCTCTCATAAGGGTAGGACACCCCAAAACCCGTTGCGTTTCCGGTTTTGCTTGAAAACTTTCATCAGGGGTAGAGAGTAGGATGAGATGCAGTGTAATTAAAGCTCTAAAAATGAGAAAGAGACATGTCAAAAGAAGGGCAACACCGAAAATAAATACAGTTCATATCATATCCCGCATGTCCCAAACAGACCAATAATCCCACCTGCAGGTCCCACTTACCATGATGGAGCCAATCCTCAATAAGATGTAAACGTATCAGATGCAGCTGGAAGCCAGAACAAGGTCCCTAGTGAATTACGCCCAGGAAATTAATTCACCCCTCTCCGCAGAGTATACAAGCTGGTGTGACTGTTGGCAATGAATGAAAATACGGGTGTTGGTCAATTGATTCAAATACTTAAACAACCACCCAACCCTCCCTAAAAATCAGAGTGAAAAAGATACAAATGGGAGGGGGGGGGGGGGAGTGGTATATGAACCTCATCCTCCCTGTGTTCATACAAAAAAACAGTGGGAGGACTACAACATCAAATCAGGTCAAACACGGAAGCCTTTCTATATAGACGGACTATTCTAAAACTAAACTGCAAGTTTCAACGCAAAATATGGATACACAGTACACTTACCCCTAAAGCCCCATACACACAGGACAGATTCCATCGGAAAATTTGACCATCGGACAATGTTGTCGGAAATTCCGACCATGTGTAGGCACCATCAGACATTTTCCATCGGATTGTCCGACGGACAAAATTTTATCTCCTGCTCTCAAATTTTCCGACAACAAAGTCCTATCGGACTTTTTCCGATCGTGTGTAGCGAATTCCGATGGACAAAGTGCCACGCATGCTCAGATCACATTACAAGACCAAAGCTATTGGCTACTAGCCTCTACGTACTCCCGTCGTAGGCAACAAACGTCACCACGTTCAGAATGATCGGATTTTCCGACAACTTTGTCCGACCGTGTGTATGCAACACCAGTGTCGGAAAAAATCCGATGGATTTTGTGGTCGGATTTTCCGACCGTGCGTATGGGGCATAAGGGTGTAGGGGGTTGAGTAAACTCCCACCAACATGGATCCGAGCCTCAAATATGGCCCCCAGGGAGTCCCCTGTTTGTTTGGATCCCTTGTTGGAAACACCTGCACCACAGTACATCAAATGAGAGCTATAGTCAATTACAACTAACAAGCATAGTTCCAAAATCACTCTCTGTAGTTTACTTGCCAGAAAGGAGGTCCTGTGAAGAATCACGCCTTGATCAGATGCAGCCCATTGTTACACTGCATTGGAGGGGTTTAAACAGTGGCTTACAGCGCACACACCTGCGCCATGTGATGATGCAGTTGAGTGTGCACCTATTGGCCCTCATGTTCGCATATGCGGACGCGCACTCACACAATCACGCACACGCATGCGCCAACCGGTCCAGCAGCGCTCACCATGGCGCATCCATATGCGCACCCGCGAACGGCCCGGCGCATGCTCAGTGAAAATACAATAGCCCATGATAGACTCCAAAGTTAGCACTGCAAGCTCCTAGTCAGAGTTAGAAGGGGAGAGGCCCAGCTTCACCCATCCAGAACCATAGCAGATATACAACCTACAGTCCATGTGTGCAAATAGCACAGAGGCTGGTAGCCCCTAAAGTAAACAAGGGCATATTCTGTAAATCAACCAGCACCATCTAGTGTGCAAATCAGATACAACAGGATATCACATACTATGTAACTTCTGCTAAGAGGAATTGTCTCCTAAAAGAAAAATATTATGGTATGTGGTGACCCCCAGGGAAAGACCACCCATTCACTGAGGCATGCGGGGAACGACACATGGGAACAACCCACCCCATGGTGTGAATACCATTAACCTTAGGGTGAAAAGTAAATTAACAAAAAAACAAGAATAGAGAATACATATAATATATATGAAAAAGTCTGGCATACAACTATTTGCTAACAAAGCTACCAAACCACTGAGATCCTTATTCACAAATCTTATTGAGTAGTGCACTGGCAGGACCTTGTGTTGTGAATATTGTCACCTTAGTCCTTCCCAAGTACCAGACGTGAAGCGTTCCAAAAATGGCCAGTAGCTGATGCAGTCATTGAGGCCAGGTGGTCGCGTGGCCTGTAGGGCCACTATCCACCTGGTCTCACATTGCAATAGGGTCTTATCCCAATCCCCCCCCCTGGTGTTGGGGTGTACCCGATCTAGTACCAGGAACCAGATTTTTGGAAAAATGGCCATATGTATATCACAAGCGTGTCTCCCTAGTGGTAGATCAGGATTGCAGACACGTATGCTCTGTATGTGTCTGCTCATTCTTTTATGTAGTTCTTGTTTTGTTTTCCCTACATAAAAGCAGCCACAGGGACAAGTCAATAGGTACACTACCCCATAAGTGCGACAATTCGCAAAATGGGAGGGTTTAAATTTTGTTCCATTCGGTAACATGACCTGACTGTCAGTATTAATAAATTGGCATTGGGGGCAACCGCCACATTTAAAAGTACCCAGACGTTTGCAGGGGTCCACCCTAAACTCCCCAGTATATTCACTGGTAACCAGTCTATCTTTTAAGGACTTTGTACGTTTGAATGTAATTAGGGGTTCCTTAGGTATAAACTGGTTCAGTGTTGGATCAATTTGGAGTATGTGCCAATGTTTCTTCAGAATTTTTCTAAGAGCTTGATGTTGTTTGCTATAGGTCATGATTATTCTTGTTTGATTGGGTTCTTTACTGACACTTTTGATCTTTTTAGAAAGGTCAAAGATTAAACTCTGTCTAGTTTTTTTCTTGTGCCCTTTTAAAGGCTTTTTTAAGGCCAGTAGGGGGTAACCCCCTTGAAGCAATCTACATTGTAGTTTTTTTGCATCTGTCCCGCTTGCGCCAAATCGCTGAGCATCCAATAGGGATGCCTGGCGCTTTGGCCAATCAGGAAACAGGCCTCACTGACCTGCCTCCAGATTTGCGGGGAGGCAATGTGGTGTGAAAATAGCGAATATTCATTCGCTATGGTCACACAATTGGGTGGGATCAGGGGCCATTCTCTGCACCCGAGCCCACCCTTTTTTGAAGCCTATTAGAGCCCCTGGCTCTAATCAGGTGCTTCAAAAAAATACACCCCCTCCTGCGATGTGTCCGGCATCCTGAAAGGGGCCGGGCGCATGGATAGGGAGGCGGCAGCAGGGATAGGGGGGGTGGCACCCGTGCGCCCACAATGCACGGGCCACTACTGCAGATTACTGTGTAAATGACACTGGCAGGAAAGGGGTTAAGCACTAGGGGGGGATCAAGGGGTTAAGTGTTTCCTAGGGAGTGATTCTAACTGTGGGGGGATAGGCTACCACTGACATGACAGCGATCACTGCTCCCGATGACAGGGAGCAGTAGATCCCTGTCATGTCACTAGGCAGAACGGGGAAATGGCTTGTATACATAGCTCCGTGACTTACGCTCGGGACACCAGCGGACATCGAGTCCGCGGGACCCGCATGCACGGTCACGCTGTACGTGGCGGGCGCGCACCCACTAGCCCCACCAATTAAAGGGGACGTACAGGTACACCCATTTGCCCACCGCTGCCATTGTGCCAACATATATCGGCGCGCAGCGGTCGGCAAGTGGTTAATAAAGGAATTGTCAAAAACTGGCTATTGTGGTTTTTACATTTGACACATTGTTTGGTGAATGGGTAGGGGTACAATGTACCCCATATCCATTTACATGGGGGGGGGCGGGATCTGGGGGCCTGTTAAAGGGGGCTTCCAGATTCCGATAAGCCCCACTACCGCAGACCCCGAAAACCAATGGCCAGGGTTGTCGGGAAGAGGCTCTAGTCCCCATCGGCATGGGGACAAGGTACTTGGGGGGGACCCCTAAGCACCCTCCCCTTGTTGAGGGTATGTGGCGTGGTATGGTTCGGAGGGCGCCCCCCCCCATTTCCGGTCCTCCAGGCTGCATTTCTTTAACTGACAATTGCGCGGTCATGCGCTGCTGTACCCAAACAAAACTTATGTACTTTTTTTGTCATAAATATAGCTTTCTTTTGGTGGTATTTGATCACCTCTGTGGTTTTTATTTTTTATAAACAAAAAAAGAGCAACAATTTTGAAAAAAAAATAACAATATTTTTTACTTTTTGCTATAATAAATATCCCCAAAAATGTTTTTAAAAAACAAATTTCTTCATAAGTTGAGGCCAATATGTATTCTTCTACATATTTTTGGTAAAAAAATTGTATAAGCGTATATTGATTGGTTTGCGCAAAAGTTATAGCATCTACAAAACAGGGAATAGATTTATGCCTTTCTTATGGCATTTGTATTATTTATTTTTTTTACTAGTAATGGCAGCGATCTGCGATTTTTAGTGGGACTGCGACATTGCGGCAGTTCGCACACTTTTTACACTTTTTTGGGACCATTGACACTTATACAGCGATCAGAGATATAAAAATGCACTGATTACTGTGTAAATGTCACTGGAAGGGAAGGGGTTAGTACTAGGGGGCGATCAAGGATTAAATGTGTTCCCTGGGTGTGTTTCTAACTGTGAGGGCATGTGACTGACTAGAGGATGAGCCAGATTGTTGTTCCTACTTAGTAGGAACACACAATCTGTTTCTCCTCCCCTGTCAGAACAGAACAAATCCCCATTCTGGCTGTCGTTCCCGCAATCGCAGGTGGGCGGCGACGATCTTGCCCATGGACCAAGCACGCGTGCGTGCCTCCGGCGCACACACGAATGCTATGGCTCTTAAAGGAGCCACCGTACATATACAGCGATTCGCGCAGGAGAGCCATCCTGCCACCATATATGTACTGGAGCCGGTCGGGAAGTGGTTAAAATCACTGCTCCTAAAAACTTTTTTTGCATTGTTACATGTCCCCTACCCGGGCCCCATACACTTTTTATGGCAATAACTTGAATATAAGCCTTTAAAATTAGGACTTTTGATTTTCACGTTTGTGTTCCATAGACTTTACTAGGATTTGCATGTTCACTCAAGCTTTTTGCCTATTCTGGTGCAAACCAAACCTGGGGGGTGATGGGTATTCGGCCCATCTCTAATCACCAGGTATCATTAAATGAATGTAAAAAACAGACCAAAGCTTGTGAAGTATAAAAGCACACTTTAATATAAATATTACAAATTGCAGTCACAATTGTAACAAATACAGACTATCATTACGGGATCGATCCGAACCTAGGTTTGAACCTACAAACACCCAAACTTTTGCCCGTTCAGGCACTGTTTGGCAAAAGCCAAATTTCATATATAGAGTCAATATTTCTACTGTTTCCCTATATGCCAGTTTCCATCTGCCAATGGTTGGCCCCTGCTCTGGCCTTGATGACGTCAGGGCCCTATACTGGTGGAGCGTGTGGTTACAGAAGCTGCAAGGACCAATCTAGCTGTAGGGAGGAGTTACTTTTATTGTTTTCCTAGGCATAAATGAGCGATTAACCCTTGCAATTATTTATTTGCCCTGGGTTGGGGTTTAATGCTATTGACAGACTACATCATATATGTAGTTTCTTATTTTGCCATAGTTACACTATAAGTTCTTAATGTATGTTCAAGCATAAGTGATTACTATCTGTAGCAGTTTATTAACTCCTGTGAAACAGTAAAAATGAAGGCAATGTGACTAAAATTGTATCTGCGATGACTGTTTCATGCACCCGTTTCCTGTATCAGAGTCAGAATTTCACAACCACACGCCACCTATGAAACCACCTTTATAGCAAAGCAACCAGAACCATTACTGTTACAAAAAGAGTTCCTACATACTAGATCATTGTTTCCTAAATTTGATGAGACCAGAACCCAGTAAATTCTTCCAAAATTTTCCATGCCATAACAGTAAAAAAAAAAAAAATGTTTATACTCATACAATATAAGCATAAAAAAGCTAAATATGTAGAAACACACTGGAAACTGGAGCATGGACGCCATGGGGGTTATTTACTAAAGAAAAATCCACTTTGCACTGAAAGTGCACTTGGAAGTGCAGTCGCTGTAGATCCGAGGGGGACATGCAAGAAAAAAAAAAAATGCATCTTAGCTTGCACATGATTGGATGATAAAATCAGCAGAGCTTCCACTCATTTAAGATCTACCCCTCAGGTTTAGAGTGACTGCACTTCCAAGTGCACTTTCGGTGCAAAGTGGATTTGCCTTTCTTAAATAACCCCCCATGTGTTGCCGCCAGTGATGTAAGGAACGCGATTAAAGTAAACGGCGTTACATAACGCCGTTACTTTAGAGGGTAACGAGTAATCTAACTGATTACTCTTCCCCTCGCGGTAACGTCGTTCCCATTACTGGGGCGGCGTTACCGCAATTACTCGCCTCAATCCGCGGAGCCGTCCGCGGCCTCGGCCTTAGGAAAGGCCGCGGCTTCGGCCTAGCTCCGGAGCGGCGGCCATCTTGGTGCACCCGTCGGCCGTTTACAATGTGATTGCTCCGTCAAATGACGGAGCGATCACTTGTAAACAAACCGGCGTCAAGATGACGCCGGTTCCTCTCTCCCCTCTGTGTACAGATCTGTACAGTGGAGGGGAGATGGATGCCAGCACATACCCTGCCAATACTCTGCAATACCAGGTAATACTCTGCCAATACCCTGCCAATACCCTGCAATACCAGCCAATACTCTGCCAATACTCTGCCAATAATCTGCCAATACCCTGCCAATACCCTGCCAATACTCTGCCAATACCCTGCCAATACCCTGCCAATACCCTGCCAATACTCTGCCAATACCCTGCCAATACTCTGCCAATACCCTGCCAATACTCTGCCAATACCCTGCCAATACCCTGCCAATACCCTGCCAATACCCTGCCAATACTCTGCCAATACCCTGCCAATACCCTGCCAATACCCTGCCAACACTCTGCCAACACTCTGCCAACACTCTGCCAATACTCTGCCAATACTCTGCCAATACTCTGCAACACCCTGCCATACCCAGCCATACTCTGCCATACTCTGCAATACCCCGTAATACCCATCCATACTCTGCAATACTCTGCCATACCCAGCCATACTCTGCAATACCCCGTAATACCCAGCCATACTCTGCAATACTCTGTAATACCCAGCCATACTCTGCAATACTCGGTAATACCCAGCCATACTCTGCAATACTCGGTAATACCCAGCCATACTCTGCAATACTCGGTAATACCCAGCCATACTCTGCAATACTCGGTAATACCCAGCCATACTCTGCAATACTCTGCAACACCCTGCCAATACTCTGCAACACCCTGCCAATACTCTGCAACACCCTGCCAATACTCTGCCATGCTCTGCAATACTCGGTAATACCCAGCCATACACGGCAATACACGGTAATACCCAGCCATACTTGGCGATACCCAGCCGTACCCAGCCAATATTACAGTTGAGGAGATGACGTGGATATTACAGTGGGGGCTTTATGGTGGTGGAATTTTTACAGGTTTTTGCAAATTCAATTATTATTTGCTGATCCGAAAAATGATCCGATCTGTGACTCTGATCCAAGCAACGATCCGATCCGTGAGTTTGGGGGGGACAGATGTACAGAGGGGGAACAGATATATGTGTGTGTGTGGGGGGGGGGAACAGACGTGTAGTGGGGTACAGAGGGGGAACAGATATACATGTGTGGGGGGGACAGATGTGTAGTGGGGTACAGAGGAGGAACAGATATATGTGTTGGGGGGGAACAGACGTGCAGAGGGGAAATAGACGTGCAGGGGGTAACGCACCCCTTGCTTACAGTAATACTAGACCCGTCCCTAAGAATATAAAAAAAAAAATCACAGTTACTTTTCTGAGTAACTAAGTACTGAGTAACTGAGTTACTAACTCAATTACTTTTTTGGGAGAAGTAATTTGTAACGTAACTAATTACTTTTTTAAAGTAAGATGACCAACACTGGTTGCCGCACACATTCGTTCTTAGTATGTATTGGTCGTCTTAACGCATTCATTGAAATACGTTTTGATGTCTTTACATTTGCTTAAATGGAAAACGCATAAAGCAAAAGTACATAGGTAGGAATTCAGCCTAATAGGTGTGAGTTTAGCTAACACTTTCTTATTGTTTCTGTGACAGACCTAGCCGGGACACGGGCTTTTTGAGAGGACTACATGCTAGCCTCCTGCCAGCTGATCACGGGCCCCCCAAAATACACTCTCTGTATATGCATTTGGCATTAGAAATAGACTAGCATCTGACACCTTGTGTCCCATTCAATGTCATGAACTCAAGATGTTAATTGAGTTAGTTGATCCCATTGTCCTCTGCACAATGCAGGAGACGCTCCGTCTGTTACTGGTGGTCTCCTGCTATTGTGATGAGATGTCTTGTGGTGGTAATTATGTTAATTTATAATCAACTGTGTTTAGCTCGGTGACCACAAGTCTGGCCTGTAGTGAAATCCTGAGTCACATCGGCTGCTTAAAGGAATTAGCTAATTAGTTTATGTTAAGTTGTTACAAGTGTATTGTTAGAATAATATGAGCAGGAGGGGGGATCTCCTCTTCTACTGTATATAAATGTCATCTTTGTAATAAATCTTCAGTCCATGTTTTAGCAACTAAGCAAGTGTTGTCTCGTTTGGTGCTTGGGAGCGGTTGGAATATCTTATACCTATATCCAGACTGGAAGCAAGTGATATATGACGAACGCACTCAAGAGGAGTGTAGGGACGTTCCGTCACATTGTTGGCAAGCAGTGGGATTGTGCTTCCTGCAGTCTGGGACATCCAAACCTCCACCTGGATCCAAGGTCCGGATAGCAGGAGAGGAGGAGAGGTACAGATACCAGCCGCCATGGAAGAGGAATTCAGGAGGAGGTTGCGAGAGATGCAGCTACAGCACAGAGGACCAGTATCAGAGCAGGTCCTGCTGGGATGGTTTGATTCTATTCGCTGCGAACTCTGGAAGGAAGCGCTAGCCCGTGAGCAGCGTCACCAGGGAAAAGTTCTCCCCTCCATCCAGGAAAGGTACTGGTCGCAGTATGGATTGCGGGTGCTGTTTTTTGGAGAAAAACCGCACAAGGAGCAGACAGCTGAATTAAGCAGGCTGGTCTGGGCAGAGATGAAGCTGGATGAGAGTTACAGAGCCCTCCGGTGGCATGTATCCCAAGCATGCCCTTGGATAGCAGATGACAGCCCAACGGAAGGCTTAAGCTACGGCGGCCTGGGACTGTTGTATGTGAAGCTGACAGGGGACTCTAACTTTGGGAGTGATTTGGAGTGGCGGTTGGATGAAATCATGGATTTCAGAAAAGGGCTACTGAACGTCTCGGAAGTGCACTGGGCACTGGAAGATTTGGAGTTTCTGGCCGATCAGGAATGGGAGCTGGAGATCGCCTACAGACGTCTCCTAGACTCTGCTCAGTGCCAGGGCTGGGCTCCCTTTGCCTGGGACTATAAGGAAATGCCAGTGGACAACTCTGAAATCCTGTCTGAAGAGTCAGCAATGTGGCAGAGTAACAGTGTGCTTTGCCAACCTGCCCCTGCAGCTATGGACGCGGAGGTCTTATGGCGGATGCAGCAAGTGCTGACTGACCTTGATGATCCTGTTTCTGCATGGGATGATCTTGGATGGAGGAATGTGCCTGTCCAGCAGCATGCCAGGGAATCGGCAGTGGAAAATCTGGAAATTGCCACCCCAGAAACTGAAGTGCTGACAACCGGCCAGAGCTCTGCCAACCTCTGCTCAGCACTGATAGCATCTTCTAGGTTCCACGGACAGATGGTGAACCTCTATCCCCAGACACCAGTTACAGAGACAGGGGATTTAATAGACTTTTCCGCTGAGGAAAAACAGCCTGATGAGCCTCCATCAGAAGAGCTGGTATTAGGGCCAAACTTCATTGAGCTCTGCCCAGCACCAACAGCAGTATCTGTGGAGTTCCAGGAAGCCGGGGCAGTTGGCCCCTCTCTCCGGCAACAAGCTGATGTAGTGAAGCTGCTACTCCCAGCTGAATCACTGGCAACATGGCAGAGCACCGCTGGCCTCTGCCTAGCACCTACAGTGTCTCTACAGCTTCAAGAAGCTGGGGCGATCGGTCACACTGTCCAGCAGCAGACGGCGCCCCAGAATGATGACACCAACCCAGCTAAAGTGCTGGCAACCGGACAGAGGGTCCAAGACCTCTGCCCCACACTTGTGGCAGTTCTGGAGGCCCAGGGTGAGGAGGTGGTGGTCACTCCCGAGCAGCAGCTCAGGACCCAAGGAGAGGATGCAATCTGCACTTCACAACTGCAGCTTGAGCTGATATCGGTGGATGGGACTTCAGTCCCCACTTGTATACCCCAGGGATGCTGGGCTGTCGGCCCAGATCCCCAACAGCATGATGGAGTGAGCCCAGTCACCCTATCTTCTCTCCAGCGGCTGAAAAGACTCCAGGGAGAAGGGCCAGTCCAGGCCTCTCCCCAGCGGCAGATATGTTCTATGAGAGAGGCAGAGGTTGGCTGGGTGAGTAGTGCTCTGTTTGAAACAATTTGTTTGGGGTACTGTGTGGGTACCAGCATTAGAGGACTGGAACTATGGACTAACTTCGGAGTCAACCCGTCTGGGGTCTCCTCCTGTGTTAGTCTCCTGCCGAAAGGGGAGAAATGTGACAGACCTAGCCGGGACACGGGCTTTTTGAGAGGACTACATGCTAGCCTCCTGCCAGCTGATCACGGGCCCCCCAAAATACACTCTCTGTATATGCATTTGGCATTAGAAATAGACTAGCATCTGACACCTTGTGTCCCATTCAATGTCATGAACTCAAGATGTTAATTGAGTTAGTTGATCCCATTGTCCTCTGCACAATGCAGGAGACGCTCCGTCTGTTACTGGTGGTCTCCTGCTATTGTGATGAGATGTCTTGTGGTGGTAATTATGTTAATTTATAATCAACTGTGTTTAGCTCGGTGACCACAAGTCTGGCCTATAGTGAAATCCTGAGTCACATCGGCTGCTTAAAGGAATTAGCTAATTAGTTTATGTTAAGTTGTTACAAGTGTATCGTTAGAATAATATGAGCAGGAGGGGGGATCTCCTCTTCTACTGTATATAAATGTCATCTTTGTAATAAATCTTCAGTCCATGTTTTAGCAACTAAGCAAGTGTTGTCTCGTTTGGTGCTTGGGAGCGGTTGGAATATCTTATACCTATATCCAGACTGGAAGCAAGTGATATATGACGAACGCACTCAAGAGGAGTGTAGGGACGTTCCGTCACAGTTTCCATGAAAAAAAAATGGCCACACACAATCTAGTAATATTCCAAACATAATAAAATGACTGCATAACAGGTAAATGATAGTGTGGGGACAATATACAGTGACAGCCAGCAGTACCTCCCTATGTCCTCTCAGTAGGGTTGCCACCTGTCCGGGATTTACCTGGACAGTTCGTGTTTTGAATCATGTGTCTGGGTCTAAGACCTCCTGAAACCCGGACACAATATTCATAATGGAAACCCAGACACAATATTCATAATAGACTGTGGCTCCCCAAGTAACCGAGTACCACAACCGCCGTGTGCATAGGGGTGTGCACATGACCCATTCCCATACATAGACAGGAGAGGAGAGAGGGCTTTATCTGCTCCTCCTCCTCCCACCTCTACTACTTTGCTGCCCACGCACACTCCAATCCCCAGTGTTCTGGTCCTCTGGAAGTGATGTGTGGGCTGGACATCTGAAGTTCAGAAACCGGCAGATACATTGTGGATGAAAGGTGTCAATACCTGAGCCTCCATTCTTGGGTGAGTGAGCTCACCATCCAATGTCTGTGACTGAAGTCCCCCCCCCCCCCCCACTCTCCTTTCTATCTCTTGCCTCCGAGCGAGTGAATACACTAAGGTAAGAGGGACTCAGATGTAAGGGATGCCCTGTGGACTCTGATTGAAGGGGATATTTGGGAACCCTGATTTAAGGGGAAATGGTGGAAACTCTGATGTAAGTGGGAGGTTTGGTGAGCAGAAACCCCCTTACATCAGAGTTCCCCTTTACATCAGAGTCCACAGCATTCCCCCTTAAAAAAAAAAAAAAATAGCTGCTAGCCGCTAAAGTGTTTGGGTTTGGCTTGAAGAAAAGGTGGCAATCCTACCTCTCACACTCCTGTCAGTTTGGCACCCTGTACTCATTACACCTTTCAATGTGCTTGCAGAAGCGATGTCCAGTTTTTAGAGCTAACAGCCAGGAGAGAGCACTGATCCAGCATGTACTGTATGGCTAACCTCACTTACTGATGGGCAAACTGGCACAGTGAAGAGATAGCCTCATCACATCATTTCTTGCCTGCTGGGGTGGGCAGAAACAGGGATCTGTTATTGGGTATTATTAGTGGTAGCCCTCTACCTAAAGGAATACAAAGTCCATCTTCCAACTCTGTATTTTGTATTGTTTACATAACCTAACATTGCATGATACTTTCAAACACGTTACTCTTGATATATTGTATGGTGCCTTATTCAGACCTATGTCTTCTTTGCAAGTTTGTACCTCTTTGTGTTTTTTAAAAAATGATAAAAACCACTGAAACAAAAAAAAAATAGTCTGTCTTTCTGTAAGCGGGTGGCTAAATTAGTTCTCCATATGCCGCGTACACACGACCGGTTTTGCGACGGAATTCCGCTAAAGCTGTCTTGCATACACACGGTCACAACAAAATTTCCGACCGTCCAGAACGTGGTGACGTACAACACGTACGCTGGGACTAGAAAACGGAAGTTCAATAGCCAGTAGCCAATAGCTTCCGTCTCGTACTTGCTTCAGAGCATGCATGATTTTTGGTGCGTCGGAACAGCTTACAGATGAGCGTTTTTTCCGCTCAAAATTTTTTACGTCGGAAAAATATAGAACATGTTCTCTATCTAAGTCCGTCTGAATTTTCGACAGAAAAAGTATACACACGGTTGGAATATCTGATGAAAAGCTCCCATCTGACTTTTTCTGTCGGAATGTCCTACCGTGTGTATGCCGCAATAGTCTCACTATGTGTAGGATGTAAGAACATAGTTACCCTCTTTTGCTCGCTCCCAAGATGGACTATGGGATTTGTAGCGTGCATAGAGCAGTGCAAATGAACACAACTAATGTACACTGCATGATCCAAACAAACAGTGAGTGAGAACAGGAAAGGTTTAGGTGCTCACAGAGGATGTTACAGTAAGAAACATTTTAACCCCTTCCCGACCACCTATAGCAGATGCAGGTCAGCTCTATAGCGCGACATGACGTACCTGTACGCCATTTCATGCAATAGACACTGGGGGCACACGCCGCCAGAGGCATGCGTGCTGATTGGACAGAGATGGGGGGGGGGGGGGCGATCAGCAGGTCTGGCAGACCTGATGTCTGCTGGCCACCCGTGATCATTCCCCAGAGTGGCAGAACAGCAATCTGCCTATGTAAACAAGGCAGATCACTGTTCTGACACGGAAGAAGATAGAGATCTTATGTTCCTGCTAAACATATTTAACCCTTTGATCGTCCCTGATGTTAACATCTTCCCTGCCAGTGTCATTAGTACAGTAACCGTGCATATTTTTAGCACTCATCACTGTAATGATGTCACTGGTTCCCAAAAAAGTGTCAGTTAGGTGTCCGATTTGTCCGCCGCAATGTTGCAGTCGCCACCACTACTAGTAATAAGTACTAGTAATAAATAAATAAATTAATTAATTAATTAAAATGCCATAAAAATATCCCATAGTTCGTAGCCGCTTTACCTTTTGCCCAAATCAATCACTATACGCTTATTAGGATTTTTTCTACCAAAAATATTTAGCAGAATACATATTGGCCTAAATTGATGAAGAAATTAGATTTTTTTAAAAATTTTATTGGATGTGTTTTATTGCAGAAAGTAATATTATATATATATATATATATATATATATATATATATATATATATATATATATATATATATATATATATATATATATATATATATAATTGTTTTGTTTATAGTGCAGTGGTGATCAAATACCACAAAAAGAAAGCTCTATTTGTGGAAAAAAAAACGACATAAATTGTATTTGGGTACAGCGTCGCATGACAGCGCAATTATCAGTTAAAGTAACGCAGTGCCGTATCGCAAAAAAATGGCCTGGTCATTAAGGGGGTAAAACCTTCCAGGGCTGAAGTTGTTAATGAAAAAATATTACAGGGCTATTAGGTAGTGGATATGTATGGATTATGTTTGCAGAATAAGGATATTGTTTTGTGTCACTTTAGGCCCAAATAAATGGGGGCAGGTGGTGGCCACTTAACAAGGCTCTGAGAACCTAGTAAATACCGGTAAGTGCCTTGTAGCCTGGCCAATGTACTAGAAAAAAGACACTCCATGGCAAAATGACAGCCGGCAGCGGTTTAATTTTTGTGACTGAACATAATATGATGTCCTTCACAACATGCTGGTCGTGCGTGCCCTCGGGGGTACGCAGTGTGGCAATCGGTGGTGAGGTGTGTCGCTCGGACACACCGCATCTCCAATCATGGTAAAAAGTCTATGACGTAGGCTCTTTACAATGTGATCAGCTGTTTCCAATCAGTGTAAATAGAAAGTGCTGGTTATCAGCATTCCTCTACTTACCCGCTATCAGCCCATGAGTGGCTTTCCTGACGGGGGGGTTTGTGCTGATAATCAGTGCAATGATTATCTGTGCAGCCCCATCAATGATGCTCGCCAGTGCCCACCAGTTTCCACCAGTGATGCTTACCAGTGCGCATCAGTACTGTACTGCTTTTCAGGACCCATCAGTGATTCCTGTCAGTGTCTCCTCATCAGTGCTGCCTATAAGCGCCCATCAGTGCCGTCCATCTGTGCCCATCAGTGCCACCTATCAGTGCCCATCATTGCCGCCTATCAGTACCCATAAAGGCTGTCCATCAATGCCGCCTATAGGTGCCCATCGGTGTTGCATTTTAGTGTCTGCTCATCAGCGCCACCCCATAAGTGCGCCCTCATCAGTGCCCATCAGTGCCGCCTCATAAGCACATATTAGTGAAGTAGAAAAATTACTTATTTACCAAATATTATAACAGAAACAAAGAAAACTTTTTTTTTTTGTTTAGCAAAAAATAAAAAACGTAAATACCACCAAAAGAAAGCTCTATCTGTCTCAAAAAAATTATAAAAATTTAATTTGGGTACAGCATTGCATGACCGCGCAATTGTCATTCAAAATGAGACAGTGCTGAAAGCTGAAAATTCAGCTGGGCAGGAAGTGGGTAAAAGTGCCCGGTATTGAAGTGGTTAAGAAATAATTGAAGCACCTCATATGATACAATTATGATATATAAGTTTAAACTCAGTATTGCTCTGCGCACTCCTTCCAGTCTAACATGTCCAGTTCAGTGTTGGGAGTCATGTTTATGGTTTCTGCTAGGTGGCAGCACAGTGCAAAAAGAAGACAGCCTGCAAAGAAAATGTATGGCATTAATGAATTAATGAATTTTTTTAGTGATGCTACGGATTGCAATATGTTTTTTTAGTACTCACCTGTTCCTGTTCCCCGAGTCATTGCTGCCGGTTTTCGTCCTGTAAAAAAAAAGAAAAATCATTAGTCCTGCTGGGGGCCATCTTGCCTGTGGGCATGTGAAACCCCACAGGCACTTTAGATGGCCCAGCATGCACCGCCGTTACTGCGCCGAGCTTGCGCGTGCGCAGTAACGGCAAAGTGCAGCTCACGTTCTCCGAAATCTCGCGAGATGTCGGCACATCTGCCGACATCTCGCGAGATTTCGGAAGATGCCCGCACTGACTCCTGGGATCAATGACACCAGGAGACAGTGCGGCGTGACGAGGATCCCCGCACAGACCCCGCCCACCCCCGAAGAGACAGAAGACAGGAAGTCATCGATTACAAGGTAAGTAAAAAAAAAATTTAAAAAAACACATTTCATTTAGTACTCTTTGCCTGATTTGGAAGGCAAAGAGATTTACTAAATGAAATGTGTACAGAACCGCTTTAAATACACATCATTCTGTTAACTGGTAAAGACATTTTCTATTCTTTCTTTCTTTACTTTCTTTCCCAGAAATCTATTTTTTTTTTTTAATCTTGGATTACTCCAGCATGTAATGTGCCTCTTGAAAAGCTCCAGTCAAAAAGAAAAGAAAACATTGTTGTGACCACGCCTGTAATATGTAATGAAATCTGTTTCCTATTACATTACATTTCTCTCACTGTCCTCCAAGAAATATCATGTTTTACATTAGGTGTGAGACTTTCAAATCCAAACCTGTAGCTGGATTTCAGTGACGTCTCAACCTAGTCTTCGGATACAGTCTTCAGTTTCTTAATACGATTATGGACTTTCATATGTGTTCTTGTTTTTTAAACATATCATTGCACTGTTGTCCATTTAAACCAAATTGGTTCACAGAACATAGTGCAAACTGTGGAACGCCTATGAGATCCGATTCCAGTGCGGACCAAAAAAGGGTCCTGCACCATTTTGGTGCAAATTAGCCATACAAACTGTATTGCTGAATTCGCATCGCATGTGATGTGCACAGCAATGCAGTGCGAATTACATGTGATGTTTGGCATTGCATATAAGTGAAACCCGCTTAGAACAAAGGTGATTACAGCATAATGTTCAAATCTTGTCAGCACAATGTATATCATCATATAGTTACATAGTTAGTCCATCAAGTTCAACCAAAAAAATAATTAATACCATCCCATATATACAAACCTACACCCACACCCATTATGTAGGCTCATATGTATGGAATATTTCTCTAGATAAAAAAAATACTTTTTCATCATTTTTTTATTATTAAACAGCTGTCCAGAAGATAAGATTTATACATGTTTTTTTTTATCAAGGACATAGATACAATGTAGGACACCTAATTGTGTATTAAACCAGTGAAGAAGGCAGTTACTATCACTATATTTCAACTTCCTGTCACTGGTTACCACAAAAAGAAAAACAGTCATTGTTTCCCTGCCTGGGTCCTCCAGATAGAGATGTCTCATAGCTAGAAAAAGAGAGCATCTGTTCTGATCATGATAACTAAGAGCTGTTCCCATCCATACAAGACCTATAAAGATATGTCACCAACTCCTGTCTTTGAAATCTTACGGGACCAGAAACTTCCTTCCTCGCATTAGCTGCTTTGATACTCTAAGAAAACATTGCCACTTGACCACAGGAAATATCGGCTACTTATTGGCTAAGTGGATAATCAGGCTACAGGGGGATACATCACCACTATCTGGATGTAATATATAAAGGAGAAAATACCTTATGTCCTCTTTTGCTGAGTTGTAACTCATAATATAAGACCTTTTTAAAGAAAAACAAATGTAGAAAGGCATCTGCAAAGCTTGCTATGGGTGGAAATATACATATATACATTTCAGCATGTCATTGATAGACTTCTAGCTGCACTTTGGATACATTGCTTTCGTTACCTGTTATTTTTGAAAGAAGAAGTATCAGTTCAATTTTTATTATTGTGTTCTGTTCCCCAGGGAACAAATGTAGTTCTTTGCCTCATCTTCCTATATACTGTTTAAGGCTAGCTGTGAGGTTGGACAGAGTACCCCTCCTACCTCCACAGCCACCCAACGACGCAGCTAACAAGGAGACAGCTGCTTTGACAGATGGCACTTTTCACTGTCTTCAACACTTGACCAAAACAAGGAATGCAGGGAAGGGGGCCTGTCAGTTAAACTGTTTCAGAAAAGTGAACAAGTGCTTTGAGATGGAGAAAAGTGGGTTTTGTCAAAGTACTGTCTACTTATTAGCTGCGTTGTCAGACAGCCATGTTGGGAGATTGGGTGCCCTATCCGACCCTAAAACTATGCTTGGACAGCACATAGGAAAATGGGCAGAGAACTACATCTGCATTGTCCCCTGGGAAATAGAACACATTAATAAATATTAAAGTGAGACCTCTTCTTTAAGTTATCTCCCTGTACAGAACAGGGGATTTTTTTCTGAAATATGATGACCCTACTGTAGACTTTTTTCTCTATTAAATACCTTCACCAGTGCCAAAGTCCAAGCACATCAAAGAGCATCAGGAAATTCAGTGGTTAAGACTTATATTAGGAAAGTCCCCTTGAATCTCAGGGAAAGGTAGACTGGAAGCCTTGTAGGATTTTAGATACAACTCTCCCTGTTTCATTATGTGGCAACAACAGGCCAGGGATGTGGGGAATGGATGGGACAAGGTGTCCCCATGCAGGGTGCTTTGGCAGGGCAGCTGAAAAGGTACCCACCCCATTCTGGGGGCATGTGGCCTGGTATGGTTCAGGAGGATGTATACTCGTCGCCTCCCCCTCCTTTCTCCTGACCAACCAGGCTGCATGCATAAGGGTCTGGCATGGCTTTTGGGTTGCAACCCATGCTTTTTTTTTTTTTGCTAGACTAGACTAATCCACAGGTGTCTATTCAGTGTGCCGATTTGACAGACTAATGAATTATCTCTACCACTGGTCTTTATGATGGTTGTTTTCAAGATTTGCCTCACCTACAGCTTTTTTGTTTTGTATTCCACACCAGATGTTCTGATTGCCTGCTGGATTTTCAGTTGACGTTCTAATCACTTACTCTTACACCTACACTTAACTTACACTAATGCCGCGTACACACAATCGGAAATTCTGCCAACAAGAGTCCGAAGAGAGCTTTTGGTCGGAAAATACGACCGTGTGCATGCTCCATCAGACTTTTACTGGCGGAATTCCAGCCAGCAAAAGATTGAGAGCAGATTCTCAATGTTTTGGTCAGAAATAGTTTTGATTGCAAATTCCGATTGTCTGTCTGTACCAATGCCGACGCGCAATGCTCGGAAGCATTGAACTTTATTTTCTCGGCTCATCGTAGTGTTGTACGTCATTGGGTTCTTGACGGTCGAAAGTTCAGAGAACTTTTGTGTGACCGTGTGTATGCAAGCCAAACTTGAGCAGAATTCCGTCGGAAAAACCATCCAAGATATTTCAGACGGAAATTCCGCTCGTGTGTACAGGGCATTAGAGTTGGGCAAACAGTTCAAGCAAAAGTTCGACCCGAACATCGCCTGTTCGCCTGTTGAGCGAACACCCGAATTTGCGGGGCGTGCTGCACAGTAAATTCTAGGGCCCTAATTGGATGAAGCGATGCACCAGACTGGACATTGCCCAGTCAGGGCACAGAGCACAGTCTGAGACATGATTGCCCCTTTTTTTAAATTGTCGGCCGCAGTTTTTCTGACTGAGACGCTGTTGTTCCCCCTTTTTATTTTTTTTCGTTTTTTTTTATAGTATTTACATTTCTGTCAGAGGCAGTCCTCAATTTAAAGTGCAGCAAACACCACTTTTCATTTGAATAAAGTGCATCCAATTACACTTTTCCCAGTCTATTCAATTTGGGTAATAAGCCCCCCATCCCCATCATATCTGAGAGGCCAACAAGGAGAGGCAGACATTCCCATGCCACCAGGAGGGGGCCAGCAGCGTCTGTGTCCACAGGCAAAAGTGGACGTGGTTCGTCCTCAGGTAGGGCACGTTTTTCTCTATTAAGTGATGTTGCCTATGCTATCCAGCCACAGCATGCAGAGGAGGTGATGGACTGGCTTAATAAACCATCCTCATCATCCTCTATCACCCAAGCTGAGACTAGTGCGCTGTCCACCGCAGCTGCCAGAGCGGCTTATTCTGCCTCCTTGTCCACAGCTACGCCTGCCATAGCCCCAGCATCATGCATTGAGGATTCAGCTGAATTATTTGAGCACAGCATCAGCCACTTACTTCTTGAGCATGCACAGGCATTGCTTGATTCTGATGTTGGTTCTGAGGTTAAGGAAGGGAGTAACATGAGCCTACAGAGAAGGGAGAACACTAATAATCAACAAATTGGCAGTCATTTTCCCCCAGCCGCAGTGTATTGCCAAGTTGGCTCCAGTGATGATGAGGATGGAGGGGATGATGATGAGGTCACTGATGCAACTTGGGTGCTGGATAGAGCAGAGGAGGAAAGTGAGGGGAAGGCAAAACCCCAACGAGGCAGGATGTCCTCCAGAGGCAGCCATCATGGAACAGTAGAGAGGAGCCACCCTATTCCATCAGATTGTGGAGCTGTTGTCACCTGACTCACTTCCCACAGCTCAGCTGTGTGGGCCTTTTTTATCACATGTGTAACTGATCGCACTGTTGCAATTTGCAATCTCTGCCACAAGCAGATCAAAAACCACCAGCCACTCGGCCCTTTGGCAAGAGCATCTGAAAGGCACACAAAAGCATGTCTACCCCCGCTATATCTTGTGACCTCTCAGCAGCCTCCACTGACAGGGATGATGGTATAGCAAAGGGTGTCACAGGTCCTTGCAACACGTCTGCCAGCAACAAACTACCAGCTGTAGAGTATAGCAGACAAAATTCTCTGTCTCAGGTGGTGCAAAGAAAAAAAAATACACTCCCTGCCACCAACATGCCCAGCATCTAAATTCCAGCTTGTCCAACTTGCTGGTTTACAACTCCTGCCTTTCTGTCTGGTGGATTCTGCCCTCTTCCGTGAATTTGCAGAATGTGCTGTACCACAATGGCAGGTTCTCAGTCGATATTTCATTGCACGTAAGGCTATTCCAGCTCTGTAGCATCACATGAAAGGCAATGTTTTAGCATCAATGGGCAAGGCAGTCAGCAGCAAGGTCCACCTTACTGCTGACTCGTGGTCCAGCAAGCATGGTCAGGGACGATATGTTTCTTTCACAGCACACTGGGTAATTCTGCTTGCAAGTAGGACACGGCTCAGTGCTGGAGCTTGTTTTGCCGCCATGTCTCCATACAGCTGGTGGTGATGATGCAAGATCTGTCAGCTCCATCCCCTCCTCCTCCTCCATGCCCTCCTCTGCTGAATCGTCCTATGAACCACCCTAAGCATTCAAAGAGCTATTCAACGAGTCAGGCTAAAAGATTCTATGCAGTGCTTCAGCTGGTCTGTCTAGGGGACAGCAACCACACCAAAGCAGAGATTATTTCGGTTCTGCATGGGCAGGCCCAGAGGTGGTTCACACCACAGAAGCTTGAGCCAGGAATGGTTTTGTACGATAATGGCACTAACCTTCTGTCCACCCTTCTACAGGGAAAGTTGACACATGTGCCATGCCTGGTGGTGCAGCGTTTCGTTACCACTTGCCAACCATCCGCCACAGTTGTACTGCGGCAGAATGGCACGGCTGGGCGAAAACGATGTTATGTAACATTGCTTTGCCCTGTGGTCACTAGGGGGCGCGTGTGAGCTGCCGGAGGCGCGCGTGCCCCCTGCTCGCCCACAGAGCCGATGTACGTGCTTGGCGGTCGTGATCACCGCCGGGGCACCCGCGTTCGCTCGGGGGACACAGGGAATCAGGAACTGTGTGTAAACACACAGTTTCCTGAGGGGAGAACAGACAGATCGTCTGTTCATACAGAGTATGAACAGTGATCTGTCATCTCCCCTGCATAGTCCCATCCCCCTTCAGTTAGAACACACACTAGGACACACTTAACCCCTTCACTGCCCCCTAGTGATTAACCCCTTCACTGCCAGTGACATTTTTACAGTAAGCAATGCAATTTTATAGCACTGATCGCTGTAAAAATGCCAATGGTCCCAAAAATGTGTCAAAATTGTCCGACATGTCTGCCATAATGTCGCAGTCCTGATAAAAATCACAGATCTACGCCATTACTAGTAAAAAAAAAAAAGTATAATAAAAATGCCATAAAACTATGCCCTATTTTGTAGACACTATAACTTTTGTGCAAACCAACCAATATACGCTTGTTGCGATTTTTTTTTTTTTTTTACCAAAAATATGTAAAAGAAAACATATCGGCCTAAATTTTTGGGGGATATTTATTATAGCTCTTTTTTTGTTTATAGAGCAAAAAATAAAAACAGCAGAGGTGATCAAATACCACCAAAAGAAAGCTCTATTTGTGGGGGAAAAAAGGACATCAATTTTGTTTGGGTGCAACGTCGCACGACTGTGCAATTGTCAGTTAAAGCGACGCAGTGCCGAATCGCAAAAAGTGCTCTAGTCAGGAAGGTGGTAAAATCTTCCAGGGGCTGAAGTGGTTAAACAGGTACCCAGGTTTGCAAGATCTTCTAAGGCAGGTTTGAAGAGTCTGTAGCCATTTCAGGCGGCCATACACAGCCAGGACTTTCAGCTTCCACAATCCATCAGCAGCATCTGCATCATATGGTGGAAAATTATCTAGGGGCAGGCAAAAACAGAGAGCTTACCAGTAGATGATCCACTGGGTTACTCGGTCATTAGAATAGACTGATGGCCAGAACTTGTCCAGTACACAACTGAGCTGCTGGGCTGCTCTGCATCAAGTGTGCTTTCCAAACAGGCATTCAGTGCTGCCGTAAGTTTTATGACAGATAAAAGAACATGTCTGTCCACAGACTCTGTTGACCAGCTTGCATTTGTCAAAATGAATCAGTCCTGGATTAGCAGCAGCTATTAAGCCCCTGATGCCGATGTCACTTATTAAATGTTTTTTGGATCTGAAATCTCTGAAAGATTGTTTAGGTTGCCTAGCTTTGTGGGTGTTGATTTTATCTTGAAGTAATTTTTTGGTATGGGTTTCATGGGCACAATTAACACCCAAGGACCAATTTTTTCCACACCTGTTTGACAAGTGCAAATAATTTCATTTTTTACGGCAAGGCCAATTCTCGCTTTCATCAAGAATACCTCTATAGAGTTAGTGTGAAGGCACCAACACCCAAAGCCCAATTTTTCCGCACCTGTTTGAACAGGTGCATATAATTTCAAGTTTTTACAGAAAGGCCAATTCTTGATTTTATCAAATGTACCTCTATAGGGTTACGGTGTGAAGGCACACGTAGAGGCAATTTCTTGATTTCATCATGAGTACCTCTAGCCATTTCCTGCTCTCTCTGACGGTGTGTTCTTGGAGCATTCAGCAGGGAAATTCTTTTCTTCCTTTCACTGGTCTGTAGATCAGCAGCAGAATGAGTTTGCCACTAAACCCAAAACCATTCCTTAATGGCCTTACTGGTAAGCAACTAATAGTGAAACTGAAGTGGGGTATGGAATACAAGGGATATCTGCTCTCTGTGGATGCAGCTCGCCAATACAGAAGAGAATATTGATGGGGCAGAAGAGGAGGAAGAAGATGGCGAGATAAGAGAATAAAGAAATTTCCAAATTAGTTTTGTAAATTTATTTTGAAACTTCTCTTTTGAGGTTATTGTTAGACATTATTTTTCTTAACAAAACATACAAAAACAAACAGATTTTTTCAAGAGTGCCTCTATAGGGTTATGGTGTGAAGGCACCACCAACACCCAAAGTCCAATTTTTCCAAACCTGACTTTATTTAAAAAAAAAAATATTGTTAATCTTGGCCTGAGTGTACTATAATTTGGCTTCTTTACATATAAGGCTTGCTCACTGTGGTGCAAAAATGTGTTATTTTCATCCAAAGTCTGCCAAAGAGACACCAGAATGTATCCAAAAATCTCTAATCTTGTTCCAAGTGCACTAAATTGTGGCCTCATCATACAGACTGGCTCCCCAAGCCATTGTTTACAAAATAAAGAAAGTTTGCAGGGAAAATCTATTTAAATTTAATTTGTGTTCTTTATATATGGCAGTTTTGCTGCAGCTGGTCCTATACACAGTACAGATGCACCACTTTACAGGCAGACTAAGGGGACCTCCCAAGCACTATATTTAAAGGAATTTTGCATTTTTTTTGTTTCACTTTAACCACTGGAAGCAGTGGCGGAACTACCGCCATAGCGGCACATGCAGGCGCTATGGGGCCCGCAGCCCAGTGGGGCCCATGAGGACAGGCGCCGCGGGTGGCTCCGGGGGTCCGCAGGTGGCTCCGGGGGTCCGCGAGCGGCACCGCGGGTGGCTCCGGCGGGTCCGCGGGTGGCTTCGGGGGTGAGAAGCCACCGGGTGAGAGCGGGTAGGTCCGTGGACGTGAGCGGTCTGGCTCCGGCGGGTCCGCGGGTGGCTTCGGGGGTGAGAAGCCACCGGGTGAGAGCGGGTAGGTCCGTGGACGTGAGCGGTCTGGCCAATCAGGGATCTGGGGCGGGGGGAGCAGAGAGATGACATCATCTCTCACCGCCTGGTGCCCGCCCTGCATCCCTGCAGTGAAGTTCCCCCTTCACTGTGCAGTCAGCCGAGAAGCAGAGAGATGACATTATCTCTCTGCTGCCTGACTGCTAACCTGCTGCAAGTGACAATCCGTAACGTTGTGGCAAGTGACAACCCATAATGTGTGGCAGGCGACGTGGCAAGTGACAACCCGTAATGTGTGGCAGGCGACGTGGCAAGTGACAACCCGTAATGTGTGGCAGGCGACGTGGCAAGTGACAACCCGTAATGTGGGGCAGGCGACGTGGCAAGTGACAACCCGGAATGTGTGGCAGGTGACGTGGCAAGTGATAACATCTAATGTGTGGGAGGCGACGTGGCAAGTGACAACCCGTAATGTGTGGCAGGCGAAGTGGCAAGTGACAACCCGTAATGTGTGGCAGGCGACGTGGCAAGTGACAACCTGTAATGTGTGGCAGGTGACGTGGCAAGTGACAACCCGTACTGTGTGGCAGGCGACGTGGCAAGTGACAACCCGTAATGTGTGGCAGGCGACGTGGCAAGTGATAATCCGTGACAAGACAATCTGTAATGTGGCAGGTGACGTGGCAAGTGACAATCCGGGATGTGGTAAGTGGACAATCTGCAACATGTGGCAGGTGACATTCCGCAACATGTGACAAGTGACAATCTGCATCTAGTGGCAGGCAACGTGGCAAGTGGACAATCCGCAACGTGTGGCAGGTGATGTGGCAAGTGACAATCCGTAATGTGTGGCAAGTGACGATCCAGGACGTGGCAAGTGACAATCTATAATGTGTGGCAGGTGACGTGGCAAGTGACAACCCAGGACATGGCAAGTGACAATCCGTAATGTGTGGCAGGTGACGTGGCAAGTGAAAATCCGTGACATGGCAAGTGACAATTTGTAATGTGTGGCAAGTGACGTGGCAAGTGACAATCTGCATCTGGTGGCCGGCGATGGTGGCAAGTGGCACACGCTCTGGGCTCCCACTGATTCTGCATTATGGTGAGTTGAACTATTTCATTTTATATAACAGAACATAAATTGGTTAGAAGGCATGGAGATCAGCAATGTGTGTCCTTCAGGGGCTGTATACAGTATACTGCATACTTTGTTGTTCAAAATTAATATAAGCTGTTGCCTGGGTACTGTGCCACATGAGTGTGGAAATCTGTTGTTCAGTGGCATTAGTTCATTTTTTTCGTGGGGGGGCTATTTGCAGGGGGCGGGGGCCCATACAACATTTTGCTATGGGGCCCTATGATTTCTAGTTACGCCCCTGACTGGAACTGCAATACGACACTGCGTCGCTTTAACTGACAATTGTGTGGTTGTGCCCAAACAAAATTTACGTCCTTTTTTTTCCCCACTAATAGAGCTTTCTTTTGGTGTTTTTTTTATCACCTCTGCAGTTTTATTTTTTGCACTATAAACAAGAGTGATAATTTAGAAAAAAATTCAATATTTTTTATTTTCTTTTATAATACATATCCAAAAAAATATATATATAAAAAAACAAATGTATTCATTAGTTTAGGCCAATATGTATTCTTCTACATATTTATGTATTTTATGCAAAAGTTATGGCGTCTACAAACTACGGGATAGATTTATGGACTTTTATTTATTTTTATTTTTTTTATTTTTTTTACTGGTAATGTCGGCGATTTGCGATTTTTAGAGGACAAATCTGACCCCAAATTACACTTGTTGGGGACCAGTGACCTTATTACACTATTACACTTATTTACAAAGCGGACATCAAGTCCACTTGACCCACAGGCGTGCTCCCGCGACACGCAGCGGGCATGCACGAGAGCCATGGGAGCGCGTGCGCCCGCAATCTCACATGCACGGACCAACGTACCAAGGACATCGGTTCACGCAGGAGAGCCGACCTGCTGCAGTATATGTGCGGCGGTTGGTTGGCAAGCAGTTATGCATCATTGAAATCACTGCTCCTTTAACCAGTTCCGATCGGTGCACATCAATGTACGTCGGCAGAATGGCACGGACAGGCATAAGGGCATACAGGTACATCCCTTTAAGAATGCCGCCATGCCATCGTGCGCGCGCCGGTCGGGACCCCCGTGAGTCATTCGCGGGTCCCGCGGACATGATCGCCAGGGGGTTACCTAGCTCTTTCTGCCTAGCAACAAGTGACACTGATCTCTGCTCCCTGTGATTGTAGCAGAGATCAGTGTTCACTAACATACAGCCACGCCCCCCACAGTTAGTAACACGCCCCTAGGAACACTTAACCCCTACACTGCCACCCCCTGGTTTACCCCTTCACTGCCAGTGTCATTTACACAGAAATCAGTGCATTTAAATAGCACTGATTGCTGTATAAATGACAATGGTCCCAAAAATGTGTCAAAAATGTCCGATGTGTCCGCCATAATGTCGCAGTCGCAATAAAAATCGCTGATCGCCGTCATTACTAGTAAAAAAAAAATATTAATAAAAATGCTATAAAACTATCCCCTATTTTGTAAACGCTATAACTTTTGCGCAAACCAATCAATAATCGCTTATTGTGATTTTTTTACCAAAAATATGTAGAAGAATACGTATCGGCCTAAACTGAGGAAAAAATTTTTTTTTATATATTTTTGGGGGATATTTATTATAGCAAAAAGTAAAAAATAATGCGTTTTTTTCTAAATTGTTGCTCTTTTTTTGTTTATAGCACAAAAAATAAAAACCGCAGGGGCGATCAAATACCACTAAAAGAAACCTCTATTTGTGGGAAAAAATGGACGTCATATTTGTTTGGGAGCCACGTTGCACGACCGCGCAATTGTCAGTTAAAGTGAGGCAGTGCCGAATCGCAAAAAGTGGTCTGGTCTTAAGCCAGCAAAATGGTCCGGTCTGAAAGTGGTTAAAAACAATCTTTTTTTTTTTTTTTTTAAAGTTGCATTGATACATGTCTCCCAGAGCAGTACCTGGGCCCCCATACCCTTTTATTGGCCAATAACTTGCATATAAGCCTTCAAACTTGGCACTTTTGATTTTAGAAATTTGGGTCCTACAGACTTTTTATAGGGTTTGCAGTTTTGGGTCCGGACTTTTGCTATGTTCAAGAGTTCTGCCGCAAACTGAACCAGGGATGTTTGGCCCAACTCTAATAATAGTATATAGTAATCATTCCTGTTCTGGAGATAATTGAGGATAATTAAAAAGAAATGATGCACTGTACTAGTTAACCACTTAAGGACCGAGCCTCTTTCTGAGATTTGTTGTTTAAAAACTGTTTTTTTTTGCTAGAAAATTACTTAGAACCCCCAAATATTATAATTTTTTTTCTAACACCCTAGAGAATAAAATGGCGGTCGTTGCAATACTTTCTGTCACACCATATTTGCGGGGCAGTCTTACAAGCCCACTTTTTTTGGAAAAAATACACTTTTTTGAATTAAAAAATAAGAGAACAGTAAAGTTAGCCCAATTTTTTTTATATTGTAAAAGATAATGTTACGTCAAGTAAATTGATACCGAACATGTCACGCTTGAAAATTGCGTCTGCTCGTGGTATGGCGTATAAACTTTTACCCTTAAAAATCTCTATAGGCGACATTTAAAAAATTCTACAGGTTGCATTTTTTAAGTTACAGAGGAGGTGTAGGGCTAGAATTATTGCTCTCACTCTACCGATTGCGGCGATGCCTCACATGTGTGGTTTGAACACAGTTTTCATATGTGGGTGCTACTCGCGTATGCGTTCGCTTCTGCACGCGATCTCGTCGGGGCGGGGCGCGTTTTTTTTTTCTTATTTATTTTACCTTTTCTTTTACATTTTTTTCTTTTTTTTTTTTAAATGTCACTTTTATTCCTATTACAAGGAATGTAAACATCCCTTGTAATAGAAAAAAAGCATGACAGGACCTCTTAAATATGAGATAAGGGGTCAAAAATACCTCAGATGTCATATTTATACTAAAATGCAATAAAAAAAAAAAATGTTGTCATTTAAAAAAATGAAAAAAATAAATGGCCCTTTAAGAGCTATGGGCGGAAGTGATGTTTTGACGTCGCTTCCGCCCTGCAATGATATGGAGATGGGTGGGGGCCATCTTCCCCTCAGTCGTCTCCATGTTAGGCAACAGGAAGGACCCGATCGCCTCCGCCGCTGCCGACGGCTCCGGTAAGCGGCGGAGGGGACCGGAGCGTAGCGGGAGGGGGGCCTCTCCCGCCACCGATAAAAGTGATCTTGTGGTGAATCCGTCGCAGAGACCACTTTTATCTTAAACCAGACCGCTTACTGAAGAAGAGGATACCGGGGTTATGGCAGCTAGCTGCTGCCATAACAACGATATCCTCCTTCAAAGTACCGATGTATAACAATGGTGGGCGGTCCGGAAGTGGTTAATGACATGTAGCATATGTGAAATATGATGTGTTTTGTGCAATTTTATGAAGGTGTTTTCTTAATCAGACTGTTCACCGGATGGTTTCTGTTGGTAAAAGGGTATTGGGTTAGAAGTGCAATACATAGATAATACTATGCTTAAATTAAACATCCCTTTTCCATCCAAGACATAAAGTGACACACTTCTTATTTTTTGAGCATGTCATATTTTCCAAGAAACCACATGCAACAATGTACAATAAAGACAGTATTTCCAAGAAATGAACTATGAATTTAGACTTGAGGCTGCTGAGAAAAAGCTGGTATTTATCATTATATTCTATTACCGTCATTTTTATATTTATGTCTAACATTTATTTTTGTTTTCATACTTTCCTGTATGGGATTTCATTCACTGCTAAAGTGGAACTAAACTCTCTTAAGCAACATTAACTTATTTCAATCCTTATGCTGCTAGCCTTAGTAAATAGATATGAAGGTATATTATATTTTACATATATTTACATTATATTACATGTTTAAAGCTTTTTTTTTTTTACATTTCTTCAGTTGCTTACTCATTTCTGGCCTTGGCTAAAATGATGTCATACATCCCAGGAGTCATCATGGTTCCCAGTGTGGTATGTTAAAGTTAGCAGTACAGTAACTCCATGACATAGTAATGTGATCAAGGGAGGTGAGGAGAAGGCTATACTAAAAGTCCCACACTTCCTATTGTGGATAGTAGTCATGTCTATCAGCAGTAAAGAAATATAAAGCAGTTATTTTGTAGCAACAGGTGGGCAAGCACTCTCATTGTAATTGGCCACAGGGTGTACGTAGAAACACTCCCCCTCTATACTCTCCTGACATGTCTATAGTAATTCTAAGGGCATGTGCCTTTTGCCACATCTGGCCCCATGGTGCTATTATTATACAAAATGCTAGAATATCATTTGCACAATAGGGGGCAACTGGTCATGCAAGGTGGTCTCACATTTTTTGATTTCCAAAGAACTATTACCCTGTTTCCCCGAAATTAAGACCTAGCGTGATTGTCGGTGATTGCTGCAATATAAGCCCTACCCCCCAAATAAGCCCTAGTTAAAGTCCTTGTAGGTCTTATTTTCAGGGTAGGGCTTATTTTTGGGGAAACAGGGTAGGGCTTATTTGGGGGGTAGGGCTTATATTGCAGCCATCACCGACAATCACGCTAGGTCTTATTTTCGGGGAAACAGGGTAAGAGCAATCCTCTTACCAAATTGCACCTCATTTGACCATATACACCTTAAGAGACAGCTTTCCATATCACTATGAGTTATCCAATATCAAATATTAGAAGCAAGCATTATTTTTCTTTTTTTTTTAAATGTAAACCTGTGCAGTTGTAGGAAACGTGTTGAAACGTGTTGAAAAATAATTAATCAGACTATGTTACAATTTTAATTTTCTAGGGGTCTAGAATCTAGATTATGTGCCTTTGCACATTTATCTCAATACAGGGGGTCCCCGACTTACAAACATCCGACTTACAAACGACTCCTACTTACAAACAGAGGGAGACAACAGGAAGTGAGAGGAAATATACCCCTAGAAAGGGAAATTCACTCCTGTAAGAGTTATTATGGGTAAAAGGTGTCTCCACTGATGCTTTATCACCAGTCCATGCTTCCCCTAACAACCCAAAATTTTCAAAATCCAATTGTCATTGGGACAGAAGGTGAGGCGAAATCTTCTGAACAGGGGCACAGACAGCAAAACAAATGGTGATAACCCTTCTCTATGTTAGCTAAAAAACTTAAAAATCGAGTTTTTGGCTGGAGCTACACTTAAAAAATGTACCTGTTCCGACTTACAAACAGATTCAACTTAAGAACAACCCTACAGTCCCTATCTTGTTTGTAACCCGGGGACCCCCTGTACAGGCAATTTGGGAAAAGCATTCCTACTTTGTGTTTGAGTCAAATTGTGTCATACCTCTTACAGCTGACACAAATCTAAAGTTTGCAATCAGCATTATATGACTCAACTTTGTAGCTATGTTTTTCAGTTGTAATTTAGTTACTTCTAATTTAAATTCTTTTTTTCTGCTTCTAGTAAGTTTTGGTCAAAGATGGTGTTTTTCTATTGAAATAACTTTAATTCTGGATTAACCAAGGCTAGTCGTTTTTGCCTACCTCCAAGCACCAGCCTAATCCAACACAACGTTACTTTAATGCTTCTCTCTCTACTTGTTGATTTATTTATTTTTTTTGGAGTTTACATCATATTTTGAGTTGGTGCTATGTTTCAGTCTCCAGGTAATAACATTAGCCATTACATAGGAGTGTTATGAAATAAAATTTGTAAGCAGGTACTTCCAAAAAGATTTTAAAGGGTTAACCGTTGTCTTTTTGCAGGTAAATCAGGTAAACCTGCAAATTGTTACAATGTCTAAATGTTGCATTGTGTCCTCAGGCTGACTTGCTGAGCTGGTGGTGTCTGCGAAGGAAGGGTTAACGCTGTTGGCCAGGTTTTTCCACTCTTTTCAGGAAGGTTACCGCCCTCTGCAGGTAATACCATATTAATAGGGCTCACTAAGTGCAGAGTCTGAAGGTTGGTCCAGGGAAAGACTGGCATAATGTAGTTGTTTCTCAGTCGGTGCGGATCACCCCCTTGGGGGAAGAGAAAGCCCAATCAAGGTTCCCAGTGGGGTCTGGAGCCTGTGGATCTTTATGGATTTATAGCTACCAATCATGGACTTACTGACCTTTGTGGGTTTTTTACCAGCTTATAGAGGGATTAAAGGGATTACTTACTATGTATTGTGGACTCTTGCCTTGAGAAGTACTCTGTGAATACATCCATCTGCCTAAGGTATGGTCACTTTATGGGGCACTAGGAAGATCTGTATGTGAAAGTGTGTGCAAGGTCATTGAGAACAGTTACTTGCAACTACTTCAGTAAATTCAAAATTTTTTCATCTAAATTGCCTGGTCCGAAGTTTCTAAAGGGGTGCATGCATGGCGTATCAAAAGAACAGGGCTTACAACAAGGGGACTGAAGTTAGAGAAGATACAGTACAGAGGTCTAACGAGCAGATCGCTGCCCAGAGGAAGCTATATTGTTGTTGCTAATTACTACAATATTTGTGTCACTTGCTATCGTAGCCAACCTGTCGGGTCACCTGAGGCCAGGTGACAGATGCACACCGTTGGGGTCAGGAGTGTACCGCTAAGGTAGTGGACCCTATGGCTGACTGCTGCGAATGGAACTCTGGGTGGTTCAGGAAAGCAGGTAAACTGGAGCAGGAACATGGATCCACTGGGAGATAGAGCATAAGATTCCCAGGGCATGGAGTCTAAGAGCCAGCAGGTGTTCACCAGAGCCTCTAGTGGTGAGAATGGACTGCAGTGCAACTGACTCCAGGTTGCGCCCCCCATGGGTCTCCCAGATCATGCTCACGGTAGGCTACAGGAGGATAGAGAGGAAGCAGCAGCCCAGGACAACAAGGGATAGTCAGGAGATGAGCCAAAGGTCAGGGCAACTAGCAGACAAGGATAGACAGAGAACACGTCCAAGGTCAGGATAACAGGCAGGCAGGGATAGTCAAAGAACAAGCCAAGATTGGTAAAAGAGACAGACGTAAAGCACGCATCAAGCAGGAGACAGGAAACCAAACACACAATATTGCTCGGGCAAGGCAGGCTTGGTCAGCACAGTGTTAAATAGTGTATCCCCTAGAGGCTAGGGTGTAGCCACGCTGAGGGAAGATTACTTAACCATGCAGGTGTGAGAGTTCAGGCTCAAGGCTGATTCACAGACCAGAGGTAAGCAGACAGACAGGGCATGAAGGTATTACTGGCGATTCATGACAGTACATCCCCCTTTGCAAGGCCTCCCCCTCTTGGGACCAGGCTTGGAGGGGAAGACGAGGGAGGGGAAGACGAGGCGCAAAGATTTCAGATGCAGGATTCCAAGACCTCTCCTCAGAACCAAAAGCTTTCCAATCCATGAGATATTGAAGAAGCAAGAAGCAAGAACCCAAAATTTGACAAACCTCATACTCCTGATCATCCTCAGAGACTGGAGCCAAGGAAGGGAGAGGATGGGAGAACTTATTGAGAACTAAAGGTTTCAGAAGGATACATGAAAGGAGTTTGAGATCCTGAGGCTTTTAAGGATCTGGAGTTTAAAACAAACAGGATTCAGCTTTTAAATTATATTGTAAGGACCAATGAATCTCGGGGCAAATTTCAGATAAGGAACCCGGAGTCTGATGTTTCTGGTGGAAAGCCAGACTTCTGGCTGTAGAGGAGGCGGAATCATGAATGTCAACCCACATGGAACTGAATGATTCCTAAATGGTAGCCAAAGCTGGGATGTCAGAAGAACAGGTCATAGGAAGAGGGAGCTGAGGATGTCTTCCATAAACAGTGATAAAGGGTGTCTTCTGAGAACTGACGTTAACATTATTATTGTGAGAGAACTCTGCCCACGGGAGTAGTGATGCCCAATCATCACAATGAGCAGAGACCAAAGTACGGAGAAAGAACTATAACTCCTGATTTACCCTCTCAGTCTGACCATTGGATTGAGGATGGTAAGAAGAGGTAAAATCCAAGGTAATGTTGTGGGATTTGCAAATGGCTCTCCAAAAGCGAGAAGTAAACTGAACACCCCTATCCGAAACAACATGGGAAGGGACTTCATGAAGGCGGAAAATCTCTTGAACAAAAATGGGAACCTAGGCAGGAGCAGAAGGGAGACCAGGAAGAAGACCAAGGCTCCTTAGGAATAGGCAAATGCACGAGAAGACCAGCAGGAGCTTGTGTGGAGGACTTAGACTGGGCACAGACATGACAAGCCTTAACGCAGTCTTTAACATCAGAATGAATAGTAGGCCACCAGTAGTGGTTGCTGATGAGGAAGAAAGATCAGAGGGCCCTGGCATAACCTGCCACCTTGGAATCATGACCCTAACGAAGGATCTTAGTTCTTAACTTGTTTGGAACGAAGGTCTTGCCAGGAGGAATTTTTGAGTGCAGGGTAGAATGGGCAACAACACATGAGGTAGGAATGATTGACTCAGGTTCGGAGGTGGGCTTCTCATCCTGAATGTCAAAAGACCTAGAGAGTGCATCAGCCCAACTGTTGCAGGAAACAGGTTTGTACATAATAGAAAAATTGAAACAGGAAAAGAAAAGACTCCACCTGGCCTGTCTGGGATTCAGTCGATTGGCATTCTTTAAGAACTGCAGATTTTTACGGTCAGTGAAAATTGTTACGGCGTGCGGGGAACCCTCCAGGAGATGCCACTCCTCCAATGCCAATTTAATCGAAAGAAGTTCCCAATCACCAATAGCGTCATTTTTCTCTGCCTGGGAACATTTTTTGGAGAAAAACACACATGGTTGATGTTTGTGCTCAAAGGATTGAAGAAGCACAGCTCTCACCCCAGTCGAGGAAGCCTCCACTTCAATAAAGAATGGATCCCCAGGGTTAGGTCGCCTCAACAAAGGTCCAGAAACAAAGGCCTGTTTCAAGTCATGAAACGCAGAGACAGCTTCAGGAGGCCACTCCTTTGCATTCACACCCTTCTTGGTCAAGGCGATAATGGGCACAGCAATGAACTGCCTGTAATAATTAGTGAACCCAAGAAAATGCTGTGTGGCCTTGAGGCTTGCAAGAAGAGGCCAGTTGGTAATGGCTGAGACCTTTCCAGGATCCATACGAAGACCCAAGCTAGAGACAAAGCATCCCAAAAACAGAACCTCAGAAGATTTTAAAGAGCATTTCCCCAGCTTGGCATACAGATTGTATTCTCTAAGGCGCTGAAGTACAATCTGGACATGGTTTCTGTTAACAAGCAGATTTTCTGAAAAGATGAGAATGTCATCCAGATAGATGACAACAAACTGATAAAGCAGATCCCTGAAGATCTCGTTGACAATGTTTTGGAAGACAGCTGGAGCATTACACAGACCAAAGGGCATAATCAAGTATTCATAATGTCCATCTCTAGTGTTAAATGCCGTTTTCCATTCATCACCCCTCCATATCCGGATCAGATTGTACGCACCCCTGAGATCCAATTAAGTGAAAATGGAGGTGTCTTTCAATCTGTCGAACAGTTCCGGTATTAAAGGTAAAGGGTATCGATTTTTGATTGTCAGAGCGTTTAAGCCTCGATAGTCAATGCAGGGTCTTAAGGTCCCACCCTACAAAAAAGAACCCTGCTCCCACAGTGGACGAGGACTTCCGAATGAACCCTCTCTTTAGATTCTCCGCAACATACTCAGACATGGCCTGGGTCTCTACCCCAATGTCCGCAAGGCCAAGATCATGTCTAAAGTTGTGAGAAGGCTGTACAATCATTTTGGGGTACAACGATCCAAGGAGCACCTGAGGAAACGCTGGTCAGACCTGAAACTGAGGGAGGCCGATCAGTACAGAAAGATCAAGAGAATTCTTCAAAAAAGTAAGTAGTTGTGTTTTGTGTTTGATTTCTTGCTTGCATACTGCTCCATGTGTGTGTGTCCATTCGATCGTACGCAACCTCGATCGTGCGGCCACTTATAATACGATGTTTGTTGTTTTTTTGGGGGAAAGGAAGTTTGTTCTCCCTAGAAATGTCATCCAGAATGTAAAGCCAATTTATTCAATGTAAAGGAGAGGTCACCCAGTAGCTGTTTACCCATCTGGACTCGAGAGCACTAGTGCTGGGACACCCAAACCCCCTTTTTATTAGCCTTTCCACACATGTGCTCCAGTGGATACTAGAGGGGGGTCTCCATCACACAAACTTCTACCAAAAAGCTAGTCAGTTTAGCACCTTTACAAAGTGACTACATTCATGTAGTTGACATTTGTAAACTGGCCAAACTAAAATAGTGTCCGTCACTTTCAAGCAATGTTTGTCATTTCCTATTTCTGCCCTCAATAGTTTGTGTTGCTAAATCTTCCTTTTGGACATTCTCATAGGGGAGCGAAAACTTGGGCCGTCTGAGGAAACCCCCAAACCAACACCTACCAAAAAAGGGGAAAGAGCAGAAGCAGAGGAGGAGGAGGAGGAGAAGGAGAGATCATCGAACTTGGAGAATTGTCACCACAACAGTGTAGTGTGGGAGAACAACTACTGGTAAGCTAATCCATGTATGGCTGCCTCATTTCCCAACACCCCATTTTTGTTTGTTTGTGGTTTTTTAGGTGACGTGGATGTTGTGAAGAAAAATCGCACTTTACCACAGAGAGTGCCCACGTACTCATCGGAGAGATAATGGTCTGCAATAGAGATCTAGATTACATAAAGCAAAACATCAATGATGTTCAACAAAAATTGAAGAACATCATTGATATTTTAGGAAAAATAAGAAAACGCACCAAGTAATTAACACACATTTGTGCCAGCTTCAGAACACATTTGCAACTTAAAAACTGTCTGAAACTTGGAACATGCACATTGTGTCCACAAGCTCCCACCATGGTGGATGATGGCAAGAATTTGGAGGCTGGAAAGTATTTGCACAGAAAAGTAGAGGCTCCCCTTCACAGATTACTCACCCCCCCATCAATCCCCCCACTTCTGATGGGCCATTGGCAATAACTAGGGTTTTGGGGGGGGTGGTGGACAGCTAACCCTCTGCACTTCATTGATTGGCAAATGGCTTAATAATGTGGGCTAGTTTTGGCCAGACCCTCTGTACTTAACACTATTGGCAGGCCACAGGAAAGATCAAATAACATTTCAACCCCCCCCCCCAAAAAAGGCAGGCACAGTGTGACATTATTAAATTACCAAGCAAGCTAATAGGAGGGAAAGAAGACAAAAAAATAGGAAATGGAATGTATGGAGGCAGTCCCTTGCACTACATGCTTTGCTGAATTCATCCCTAAAGATGCGCACTATAAAGAGGTAGGTATATAGTGTGTATGGACCTTGGGAAAGCCAGCAGATAAAGGATTGGTACCATCTGACAGAGCAGTTGGGGAGGGGGTTCCTAATGAGTTTGCCCCCCCCCCCCCACCAAAAGAACAAAAAAAGGGGGCTCTACATGAAGTAAACCACACAGCAAACATTTGTGCATATTTTAGGGGGTGTTTTTGGGGCAAACAATACTATGCAGCAGACAAAAGACATTGCTTAAGTGACTAGGCCATAGGTGTCTATTGGGGCAGAAGAGCATGCTGGTGAGGTAAGTGAAGGGAAAAATGCATGAAGGAGAAAAGGGGCACAGCATATTAGAACATATTGCAATCATGGTAATTAGGGAAGGAGGTCAAAAATACAAGTCATTAGCAAACAGAGCATACATAGAAGGGAATAGTAAAGTAGAAATGTTACCTTAATATAGTCCTCCTGCAGGACCTGAATGATGGCAGAACAGGTCTCTGGAATAATGATTCCCAGGGCCTGGGGAGAGATACCTGAAGAGAACTTCAAATCCTGAAGACTTCTCCCTGTCGCCAAGTACCTCAACGTGGCAACAAGCCTCTGCTCCGGAGTAATGGCTTGTCTCATGCAGGTATCCTGCCGGCTGATAAAGGGGGTCAGCAAAGCCAAAAGACGGTGAAAATCGGGGTCCGTCATCCTGAGAAAGTTCCTGAAATCATCAGGATTATTCTCCCGGATCTCACGAAGCAAAGGCATGTGCGAGAACTGGTCACGCTGAAGCAACCAATTCTTGGTCCACATACTCCTCGTCACTCTGTTCATGGACGGGTCTTGGGTCAAAGCTAAAAGCCCGACACCAATTCCGCGTACAGCACGAACTCGGCGACGAGTACGCACGGGAAACATCGCTCAGAAGGTCACAAAAGGTCGGCTGGTCAGAACGGACAAACAGAAAGCACCGATAAACAGCAAGGCCTGAAAGAACGAAGTGAATACCAGCAACGAGCAGACAATAAGCAGTGCAAATCAAAGCGTCCTATATCAAGATATAGGCCGCAATGACCAACAAATGCGAACTGACTACACGCACTAATAAACAGATACGCACGACAAGCACAAACTGAAGAGCAGTAACGATCTGAGTCAGAAAACTGAGAAGCGCGAATCTTAAGTCACCAAACTTCCACTAACTCTCGATAAACACGGGATCAGCAGAAGGAGCCCAACGGGTGCCTGACGTGGTGCTGAACTTCCCTTTTCTAATCTCGTGGACGACGACTTACGTCACGACGTTCTTCCGGACCGGATATTCCGACAACTTTGTCCGACCGTGTGTACGCAACGCCAACATCGGACAAAGTACGTCGGACAAAGTCCGACTGACCTGGTCCGCGGATTGTCCGAGCGTGTGTATGGGGCTTTAAGGTCCCACCCTACAAAAAAGAACCCTGCTCCCACAGTGGACGAGGACTTCCGAATGAACCCTCTCTTTAGATTCTCCAACATACTCAGACATGGCCTGGGTCTCCAGAATGGACAAGGGATAGGTCCGGCCCCTGGGCAGGGTTGCGCCAGGAACAAGGTCAATGTCACAGTCAAAAGGCCTGTGAGGAGGAAGTACCTTAGCCGATTTTTTGCAGAATACATCACGGAACTCACTATATGCAGCAGGAAGAGCAGGAGATACTGATGTGGTGGCCACAGGAATTCTCTCTTTTGGGTTAACCTTAAGTAGGCAGGACGAGAAACAAGAGGAACCCCAAGCTAGGATCTGCCCAATAGTCCAATCAATGTGTGGAAAATGGAGCTGAAACCAAGGAAGGCCCAATACAATGGGGTTTGAGGCTTTGGGTAGCACGAGAAAGGATATCCACTCCTGGTGGAGTACCCCTATAGACATCTTGACGGGAAGCAGAGGCATACCTAGGGTCTCCAGCTCCCTTGATGAAAAATCTGTATGCCCCCCCCCCCCGCCTGACTGGTCCCAATGCGATGCAAATTCAGTCATACAATCTGTATGGCTGAATTTGCATCGCACAGACATTGCATGTGATTTGCACTGCAGTATGGTGCAAATCACATGCGATTTTGGACATCACATATATGTGAACCAGCCCTAAATGAACATTAGTTTATGTATCATTACATGTGTTTTTTTACATTTGATGTTTCTACCAGAGTCTCACTGTCATAAAGGTTGTAATTCAAATACAATTGTCAGTTCAGTTGTGACCTACCTACCTTCACGGCAGTGTACAGTGTAGTGGTCCCTTCCCTTCCTACAATAGTACTGACCTACCCAATTCCTAAACTGACCTACAGTACCTGATTCCTACATTGACCACTACACACTGACCACTACATTACACACTGACCACCACACAGTGTATTGGGCAGTGTATAGTGTAGTGAGCAGTGTGCAGTGTAGTGGGCAGTGCGCAGTGTAGTGGGCAGTGGTTAGCAGTGTTGGTCATCTTACTTTAAAAAAGTAATTAGTTAAGTTACAAATTACTTCTCCCAAAAAGTAATTGCATTAGTAACTCGGTTACTACATTGGAAAAGTAATTAATTAGTTACTCAGCAAAGTAACTGTGACAGGGGTGGAAGCAGTGGTAATTGAGGGGGTGGCTGCGGTGGTACTTGAGGGGTGGCAGCGGTGGTACTTGAGGGGTAGAAGCGGTGATACTTGGGGGGGGTGGCAGTGGTGTACTTGGGGGGGTGGCAGTGGCAGCGGTGGTACTTGAGGGAGTGGCAGCGGTGGTGTACTTGGGGGGGGTGGCAGGCAGCGGTGGTACTTGGGGGGGGTGGCAGCGGTGGTGGTGCCATCCTCTCCCACCACCACCTCTGCCTTTTACTGATCCCATCCCCCACCACTATTGGCCCCCACCCCCCTCTGACGTCATAGGGAAAGCCATAGGGAAGTCCCCAACAAGTCCCCATGCGTCAGAGGGGACGGGGTCACCGTTATAAAAGACCGTCAGAAGAAGCGAATCGTCACACAGTGGGAGCCTCCCATTGCGCGGAGTGGCCCAACAAAGAAGAGACGCCGTGGAAGAAGATGCCGGACGAGAAGACTAGAGCAAGAAGAAGCGGATCGGAGAAAGAAGATGGAAGAAGAAGATAAAGAAACTGAAGGATGAAGAAAGGAAGAAGGAAGAAGACCAGAAGAAAGAAGATGAAAGAAGAATTTAATAAAGGAATTGTCAAAGACCGTCTCCTGTCATTTTTAACATTTTTGTCACTTTTTTGGTGAAATGGTAGGGGTACGTCTGTACCCCCTTACCATTTCACACAGGGGGGGAGGCTGGGATCTGGGGGTCCCCTTGTTAAAGGGGGCTTCCAGATTCCGATAAGCCCCCCGCCCGCAGACCCCCACAACCACCGGCCAGGGCTGTGGGGATGAGGCCCTTCTCCTCATCAACATGGGGACATGGTGCTTTGAGGGGTCAGACCAACAAAGCATCCTCCCAATGTTGAGGGCATGTGGCCTGTTACGGTTCAGGAGGGGGAGGGGCTCTTTTCCTGCGGCCTGCCAGGTTGCGTGTTCGGATAAGGGTCTGGTATGGATATTTAGGGGGAACCCCACATCATTTTTTTTTTTTATTTGACGCGGGGTTCCCCTTAATATCCATACCAGACCTGAAGGGCCTGGTAATTGAATTTGGGGGAACCCCCACGCTTTTTTTTATCAATGACTTTCAATGACTGTTCTCTGTATTACGGGAGCTGACAATTCATTATAGCCGCAATGATTTTAAATAGCTTTTTTTCCTGCAGAAATGTCACTTTGTGCAGGGACAGTTCTAAGCACGGGAAACATGCGCCTCTTTACAGGCATACTATAAACACCCCCCAGGTACAAAATTTAAAGGAATATTACACTTTTATTGTTTCACTTTAAGCATTATTAAAATCACTGCTCCCGAAAAGACGGACGTTTTTAAAAGTTTTTTTTACATTGATACATGTCCCCTGGGGCAGGACCCAGGTCCCCAAACACTTTTATGACAATAACTTTTTAAAAATAAATGACTTTCAATAACTGTTCTCTGTATTACGGGGAGCCGACAATTCATTATAGCCGCAAGTGCTTTTAAAAAACTTTTTTTCCTGCAGAAATGACACTTTGTGACAAACTGACAATAACTTTTTAAAAAGCACCATTACATTGCCGAACACCAAACTCTAACCCGAACATACAGTAAATTGTTCGGGTTCGGGACCCAAAAACCCAAAAGTCAGGTACGAACCCGAACTTTACAGTTCGGGTTCGCTCAACCCTAGTCTTGACGTAAAAGGGCACTGGCCGTGGAAGAGACATGGTCAGGTTCCTCGAAAATATTCCAGAAGAGTTTCAAGAAGTTAGACAAGCTGGAGACCACTGGATCATTCCTCTCCCACAGAGGGACAGCCCAGGCTAAAGCCTTGTTGATCAGGAGGGAGATAATCTAGGCTACTCTTCCTCGATCAGAGGAAAAGTTTTGAGGCTGGAGCTCAAAATTTATGGTGCACTGACTAAGGAACCCCCTGCAGACCTTGGAGTTACCAGAGAAATGAGAAGGAGCTGGTAGAGGCAACGAACTTGTGGTAGGGACTGTAAGTGGAGTAGGTACAACCACCGGCTGCGATTAAGGTTGTTGAACCTGGGATCCAAAGGAGGCCTGCAGCTGTTTAAAGCGGGAGGCCAAACCTTGAAGGAATTGCATCACTTGGGTCTGATTAGACTCCTGTGTCTCGAGTCTGCGGACTACGCCCTGCAGCTGGTCAACGGTAGGTAGCACATCAGCCGGGTCCATGGCCCGAGTAAATTGTCAGGTCACCTGAGGCCAGGTGACAGATGCACATCGTTGGGGTCAGGAGTGCACCACTAAGGTAGTGGACCCTATGGCTGACTGCTGCGGATGGAACTCTGGGTGGTTCAGGAAAGCAGGTCCACTGGAGCACCAACACGGATCCCACTGGGAGCTAGAGCATAAGATTCCCCAGGGCGCAAACTCTAAGCCCCCGTAAACACGGTCGGACATTCCGATCACCAAATTTTGTCCGAAACTGGTGTTGCCTACACACGGTCAGACAAAGTTGTCGGAATTTCCGGTCGTCAAGAAAGCAATGACATAAGCCGTGTACGACGGGACTATAAAAGGGAAGTTCAGCACCACGTGCGGCACCCTTTGTGCTCCTTCTGCCGATCTCGTGTTTATCGCGTGTTAGTAGAAGTTTGGTTAGACGATTCGTGCTTTTCAGACTTGTGCTTCAGATCGTTACTGTGCTACAGTTTGTGCTTGTCGGTACGTATCTGCTTATCAGTCTGTGTAGTCAGTTCGCATTTGTTTGTCATTGTGGCCTATATCTTGATATAGTACGCTTTGATTTTCAGTGCTTATTGTCTGCTCGTTTCTGGTTTTCAGTTCGTTCTTTCAGACCTTGCTGTTTATCTGTGCTTTCTGTTAGTCTGTTCTGACCAGCCGACCGTTTTGAAGCCATGTTTCATGTACGTACTCGTCGTAGAGTTCGTGCTGTGCAGGGGCTTGGTGTTGGGCTTTTAGCTTTGACACAAGCCCAGTCCATGAACAGGGTGAGGAGGAGTTCATGGAGCAAGAATTGGTTGCTCCAGCGTGACCAATTCTCGCACATGCCTTTTCTTCGTGAGAATAATTCCTTCGTGAGGAATTATCTCCAGATGACGGACCCCGTTTTTCACCGTCTGCTGGCTTTGCTGTCCCCTTATATCAACAGGCAGGATACCTGCATGTGGCAAGCCATCACTCTGGTGCAGAGGCTAGTTGCCACGTTGCGGTACTTGGCGACAGGGAGAAGTCTTCAGGACCTCAAGATCTCCACAGAAATCTCCCCCCAGGCTCTGGGGATCATTATTCCAGAGACCTGTTCTGCCATCATACAGGTCCTGCAGAAGGACTATATTAAGGTAAGATTTCTCCTTCAACATCACATTCTATGTACTTAAGGTTTGCTAATGTATTGTATTTCTTTCATCATTCCCTAATTACCATGATTGCAATATGCTGTAATATGCTGTGCCCCTTTGTCCTCATGCATGCTGGAAGCTTTTAAAGTTCCCTTTTTGTCCTTCATGCATATTTGCCTTCACTAACCTCCCCAGCATGCTCTTCTGGGCCCATACACCTCTAGCCTAGTCACTTAAGCAATGTATTTGGTCAGCTCCATAGTATTGCTTTCCCCTAAACACCCCCTAAAATCTTTCCAAATGTTATGTGTGTGCTTAAATTCATGCAGAGTGCCAGAGTTTTTTTTTTGGCGGGCCAAACTCATTAGGAACCCCCCTCCCCCAACTGCTAGGTCAGCTGATACCAATCTGCTGACTTTGCCAAACCCAATACACACTATACCTACCTCTTTTGTGGTCATATTTATGGATGAATTCACCAAAGCATGTAGTGCAAGGGCCTGCCTCAATACTTTCAAATGCTACTGTTTTAAGTTTTTTTTCTCCTATTATTATCTTGATAGGTAATAGCAAAATGTAAAAATGTGCTTCCATTTGTTCATTTTTTTTTTCTGTATTATGACACTCCTTACCTGTCCGGTGGGCTGCCAATAGTGTAAAGTAAGGAGGGTCTGGCCAAACTATCACACATTATTTATGCATTCAGCTCTCAATGAAGTGGAGAGGGTTACCTGTCCAAAACATCTACCCAACCCCCCCATCATAACATTTTTAGAATAGGCCACCAGAGGGGGTGAGGAATCTGATAAGTTGACCTTATATTTTTGTCTTTAAATGCTCTTTTCCAAAAATGTTATACTGATCTTGGCCAAAAATGTTTGTGTCTAATCTGCTTGCAATGTTGATGTGCAAAATGACTATTTTTTTTTACTTGTTTGACTCCACAGTTTCCTTCAACGCCACAGGAATGGCAGACTGTGGCCTCCCACTTTGCCACCCGTTGAGACTTTCCCAATTGTGGAGGTGCAATTGATGGGAAACATGTCCGCATCATCATACCACCCCCCAACATGGGGTCCTACTTTTATAATTACAAGGGGTATAATAGTATTGTGATGTTGGCGGTGGTGTCAGCGACATATGACTTCCTGTATGTGGATGTGGGGAAAAATGGCCGGATGTCGGATGGTGGAGTGATCGCGCAGATGGAGTTCTACTGGCGTCTCCAGAGTGGCAGTCTGAGCTTGCCACCTCCAGAGGAGAATGTGGAAGGACTCCCCCTCGCGGATGAGGTGTTTGCGCTGGCAAACCATCTGATGCTGCCTTTCCCGATGAGGACCCTCACCCCGGACCAGAGGGTCTTTAATTTATGCCTATTTTTGACTCCAATCCACATGGCGGAATATAAACTCAATCATATTGTGCTTTCGTGCTGTATTCTGCACAATTTTTTGAAGAAACACTCACCAAACTATGTGGCCTCAGTTGGGCCTGAAGCAGACTTACCTGAACATGCCAACCTGATGGCCCTTGAAACTGGCCGTCCTGGCTTGCCCCCCCAAAGTGCCCGCAAAGTCAGAACAAGATATATGGAGTACTTTTTTGGGTAGGGGGGCCATTGATATGCCAGACAATGTCTGAGAGGCATTTTTTTTATAAATTTTTCTTTCAAACTGCAATAATATTTGTTTTCATTTACTGCTTGGTTTTGTTTTAGGTGTCTCCTAGCTTTTATTTTGGTTATTTGTTGGGCCTTTTTCTTCAACAGTGCAAACCCAATTTCTGTGCGAGATGAGGTGACAGTCTTCTTCAGATAATATTCTTCCGATGTTGTGGGTCTGCTACACACACCTTGTTTTTGTTGTTAATGTATGTAGTGCATTACTGACAAAAATATTACTCATTTTCAGCACCATGACAGAAATGTGGAGTCATGAAAATGGCGTGATTGGGGAAAATTAAAAAGCACTGTGGGTGTTATTTACTAAAGGCAAATCCACTATGCACTACAAGTGCACTGCAAAAGTGCACCTGAACCTGAACAAGTGTGCAGGTTCAAAGTGGAGTGCAAAGTGGATTTGCCTTTAGTAAATAACACCCATTGCCACAGAAAACAACAACTTTACTACAACTTTACTACAAATACACACATTGTTGATAATTAAACTTTTTACTCAAAGCACATTCACATGTGCGTTTATCAAAGGGTTTTACAACAAACCAACATATTTGGTGTATATAACATTATTTTTGGTAACATTAATATAACTTGCCGTTTTTGTGTAAACAGGCATGTATCAAAGCAAAACATACAGAACACAGGAACTTACAAAGTTCAACTTTGAAAAGTGAAGACAATATCAGACATGAGTATGTCCAAACTGTGTTGATTTTGCCTTCATCACATGGGGTGTCACCCCTGTAAAACCCAAATTTGAAAGATGCACACAAATTGTCAATCAAACTGGGCATTTTCCTCCTGATCCCATGCCTAATGTCAACATGTGCTATCTCCCATGATGGGGGATCAATGTACGTGTTTTGGGGGTGCAACCCCTTCATCTCAGCCACTTTAGTAGCAAGGAAGGGGTTGCACCCACAAAACCTGTACATTGATCCCCCATGATGGGAGATAGCACATGTTGACACACTGTGTGCATCTTCCAAATTTGGCTTTTTTTTAAATGAAAATGGATGCTAGCTAGTTTTGGGTGTTTCAGATTCTCCCTAAACATCAATGATGTTCTTCATTTTTGGTTGAACATCATTGATGTTTTTCTTGATATTATCCAAATCGCGATTGCACCCCGTTATCTCCCCGATGATGATCTGGGAACTTTCACTGGTAAAATGCGATTCTTCTTCCACAACATCCACATCACCTAAAAATAAACCCAAAAAAACACTGTGTATTTTAAATATGCAGGTATACATTGATTAGCTTACCTGAAGCTGTGGTCTCAGACCTGTTGTGGTGCCAATTTCGCCAATTTCTACAATCTCTCCTTTCTCCTCCTCCTCTGCTTCTGATGTTGGTATTTCCCCTTCTTTGGGAGGTGTGGGGTCCCTGGTGTCCTCAGACGTCCCAAGTCTTCTCTCCCCTATGGGAATGTAAAAAAGGAATACTTAGCACACAGATATTTGAGTTCAAAGCTGAAAACATTATTTTTGACACTTTCTAAAGCTGGAATACTTATTACCTGTTTTGTGAAAGTTTTACAGATGGAGACACCCCCTATAGTATCCACATGTGTGAGCCATCCTAATAAAAAGGGTGTTCTGGTGTCCTGAGTCCAGATGTGTAAACAGCTACTGAGTGTCCTCTCCTTTACACTGAATCAAGTTTGCATTTCATTCTATTACAAACCCCTCTAGACAACAAACTTCCTTTGACTAGAAATAGATAGGCCTAAACAAATGTAGTTAACTGCAACTTGACAAAACATCGTAGTTGAAGTGGGCTAACGAACAATGTTTATTACGAACGATTGAACCCATGAACATGAAAATGGCCATTTTAAAATGTACAACATTAAATCAAAGCACATGGAGCAGTATACAAGCAATAATAAGAATATAAACACACAACAACTACTTACTTTTTTAAAGAACTCGCTTGATCCTTCTGTACTGATGGTGCTCCCTCAGTTTTAGGTCTGACCAGCGTTTCCTCAGTTGATCCATGGATCGTCGTACCCCAAAATTGCTATGCAGACTCCTCACAACTTTAGTTATGATCTTGGTCTTTATGATATTTGGGTTTGGGTAAGGTCCATACTTCCCATCATAGTCGTTCCTCTTTAATATGTCCACCATCTCCAACATCTCTCCAAAAGACATATTTGAGGCTATAAATCTTCTCCTCCGGGATCGGGACGTTTCTGGCTCCGAGCTTTTCTCATCCTCCTCCTCGTTGGTGGAATTATCATGGACCTGCTGTGTCTCCACCATGTGATCTCCCCACTGCGCCAAAAGAGAAGGGGCGGGCTGTGTTTCACGCATGTGCACTGTATATAAAACGCAACAAGCGTGCGTCGTACATACGATCTGTGAGCGGAGGAAGGAGCTGAAGCACCAATCATTAGAACGAAGGTACAATTTTAACTTGCTACATCACTAGCCTATAATGCTTCTAGATTGAGGCTTATATTGGGACAAGATTAGGAGAGTTTAGCCTGACATTAGGGTTTGTCTTGTGTTGTGTCTTGCAGAGAATATGGATCCCTTCAAGCAACCACTTTTTAGGGGGCTAAGCATTGATATGCTCAGGGAGTTGCCCTGCCTGTGGCAGATGAACCACCCCTTTTATAAGGACCTAAGAAAGAGGAAGGCAGCGCTGGAGAAACTTCTTAGTTTGGTGAAGATCATGGTCCCCACGGCACACATGACCTATGTGATGGCCAAAATTGGTGCTCTGAGGAGTACATATCTGAGGGAGCGCAAGAAGTTCCAGGAGTCCATGTGATCAGGAGATCCAGATGACATTTATGTCCCCTGGATGTTGTACTATGAGAGGCTGCATTTTCTGGCAGACCAGAAGGAACCCAGACCAGCACTCTACAGTCTTCCTTCAAGGCTTCCTTCACCCCCAGCTGAGGCTTCCAGCGTCCAACCTGGGCCTTCCAGGCAGCAACATGTGGAGGGGCCCAGCTTGTTCAACATATTTCTTGTCATACATTTAATGATGTTAACTAGATGTTATTATTGATCAGTAAGTTGTGATTTAACAAAGTGGTTTACATATCAATAGACAGTAGTGACCAAAAATGATTGGGACAAAAATTAAAAATGCTGGGCTTTTCTATTTATTAACATTTATTAACATTCAATTTGCAACAGTCATGAGCTGAAAAACTAAAACTATGTCCCATTTTCATACACAGGAAGACCTTAGCCGGGACGGGGCTGTGGCAAGTGGCAGCCGGGAGGATGCTGTGGCAAGTGGCAGCCAGTAGGAGGCTGTGGCAAGTGGCAGCCGGGAGGTCGACCATCGCCCTCCTCCTCCTCCACCTCCTGCAACAACTACAAGAGCAGAGCCACAGCCTGGAAGGAAGCCTGGAGGGAAGTGCCTAAGGAAGACCAGAGAGTGATGGCCTGGGTTCAGTCTGGTCTGACAGATGCAGGCTCTTGTATGACCACAGCCTGGGAACATAGCTGTCATCTGCTTTTCCTGATCTCTTGGACTTCTGGACCAGACTGTTCTCCCTTTAGATATAGACTCCTCAGGCCACCAATTTTGCATTTAAATAATTGATGTCTGCCCTGGGGGCCAAAAGGCTTCGCCAAATCGACCAGTTTCTCCAGCGTTGCCTTCCTGTTTATTTGTTTATGACACCTAATAAAGGTTTTTTTTTTGGTTCAAGAAATACTTGCCTATGTGTTTTACTTCAAAAAGGACAGTTTATTTGTGAGTAGGCAGGTACATTTCAAAAATACAAAGTCAAATTAACAAGGGGCACCAGCACCAAACAACCTCCTAGAGATTAAAAAATAAAACAATCAAATAAAAAGCTAATAATGATGTTGTGGTAAGTTGACACACAAAACACACCAAAAAAATTACGAAGATGAGCAAAATGTCAAAAAAGGAGATCTTGATTAAAAAAGCAACCACAAAATTTAAAACAAACAAAAAAATGATTCGGGAGATCTGACGATTCATGAAATCAGGAAAAAGAATAAAGAAATACGTTTTAGAGAAGTGTGTGAATATGAGCAGCAAAAGAACTTCATTCTTCTAGCATTATAAAGAAAAAGAGAATGCGCTGCATTAAACAATTTTTAACATTGCAGCGTGACGAATGTGCTATATCGATTACGATAGTTTTACCTGACCGATCTCTTCCGTCTCAGAATTTATTGTGAGCATGCGTGGCACTTTGTCCGTCGGACTAGGCTAAAGACGATCGAATTGACACGGATCGGATCATGTTGTCAGAACATTTTAGATCCAGCTCTCAAACTTTGTTGGTTGGATATTCCGACAGAAAAAGTCCGATGGAGCCCACATGGTCGGATTATCCGACAACATGGTCCGATCAGACATTTTCCGTCAGAAAATCCGACCGTGTGTACAAGGCATAAGAGCCAGCATGTGTTCACCAGAGCCTGTAGTGCTGAGGATGGACTGCGCTGTAACTGGCTCCAGGTCGTGACCCCCAGTGTCTACCAGCTCACGCTCATGGTAGGCTACAGGAGGATAGAGAGGAAGCAGCAGCCCAGGACAACAAGTGATAGTCAGGAGATGAGCCAAAGGTCGGGGCAACTAGCAGACAAGGATAGACAGAGAACACGCCAAAAGTCAGGGTAACAGGCAGGCAGGGATATTCAAAGTACAAGCCAAGATCGTTAACAGAGACAGACATAGAGCACCCGGCAAGCAGGAGACAGGAAACCAAAGCACACAATATTTCTCGGGTCTCTTCTACTCCTCCATGACGATATCATGGAGCTGGTGGGCTTAAGATACCTTGCACTCCTCCACCTTCCGTTTGAGGATGCCCCACAGATGACCAATAGGGTTTATGTCTGGAGGCATGCTTTGCCAGTCCATCACCTTTAACCTCAGCTTCTTTAGCAAGGCAGTGGTTGTCTTGGAGGTTTGTTTAGGGTTGTTATCATGTTGGAATACTGTGAGGGGTGTACTCACTTTTGTGAGATACTGTGTGTGTGTGTGTGTGTGTGTGTGTGTGTGTGTGTGTGTGTGTGTGTGTGTGTGTGTGTGTGTGTGTGTGTGTGTGTGTGTGTGTGTGTGTGTGTGTGTATATATATATATATATATATATATATATATATATATATATATATATATATATATATATATATATATATATATATATATATATATATATATATATATATATATATATATATATATATATATATATATATATATACCATAGGTTGTGGACTCTATAACTTTTCTACAGACTAAATAATATACAATGATTTGGGTTATTTATTTGCAAAATTTTATAACAGAAAAGAAGAAAAATGCAATTTTTTTTTCAAAATGTTTGGCCTTGTTTTATTTATTTAGCAAAAAATAAAAAATAAACCCAGTGGTGATTAAATACCACCAAAAAACAGCTCTGTTTGTGTGAAAAAAATTATCATATGGATACAGTGTTGCATGTACGCGTAATAGTCATTCAAAATGTGACAGCACTGAAAGCTGAAAATTGGCTCGAGCCTGAAGGGGGTAAAAGTGCCCTGTATTGAAGTGGTTAAAGTGACTTAGTTCAACAGCTGTCAAGAAAAATAGACAGATATAAAAAGACAGTGCTATTACCCCAACATAAAGTGCTGAATATGTGTCTTAAAAACTTAAACAATCATATGATAAATCACAAAAAATAAAATAAAACCTCAAATGACTAACGCATGAAAAACGTATAAAGTGCTGAAAATAAATAAATTACAGTTTCCAATAGATCATAGCGTCCAGTATATTAGTTATCAAATCTCTACGCAATGTACACTTCCAAGCACCAATTATTAAAGTTCCTTGTGCAAACAGTTCATGGAAAAGTGTTGTCCAGTAAGATATCATTGAGCCCACCACATGTGAACATCCACCAGTCAATGTATAATATAACTCAATGGCATAAACCCATCAAAAGGGAACCTGGATGCTCGCACCACAAGGGTGTCACCGTCACTCTCTCCCAAGGGACTTTCAACCCACTCGCATGGACCTCAGACTATCATCATAATGTATCCAAAGAATGCAGCTTGTTTAGCTCAAACAGCAGTCTGTTCAGACAGGTGCTATCTCCATATCTCCAAAATCTCCAATCTCTTTCACTCTTGGATATCGGCCTGGCTCTACTACCTGTATGTTTAGGCCAGACAGGCTTGGATGTGTCCATGTGTCCCTATGGCTCCTGTGTGCGGTGAGGGCAGTGTGTGGATGTTTGCTGATGGAAGCTGTTTAAAGCAGTTGTAACCCTAAAAAAAAAAAAAAAAAATAGATCCTGTTCCTTTAAAGTATTAATAACAGCATAGTGCTTGTGCTGTGTAATTTATCCCTTTCTGTAATCTAAAATACCAGGTTTATACTGCCTGGTGCTGCTCTCCTTTCTGTAAACTGACCACGTTTATCTTTGCTGCTGATCCATGATACCATGGTCAGTTTACATGCCTCTTTCAGCCCACAGTCTCTCCTCTCTCCCCCTCCCTCCCTGCCTATTTGCTAGTCTCAGTCAGGGCCAGACTGGTCTGCCAGGATACCGGGCAATTCCCGGTAGGCCGGCTGCCCTGGGACCGCTTTGAGCAGCGGCTGCAGTGCTCCCCTCCCTCCCTTTGTCCTCCGGCTCCTCCTCTTATATGGCGCGGAGCTCAGTCTGTGTGTGTAAGGCGACCCTGTAACAAGGTCCCGCCCACCTAGACCGGCTCGTGTGATAGTCTTCTAGATGGAAAACTGATTGAATCAGTGTTCCGCCTATCACACGAGCCGGTCTAGGGGGGCGGGACATTGTTACAGTGCTGCCTTACACATGCAGACCCAGCTCCGTCCATTCCATACATCGGCCGCTGTGTGTGATCCAGGAAATGGTGAGGCTGCAATTGGTAGGCACAGAGGCAGCAATGGCTGGCACACAGAGGCAGCAATGGTGGGCACACAGAGGCTGCAATGGCCGGCACACAGAGGCTGCAATGGCTGGCACACAGAGGCTGCAATGGTGGGCACACCGAGGCTGCAATGGCTGGCACACAGAGGCTGCAATTGGGGGCACACAGAGGCTGCAATAGCTGGCATGCAGAGGCTGCAATAGTGTGCACACAGAGGCTGCAATGGCTGGCACACAGAGGCTGCAATGGTGGGCACACAGAGGCTGCAATGGTGGGCACACAGAGGCTACAATTGGGGCACACAAAGGCTGCAATTGTGGGCACACAGAGGCTGCAATGGTGTGCACACAGAGGATGCAATGGCTGGCACACAGAGTCTGCAATGGTGGGCACACAGAGGCTGCAATTGTGGGCACACAGAGGCTGCAATGGCTGGCACACACAGGATGCATTGGTGAGCATGGTGAGGCTGCATTGGTGGGCACAGTGAGGCTGCATTGATGGGCACAAAAAGACTGCAATTAGGGGCACAGCGAGGCTGTAATTATGGGCACAGTGAGGCTGCAATGATGGGCACAGTGAGGCGGCATTGATGGACACCATAAAGCTGCATTTGATGGGCACCATAAAGCTGCATTTGATGGGCACAGTGAGGCGGAAATGATAGGCACAGTGAGGCTGAAATGATGGGCACAGTGAGGCGGCATTCATGGGCACAGTTAGGCTGCATTTGATGGGCACTGATGAGGCTGCATTGATCTCTTGTACCATGTCTGCAGTCTCTGGCCATCTCTTGTACTATGTCTGCAGTCTCTGATCATCTTTAGTATGATGTGCTCAGTCTCTAACCATCTCCTGTACCATGCCCACAGCCTCTGACACCTACTGTATCATGTCTGCAGCCTCTGGCATCTACTGTATCATGCTTGCAGCCTCTGACCATCTCTTGTATCATGTCCGCAACCTCTGACCATCTCTTGTATCATGTCCTCAGTCTCTAGCCATCTCTTGTATTATGTCCTCAGTCTCTAGCCATCTCTTGTATCATGTCCTCAGTCTCTAGCCATCTCTTGTATCATGTCCTCAGTCTCTAACCATCTCTTGTATCATGTCCTCAGTCTCTAACCATCTCTTGTACCATGTTCGCAACCTCTGAACATCTCTTGTCTTAAATCATGTCTGCATTTTCTGAGGGGGAGTCTGGAGAGGAGTCAAGAGTGGGAGTGCCACCAGGATGGGGGTCATGGGAGAAGTAAAACATGTGGACTGTGGAGAGGAGACTATAGGATAAAACAAGAGTCACCAACCTGGAGCCGTCTAACTGAGCCCTGCACCTGAGAGGAGGTCAGTGACAGCGCCACCAGGCAAGTCTGAGGGTGGGAGTGAATACAATAATATAAGGGGGAGCTGATATAAAGGTTTCCCCCTTATATCAGTAACCCCCCTATTCTTTATGTGGAAGGGGGTATCTGGTAACCAGAGTCCCCCCCCACATTCCTGGGGTGCCCCTTCACGATGGACCAATTTTACCACTTTTAACTGGAATTTGCTTATATATGTAGCGCACTACCCCCTTGGGAGCTGCAATGTTGTTCATTACCTTTTTGTCAGTTAGCCCCGTTTCTTCCTTCCCCATGCAATTTACACACCATACGACTTTAATGTTGATAATGCTTTATTCTGGGGTATTTCAGTAAATGCTGAAGCACATGGTATGAGATGCCCCGTTAATTTATCATAGTGGCATGTTACATCTTTTTTCCTGGTATCTCCATTCTGCACTTTTGCTTTTGCTCAGTTAGAACTTAACACTTCCAATATGGACTGGCCAGCATCACTCTGAAAAATGCGTTGAGTTAGACGACAAAGTCACAGGCCACACTGCCTATTTCCATGACTATTGCTGTCATTCCTCCGTCAAGTCCTGGAATTTGTGTATCACTGCACTCCTTAGACATACAATGTGTTCACGGTATAGCACTACTGGGTTGCACTCCCTTTGCTCTCTCCCAATCAACAATCCATGTTACTCACAGAAGGCAGATTCCCAGTTTTCTCCGTCCGCTTGACTCCTACTTCTTCCTCCTTTAAGGTCCGGTGTATCCCTGCATGGGACGCCCGGTCTTTGTTAGCTCTTTTCATGGTTGCTGCTCTCCAGGGACCAGTTGTGGGTCCGCTGAACTCCTACTCCTCTGGTTATCCAGCTCTGGTGTCTCTGAACCCCCAGGCCTTCAAACCTCCGCCCGGAGGCTCCAGGGAACCCCGGCCCTCCGGCCCTCCTTCACTCTTCTCCTCTGAACTTGAGCCCCCCTGAACATGTGACTCCCCCTTTTTATATGAGAGACACCCATTGACCAAGGAAATTAACCATTGGTCCACTCTCTCACATGGGTTTCCTGCCACTCAGACCTCAGTCCTTCCTCTCTGTTCAGTCCTGTCCACTGTCCAGCAGAGGAGGTATCCCTGAGTCCAAATGTAGGCAGTCACACCCCACTCTACACTAACACTCCCATCCCCAAATAAACAAACTAGGCCCAGGAAATTTACCTGCATCTGACCTACACTCACAAAAACCCACTCTATTCCCTCTATTCTAAACATGGGGTCCACTACATAGTAGTTACATAGTTAGTCAAGTTGAAAAAAAGACACAAGTCTATCTAGTTCAACCTATAAAAGGGAAAAAGAAAAAAAATACAATCCCATATACACAATCCTCTACCCACAGTTGATCCAGAGGAAGGAAAAAAAAAAACAATGAAGCATGATCCAATTTTCTCCAGTAGGCAAAAAGATTCCAGAGAGGCAACTGGATATTCCCTGGATCAACTTTACCTATAAATGTTAGTATCCAGTTATATAATGTACATTTAGGAAATAATCCAGTGCTTTTTTAAAACAATATACTGAGCTGGCCATAACCAACACTTGAGGGAGTCTATTCCACATTTTCACAGCTCCTACTGTGAAGAAATCTTTCCGTATTTGGAGATTAAATCTCTTTTCCTCCAGACGTAAAGATTGCCCCCTTGTCCTCTGTGATGGTCAGCCGCAGTAAGACATTTGAATGGTGTAAACATTTCAAAAATGGCTATATGTCCGTCAGTGATGATCCCAGCCCGTGGTGGTTCCCAGCCCACAGCAGTCATTCCTGTGAACATTTAGCGTGTGGAATGCCTGATCCTGCATAATCAATGCATAACCTGTTGTGAAATTGCAAGAGACAAACGTTTTTCTGGGAACGGTGAACATAATTATTGACGAATAGGAATGAGCCCGCAGTTCGAGTCAAAGGTAAGTTCGACTCGAACATCGGTGTTCGCCTGCTCGCCAAATTCCAAACATTATGGGGCGTTCGTGGGAAATTTGAGCGCCCACATAATGCCCCATAATGCACTGCAAGATCGCAGTGCATTGACGGCTGCTGATTGGCCAAATCATGCACCTGACCTGCATGCTTTGGCCAATCACAGCTGTGAAAGCCATGATTGGCCAAAGGCAGGGTGCCTTTGGCCAATCATGGCTCAGGGGGCTAAGTCCACGCCACACACTATGTAAGGCTGCTTACATAGCAGCCGTACATAGTGTAATGAATGAGAGCAAAAAAATGCAATTACTAATGGAAATTTTTTATTTAAAACTGCTCACGGCTGTAATGTATTGTCAGATCCCGGCAATATACAAAAAAATCATTGAAAAAAAGGCGTGGGTTCCCCCCCAAGTCCATTACCAGGCCATACAGGTCTGGTATGGATAATAATATTAATTAATAAATATTAATGGAAACCCCGCGCCAGAATAAAATAAAAAAATGGCGTGGGGGGTCCCCTCCAAAATCCATACCAGACCCTTACCCAAGCACGCAACCTGGCAGGCCGCAGGAAAAGGGGGGAAGAGAGAGCACCCTCCCCCTCCTGAACCATACCAGGCCACATGCCCTCAAACACCTTGTCCCCATGTTGATGGGAACAAGGGCCTCATCCCCTTACCCTTGGTGGTTGTGCAGAGCAGTTCTCTGCTCACAGCTGTCAAAAAAAAGCAACTGGCAATGTTTATCAACAACCTGAAAGAGAGATAAAAAGAAACATTGTATCTTTCTGTTCATTTACAGATCAAAGGAATGAACTTTGGTCTGCAAATGAGGCCAGTTTAACCACCTAAAGACTAAGCCTTTTTCTGACACTTGTTGCTTACAAGTTAACCACTTGCCTACTGGGCACTTAAACCCCCCTCCTGCCCAAACCAATTTTCAGCTTTCGGTGCTCTCAATGACAATTACTCAGTCATGTAACACTGTACCCAAATAAATTTTTACACCTTTTTTTCATACTAATAGAGCTATAATTTGGTGGTATTTGATCACCTCTGGGTTTTTTATTTTTGAAAAATAAAAAAAGACCGAAAAAATTTAAAAAAAAAATGTTTTTTCTTTGTTTCTGTGATGGCATTTTGCAAATTATTATTTATTTTTTTCATGAATTTTGGCAACAATTTATACTGCTACATATCTCTGGTACAAATAACCCAAATTAGTGAATACTATTTTGACTTTGTGAAAGTTAGAGAGTCTACAAGCTGTGGTGCAAATCATAAAAAATTGATCACACCTGATGTACTGGTGGCCTATGGGCTCTTTCACACGGGGCGGATCAGTGCAGATCCGCCCCGTGGATAGCCGCTTGCTCAGCGGGGATCGCCGTAGCGATCTCCGCTGAGCAGAAGATGACAGGTCCGTCCCTGCACTCCATGCAGGGACGGACCTGTCAGAGCGCCGCTCTCCCCTATGGGAGATCGGGTGACGACGGACCGTAGAGTCCGTCATCACCCGATCCGCTCTGCAGACGGATGAAAAAATGGGGTTTTCCTCCGTCTGCAGAAACGGAGCATGGCGGGCACGGACGAGAGCGGGTGTCAGCGGATGCTCATCCGCTGACACCCGCTATCCCATAGGGATACCTGTATGTCCGTTTTTCATCCGAAAACGGAAGGGTGAAAAACGGACATACGGTCCGTCCGTGTGAACGAGCCCTATCTCATTTCTTGCGACCAGAACAAGCCAGGAAAGTACAAATAACCCCCAAATGGCCCCTTTTTGGAAAGTAGATATTCCAAGGTATTTAGTAAGAGGCATGGTGAGCTTTTTGGTGTTGTAATTTTTTCCCACAATTCTTTGCAAAATCAAGATTTTTAAATGTTTTTTCCACAAAATTGTCATTGTAATAGGTTATTTCTCTCACATGAAATGTGTATACCACAAATAATGTCCCAAAATACATTCTGCTACTCCTCCTGAGTACTACGATACCACATGTGTGGGACTTCACAGCCTGGCCACATAGTGAGGCCCAACATGCATGGAGCGCCGTCACGTGTTCTAGGAGCATAAATTACACATCTAACTTGTTGACTACCTATTACACTTTTGAAGACCCTGGAGCACCAGGACAATGACACGTGGCACTGATGGCAGATGGCACTGATACGTGGCACTGATGGCCCATGACAATGATGTGACACTGATGACAGATGGCACTAATACGTGGCACTGATGACACATGACACTGATGACAGATGGAACTAATATGTGGCACTGATGACACGTGACACTGATGTGGCACTGATGACAGATGGTACTAATACGTGGCACTGATGAAAGATGGCACTAATACGTGGCACTGATGACACCTGACACTGATGACATGTGGCACTGATACGCGGCACTGATGACACGTGACACTGACAGGTGGCACTGATGACACGTGGCACTGGGGACAGGTGGCACTGATGACACGTGGCACTGGGGACAGGTGGCACTGGGGACAGGTGGTACTGATAGGTGGCACTAGGGACAGATGGCACTGATAGGTGGCACTGGGGACAGATGGCACTGACAGGTGGCACTGGGGACAGATGGCACTAACAGGTGGCAAAGGGGACAGATGGCACTGATAGGTGGCACTGGGGACAGGTGGGCATGTGTGTTTCATTGTGTGTGTGTGTGTTTCACTGTGTGTGTGTGTTTCACTGTGTGTGTGTTTCACTGTGTGTGTTACTTACTTTTCACTGACGCTGCAGCTGCAGCACGGAAGCTCTCCCTCCTCAGACGCTGTCTCTGTGTGAGGAGGGAGAGCAGGCGATGCGAGATGATCTCATATGTTTACATATGAGATCACCTCTCATTGGACACACCGATCGAGTGCTAAATGGCCACTGTGATTGGCTATTTAGCACGATCTGTGATTGGCTGTGTCCAAGGGACGTAACCAACATAGAACTTCCCTGATGCGCGCCCATGGCGGCGCGCAGAGGGGAAGTAAACAGGAGGACGTCCAGGGACGCCCTCCCGGCAGTTAGAGTCCTCGCTGTAGCCGTCTTTGGGCTATAGCGCAGGCGCGAAGTGGTTAAAATCAGTATTTTTTGATAGAAAATTACTTAGAACCCCCAAATATTATTTATATTTTTTTTAGCAGAAACCCTAGAGAATAAAATGGTGGTTGTTGCAATATTTTATGTCACACTGTACGTGCACATCAGTCTTTCAAGCACAATTTTTTCCGAAAAAAAATACAATGAATTAATTAATTCAATGAATTAAAGAAAAACTAAACAGTAAAGTTAGCCCAATTTTTTTGTATAATGTGAAAACTGATGTTATGCCAAGAATCATGATCGTAATTCCTAAAGTCCGACCTTCTGGTTTTTGCTCTTTGTTTGTTTTCAAATTATATTTACGGATGTGGCAAGGGAGCGATTTCAATAACCGACACAACAAAATATGCTAATAGTAATTAGGATTTCTTATTGTGTATGTGTATGTCAGAGTTTTTGCAAACGTTGCACAAGTAAAATGTCTTTTCCAACACACAGCGATGTCAGAAAGTCGTGTCTCAGTGCTGTCAAACACAGGTGCACAATAGAATACATTCTCATAACTGCCATTGCCTTTCAGCTCTTAGCCACCTCCATAAAATCCCCCTTCTTTTCCTATGTACTGCAAACTTTCATACACTTGTACACATCTCAGCAGCAGACATTCTTGAGCCTTAAAACTATGCGGGGATCTGCTTAATATCAAGCCATCATGACTTTCAATCCTTAAGGAATCCCTGAACCGAACAACTCCACCCTAGGAAGCTGTGGGGCGCAGGCAAGGAGAATCCATGTAGCAATAGCTTTCCATGTATGGGAACAGCCGCATCTGTGAATGCGTAATGTTCCACTTATCAGCTCCTGCTCAGACGCACACAGGAAGGCTCTGGCAATCTACAGGTCATTTTATTTAGACAAAAAATGTGAGCTCCACACAGAGTTGTATTCCCCGCAGCAGCTGTATTAACCTGATTGGCTGTGATATGTCTTTAAACGCTACTTTTTTTTTAATTAAATTTTTTTTCAGATTCCTTGTTTACAAGTACAAGCAAATTAAATGACACATGCACATCACAAAGATCATTTATAACTTGCTAAGGACTTCAGAAATGTAAAATTAAATGTTAAAAGTTGCTTTCAAACAGGAAGCTACCATTGTTTGCACTATATTTAGAAAAATGTGAATGGTATAATATAGGGCAGGGTGGCCACATTTCCAAACTGCCATTCGGGGACAATTTTTCCAGGGACCGAGGGGGGGGGGGGGTGGATGTGTTCAATGTAGTTTCGGGGTTGGCGGGATTTCGGCGGCGAGTGATTTGTCGGATGAATAGCTGGTTTTAGCACTTATATCATCCCAATACCATGCTTGAAATGTATTTCTATTATTACATTGTAATAATAGACCCCCTCCCTTAGTACAGACCCCCTTCCCTCAGTATAGACCCCCCTCCGTCAGTACGAACCCCCCTCTACTAACTATAGACCCCCTCCCTCAGTACGGACCCCCCCACACACTAACTATAGGCCCCCTCCCCCAGTACGGACCCCCCACACTAACTATAGACCCCCACCAGGGCTGGATTATGAGCATCATGAGCCTGGTGCTGAGGATTTTGGAGGGCTGTTTTTATGGTTAATAAATAAAATGAAACGCAAAAATGTTTTATTATAACAAATTAAGTATTTAAAACAAACTGCTCATTCACACCGTATGTGCAAGTGAACCCGTGTGAATGAGCCCAAATTTTCTTTTTTTTTATTATTATTTGTTGCAATATTTAATTGTTTACATTTTTGTTTTGTTTTTTTATTTAATTTTTTTACAATTGAACTTTTTTTCCCACAATGCCAAATGGTCAGTCAAACCCTGCTGGGCCTATGTTAAATTAGGGGCCTGGAGCTGCAGCTCCAATAGCCCCTACGTTAATCCGGCCCTGACCCCCACCCACAGTACGGACCCACCTCTCAACTAAATATATACCCCCTCAGTAAAGACCCCCCTCCACCAAGTATAGACTCCCCTCCTACAGTACAGACCCCCCCCCCCCCACTAAATACAGACCCCTTCTCCCTCAGTATAGACCTCCCTGACTAAGTATAGACCCCCTCCCTCAGTATAGACCCCCTTCAATACTGACCCCCCTCCCTCATTATAGACCCCCTACAGAACCCCCCACTAAGTAGAGAAACCCCCACAGTACAGACCCCCCACAGTACAGGCCCCCCTTCCACTTGTGCTAGTGGAGAGGTGGGTGTCAGAAATGTGCTGGGGGGGGGGGGGGCACTTTTTACCCTTTTCCTAATCACTATCCCTGTCCATCTACATACACATAATATAAGCTTAGAACAGACCTCAGATCAGCGCCAGGAATGCACAGCGGTGTCCCTCTTCCCGCTCCGTGTACTTAATTTATTTTCCGCTTTGCATGCTGGGCAGATTGAGTCGCGCCTATGAGGTCACTGGTTGCTAGCCGCTAGGCGGCTATAGCAACCAGTGACCAGAGTCTCGGGTGGAGCTGGAGGCAGAGCGAGCCCCAGCGCTATAGCGGGGTTTGCTCGCTCTGTCAATTCCATTCCGGGACACTGTATTGTCCCGGAATGAAGGTGCCCGGGACCCGGGACAGACCTGCCAATTGTGGGAATGTCCCGGGCAATCCGGGACACGTGGGCACCCTAATATAGGTGCTTATAAAGATTTCAGGCCGGAGCATTCAGTTATATTTAAAACCTAACTCTAGGAACAGTAAAAGGCCTCACTTGCAGTGGGACTGTGCCTGCACTGCAGGGGTTAACTGTTCATTTATGTCTAGGGTCTGGTAAAATTAAAGCACCATTACTTACCTGACCCTCCATTCCCCAGGCCAACGCCACTCAGGAGCAGAGGACTGGGTAAGTAAAAATACTTTTCCCAGGCCTAAATGAGCAGTTAACCCTTAGGGCTTATTTACACTTGCTTCGACTTCAACACACAATAAAGCACCTACCGCTTCAACAGGCTTTTTTGATGTGTTTGTGATGCTTCTGTAATGCTTTGGTGGTGCTTTGATGAGGTTTGGGTGGTGCTTTAATTATGCTTTGGTGGTGATTCGATAATGCTTCTGTGGTGCTTTTTTGAAGCTTAAATTAAGCTTGGCAGATGCCTTGTATGTGTGTGCTGATATCTCATACCTGCAATACCTCTAAAACAAAGGAAAGCGAAAGTTGAATTAAAGCCTTTTAAAAGCTGCAGGTGCTTCAAGTGAGCATTGTCATAGACTTCTATGAAGGCTTTTAAGATGATTTGAAGCACCACTAAAGTGACATGGGGTATCATTTTTAAAGCAGAAGCAAAGCAAGCAGAAGGTGTAAACGGGACTGTATGCTTACCATTGTATTTAGTGACAGGGGCTTTGACTGGCATTCAGAGATTATTCATATACTGTAACAGTGTCAGGTGATACCAACAGAATGTAGGCAGTACAAGTATGCTATGAACACCTGTTCCTCTGTTCCATCTTACTGACTGTAAGTTATGTCTCTTGTGCTGATTTTTATGATTTTATTTTGGCCACAGTTAGGCTTTAGTGCTATGGCTTGATGTGAGCCTGTGACAGCTCCTTAGTTCTAATAACCCCAGCCTTACTAATAGAATATGGCAGCAAAGGTGGGGAGGGCATGGACAGAGGATGATTTCACCTAAGAAAAGAGGCATCAGCACAAGGGAAGGGACACATCCTACTGACTGTAAGTTAGGTCTCTTGTGCTGATTTTTCTTTTTTTATGGGGTGCCATAGCAAATGTCCCCAACCCACAAACAACCCGACTTGTGTGGGTAGGGGCATTTGCTATGGTACCCTGGCTAAATTAGTTACACCCTTAAATAACAGTGTAAAGAAACTACTTTTTATTAAAGTAGCGCTAGTGCCTAACTTTGGCCAAAAAAAAAAAAAAAATCAGCACAAGAGACATAACTTACAGTCAGTAGGATGTGTCCCTTGTGCTGATGCCTCTTCTCATAGGTGAAATCATCCTCTGTCCATGCCCTCCCCACCTCTGCTGCCATATTCTTCCAGTGCGGCTGGGGTTAATAGAACTAAGGAGCTGTCACAGGCTCACATCAAGTGAGCCCAACTATGCCCACTCTTTCCACCAAGCTCCTCCATTCATCGAAGTCATACTACGGCTTCTATTAATGGAAATCAATCTATGAATGGAGCAGTGGCAGTGCATCCATAAGGGCGCACGGGTGCCGCCCCCTCTCTCCAGCCACCCCCTCTATGACCAATGGATAGATTCATGCATTGCATGAATCTATCCATGGCCACTGCTGCCACCCCCTATTCAGGTGCCCGGCCCCCTTTCGGGCACTGGGTGCCTGAATTACAGCAGCAGGGGGTATTTTTGAAGCACCTGATTAGAGCCATGGGCTCTAATATGTGTCAAAAAAGGTGACATGCTTGGCGCCCGCAGTTCACCCAGCTGTGTTAGAACAGCAAATGAATATTCGCTGTCCTAACACTGAACCGCCTCTCCGCCAATCAGGTGCTCGGGTCTGTTACCCGTCACCTTATTGGCTGAAAGGATTGGCTCTGAGATTGGATGCCTGACGGGAGTAGAGGACGGGAAGAGACACATGAATACACCGCTCTGAGGACACCGCCATCACCGCTGCCCCACCAAGACAGGGTAAGTGCCGGGCAGACAGCGAGTGGGCAGGGGGGTCACAGTGACGACATTGGATGGCACAGTGGCAGCATTGGATGGGCAGAGTGGCCGCATTCGGTTAGCCATCGTGGAAAAGCACATCGGAATTCTAAAGTGCTGTATACACTCATTAAAAATTACCCTGAATGTCTTGTTACTCATAGCCAACTAACCAGTATACCTGGTCTTGTACCTCTTTTTAAGAAACAGTCTCACAGAGTCTTTTCTGACACAGCATGACAGCATATATACATATGGGTAGGCTCTGCCCCCTGCCCTATTCCAGGACCGTTATACTATATAAGTGAGTCTCCTCCCTGCAGGCAGCATTCTCTTTTTCTTTCCTCACTGCTACAGGCAGTATGCTGCTGCTAAAAGCAAGATTTTTCTTTTCCCTCACCTTGCCGGATTCATCTGGCCAAGCCACACAGGTTCACCTCTCCTGTGACGAAGCTCCCCGCTGTACAGGCTGTAAATCTCCTATATGGCGAGACCTCCCCCCCTCAGGATCCAGGATGAAGGGGATGATGGCATCTGGTCTTTAGGGTTTGCTCCTTCATCATGATTCCATGGATGGACATTCATTAGACTTCCTGTTGGGCCATGAAGTGTGCAGGTGGTAAGGCACCACATGGTGCACAAATCCATAGCATTCAGTTACTGCTGCAAGTATGTTGTTAACCACTGAAAGCATATGTCCCACATGTGAATTTTTCTGTCTTGTCCATAGTTTCAGTCTATTTACTATTGCCTCACAGGTTGTGGTTTGTGTCTGCAATACTGCTAATGCTGATAGCAGGTGTGCTGTGCTGTGCTGTTATTTGTGGTACACAACAGAGGCATGTGTGGTTTGCTGCTTGTAATGGTTACTACTGATGTTTTTTTAACAAATACTCCCAGGCATGGTTCCAGTCTTTCAGCTCATCCAGGGCCGGATTTCCCACAAGGCCACGAGGCCAGGCCTCGGGGCGGCAGTGGTGCAGGGGCGGCGCATATAGCAGCAGTTCAGCATCCCGAATCGCGCGCCCGTCATCAATATATTATTGCCTGTGCGCTCCGCCTCCGAGCCGAGCTCAGCGATGGGCAGCAGGCGTACCTATTCAGCCTGTGATTGGCTGAATAGGTCACGTGCGGGCAGCGGACACAATTGGTCACATGTGGAGGCGGGGCTTGACTGTGGGTGATCGCGGTTGCCCAGAGTGCAGAGCCCGGAGTGCAGAATGTGGAGTAGTGACTCTGACACCCCGCCTCCAATGATGTGACCCTCTGAGGAGTCGGACGATGTCCCTCAGGTAACAGGTCCCTCAGTCACTCAGGTGGAAAGAAGAGAACTGAAGTTGGGCAGCCGATCTGAGCCAGCAGTGCTGCAGCTGCAGCACACAGAAGATGATCACCACCAGCCAGTCCCTGCAAGTCACTCCATCACTCTCTGCATGCCACAGGGCGCCGGACTGGAGAAGGAGGAGGTAGATGGACTGGAGGTGGAGATAACTAAGCAGCACTGACTAGGCAGGGCCGGACCGGAGGAGGAGGTCAGTGGACTGGAGGTTAAGCTAAGCAGCACTAAGGGGGCGCCACATAAAAAGTTCTTGCTGCTACACGCTGACAGGAGTAGTAACAACATCATCACTACTCCTGTCAGCCTAGCATGGGAAGTGACAAACAGAATCAGGAGAGCAGAGGAGAGCCAAGAGGAGGTGCAGGCTGTGCTATCTTCCCCCTCCAGCTCCTCCTCCTGCCACTTTTTTTCAGGACATTTTTAGATCGGGACTCTGCAGGGTTTCCTTACTGGCCCCCAATCTCCTCCAGCAAAGAGGAGATTGAGTCAGGAAAGGAAACACTTGGGGTCGAAGATATGTGCTGGTAGAGGGGATTTCACCGGGGGGGGGGGGGGTTTGTTCTGCGAGGAAGGGGATATTTATGTTTGGGGCAAATTTTGGCTTGCAAGGGGAATTTCCCCTACAAATTTTCTCATACGATACCAGATTGTTTGTGTTCGAAAATACAATACATTACATCACTTCTGAATTTTTATTCTGTCGTACGAGAATTTTTGTAACTTCAGTAACCTCATCATTTTCGATATGGAGACTAACATGCAAAAAAAAAAGGGACAATCATTCGTCCAATAATCTCATCATGTGTACAAGGCTTTACAGGGCACTTTAGAGTAGCTCTGGTAACACAGGTAAACAGCTGAAGGGATCCAAGGCCTGAAGACAAAGGGCCACCTCACTGGAATACTCCTGTAGCAGTCAGGGAGGGCTTCGAACGGTAGCTGTGTCTTCCAGAGAACCTGCGTTCAATTAGGTTCTGGCCAAGCTGCCTGCACACTGGTTCTGACAGCTGGTCCTCTTACCTGGCTACAAATCACTTTGCCATGTGTGGCCTCTCTAAGCATCTGAGGGAGGGAAGCTGGGGAATGTATACTCTCAAGACATATCTAAGAACCCAGGGAGTTGTGGGAAATTAAGTTAAAGTGGCCTGCACCAGCATCTCAGCATAGTGAGTAAAAGTGTACTCCACTACAAAGCTACTCTTCAGGATGCTGTCTGCTATACGTAACCTCCTCATTGCATAGAACATTTAAAAAATCTACATGCCTCTTTTACTGACTTAAATCCATGGGCATGTGCCATTCTGGTCCGGAGACCCAGAAATACAGTGCCTGTAAATTTCAACATTTTGTCATGTTACAACCAAAAACAACATGTATTTTATTGCGATTTTATATGATAGACCAACACAAAGTGACACATAATTGTGAAGTGCACGGAAAATGATAAATGGTTTTACATTTTTTACAAATAAATATCTGAAAAGTGTGGCATGCATTTATATTCAGCCCCCTTTACTTTGATACCCCCTAACTAAAATCTAGTGGAACCAATTGCCTTCAGAGGTCACCTAATTAGTAAATAGAGTCCGCCTGTGTGTAATTTAATCTCAGTATAAATACAGCTGTTCTGTGAAGCCCTCATAGGTTTGTTAGAGAACCTTAGTGAACAAACAGCATCACAAAGGCCAAGGAACACACCAGACAGGTCAGGGATAAAGTTGTGGAGAAGTTTAAAGAAGGGTTAGGTTATAAAAAAATATCCCAAGCTTTGAACATCTCACAGAGCACAGTTCAATCCATCATCTGAAAATAGAAAGCATATGGCACAACTGAAAACCAAGACATGGCTGCCCACCTAAACTGACAGGCCAGACCAGGAGAGCATTAATCAGAGAGGCAGCCAGGAGGCCCATGGTAACTGGAGGAGCTGCAGAGATCCACAGCTCAGGTGGGAAAATATGTCCACAGGACAACTATTGGTAGTGCACTCCACAAATCTGGCCTTTATGGATAAGTGGCAAGAAGAAAGCCATTGTTGAAAGAAAGCCATAAAAAGTCCAAGTTGCAGTTTGTGAGAAGCCATGTGGGAGACACAGCAAACATGTGGAAGAAGGTGCTCTGATCAGATAAGACCAACATTTTACTTTTTGGCCTAAAAGCAAAACACTATGTGTGGTGGAAAACTTACTCTGCACATCACCCTGAACACACCTTCTTCAGCAGAGACAGGGAAGCTGGTCAGAGTTGATAGGAAGATGGATGGAGCCGAATACAGGGCAATCTTAGAATAAATATAAAACAAATGGCAATTGAAACAGTCTAAATATCATGCGACTTTAAACCACTATAGCAGCGCTCATGTCAATCTATATGCTTATGACACACTCTTATACAATTCCTCATACAAGTAAAAGAAAGAGTCCCATGAAGTGGTTTAAGGCGAGTGAGTCAGATTTTCTTATAGGTGATGAAAGTTCATTAGAATCTTAAAAGAAAACCTGTTAGAATCTGAAAAAGACTTTAACTGGGGCGGAGGTTCACCTTCCAGCAGGACAACCACCCTAAACATACAGCCAGAGCTACAATGGAATAGTTTAGATCAAACCATATTCATGTGTTAGAATGGCCCAGTCAAAATTCAGACCTAAATCCAATTGAGAATCTGTGGCAAGACTTGAAAATTACTGTTCACAGATGCTCTCCATCCAATCTGATAGAGCTTGAGCTATTTTGCAAAGAAGAATGGGAAAAAATGTTACGCTCTAGATGTGCAAAGCTGGTAGAGACATACCCAAAAAGACTTGCAGCTGTAATTGCAGCAAAAGGTGGTTCTACAAAGTATTGACTCAGGGGGATGAATACACACGCCACACTTTTCACATATTTATTTGTAAAAAATGTTCAAAACCATTTATCATTTTCCTTCTACTTCACAATTATGAGCAACTTTGTGTTGGTCTATGAAAAACCATTCCAATAAATGACATTTGTGTTTTTTGGTTGTAACACGACAAAATGTGGTTTTGGTTGTAACACGACAAAATGTGGAAAATTTCAAGAGGTATGAATACTTTTTCAAGGCACCGTAGAATAAAGACACCTCCCTCTAACGCCACATGTTTGAAAGAGACCTTGGCTGTTTCCCTTTTAACGTACTGTAAACTTTCATCTTTTCAGCAAAAGACAACTGGAGAAGAGATAACCACATTGTAAAATGGCACATTTTTAAATCAAGGTTAAGTAAGGAGATTGGCCGGAAGTTTTGTGGGGCAGTCGGATCTTTTTCAGGTTTTGGGAGAGTGATAATTAATCTTATGGAGAAAGTCATCAATTTCCTCTGGGGATGGTTGGTGGGTTGTAGGGTCATTCTTGAGATTATATAGGTCACTATAGTAATCGCTAAAAGCATTCGCAATGTCTTGTGGATTAGATAGCTTCACTTTCGAGTGTGGGTGGAATAAGAAGGGAATTTTAGATTTAACTCTAGCCCCTTTGATACGTTGTGCTAATCTTTTTCCTGCCTTATTGGATGTGGAATAAGAGATGGCTTTGAATTTGCGTTGCATATGTTCGTATGTATGGAGAAGAAGCAGCCTGAGTTCCTGTCTAAGCGACATTAATTGTGCTAGTGTAGTGGGACATGCAGATGACTTATGGTCTGCCTCCAAATGAGCAATTTGGGAAGTAAGGGAGTCTATTTGTTGTGTTCTTTTTTTTTTGTGAATGGAGCCCAGTTTTATAAGAACACCTCTCATTACCCGCTTTATGCGCGTTCCACACCACGGCAGGATCCCCCACTGAATCAGCGTTTAATTCAAAATATTCTTTCAAATGAGTGGCAATTTCTTTGGAGTATGTAGCATGTTGTAATATGAAATTATTGGCTCTCCAGAGAAAAGAGTTCCGTTGAGGAGACATATCATCAATAATTATCGAAATTGGGTTGTGGTCTGACCATGTCATGGTGTGGATAACAGAGGTAGTCACCTTTTGTAATAACAATTTATCAACAACAAACATGTCAATTCTGGAAACGACTTGTGTTGCGGGGAGAAATAAGTATAATCCCTCTTCTGATCCATGGTGGCATCTCCAGACATCGTAAAGATCAGACGATGTCAGGATTTGCCCCAGGGGAGAGGGTCTTCTCTTTATCCGCTGAAGTAGTGTCCATATAAATATCTGCAACCATATTAAAGTCTCCGCATACAAGGAGATATCCTTGTTTAACTCTTTAATTTTGGTCAAAGTCTTTTTGACAAAATTTGCCTGTCTAGAATTGGGAGCATACAAATGGCACATTTTGAATAAGTTAGCGTTTTAGATGTTGCACTGCTGTTAGTGCTCAATGAAGATTTAAGAAGAAGCAATCGAGTCGTCGGCTTTTTTTGCTATTTTGATGTATATGGGTCACAACAAGCCAGAGCACCGTTATTCAGCTCATCATTCTACAATCATGTGATAGAGCTTGGGTGAGTTTTTCTCCTACACATTTTGAATAAGGGGCAAAGTTCTAAATGTACCCACATCATTTCCTCCCAGGTGTCAAATTTGAATGTGGACCAAGTGTAGACCAACAAAAAAAAAAACAACCCTCAGGCACACAGCTTCTCCTAATTTAAGCCCCTAATGCTGTGCCAGAAAACAGGAACTGATTACATGTCTATGGATCAATTCTCAAATTATATTTTTATAATAATCTTCCTACAACCAGTATACATAAGAGTGGCCCAGAATTCATACCATTGTGTTGCGTCCTATAAGAGAAATATAAATATAAATTAAATAAGTGAACATACATATTGAAATGGTTTGATTCCCATTGACCAATCCTTTTAATAACTTTATTTGCTCGGTGTAGGTCCAGTCTTCCCACCTCAGTGGCTGTCCCAATCCAAAAAGAATATGAGGAGAACATCTTGCCCTGCAAACCCAAGGCTGACATATAATTCTTTAGGAATAAGTTCAATTGAAATACAGGCAGCATATAGTAATGAGATTAGAAAGATACCAAAGGGAGCCTAATGGTTAATGGCATTGTTCACATGATAGTCAACTGAGTCTTCTAACTTAAGTAAAGACAACCATGTGCCCTTTCCAAATGGACCAGTCTTCTATCGCCTAATAAAAATTCCACATAACCTTTTAAAACTTTAAGCAAACATTTTAGGGAGTGTCTGCCACGATATAAAAAAAAACTGCTGCAAATTTAAATTGCAAGCACCTAGATTTGCCTGCATGGATGTACAGTAGGGACTAAGACCATGCTCAAATGCTGAGCCTTTACCTACAGGCTGCCTCAGTCATATTGGCCATAACTATGATGGGCTATGAAAGGTATAACTGAAGGCAAAAATGTTTTATTTTATGTATTTTTTTGTTTTTTTTTTAGTTTTAGAGTGGAGAGGGGTTAAAACTCCTTTTAGGTGTTTATTGCTTTTTGTGTCCCTGTTAAGGAGATTCACCTTCTCCATTTGTCCTGGTAAGTGTTGTCACCAAAAGTAAATGTTTTCAGAATCCAAAATTTTGAGTGCTTACCAAGGAATTGAGGGGAAATCTTCCAATGGGGATACTAGTTCTGGTGACCCTAATGACTACATTGGATTTGGAAGTATTTCCTCTTACTTCCTTTTGTGACATAAGACAAGAAATGAAGGGAAATCTCCCCAATGGGGCACAGATGGCATCAAAAAAAAAACTGACATGGGTTATAACCCTTCCTCACTCTGTGCAAAATGAAAACAAATTCTACTTTTATTACAAGATTTTGTGTCGGCAGCAAAAATTGACCATACAAAGAATTAGGGCCGATTCACACCAGATTCGGTGCAACTATGTTGTGTGACTATTTCCATGCAGCCCCACTGCATGAGAAGGCATTTATCTTTTAAAAAACAGCCGCACCAATTTTTTTCTCATTACAAAGTATTATTTAACCACGAACCATGAATGAACCCAGCCTGAATTCCATAGCAACAGTATCAATTGTGATACTTAGAAAAACAAAAAAAAGGCAAAACTGTTTCCTCTTTAGCTAGGGGAACTCCAAAATCCATCATCAGTTTAATGAAATGTTGTAAAAAAAACTTCAAGTAATATTAAAGTCAAGTTTTTTTTTTTTTTTTTTAAATAAAAATATAAAAGAGGTTTATACTTACCTGCTTTGAGCAAACAGTATTGCACAATGGCTCCTGCTGCCCTCAGTGAAGCCTGTAAATGCAGGAAGAGTGAAGCTGCCAGTGGGGACAATGCTGGATTGAGAGTGATGTTAGGTAAATGCTTAGGGGTGAGGGAAGAAGGAATGCTATGGGAATGCTTTTTACCTTAATGCAGGGAATGCGTTATTGTTAAAAACAGAAAATTGTACCATACTTACCATAATTTTCTTTTCCTGGTGCCTATCCATGGCAGCATACCTGTGACAAGCTCTGCCTTGGCTCCTCCCTCAGGACTAGTGAATATCATAAAAGAAATGGTTAGCATTCTCCGTAATATAGAATACCGAGGGTAGGATTGTATGCTGCCATGGATAGGCACCAGGAAAAGAAAATTATGGTAAGTATGGTACAATTTTCTGTTTTCCTGGTGCCTCCATGGCAGTATACCTGTGACAAATAACTAGCTGAGACGGGTGGGATGATGCTTAGGAAGAAGTTTATTTGAAAAGGTTACTATTTAGAAGAAGAACCAAAAGCTGATTTTATCGCCTGTCTGCCAAACTCCACCGATGAAAAAGCTCCTGGATCCACTCTGTAATGTTTTAGAAACGTATGTTGGGACGACCAAGTCGCTGCCCTACAAATGGTTTAAATTGACACATTGGCTCTTGCCGCCCATGAGGCAGAAACCGATCTGGTGGATGGCGCCCTGACAGCCGAAGGGGGTTCCAGTCCTTTTGCCCTGTACACCTTCTGGATGAGTTTAACAATCCATCAAGCAATTGTTCTTGCTGATGCCTCCTTACCTTTGTTCTTGCCCCAGGGAATTATAAACAGCCTAGATGAATCCCTGAAGGATGCCAGGGCCTGCAGATAGCATCTCAAAATGGAGGCAATATCTAGCTCGTAAAGAGAACCTGAGACCTGCTCTGAAAATGTTGGAAGTGCCCAAGGTTCTGACATACTTGAGGAAGATGTGACCTTCGGGATAAATCCTCGCATCGTTCTGGGTTCGGGATAGAACATGACATGATTAGGATCTGCTCGCAAAGCTTGAAGCTTTGAAACTCTTCTGACAGAAGCTGTGGCTATTAGAAAAGTCAGTTTAAAGGTTAGATTCCACAGAGACACTGACTCTGATGGGGCAAATGTATGGCTGGCTAAAGACTCTAGGTCTAGGATGATAGAAAGGTCCCAGGTGGGAAAAATTTGTTTAGTTGGTGGGTGGATTTTTTAGACGGCTTTGAAGAATTGGATTATTAAGGTATCCTCGGCCCATCTCTTACTGGTTGCCACTGAAATTGCCGCTACCTGTACCTTTAGTGCACTTAGCCCTAGGCCTAAGTCTAGGCTTATAAATATAAAATATAGTGCTCACAACCATTAAAGTATAAAAAACATGTGTGAACAAACACAATCATATAATTGGCAAAATAAAGTCCAAACATAAATATAAATATCAAAGTGACTTTAGGTGCTTCAATCCAGGGGAAGAAAACGTGCAGGAATATTGCAGATGTATTCAGGTGCAAGACACCCCCTCATGTATCACCACTCACCAGATCGTGATGACCCCCAGCTTTTCAGTCTGGTGGGTCGCTTTAAGCTTTATAATGGTGTCCAGGGCCAATGGAGTAGTCAAATCTTCAGATCCAATGATTTTTAAATGAAGTTGCTCAGCAAAACGAACGGATACCCAAAAGTGAGGAAAGAAATGGAACTAATAGTGAAGTACCGTTTAAAAATGGTTTAATGGAAAAGGGAATGGGTACTTACAAAAAGTACGATCAAAACAAGCATCAAACATGGAGTTGATAGTGTAAAAACCCTGTTCATGGCGTGCGTTCCACGAGACCGGAAGTGACGTCAGTAATACCGGAAATTGCGTCAACGTTTCACCCTCCCACAGGGCGTCATCAAGGACTGATTCATAATGTTGGGGCTCATAGAAGATGCTGATGTAATCAACTCCAGCCACCTGTCTGTTGTCTGCTATAATGTGTTTATTGTAAATAAGGCTAGTGTGGGCTCTAAGAGTCTTTCACCCATTGTTGTTTGTGTTAATTAACTCTGCTATTGTGAGAAGGTTTTCTGTGTTCTATTTATGATAATGTTGATTGTGTCTTCTGAGCCACAAGATGGCAAGTCTGTCCTAAAGGTCATGTCTCTGAGTCACCTAGTCTGGGTAAATGATATAGTAAACTAGCTCATGTTAATTAGGTTTCTGGTTACAGGTGTATTATAAAAGTAATATGAGCAGGAGGTAGGAACCTCCTCTTTAACTGTATATGAAGACTTGTATTTTGGCTCTATCAAAACAGTCCATGTCAGCAGCTAAACAAGTAGCATCTTGTTTTGTGCTTGTGAGTGGTTGGAATATCTGATATCTATATTCAGACTGGGAGGAAGTGGAAATGACGAAAGCACTCAAGCGGAGTGTAGGGACGTTTCGTTACAGAACCTTTGCCTCTCAGCCGCCAGATGTGAATATTAAACCTGTGGGGATCCGGATGGGTGTGACATCCCTGTGACTGGAGAAAAGGTATTATTGGAATCTTGACTGGGGGCTGGATACTCAGGTACATTGCCGTGGGGAACCAAGGGCTTCTCAGCCAGTACCGTAGGACTGTTATTACCGTTATGGTTTCTAACATAAATCTTGTCACACATTTTGGGATAAGAGGCCGGGAGGGAAGGTGTAAGCCAGAACACAAATCCAGGGGGCTGAGAGAGCATCTATCACCTCCACCTGAGGGTGAAGGAGCCTTGAGATGAACCTTGGTAGCTTGGTAATAATTGCTGTTGCAAATAGGTCCAGCTCGGGGAGACCCCACTGGTCTACAACCCAATCGAAAATCTTTGGGTGCAGAGACCTTACGTTGGCATCCACGAACCTACGAGATAGATGGTCTGCTCTTTAGACGACTGGGAAGATAGACCACCCTTAGGTCTCTTTGATTCCTTTCCGCCCATAGAATAATGGGTTCCACCTCCCTCAGTAGGATAAGATGCCGCAGCCTTGTTGTCCATTCGAAGAAGTACTGGCTTCCACGTAATCTCAAATTTTAGTGCTAGTAACGCAAGGTAGGCTGCCCAGATTTCCATAATGTTTGATACCAGGTCTGTTGTGTGGAAGGACCATCTTCCCTGCCCTGAAATCTGGTTGCAGTGTGCCCCCCAGCCCGCTGCAATGGCATCGGTGGTAATTGTGATCCAGTTGATATGCCCTAATGGATGCGATTTCGTAAGCGTGTGTTTTATTCATCCACCAATATCCTGAGCATTAGACTTGTTAGGTGTATGGTTTGGGTTAGATGCCGTCTGTTCCAAAGCCTCAAGAATTCTAACTAAAAATGTCTCAATGGACAATGGGGATACATAATGACATGAGCCTTTTCAGGCTCAGGCAATTCAAAGCTGTCACGCAGGACCTCACGCTCACTTTCTTCATCTTTCGAATAATGCATGTCACCTTCTGAGGCAGTAGGGATACCGTTCCATTCATTGTATTAAATAATGCACCTAGATAAACCATCTCCTGGGTCGGAGAAAGGTGACTCTTCTCCTGGTTTATCTTTATCTTCCTTCTGCTAGCGTCGACAATAAAACGCTCTTGTGTTCTACTAACTAGGCTGGATCCTTCGCCAATTCTCTTAGAGGGGCTATGAGAGTGATTACGTACGGTCTTCATGAAGACTCTGGGCGACATGCAGAGGCCAAATGGGAGCTCTAGAATTGAAGGTGTACTTGCCCCACTGCAAACCTCAGATATTTTTGAAATGGTGGGAGTATAGGTAGGTATGTGCAAGTAGGCATCCTGCAGATCTATCAACAGCATCCAGTCCCCTGGTTGGATTACACAAATAATTTTTTTGTAGTGACTCCATCTTGAATTTTTCTAGAAGTATGTAGTGATTTTGTCTTTTTAGGTCTATCACAGGTCTCCAACCTCCGTTTCTCTTGGGAACTAGAAACAGGGTAGAGTAGAAACCCGAAAACTTCTCGGAGGCACCGGTACCACTGCTTGTTGTTCCTGCAGGGAGAGAAGAAACTGATGTAGAGCTTCCGCTTTTTTTGAGAGGACCTTGACACCCTTGTTAGCGTAAAGAAGTCCTTGGGGGGTTTGTCTAGAAACGTCCAAAAGTGACTGTATTTTACTGTGGAGACCACCCAGGGGTCTCTGCACTTTTGTTTCCAGATTGTTGAGAAGTGTTTGAGCCTGGCACCCACTGGTATTGCCTGGGTTGGCCTGGCGTCAAAAGGATTTTGTAGGATCCTGTGGAGTAGGCAAGGGGCTCTGTCTATGAGTCTTGAGGAATATGGAATGCATGCTTCTCCAATTCTGTCTAAAGCCTTTCCCCTGCCTGGACTGCCTGTAGTCCTTGTTCTTGAAATGTTGAAATCTGGGTGAAAATGCCCTGGTGCGAATGCCCTGGTGCGCCTGTGTGGTCTGTCTTGGGGTAACAGGCCTGATTTTCCGCCTGTGACGCGAGAGATGGCCTTATCCAATTTCTCTCCAAACAAGGCTTTGCCGTCAAATGGTATCTTACACCAGTTTTGTTTTGAGGGGACATCTGCCCACCATTGGTGGACTGTCCAACATTGCAGAGTCCGTCTCAGAGTGAGTATAGCTTTCCCAGACGATTAAGGGAGAATCTTGTACACCCAGAGTCCCCTCCATTTTAAAAGAATAAATAAAATTGCAGAAATGGAGGCATTCATCTCAATTTCTCCTCTGCATAAATTCACTACTTTATGGGCTTGCTGGACCCATTTTCGATCCTCCAAAGACTACCTGCAAACCATGAATCTTCCTCCCCCCTAAAACAACGCCCTCTATATACAAAAGGAGTCTAATGCCGCATACACATGACCGGATTTTCCAGCAGACTAGGTCCGACGGTCTTTCGGCAGAGTTCCGATGGACTTTCCGAACGAACGGACTTGGCCACATACTAATGGACTAAGTCCGTTGGAAAGTCTGTTAGTTTTGAACATGATGACGTAAACGGGACTAAAAAAGGAAGTTCAATAGCCAGTAGCCAATAGCTGCCCTTGCGTCGTATTTGGTCCGTCGGACCAGCACACAGACGAACGGTTTTCCCGATAAGAATTGAGTCCGTTGGATAGATTTGAAACATGTTCCATTTCTAGGTCCGTCTGATTTTTTTTATGAAAAACGATCGGATTAGCCCACACACGATCGGATTGTACGACGCACCTAGTTTGCAGGAAAGTCCAGTCGTGTGTACGCGGCATTAGACAAAATCATACTCTACTAGAAGTTAACACTATACCCGTAAAGCTCGTCCCTCCCAATACGAACATAGCCACTATCCCCCCACCCCCATGAATTCCTTATACAAGACCAGATCTGAATACAATTGCTATGCTATAAACACAGAAGTAGACAACCCCAATGCAGACTCTACTTTCCCAATTGCCACAAACTATCCAAGGCATCTAACCAAGACACATATTGGATGTAAATCATGAAAGTAGAGGAGTATGGGAAGCAACACATACCTCTCCTACCCATTGATTTCAATGGGATACCGCGGTAATACCGCGGCAATACAGCGGCAAAGTGCTGATACGGCGGGGCTTTGCGGGGGATTTTAACCCGTTTTCGGCCGCTCGTGGGGGGTAAAACCGCCCCGCGAGCGGCCCAGTGTGAAAAGGGGCCTAACACACCTTTCTATTGTTCTGGTAATCTTTCTTTCCTTTTATTTAATAAAAGGAGTTTGGAAGAAAAAAAGAGAATCTTTTCTCCGTCTTTTTCCACTCCTCCTCAATCACATCTCTGATCTTGTCCATGAGCGCGAAGAAAGAAATCTGACGTTTTAGAAAAGGGAAGTACGTTTTTGACTTCTTGGCCTCTGTGTCAGTTTCTTTCCAGCCAATTGCTTGTTTTACCGCCTGCACATAAGGCTGGACCATGGAGAAAGCAAAACCTGAGGCACCTAATCATCAGAGGAGTCCCCCGAAATGGCGTTCTCCTCCAGATGTTTAGAGGAGGAAGCAGCCGTTGGGTGGGAGGGAACGGATGCACCAGGAGAAGCTGGCCATTGTGATGGCATTGTCGCTGCCAACTCAGCCAGAGAATCTTTGACTGCTTTAAGTAGGTCCGCCACCTGCAGTCCTTCGGACTCTCCGCTGCATAGTCCCTGAGACAATTTCGGCAGACCATTTTGTCTGGTAGTTGGCTGGCTCCACAGGTCCGACATCTTGGGGATCTAGGTCTCGGAAAACAGAATGTCAGCGTTTTTTGGCCAATGATTACTTGCTTCTTCTATGATGTCCGGACCTGGAAGACCTTTCTCTGCTGGGACTAGAATCACCAGAATCTTCATGTCCCCTTGAGGTCCTCTTGGACATTTACTGGCGTACAGGGCTGAAATACATAAGAGTACCAGTCACAGTGCACTCTTTTTTTTTTTTTTTTTACATGTATAAACTTACCTGGACGTAGGCCCTTACCTTAAATGTAGAGTAGGATCTTGTTTAGGTGGCAAATGGCTTATCTTAGGCGACTAGCAGAAGAAGCAGCTAAGAAAATAATAGGAAAGGTTTAAGGGGCTAGGTCCTGACTTGACTAAGAGAATATTTTCCTACATTGTGTCCCCCCCCCCCCCCCCCCCCCCCCCCCCCTTTACCTCTTCCCTTTTCAATTTTTAAAACATTTCTAAGGGTTTTTTTTTTTTTTTTTTAAGAGGTTTTTTTTTTTTTTTTACCCACCTTATAAAAGGAATGTACCACTCCTTGGAGCTCTCAGTAGGACAACCTCTTCGGGCAGCGTCAGATGTCCCACTGAGGCTTCTGGGGAGATAAGTAGTGAGGGGCAGAGGCAGAGGAAACACATCTGTCCTGAGCCTAGTGCATGAGGGCAAAGAGACACGAGTCCTGCCCTTCTTCAAAATGGCCACTGCAGCCTCCGAGGCCACAGTGCATGCGCCGAGCGGCGGCCCCAGGACCCAGAAGTCCCAGCCGCGGGCACATGTGCAGAACACGGCAGAACATGCCGGGGACAAATGAAAAAGCAGGCGCGAAGCACGTTCCACTCCTAAGGAGACTGTGAGGGGACATCTAGGAAAATGGAAGAGAGATAGAACATAGAAAGAAACCTGGAAAGGAAAAAAAAGGAAAGAAAACAGAAAGTAGCTGCTACCTCTGTTACCAGGCCTGCCTAAAAACACTAGTGCAGGAGAAGCTCTTAGTTAAGAGACAAACTGCTTTTCCCAAAAGATCCTACAGCAGGGACTCCCAACCTTTATAAGTGCGTTTAGCTGCCCAAGAGAAGGGACCGCATTCGGGAGAGGCTGAACCCGGACGGAAGCTGCCGAATGCAGAAGGTAAGGACGTTCAACCAAAATTCACTACCATGAAGTATGAGGAAAAAAGGAGAATACTGGGGCTGTGCTAACCATTTATTTTATGATATTCACTGGTCCTGAGGGAGGAGCCAAGGCAGAGCTTGTCATAGGTATGCTGCCATGGAGGCACCAGGAAAACATTTTGCCTTATAACCACTTTCAGAAATGTTTTGCTCACTAGGATCCGTAAATAATAAAATAAAAAAAATCAGCTAGATAATGCACAATCTACATAGGGTGCAAGGCTATGGATTCCAATGGGGGGGGGGGGGGGGGGTCGAGTGTTTTTTTTTAAGCACCTGATTCCAGCCAGAGGCTCTAATAGGCTTCAAAACAGGGTGGGCTTGGGGCGTCCCACCCAGTTGTGTGACAATTGCAAATACATTTTCACTATTTTCACACTAAAGTTCCTCCCCATCAATCAGGAGACAGGTCGTGAGACCTGTTTCCCGATTGGCCGAAGTGTCAGGCGATTCTATTGGATGCCTAGCGTTTAGGAGGAACAGAGAGGAGACACACGGCAGAGTAAGCCATGGGAGGAGTGGACACCGGAGCCGCTGCCCACACCCCAGGAGAGGAGGTGAGGACACCACAGCCTGCCAGCCCTAGATCGGGTAGGTGCCTGACCGCCGGGGGGTTGTTAGAGCCACGACACTGGCCTCCCGGAAGGGGGGTTTGGTGTCAGTGCTGCGCCGCTGGCCTCCCGGAGGAGGGGGAGTGCTGTCAGTACTGTGTTGCCCCCCACCCGGAGGGGGGGTGCTTGTTTGCTGCCCTCAAAAGAAAAACCCACCAGCCACCACTGGAGCAGGCACAATGGAAGACACAATGATAACACAAAACTCTTCCAAATCCACACTTAACAATCCTTATGGAAAAACTTTATGCATTCGGAAATAGGCTATCACAAAATAATTGATAAATCACAGGCCTACCGTAATATCTTGGATTTTTTTCATGGGCTTTAAATTTTGAGGGAATTTTAGATCCCAATGAAACCTAGTGGCTGGGGCTTACAAATTATTGCTTTTTGCTAACTATTCTGCAGGACTGACAAAAATTCTTTAAGCCTGTAGGGTAGGTAAATAAAATTTCCTCAATATTCCCCTCTTAATTGGGCATCAAGTGTGGGTCACATAGGAGGCCTAGCCCAGGGTGGGTTCTTCTGGGCTGTGCTAGGCAGTGGGCACCTAGAACAAGGTCACGGCCTTGAACATGGGGTACCTTTGCTTGAGCAGACAAATTAACTCTAGTTAATGCTTTCCATGTTAACATACACCACTACTGTCACTTGCACGGAGGAAAAGTGGGTGTGCTTATTAAATAAGGGTATTAGCCAGTGCATGCCAAAGGGTAATACATTTAAAAGAGCTAATGGAAGCCCTGGGTGTCCCAATACCAACAAAAAAATGCATCTAAAAGCAAAGGAGAAGGCTTTCAAAAAATACAAGGCTGAGGGGTCATTATCAGCATTCCTACTCCACAAAGAATGCAATGAGAAATGTAAGGGTAAAGCAATTCATCACGCATACTCAGCCACAAAAAGTACTTCCCTCTGGGAACTATCCCATAAGGTCATACAGAGATGGTACTTGACACCCTACAGAATTTCTAAGTTTAGCTCTACAGCTTCCCCTCTTTTCTGGAGGCAATGCTCCCAAGTAGGCAATATCTTCCACATACTGTGGTCTTGTAGTAAGCTTGCAAAATTTTGGCCAACAATATTTGCAATCTATCGACAAGCGACGGGTCTGAATATTCCTATTTCCCCTTCCCTTGCTCTACTAAATATCGGCATAGAAGATATCCCACCAACACTACGTCAATTCACCACCCACCTATTTTTAGCAGCAAAATTAGTCATACTCAGAATCTGGAAATCGCCCGACACCCCAGAAGTACACAATGTTATTCAAACCCTTTCCACTCATTACACCTATGAATCCATTTTAGCATCTATTGCAGGGAAACACACTGTACTTCTGAATAACAGGCAATCGTGGATAGACTGGTACAAATCCTATAAGAAATAGCAAAGAGACCTCACGAATATATACGAGTAAATGAGACTCAATATACATAGGAGCTCAACTCCTCCTCTTCCTGCCAATTTGAGCCTTGTTACAGGCTCTGTCCCTCCCCTTCCCCCTCTTTATCCTCCCCAGTTAAAATTACATTTTCTTTCCTTTTACATATTGATTTTCCAGTTAACGATGTTCATTCTCAGGGAAACGTTTGATAATTCAATCTATCACTAGAAAGCCTGATGCTTCAAAACAAGGCTACAGATGGACACTTAGGGGCTCTGGGTTGCTACCCCTCGGGGCGCAGCGTGATCCCGAATGGGGTGCCCTTGGGGGTGGGCAATCCAGGGTACCTACCTATTGATCACATTTAATATGTTGGTATTACTGAATATGCATATTTTGACTAATTATATAAATGTTGGTTAATATTGGCCTAGAAATTATTAATTTTGTGAATTTCCAGCAAACGGTTTGTAATCTACAATTACTTGAAATTTGATATGTAATACCCTTTTCTTTGTTATATTGTTAAAAAAAATTCTTCAATAAAAATCTATTGATTAAAAAAAAAAGAAATGTAAGGGTGTAATCAGGGCGGTTAAGATAGAACACGAAAAGCACGTAGCAGAGGAGAGTAAAAAAATCCCAAGAAATTCTTTGAGTACATAAATAGTAAAAGGGGGAGGACAGATTATATTGGCCCCATAAAGAATGATGGAGGGAATCTGGCCACTAAGGATGGTGAGATGGCGAAGGTTTTGAATGTATTCTTCTCATCAGTCTTCATGAGGGAAATGGGGGGAGGGGGTTCAGTAACCAAAACTGCAATGTTTAACCTCATGACAAGTAGCAGGAAGCACCCTCATCGTTAACAGAGGATAAAATTAGAAACAGACTTGAATAACTTAACATAAATAAGTCACCGGGACCAGATGGCTTACACCCGAGGGTCCTTAAGGAACTCAGTTAAGTAATTGTCAGACCGTTTTTCCTAATTTTTACGAACAGTCTACTGACTGGTATGGTACCAGCTGATTTAATGAAAAGCCAATGTAGCACCAATCTTTAAAAAAGGACCGAGATATATCCCTGGGAACTACAGACCAGTTAGCCTAACATCAATAGTATGCAAGCACTTGGAAGGGATGATAAGGGACTATATACAATATTTTAGTAATCAAAACAGTATCATTAGCAGTAATCAGTATGGATTCATGGAAAATTATTCTTGCCAAACAAATCTATTAACCTTCTATGAGGAGGTGAGCTGCCATCTAGATGAAGGAAGGCCCGTTCACTTAGGGGTGTACTCACTTTTGTTGCCAGCGGTTTAGACATCTAAGTGTGTTGAGTTATTTTCAGGGGACAGCAAATTTACACTGTTATACAAGCTGTACACTCACTACTTTACATTGTAGCAAAGTGTCATTACTTCAGTGTTATCACATGAAAAGATATAATAAAATATTTACAAAAATGTGAGGGGTGTACTCACTTTTGTGAGATACTGTACATGCAAGCCTCCTGGATGTATCCCTACCCTGTAAATGTCACCCCCTTCAGCAGCAAAACTCTGGAATCGGTGGGAGGGTCTCTTTTCCACAGCTTTTCCGGAGCTTGGTGGGCGGAGTCGTGATGTCACAAGACTCCCCGCCCACCTCTACACTCTCCTACTCGTTCTGCTGGCTCTGGGAGCTGACTGTACCATTAATATCCTCCTCAGTCACGCTGATGTCCTGCTGATCTCGAGGATCACACCCCATGATGAGTAACATCTAGTCAAAACTCAGGAAAGGCACCACCCGACTTCAGCATGCCCAATCATGCGGAGGTGTGGAGCAGCCAATCCTGGGAGAGCTGGGGAAGAAAGGAGGGATGTGAAGCTGGAATCGTAGAAACTCTCTGCTCTCATGCTCCTTCATGAGATAAAGAAATCAGATGTCACAGCAGTGGGGGATGTAGCTACACAAGCTTATTTGTGTGTCTTTTTTTATCTTACTAAAAAAAGACAAGAGGATTGCTCAGAGCTGGATTAACTATTTGTGGCAAGACTGAGAACAGATAAATTGACAACCTCTACGGTACCAGGTAGAAGTCTTCATTAAAACATTTTTTTTTAGGTTTACATTCCAGCCCCCAGTCTTGTCAATAGTGTAATCACATAGATTTTTTACTTAGGTTGAAGATGTACTCATTCACCCATTTATTTTCTTAGATTTTTATGAACCATTTTTTTCAGCTGCAGTAGGTCCACATTTCTGAAGACATCTATGAGACTTTATACAAGCAAGAAAGTTAATACCACCTGAAGGGACTGGGTGCAAGCAGTCTTGGATGGATGCAGAGTCAGTCTGGGAGGACTACGGGGAAGTAGCCAGGAGGGCTAGTGAAAGGGGCAGTTGCAGCCAGGTGGGCTGGCAGTGCCTGAAGAGGTGGTACTGGAAGCAGTGGCCACAGAAGAGGACAGCTAGCACCAAAGACCTATATTTTTGCTACACCAAAGGGGCCCGCGGTGGCATTTGCTTTGGATCTGACTGAGTCAGTCTCAGATCATCCCATCAGTGCCAGCTGGTCCTGTGAGTTCTACAAGCAATTCTGTGCTGGAGGTAAAAAACAAAGGAGCGTGTAAAAACTGGATGTATATAATTATGTCCTTGACGAGTTTCTACTGATCAAGTGGGCATCCCATAATAACCCTTCCCCATCCAAGTTCAATTCCCCTAAATAAAAAATAAAAAACAAAGCTGCAAGGACAGCTTCTTGTTTCAGGAGTGATTGACAAATTCATGTGCCTGGCTGTGCAGGGTGGGAGATAACCAACATTCACAAGCGGCTCCCGCAGGGTTAGCGCTACACATTATTTGGCTTTATATCTTGGGTTGATATATTTGTTCCCAAGAAACCTGATTACGATATTGGCACCATTGTGGAAGCCCAGTGGTTGGAATTGTGACTTAGAATTTACGCTGTTGCTTGATATTGAGTGTTGACTCTTTAGAAGGCAGATGGGCCAGCATCTTGGTTCCTGTGGACAATAAGGAATTTACTATTATTAATGCTTATTGCCCCAACACACAGTGCTCCTAAAAATGTGCATGATCTTTACACTTTAAATTATTTATTTTATTAGATAAAGGGATTTCGGAACTTCAAGCTTGGAGAGATCTTCCCATTTCATTGTTACCGTGTCAAAAGTTTTGCCAGATTGCTGTATTCCCTGCAACTTGCTCAACATTCAATTATATAAATGCTATAGTTTATTTTGACATGTTAGAGATTGAGTCTGTAACACCAAACATCATACTACCACTGCTTTGGACACATAAATAATTTCACCATTATGCCTTCAAGGAGTCACACACACATCTTCATATGAATTACTAATTTTAATAAAGAGAACATCCTTCTACAGGATACTATAGTAGCATGGAGAGAGATCAATATGAAATCCCCAGGATCTCCAGAGATTCCATGGCAGTCACGTTTAAAGCCTGATGGCCAAAACACGTTCACTTTTTTGACTGTTGTTCACTTGCATGATGTTTCAGCCGACTCCTATGGCACCAGCATTTCTCCCTTTTTTGCACGGATTGCAAATACAGGTTTCGGGTTCGGGTTTCGGGTTCGACGGGTTCGGCCGAACTTTGCAAAAAAGTTTGAGTTCGGGACCGAACTTGAACCGAACTTGACCCAGAACCCAAACCCCATTGAAGTCAATGGGGACCCGAACATTTGAGGACTAAAATGGCTCTAAAAATGTAATGAAGGACTAGAGGGCTGCAAATGGCAGCAAAATGTTGTTAAGAGCATGGCAAGTGCTCTGCAAACAAATGTGGATAGGGAAATAACTTAAAATAACATAAAATACATAAAAAGAAAAAATTATATGCTGAAGGCCCCCTTCTCAAAAGAAGAGGTACAGGAAGTCATTAAGAACCTCAGAAACTCAATGGCACGATGCCACACATATGGTGGGAATGCCCCAGAATACGCTCTTTCTGGAAAAAATTTTTTTTTTATAATTAGAGTACACCCCAAAAGAGTGAGAAAGATCAAAAATACAACAATGGCTGGGTAAGGCCAGTGATGTGTCGAATTCTGTCCCCCGGATAGTGTCCGCCCTGTACTGCGCTTGCGCAGTACGTAGGACAAAGGGACTCTGAAAATCTCCGAAGATGAACGGCGCCTGCGCGGTGAGTCCAGGTTCAAGCCCCACCATCCGAGGTTCAAGCCGAGCAAAGCGAGGCCGTGCCCGAAGCATGGCGAGTGAAGCGACCCCGTGAGGGACCCTGTTACTACGTGCTACCGTATGTCCACTTGGATGGTGGGGCTTGAACCTGCACTCACTGCGCAGGCGTTCATCTTCGGAGATTTTCGGAATCTCCTTGTCCTCCATACTGCGCAATTGCTGCGCCTGCGCAGTACGATGGCCGGCCAGTTTTTGTCAGAACACCGGTTTACATGTCTATTCTGCACAAGGTACAGACAAGTCCTTTGGGATCCATGCCTGGTTCATTTCAATGAACGCAAGCTTGTCCACATTGGCTCTTGACAGGCGGCTGCGCTTGTCTGTGATAACGCCCCCTGCCGTGCTAAATACATGTTCAGATAATACACTGGCTGCTGGGCAGGCCAGCACCTCCAAGGCGTAAAGGGCAAGCTCAGGCCATGTGCCCAATTTGGAGACCCAGAAGTTGAAGGGGGCAGACCCATAATTCAGTACATGTAGGCGTGTGCACACATACTGCTCCACCATGTTGGTGAAATGCTGCCTCCTGCTAAGACGTTCCATCTCACCTGGTGGTGCTGGTTGTTGTGGTGTGCTGATAAAGCTTTTCCACATTTCGGCCATGCTAACCCTGCCTTCTGAGGTGCTGGCGGTGCCCCGGCTGCGTTGGCAACCTCTTCCTCCTCCTCTGCCTTCACCTTGTCTGTGCTTCCACCGTACCCCCGCTGTCAGGTGGGAATGCCACCAGCAGCGCGTCTACCAGCGTGCGCTTGTACTCGCGCATCTTATGATCACGCTCCAGTGAGGGAATTAAGGACGGTACGTTGTCCTTGTAACTGGGATCCAGCAGGGTGGCCACCCACTAATCAGCACCAGTTAGAATGTTGGCAACTCGGCGGTCGTTGCGGAGACACTGCAGCATGTAATCGCTCATGTGTGCCATGTGTGCCAGGCTGCCCAGAGTGTCGCGCACTATCGCAAGGATCTGATGGTGCGAGAGAAGTAAGAATGGCAGGGACAGCTGGAAGGTAATTGCTTGTACACGGTGGGGGCTTGAGCTTATAAAATGATTGAACAATTTCTCATCCATTGAGGATGGGATGTTTTCAATCTAACTGTTGAAGCTACAAGGAAGTTCCCACAGTCCAAGGGGGGTTTCTGCAAATTCATAGGTAAAGATTGCTATACCTGGATCGGGGATACTAGTGATAAAGTTTAGGCCCATATGGATAAGGCTTAGTTCCCTGCAAGGCAAAGCCAGAGCTATAGCTAGTGAAGGTTGGAATCCTCTTAAGGGTCTGGGAATCTGTGGGGATTAAACTTTTTATTTTGCAGCGGATCATAGTTGAAGGAAGTAGGGGTATATTTACTCATGTTGTTTTTGTTTCTATTCCTTCTATATGCCGTGATGAGGTGCTCCTGTTGCCTGATTGGACATGTGATGAGAGCCTGAGCAGATGACCACATCTTCCTCGATGAGATGCCCCGAAGCCCAACCCACGTACAAGACACAGAGGATGCCAGACCGACCGCCGACTACTACAGCTCACCATGTCATCTCTCCTGAAGAACGGAGTCTACATGTCAAGCCGTGTTTTCCTTTTTATGGACTTATATGGACTGTAAGGACTGATTCATTTCCAGGTGTAAGAAGAAGATCAAGTTTCATCGAGGGACACATGGGATCATATGACAAAGAGGAGGAACCGTTGTGGAAAATTTTATGAACATTGTATTTTAATGTATTGTCATAAGAGTCTCCCAGTGTTAGCGCTCCCGCAGCCCGCTCTACAGAGCTGACTGGGGCAGACTGATGCTGGTTGAAAGCCAAGGAGTGAAAAGCTCCTTGGAAAGCTCCTTGGAAAAGCTCCTTGGAGATGTAGAGAAGTGTTTGCAGAGTGGGGACATTTCTGCCAGCTAAGGGCCCCTGTGCGATGCACAGAACGATTGTCTGGTGGGGGTGTGTTCGCTCTGCAAAGACATTATCGATTTAACGCTGTGTGCCTGATCAACATATTTGTGGCCCCATGAGTGTACATCTGCCGATAATCTCTCATCCACAAGGACAGTAGAATAGTCCAGGTATGCGTTGTTCTCTGGAACAACGTAGAATAAGGATTCCTATCAGCGAAAATACAGGAGTCTTTTGGGTTGTTATGGTCGTAGACGGGGTCCATGTTTGAAAGCCACGTGGCTTCTAAAAACATGCATGCACCCTGTATCTGCTCAGACATGCCCATAAGACTCCTGTAGTCATTATTTATTGGTTGTTGTAGTTTCTGTGTTGAAAGTCATGTCTTTATTTGGTCATGTCCTTATATGGTCATTTCCTGTGAGGTCGCAATATGTGTAAGAGGCGATTGGCTGTTGGAGCCAATCCCTCCTCTTTGTAATTTCTTTTGTTGTCTTTAAATAAATGCAGAAGCACTGCTAGGAAGGGCAGTCATGCTGAGATGAGGACGTAAGAATGTGGTAATGTCTGTTTACTGGGGAATGGGGAACCAGAGGGGAGACATACGATCAAAAGGTACATTATATCATTAGATGGAATGTGTGCTTACGAGCACAGGAGATCAGGAGATATGGCTGTGTGCATAGCGTACAGCCTAATTTCGCTGACAATAGATACAAGCTAAATTAAATATATTCATAATTACAATATTTTACAGCTATTAATGGAGATTTCACATAAATTCATAAGGCAACAAGTCCGTGGGCAACAGCACTTGAAAGACCCACATCAAAGAAAAAGGCGGACTTCTCCATGCTCCTCATGTGGGATCTCCAACCCTACTATATCTCCAGTCCTCTCAAAAATCTGCACTGAGAGGAATGAAGGTATAGCAATAGGTGTCCCAAGTACTTGCAACCAATCTTCTAGCAGTACACCACCATCTGATTTTTGCAGGCAAATTTCCCTACCCTAGTTGCTAAACCATAAAAAGAAATTTGGTCCCAGCCATCCACATGCTCAGCGTCTGAATGCTAGGTTTGCCAAATTGCTAGCACTGCAACTGCTGCCTTTTCAGCTGGTAGACTCTGCCCCCTTGCGTGAATTTGCGGAATTTGCTGTACCCCAGTTGCAGGCTCCAAAACTCCATTTCTTTTCACGGAAGTCCATTCCGGCTCTCTACCGGCATATGGAAGGCAATGTTTTGGTCTCCTTGTAAAGGGTGGTTAGCAGTAAGGTGTATATTACCATTGACTCATAGTCTAGCAGGCATGGGCAGGGACGTTACCTTTCCTTCATGGCACACTGGGTAACTCTGCTGGAAGCTGGGAAAGATGCAGGACAGGGTTCAGTATTGTTTGAGCTTGTTCCACCACCACGCCTCCAAAATGCTAGTGGTGATTCTGCCACAGCTCTCTTCTCCACCCCCTCATCTTCCTTATCCTCTATGGCCTCTTCTGCAGATTTGTCCTCTGAACCAGCGGTGCTCCATAAGCGTTCAAGGGGCTACGCAAGCAATCAGGCAAAAAGATGCCATGCGGTGCTTGAGTTGGTCTATATAGGGGACAGGAGCCACACTGGGGCAGAGATTCTGTCAGCTCTGCAGAGGCAGGCTCATAGGTGGTTGACGCCACGCCAGCTTCAGCCAGGAAAGGTTGTATGTGACAATGGCACCAACCTTCTCTCAGCCCTCCGACAGGGACACTTGACCCATGTTCCATGTTTGGCACATGTCCTGAATTTGGTGGTGCAGCAGATCGTGAGCAGGTACCCAGGCTTACAAGATCTCCTGAGGCAGGCCAGAAAAGTCTGTGGTCATTTCCGCTGATCATACAATGCTAGTGCTCGGCTGGCTGACATTCAAAGGGAATGCAACCTGTCCACCAACAGCCTCATTTGTGACATGCCTAACAGGTGGAACTCAACGTTGTGTGTGGAAAGGAGCCGCGCTATATAATGAAAAACACCCACGAAGGTGTATGTGCTCTCTTACACATAAACAGAAGAAAAAAATGAAAAGCTAACCTGTGTGGCTAGTATTCGTCTCTTCTGTGTATGTGCAACAGAAGTTCTATCAGAACAGCCTCTATTGATATGACTGAAAAAATATTTTGAATGAACATCCGGGTAAGGTTGTCCAGATAAATTGGAAATATATCACGAATGACTCTGTGAGAGGCAACCTGTATTTATGTGATTTACTAACAAAAAGTGCTATACATGCAAAAGATATGTAGAGAAAAACGATTTTTTTGTATACAAATTTAGTAAACACCCTACAGAGCATTTACTGACATGTTGTTGTGTATTACGTGGTGTGGGTGAAAAAACTTTGTGAGAGTTGGTGAACACCCTAATGAACGCCCAGCAGGGCTGTTCAGCTAATGCGAAAACGATAAACTTATATTATAAGGGGCTCTTCAAAAGCAGCCTCTGTGGGACTACCTATTGAAGAAAGGTAATATGTAGAAAATGGGTGTGAACAAATTAGTGAAATTGGATAAACACCCTATAAAACATTTGGTGACATACTGTCATATACTCCACGATATCGGTGTAAAAGCAAAAAGGAAAAAACTTATCATAAAAAATTAGTAAACACCCTACAGAGCAAGTAATATCGTGAAATATAAACCTGAAAATGAATACAAGCTATATACCGTGAAGCACACAGTGAGTGCAAACTGTAAAATTATTAAGTGCCTTACAGAGCATGTAATAACATGAAATGTAATTAGAACCTGAAAGTAAATACAAACTATGTGCCGTGAGACACAAAGTTGGTGCAAACTGTATAACAGGGGATACAGTCAGTGAATCCAAGTGACACAGTGTTGAAATTAAAAAAAGAAAAGATAAAAAAATATTTTACGTTCTAATAGTAAACACCCTGCTGAGCTACCAGTGTATTAAACAAATAACAAAGATACAGGTATAGTCCTCAGAGTACAAATTAACACAGTCTCTATTTGTATCGTGACTATTTCGCCAAAAGTGCATAAATGGTTGCAAATGGGATTTTGCTAAAAGGGTTGGTGCGTCTTGAAAGGCACCATAAAACAAAAAAACAAAAAATGGATTCCGTGCATTAAACAGTCTCTATAACAGCTTCAGATGTGATTGGATAAAAGTGACTTGCATATCACCAAGAAGAAAAGTGAAGACCTCCACCATAGGGCAAACTTGTCTCCTTACCGGAACTAAATGGTCCCTTTTTTAGGGGGACCGTTTAGGCGGGTGGCTCTCAACCCTAGCCAGGGGTGGACTGTAGAGAACGTCTGTTATCCTGCCGATCGGGATGGTTCGTCCTAAGTGGCTCCCAGCCCAGGATCCTTCTCTATTACCAGCTAGGGATCGATCTCAGTAACCAGTTTCAATTTGGAACCCAGGGGAATCAAAGAGAACTCGCATAGTATAAAATCCAGGGGTATTTTATTGTGTAAAAATAGTAAACACTTACAGTGTAGCAATCGATAAAAGGCATGAAGCGAGCCGGCCGGTCTCGCAGATACAGCCCGTAGCAATGGGATCTCGTCTTACAGCGGTAGCGTCACGACGTAGCTCCTCCTCCCTACGCGTTTCGTCATCAACGGACGTCGTCACGGGGCACGGAACTCAACGTTGGCAATGCCACAGTGGCTGCATATGCAGCAGAGGGCAACCAATGAGTACCTGTGTGAGTATGGCACCAGGACAGGGTCAGTGGAGCTTGGCTTCTTTTCGCCACGTCAGTGGCTACTGATCAAGGATGCATGCACTGTCCTGTCACCATTTGAGGATGCCACAAGGATGGTGAGTAGTGACAATGCATGCATCAGTGATACTGTCCCTCTTGTCCTCCTGTTGGAGCACACGCATCATGGAATAATGGAAAGGGCACTTGAGGCAGAACAGTGGGAGGAAAAGGAGGACTTCCTTACCTCTCAAGGCCCCCTTTATCCAGATAGTATTCCTGCGGGCCCGCCAAACACACAGGACGAGGAGGAGGAGGATTGTGTCAGCATGGACGTGGAGGATAACACTCAGCAGCAGTCTTCAAGGAACGGTTTTCAGTCCCCAGAAAGTTGTACGTGGCTGGGAGGAGGTTGTTACAGATCATGTGATCCTTAGTGACCCAGAGGACTCAGAATCGAATGCCTCAGCAAACTTACGCTGCATGGCCTCCCTGATTCTGCAAAGCCTGCGAAAGGACCCTAAGATTCGTGGTATCAAGGAGAGGGATCATTATTGGCTGGCAACCCTTCTTGATCCACGTTACAAAGGTAAGGTTGCAGAACTCATCCTGCCTTCGCGGGAGCAGAGGATGAAACATCTTCAGGAGGCCTTGAAGAAAGGTTTGTGCAATGCATTTGTGTTGCTGAGTTTTAGGTATGTGTACTTAAGCGCTATAATGGGTATTCAAAGACAGAACGGCAACAATGTTTTTAAGATAGCCAAATGATGATGCTGCAACCCATATATTAGTGTTCTCACACGTAGAAGAAATGGTTTTTAAAATACACACACAATGTTAATAATTATGTGAAATGGGTGCGCTCTCAATCAACCTTAAAAATCGTGTAGATCTAATTAAAAATTGCTTGTGCAATGATACTATTCAAGTGATGTGTAAAACCTCCTTAAAATCCGTGCACTGAGTGTGTATACATAAATAAATAAATACATAAAACCATATGTAAATATATAAATAAGTGGATCCTTTTCCTTTTTGTGGTACCAGTGATTAAGTGATATTTGTGCGATAGTGCTGTGAATAAAAGACAGTTTAAGAATGAGGTAAAACCACGTTTACATTCCAACCCTTAAAAAATCCATGCGTTTAAAACTGAAAAAAAACGCATTAAAAAATCCATGCGTTTTAAAACTGAAAAAAAACGCATTAAAAAATCCATGCGTTTAAAACTGAAAAAAACGCATTTAATTGTGCGATTTATTTGTGGAAAAACGCATATTGGGTTATGCGATTAAATTGGGAGAAACACCATAGGTATTTTTAGAATCCTTTAGGAGTCCATGCATCTAATTGATGTCTCCTTAGGTGTTTAATTTGCGGTTGCTTAGACAGGTGTTGTTCCTGATTAGTTAGTGCTGAGATGTTTTACTAACTAATTGCCCTTTGGTGTTGAGCACAGGTTAAAACTTGAAGGACAAAAGGTGTACACCACAAATGAGAAAGATAAGCACCATTTAGTAAATGTATATTTTTGAGCAGGTATACACATAATACTTTTACTTATCTTTAGTTGTGGTGTCCTCTTTCCTGCTGATCACGTCCTTACTATCTCTTCCGTGTTTGCATGAGGATAGAAGACAGATAAAAAACCATTGCGCAATATAGTTATACTTTGAATGGTGTGCATGTGTTGTGGCTGAAGCCCATCTACTTACACAGCACCCTACGAACGAAGCGCGGTGGTTAGAAATATGTCAGGCACTGTTTGGGCTCCCTGCCCTGCTTGTCTCAGTAGTGTTGCTTAGCTCCTCCTCCCGACGCGTTGCGACACGCCCACGTGTCTTTATCAAGGGATTATGGGGCTTGTAGGCAGCTGAGACCTTTTTATAGGCAACATTTAGCTTGGTGGTTGCCTTAGCAACTTTTGTGTGCTCATCATCCTATTCAACACCACCTGCGCTTGGGTGCTGTGGATGGCGTGCACACTGACTCTTTGCGATCCTGGATAGGAAAAACAGTTGTTTGGATCTACAAGTGCTTACCCATAATTCAAAATATGTATATATGTGTATATATGTGAAAAGATTTTAATGACATCATGTTTAATATAAGGAATAAAAATTAAAATTAAAAACGTGAATGTGTATGACAATCTATTAAAAAATATATATAGGGATATGTGAATGTTGGTAAAATATTATATGTGGATAGATAAATATAAAAATGATAAAAAAATATATAGATAGAAATAAATATAAAAATAAAAATAAAATAAAAATGAAAATAAAAATAAAAATAAAAATAAAAAATAAAAAATAAAAAATAAAAAATAAAAATAAATAAAAAATAGAAATGGAAAAAAATGGAAAAAATGAAAGAATGAAAAGGTTAAAAATACAGAATAAGAATAAAAAATATTTGTATAAATAAAAATAAAAATAAATATAAAAATGATAATGGAAATGAATATATAGAGATGAGTATTATTAGCATCTAAAAATAAATACGCTGCAAGACTTTTTTAAAAAATAGAGGCATGAGTGAATATATCAAAAGCGGCGTTTGACATATGGTTCCTTATTTATGTAGGAGAATGGTTGGTTTCTTATTTGAGCATTACTGCTTGCTTGTTTGAGCATCACTTCTTTGGGAATATTAACTTGGCAAATTGTATGCGGATGTATAAATAGTAACCGCATACCTTTTGTGAGTGATTCTTGGGATGAGATAATAAAAAAGAGATGAAAAATGACCATGCTTATGTTGGACTTTACGAAGTGGGAGTATATAGGTATACATGAATATATACAAAATATGGAGGAAGGAGACAGTATTGTCTGTATGTTAAAATATGACTGCTCATAAAACACATAAATAGTATTGCTAAAAATACTAAAAATATGTGTTTAAAATATATTAAAAGTCAGAAATAAAACAGTTAAGATCAAAGTCAATGTTCAGGCCTCCTGGCGCAAAACTGTTGATTTCGTAAATCCATCTCGATTCACTTTTGCTGAGTTCTCTCACCTTATGACTCCCCCTCCAATTAGGTTTGGATTTATCAATAGCCCAGAACGTCATTTGGGTAGGATCTTTATTGTGGATTTCTGCAAAATGTCTTGACACACTATGTTTAGGGAAGCCTGCTATTATGTTTTGCACATGTTCTCTTATTCGTTTCCACATAGGTCGTTTAGTCCTTCCTATGTACTGCAGCGAAATGGAGATATTCAAATTTTTAGAGAACCGCAAAGTAGATTTAGAGGAGGTTTTTTCCACCTCAAATACCAACACTGACACAGGTGATCTTGACACTAACTTCAGAAAATTTGGTCACTTGATGGAGAAAAAAGTCAGTTTATGGTGGGACATTGCTTCTCATGAGCAATACCTAAAAGAAAATATTGTACCAAGGAGACTAAGGTGGGATGTACCCATCAATGATGGTCTATTGGATCCTGAATCTGTTGATGAATGGTACAAATTTTTTAATGGAAAAGGTCTGGAGGTACTAAAATTTATAATACAAAGAAAACAAAGAAAGGTCGCAAAGATAAATGAGCAGATTGAGGAAAGCAAAATAATTTTGGAAACCTATAAGGAATCAACTTCATTTGCTTCTCTAACTAAACAACTGAACAGAGTGTTGGAACAGAAGGATATTGAAATAAAACAAAGAAAAAAACGGAAATACATGAGGGACACTAATGATTACAGATTACAACAGGCTTATAAATGGCAATTAAATTTAAAGGATGGACAAACAGGATCCACTACCTCATCACCGTTGAGAGAAGTAAGGATTAAATCACCAAATAGGGAATACACATATAGATCACCTGATAGACAAATGAGGCAAAATGAAAATGAGAATGGATACCAAAGAGCATCAAGGGATGAGTATAACGGCCCAAAGACCCCAAAACCATGGTGGAAAAAGAGTAATAATCCCAAACCATGGACAAAATCACCAAGAAACGCACCATGGAAAAATGGGGGGAATAAGAACCATAAGCCCCATAACCAAGCATACAACCAACATAGGAACAACGAAAACCGAGGATATGATGACTGTTTTATTTCTGACTTTTAATATATTTTAAACACATATTTTTAGTATTTTTAGCAATACTATTTATGTGTTTTATGAGCAGTCATATTTTAACATACAGAAAATACTGTCTCCTTCCTCCATATTTTGTATATATTCATGTATACCTATATACTCCCACTTCGTAAAGTCCAACATAAGCATGGTCATTTTTCATCTCTTTTTTATTATCTCATCCCAAGAATCACTCACAAAAGGTATGCGGTTACTATTTATACATCCGCATACAATTTGCCAAGTTAATATTCCCAAAGAAGTGATGCTCAAACAAGCAAGCAGTAATGCTCAAATAAGAAACCAACCATTCTCCTACATAAATAAGGAACCATATGTCAAACGCCGCTTTTGATATATTCACTCATGCCTCTATTTTTTAAAAAAGTCTTGCAGCGTATTTATTTTTAGATGCTAATAATACTCATCTCTATATATTCATTTCCATTATCATTTTTATATTTATTTTTATTTTTATTTATACAAATATTTTTTATTCTTATTCTGTATTTTTAACCTTTTCATTTTTTCATTTTTTCCATTTTTTTCCATTTCTATTTTTATATTTATTTTTATTTTTTATTTTTTATTTTTTATTTTTTATTTTTATTTTTATTTTTATTTTCATTTTTATTTTATTTTTATTTTTATATTTATTTTTATCTATATATTTTTTATCATTTTTATATTTATCTATCCACATATAATATTTTACCAACATTCACATATCCCTATATATATTTTTTAATAGATTGTCATACACATTCACGTTTTTAATTTTAATTTTTATTCCTTATATTAAACATGATGTCATTAAAATCTTTTCACATATATACACATATATACATATTTTGAATTATGGGTAAGCACTTGTAGATCCAAACAACTGTTTTTCCTATCCAGGATCGCAAAGAGTCAGTGTGCACGCCATCCACAGCACCCAAGCGCAGGTGGTGTTGAATAGGATGATGAGCACACAAAAGTTGCTAAGGCAACCACCAAGCTAAATGTTGCCTATAAAAAGGTCTCAGCTGCCTACAAGCCCCATAATCCCTTGATAAAGACACGTGGGCGTGTCGCAACGCGTCGGGAGGAGGAGCTAAGCAACACTACTGAGACAAGCAGGGCAGGGAGCCCAAACAGTGCCTGACATATTTCTAACCACCGCGCTTCGTTCGTAGGGTGCTGTGTAAGTAGATGGGCTTCAGCCACAACACATGCACACCATTCAAAGTATAACTATATTGCGCAATGGTTTTTTATCTGTCTTCTATCCTCATGCAAACACGGAAGAGATAGTAAGGACGTGATCAGCAGGAAAGAGGACACCACAACTAAAGATAAGTAAAAGTATTATGTGTATACCTGCTCAAAAATATACATTTACTAAATGGTGCTTATCTTTCTCATTTGTGGTGTACACCTTTTGTCCTTCAAGTTTTAACCTGTGCTCAACACCAAAGGGCAATTAGTTAGTAAAACATCTCAGCACTAACTAATCAGGAACAACACCTGTCTAAGCAACCGCAAATTAAACACCTAAGGAGACATCAATTAGATGCATGGACTCCTAAAGGATTCTAAAAATACCTATGGTGTTTCTCCCAATTTAATCGCATAACCCAATATGCGTTTTTCCACAAATAAATCGCACAATTAAATGCGTTTTTTTCAGTTTTAAACGCATGGATTTTTTAATGCGTTTTTTTTCAGTTTTAAACGCATGGATTTTTTAATGCGTTTTTTTTCAGTTTTAAACGCATGGATTTTTTAAGGGTTGGAATGTAAACGTGGTTTTACCTCATTCTTAAACTGTCTTTTATTCACAGCACTATCGCACAAATATCACTTAATCACTGGTACCACAAAAAGGAAAAGGATCCACTTATTTATATATTTACATATGGTTTTATGTATTTATTTATTTATGTATACACACTCAGTGCACGGATTTTAAGGAGGTTTTACACATCACTTGAATAGTATCATTGCACAAGCAATTTTTAATTAGATCTACACGATTTTTAAGGTTGATTGAGAGCGCACCCATTTCACATAATTATTAACATTGTGTGTGTATTTTAAAAACCATTTGTGTTGCTGAGGCTTCGTTCAGTCAGAGGAAGAGGGGTGGAGAAGGTGGCCGGCTGACCGTTGCTTTAGACAATTTTTCAGTCTTCAGTGCCAAGGTCTGATTGGTTCAAGCAACCATCACCAGTGTCTGCATTACATTGTGCAGGAATATCTAAGGGCAAGAGCAGACTTGGAGACCTTTCCAACAGAGCATCCACTGGGTTACTGGGTCTTGAGGATGGACCACTGGCCAGAACTAGCTCAATATGTAATTGAGCTACTGGCCTGTCCTGCATCCAGTGTTCTTTCTTAATGCACATTCAGTGCTGCCCTGCCAATCACAGCCGTCATGTGATGTAAACAGAGAGCCGGTTGCTAGGCGATCGGCTCTCCTCTCCTCACACAGAAGTTGTCGGTGAGAAGAGGAGAGCGGATCAGTGAGTATGAGCTGTTTTTTTACAGCTTTTTACACACTGATCACACTGATCACCAGTGTAAAACACACATGTAAAACATGTACACAATGTAAAACACACATGTAAAACATGTACATAATGTAAAACACACATGTCCTCAAAACACATATCCCCACACACATGTTCCCACATAGTAAAAACACCTGTCCCCCACAGATAACAGTAAAATCACATGTCCCAATGATTATCTGCATACATATGTCCGTGATCACACAAACCAATTATTATACACTTAACAGGATTTTTTTTACCAAAGACATGTAGTAGAATACATTTTGGCTTAAATTTATGACAAAATTCGATTTTATTGGATTTCTTTTAAAATAGAAAAAAGAAAATATTTATTTTTTCCAAATTTCCCTTTTTTTTTCGCTTATATCGCAAAAAAGTCGTGAATAAATACCACCAAAAGAAAGCTCTATTTGTGCGAACAAATGATAAAAATTATAAAAATGTAATTTGGGTACAGCGTATCATGACCGTGTAATTGTCATTGAAAGTGTGACAGTGCTGAAAGCTGAAAATTGGTCTGGGAAGGAAGGGGGCGAAAGTGCCCAGTATTGATGTGGTTAAGGGGAGCATCAGGTTAAGCCACATCTTCATGTCGCTTAGGCCCCCCATTTAAAAAAAATAAAAATAAAAAAGTCTGAGCCTGTTTTTCTTTTTGTTAAAAGACTTTTCATATATACTGTATATCAGACCAAACCATCAAAATAGCAGCAATACTCAAAATCGATATCCAGGTGTTAGGAAAACTTGAACACAGTTTTAGCTTTCTCTTGCGAATAACACTGGCAAAAACACAGAAGGCCTAAAGCTGTTTATTAAAAGACCTCAGAGGTCACAATATACTTCCCCACCCTACACAGAAACTTCCTGTTGTCTGATGAGAAATAAAGCAAATTCACATATTCCTCTTTTCAGACTTTATTCACTCATTACGATGGATAAATAAAAACCGAGTGGTGCTGTATATCACAGGATAATGCCTGTCATTAGCAAAACACAAGGATGCCAGAACGTTGTGAATAGGGATGAGCCGAACACCCCCGGGTTCGGTTCGCACCAGAACCTTCGAACGGACCGAAAGTTCGCGCAAATTTTCGAACCCTATTCGTTATAATGGACGCGAACATTCAAAATCAAAATTGCTAATTACAACGGCCAATATGCATGTTAATGTCATAAAACAGGTTTGGGGACCCGGGTCCTGCCCCAGGGGACATATATCAATGCAAAAAGAACTTTTAAAAAACTAACGTTTTTTCGGGAGCAGTCATTTTAATGATGCATAAAGTGAAAAAAAAAAAGTGAAATATTCCTTTAAATATGGTACCTGGGGGGTGTCTAAAGTATGCCTGTGAAGTGGCATGTGTTTCCCGTGTTTAAAACTGTCCCTGCACAAAATGACATTTGTAAAGGAAAAAAAGAAGCCATTTAAAACCACTTGCGGCTTTAATGTCATGTCTTGTCCTGGCCGCCATATGGCTGAAAATCCTTGTGAAAAATGGCATGGCTACCCCATCAACCCCCCCCCACCCCAGCCCCTTTGGGTCTTGTATGGATATTAAGGGGGACCCCGCACCCAAAATAAAACCCTATACCTACAACCCTATATACTCTGAACAGCAGTATATAGGTGGTGCAAACAAGACACGGACTGTAGGTTTGTTCTTAAGTAGAATCTGAAAAGGTACATTATGAAGTGTAGCTCCATCCCCAAAAAATGTATTTTTAAGCTTTTTGGAGAACATAGGGAGGGGTTACCCCTGTAACATTTGCTGTCTTTGCACATCTGTTCAGAACATTTCACCTCACTTTCCGTCCCAATGACAAATGTTTTTGGAAAAGTGGGGTTTGAATTGAAACAAGGATTGGTGATAAAGCATCAGTAGAGAGGAGATACCTTTTTCCCAAATTAAATCTAACAGGATAGAATTTCCCTTCCTAGGGGTAGATTTCCTTTCACTTCCTGTTTTCTCTTTCCGTTTGCAAGTAGGAGTCGTTTGTAAGTTGGATGTTTGAAAGTAGGGGCCTGCCGTATATACTCTGCAGAAATTTGCCCTATTAGATGTTGGTGTAGCCACAAGACTGTAAGCCCTCACAGTTACTCTTGGTGGGCACAGGAATGGGCCCTGCTGTGAGTTATTAGATCAAGATTTGTAATTGCATGCACCTGTTGAACAGGGCAGAAAAATTGGGCCTTTGGTGGTGGTGGTGGTGGTGGACGGTGTTGCCACAAGACTGTAAGCCCTCACAGTTACTCTTGGTGGGCGCAGGAATGGGCCCTGCTGTGAACTATTAGATCAAGATTTGTAATTACATGCCCCTGTTAAACAGGGGCTGAAAAATTGTGCCTTAGGCATTGGTGCTGGTGCCACAACACTGCAACCCCTCACAGATACTGTACTCTGAGCACAGCAATGAGACCTGTTGCAAAGCATTGCCTAAAAATTGTAATTACACGCCCCAACAGGGGCTGAAAAATTGTGCCTTAGGCACTGGTGCTGGTGCCACAACACTGCAACCCCTCACAGATACTGTACTTGGAGCACAGCAGTCACACCTGTTGCGAAGCATTTTTTTAAAAAATTGTAATTACACGCCCCTGTTAAACAGGGGCTGAAAAATTGTGCCTTAGGCATTGGTGCTGGTGCCACAAGACTGCAACCCCTCACATATACTGTACTCTGAGCACAGCAATGAGACCTGTTGCAAAGCATTGGCTAAAAATTGTAATTACACGCCCCAACAGGGGCTGAAAAATTGTGCCTTAGGCACTGGTGCTGGTGCCACAACACTGCAACCCCTCACAGATACTGTACTTGGAGCACAGCAGTCACACCTGTTGCGAAGCATTTTTAAAAAAAATTGTAATTACACGTCCCTGTTATACAGGGGCTGAAAAATTGTGCCTTAGGCATTGGTGCTGGTGCCACAACACTGCAACCCCTCACAGATACTGTACTCTGAGCACAGCAATGAGACCTGTTGCAAAGCATTGGCTAAAAATTGTAATTACACGCCCCAACAGGGGCTGAAAAATTGTGCCTTAGGCACTGGTGCTGGTGCCACAACACTGCAACCCCTCACAGATACTGTACTTGGAGCACAGCAGTCACACCTGTTGCGAAGCATTTTTTTTTTAAATTGTAATTACACGCCCCTGTTGTACAGGGGCTGAAAAATTGTGCCTTAGGCATTGGTGCTGGTGCCACAACACTGCAACCCCTCACAGATACTGTACTCTGAGCACAGCAATGAGACCTGTTGCAAAGCATTGCCTAAAAATTGTAATTACACGCCCCAACAGGGGCTGAAAAATTGTGCCTTAGGCACTGGTGCTGGTGCCACAACACTGCAACCCCTCACAGATACTGTACTTGGAGCACAGGAGTCACACCTGTTGCGAAGCATTTTTTAAAAAAATTGTAATTACACGCCCCTGTTATATAGGGGCTGAAAAATTGTGCCTTAGGCATTGGTGCTGGTGCCACAACACTGCAACCCCTCACAGATACTGTACTCTGAGCACAGCAATGAGACCTGTTGCAAAGCATTGCCTAAAAATTGTAATTACACGCCCCAACAGGGGCTGAAAAATTGTGCCTTAGGCACTGGTGCTGGTGCCACAACACTGCAACCCCTCACAGATACTGTACTTCAAGCACAGCAGTCACACCTGTTGCGAAGCATTTTTTTTAAAAATTGTAATTACACGCCCCTGTTGTACAGGGGCTGAAAAATTGTGCCTTAGGCATTGGTGCTGGTGCCACAACACTGCAACCCCTCACAGATACTGTACTCTGAGCACAGCAATGAGACCTGTTGCAAAGCATTGCCTAAAAATTGTAATTACACGCCCCAACAGGGGCTGAAAAATTGTGCCTTAGGCACTGGTGCTGGTGCCACAACACTGCAACCCCTCACAGATACTGTACTTGGAGCACAGGAGTCACACCTGTTGCGAAGCATTTTTTAAAAAAAAAAATTGTAATTACACGCCCCTGTTATATAGGGGCTGAAAAATTGTGCCTTAGGCATTGGTGCTGGTGCCACAACACTGCAACCCCTCACAGATACTGTACTCTGAGCACAGCAATGAGACCTGTTGCAAAGCATTGCCTAAAAATTGTAATTACACGCCCCAACAGGGGCTGAAAAATTGTGCCTTAGGCACTGGTGCTGGTGCCACAACACTGCAACTCCTCACAGATACTGTACTTCAAGCACAGCAGTCACACCTGTTGCGAAGCATTTTTTTTAAAAATTGTAATTACACGCCCCTGTTATACAGGGGCTGAAAAATTGTGCCTTAGGCACTGGTGTGGTGGCATGGATCATTGAGGAGGAGGAAGAGGATAGTCAGTGAACATAACAGGACAGTCACTCAGCATCAGCATAGGCAGTCTTGAAGGGATGTGACATTATAAATTATTCAGTTATATCCGCTTCAGGTGCCTGGTAGCTGGTGGTGATCCAAGACTGATTCATTTTTATGAAGGTCAGTCGATCAACCGAGTCGGTGGACAGGCGCACCCTGTGATCGGTGACAAATCCTCCAGCAGCACTGAATGTGCGTTCGGAAAGAACGCTGGATGCAGGACAGGCCAGTAGCTCAATTGCATACTGTGCAAGCTCTGGCCAGTGATCCATCCTCAGGACCCAGTAAGCCAGAGGATTTTCGGTGGGAAAGGTGTCCAAGTCTGACCTTGCCCCTAGGTATTCCTGCACCATGTATATCAGACACTGGCGATGGTTGCTGGAACCGATCATACCTTGGGGCTGCGGACTAAAAAAAATTCTGAACGCATCGGTCAGACGTCCACCTTCCCCACCGCTCCTTCTGCTACTGACCGAAGCCTCAGCAACTCGTCGTCCAGGACCAGGAGTTTGTAACCTCCCAGTTTCTGGAAACGCGTTGCACAGACCTTTCTGCAAGGCCTCCCTGAGATGTCTCATCCTCTGCTCCCTCTGCAACGGCAAGATAAGGTCCGCAACCTTACCCTTGTACCGTGGATCAAGGAGAGTGGCCAGCCAGTAATGGTCCCTCTCCTTGATCCGAAGAACACGAGGATCCTTCCGCAGGCTTTGCAGGATCAGGGAGGCCATGCTACGTAGGTTAGCTGAGGCATTCGGTCCGGAGTCTTCTGGGTCACTGAGGATGACATGATCGCCAGCCACCTCCTCCCAGCCATGTACAAGTCCACTGGTTTGTTGGGACTGTACATCATCCCTAAAAGACTGCTGCTGCTGATGCTGAGTGCCAGGCTCCACCTCCATGCTCACACAATCCTCCTCCTCCTCCTCCTCCTCATCCTCTTCCTGTGTGATGGGTGGGACAGAAGGAACACTGTCCGGATAAAGGGGGCCTTGAGAGGCAAGGAAGTCCTCCTCTTCCTGCCTCTGTTCTGCCTCAAGTGCCCTGTCCATTATCCCACGCAGCGTATGCTCCAACAGGTGGACAAAAGGTACAGTGTCACTGATGCATGCACTGTCACTGCTCACCATCCTCGTGGCCTCCTCAAATGGTGAGAGGACAGTGCATGCATCCCTGATCATGCTCCACTGGCGTGGGGAAAAAAAGCCAAGCTCCCCTGACCCTGTCCTGGTGCCATAGTCGCAAAGGTACTCATTGATGGCCCTCTGCTGCGTGTGCAGTCGCTGCAGCATGGCCAATGTTGAGTTCCACCTGGTGGGCATGTCACATATCAGGCGGTTCTTGGGCAGGTTCAGCTCCTTTTGCAGCTCAGTCAGCCGAGCACTGGCATTATAAGATCGGTGGAAATGCACACAGACTTTCCTGGCCTGCCTCAGAACATCCTGTAAGCCTGGGTACCTGCCCAAGAACCGCTGCACCACCAGGTTGAGGACGTGAGCCATACAGGGCACATGGGTGAGCTGCCCCTGTCGCAGGGCGGAGAGGAGGTTGGTGCCATTGTCAGAAACCACCATTCCTGGCTTAAGCTGGCGTGGCGTCAACCACCTCTCGGCCTGCCCCTGCAGAGCTGCCAGAACCTCTGCCCCAGTGTGGCTCCTGTCCCCCAAACACACCAGCGCAAGCACGGCATCTTTTTGCCTGCATACTCGCGTAGCCCCTTGTACGCCTACGGATCACCGCTGGTTCCGAGGACAGAGCACTGGAGGAAGAAGAAGAGTTGGGGGTGGAGGAGAGAGGTGTGTCACAACCAGTAGTAGCATTTTGGAGGCGTGGTGGCGGAACAACCTCCAACACTACTGCACCTTGTCCTGCATCCCTCCCAGCTGCCAATAGAGTGACCCAATGGGCCGTGAAAGAAAGATAACATCCCTGTCCATGCCTGCTGGACCATGAGTCAGCGGTAATATGCACCTTACCGCTGACCGCCCTGTCCAGCGAGGCATGGACATTGCCTTCCACATGCCGGTAGAGAGATGGAATCGCCTTCCATAAGAAAAAGTGGCATTTGGGAACCTGCCACTGAGGAACCGCACATTGAACAAACTCACGGAAGGGGGCCGAGTCTACCAACTGAAAAGGCAGCAGTTGAAGTGCTAGCAATTTAGCCAAGCTAGCATTCAACCGCTGGGCATGTGGATGGCTGGGAGTATACTTCTTTCGACTTTCCAGCAGCTGGGGCAGGGAAATTTGCCTGCTACAATCGGACGTCGGTGTACTGCAAGTACTTGGTTGTGACACACCTAATTCTACACCTTCAGTCCTCTCAGAGCAGCTTTCAGAGAGGACTGAAGATATAGTGGGGATGGAGATCCCAGCTGATGAGGAGCAAGGAGAGGTCCGCTTTGTTCTTTGGTGTGGGTCTTTTATGTGTGCTTGCCAACGAGCTGCATGGCAGGTCGACATATGTCTGCTCATGCTTGTGGTGCCCAAGCGGCTGATGTTTTGGCCACGCGAGATACGCTTGAGACAAATATTGGAAATAGCAGTGGTGCGATCTGATGCACTCGTCTCAATAAAGGCCCACACCAAAGAACTTTTGTGATAACGTGCAGAGGCAGCGCCCTGCACAGGCGGAGCTCTGCGGTGTGATACAGTTGCTGTGCTGGCCTCTAGCTGGCCTCCAGGGGGCATCCTGCCTCGTTGGACATGTGACGCCGCATCCTCCTCCTCCTCCTCCTCTCTCCCTTCAGGCACCCACGTGGAGTCAGTGACCTCATCATCCCCTCCCTCTTCACCACTAGAGCAAACCTGGCAGTAAGCTGCAGCTGGTGGAACAGTACTGCCAGACTGCTGTCCTTCAGCATCCCTTCTCTCTGCGCGCACACTACTGCCTTCCTCAAGCTGGGTATCATCATCCGAGCCTTCGAATCGTTGGGCATCCTCCTGGAGCATGTACCCAACACTGTGCTCAAACAGTTCGGGAGACTCCTCAGGAGGACATGGTGGGTCTAGGGAAGGGGTGGCTGATGATGCCCTTGAGTACGCGTTGGCAGCTGCTCTGCCAGTACCCTGAGCCTGGGTGAGAGAGGATGAGGAGGATGAGGAGGGCTTGGTCATCCATTCTACCAAGCCTTCGGCATGATGCGGCTCAACATGTCCAGCTGCCGAAAACAAAGACAAGCGTGTCCCATGGCCACGTGCTGATGACGATGCACGACCACGTCCACGACCAGCACTGTTGTCTCTAGAAACAGAGCCTGCTTGCCCTGTGTTCTTGCCTCGGCACTGTCTGCCTCTCCTTGGCGGTCTTCCAGCCATTGTAGTCGGTAGTGTATATAGTATAAAAAATAGAGCTCCTATGTGTGCTCACAACACACTGTAGGTCCTATGGGTGCTGACACTAACACACTATAGGTACTATGTGTGCTGCTGTCAAGAAAATATAGGAGCTATGTGTGCTGCCACAAACACACTATAAGTCCTATGGGTGCTGCTGACACAAAGACACTATAGGTACTATATGTGTGCTGCTGTCAAGAAAATATAGGAGCTATGTGTGCTGCCACAAACACACTATAAGTCCTATGGGTGCTGCTGACACAAAGACACTATAGGTACTATATGTGTGCTGCTGTCAAGAAAATATAGGAGCTATGTGTGCTGCCACAAACACACTATAAGTCCTATGGGTGCTGCTGACACAAAGACACTATAGGTACTATATGTGTGCTGCTGTCAAGAAAATATAGGAGCTATGTGTGCTGCCACAAACACACTATAAGTCCTATGGGTGCTGCTGACACAAAGACACTGTAGGTACTATATGTGTGCTGCTGACAAGAAAATATAGGAGCTATGTGTGCTGCCACAAACACACTATAAGTCCTATGGGTGCTGCTGACACAAAGACACTGTAGGTACTATATGTGTGCTGCTGTCAAGAAAATATAGGAGCTATGTGTGCTGCCACAAACACACTATAAGTCCTATGGGTGCTGCTGACACAAAGACACTATAGGTACTATATGTGTGCTGCTGTCAAGAAAATATAGGAGCTATGTGTGCTGCCACAAACACACTATAAGTCCTATGGGTGCTGCTGACACAAAGACACTATAGGTACTATATGTGTGCTGCTGTCCAGAAAATATAGGAGCTATGTGTGCTGCCACAAACACACTATAAGTCCTATGGGTGCTGCTGACACAAAGACACTATAGGTACTATATGTGTGCTGCTGACAAGAAAATATAGGACCTATGTGTGCTGCCACAAACACAGTATGGCTCCTATAAATCCCTGCCTGGGATGGGACAGAAGGTTGGGACAGAAGTTGGGGTGCAATGCTGTGCTAACAGCACTGCGGTTGGTGCTACTGCTATGCTGTACTAACAGCACGCACACACCAGACTAATCCCCAGAAACAGCTAATATCACACTCACTGTGCAATCAGCAGCAATGAATGATCAGTAACTATTCAGTAATGATGAATGACTCAGGTAGCAATGGTTTAGCAAAGAAATAGCAATCAAGCAAAGACAGAATCAGCAGACTGCTCTCTCTTAAAGCCGGAATACATGTGACCGGGGCCGACGGCGTGGCGGCCTTTTAAATGGTGGGGCGTGTACTAAAGCCCCTGAGCTTTAATTGGCTACAGGCGTCCTGCCTGTAGCCAATTATTGATCTCCTAGTTTCCGGCGCTGTGATTGGCCAAGCATGCGTGGTCACAGTGCATGCTTGGCCATTCATCAGCCAGCAATGCACTGCGCCGGCCGCAATGCATTGCGGGCCGCTCGCATCACACGAATGTGATGCCAACGGCCCAAATAGTTCTGGGCTCGCCGAGCGAGCGAACGCCCGGTGCTCGATTCGAACGTGGGTTCGAATCGAGCACCGGGCCCATCCCTAGTTGTGAATAAAAATTAGAGAGAAAAGGTTTCAAAAGTTCTAAAAACAGAATGTCAGGGGCAGACATGGAATTCAATGTGTATGCTGAAGTGGTGACAGTTACACTGGAAATTAGAGAAGTAATATATCACTAATACGGAAGAACCGAATGTACCCGGGTTGGGTTTGTGGCAGGTTCGGAGAACTTTTTTGAGTTTCGGGTGCCAAAAACAAACCCCATTGAAGACAGTTATAGCCAAATAATAATAGGTAAGGGATTGTCAAACAAATAATGTGGGGGGGGGGGGCTGGATACTGCCTTGGGTAACACGGTCCAATGCAAAAAAAAATATTTCAATTTGGTTTGGCAGCTGTTTTAAAAATGCTTAAAATGAAACATTAAACATGCAACATTATTTTAGGTTACATGCTTGGGGGATGCCCTGATCCTCCCTATGAATCTGCAAATCTGTACAATTTATGCAACTAACATTTAAAAAAAAATGTAATTTAAATTTCTTGTTATTGTATACAGTATGCATCTCTGGCCATTTTGTTCTGTTTATAAACAAAACGGCTGAAGATTCCCTTCACCTATACCAGATGCATATCCTGGATGAGTGTCTTGTATAGATGTTAATGGAGGCCCCCATATAAACAAAAATGCATGGGGTTCCCCTAAATCCCTTATCCTTGATGAGGGTCTTGCATGGATATCATGCAAAAAAACAAAAACAGTGTGGGGTCCCCCCAAATTCAATACCAAACCTTTGGGGTTTTCCCCAAAATCCATACCACCCTTACCCAAGCATGCAGCATGGTCAATCCTGGTCCTGTGGTTGTGGGGTATGCAGAAAAAGGGGTTAATCTGGAATGCCTTTAAATATAAGGAGGACCCCAAAAAACCCTTGTGCCCCTCAGAATGGCTCACTCGCCAGAATATATTAACCACTTATTGGACTGAATCGCATGGCCAGATATATGGGGGGTGCTGGGGTGGGCTGCGCCCCCCCCAAAACCCGCCGTCCTCCCCTCCCCTGTTCACCCTCCACCTCAGACTGTGCCCACAGGGAGGATGTTTGGGGCAGATGGATAGAAATACAAATCATTTGGTGGTTAAAACCTCCTTCTTATACTGTATGTATTTCAACTGTGTATTTAGCTTTTAGCTTGGACTTGAGCTTAAAGGGGTTAAGTGTGTTTTTAAGTTTCAGCTAACCTTTAACAATTTATTTTATTTAAATACTAATGGAGTTTCTTCTAAATGGCATGGTACTTATTCCTTTCCAGAGTAGAAATGGCTTAAATAAAGGAATTTAAGTTCTCCAATCAGAATAAACAAAAACGTTGAAGGCTTGGATGCTTTGATGGGAGCGAGTAAAAAAGGAAGTGGGGACTCATTTGTTTTTTTCTGAGAGGGGAAGCAACATTCCCCTGCCTGTGACATAGATATTTCAAATTACAAAGTCCCTGGTTGGGAAGAGGGTGTCTATTATCATGGATAGTTTCACCCATCCCTGGAAATTTAACAGCGGAAATTTGGACTGGTTGGAAAAAAGTGTCTGTGTGCAGTGGTGTAACTAGAACCTTCAGGGCCCCGGTGCAAGAAACCATGAAGGGCCCCCCTGAACCCCAGCCGAGGCCCTTCCCTCCGAGTCCGGTGGTGGAACTCCAGGGCTTGGTCACAGGTACGACTTTTGTGAGCCCTGTAGTTCCACCACTGGTATCAGCAGTTTTTTTTATTATTTTTTACAATTTTTTAGTTTGGTGAGATATCAGAGGTCTAAACAGACCTATGATGTTACACCTTTGAGACAAAGAGGAAGAATGGAAAGGGAAATTGGGTCCCTGTCCTCTGGGGAGAAGTGGGCCCGGTCCCCAGGAGAGATTGGGTCATTGTCCTTAGGGGAGATGGGGTCCCTGTCCCCACGTAAGTAGGAGTCCTTGTCTCTAAGGGAAATGGGGTGCCTGTCCTCTGGGGGGGAACTGGGCCCTGTCCCCCAGGGGAGATGGGGTCCCTGTCCTTAGGGGACATATCATATATCAGAAAGACCTGTCAACATCTGTGTCTGACGGGGAGGAGGGGGGGGGGTGCTGGCAGACAAGCCTGCAGTGTCCTTTGGGGAACCGGGTCTCATACGGCTGCACTGCATCTGTGTGCGTAAAGTTTGTTTGCCCGGGAGAAGCATGCAGTGCGAGCCAGACTCAGGGGGCGGGACTCTGGCAGTGGATGACAGACACCGACTGAGCAGCACTGCCTGGAGCAGGAGAGGGGGACCCGGAGGAGCGGCAGAGGACACAGGTTGTGTGGGGAATGCACAACTAAAGAGCAACCAGTGCGGTAGTCGAGCATGGAGCTCTGCTAGTCACCCCCCACCTCCAGCCACCCATGCGCCCGATGCATAACCGCCTATGCTGCCACCGGCCATATGTAGATGGGGCCACATGGGCCCCTTGCAGCACAGGGCCCGGTTGCGCTCGCGACTGCTGCACCCCCTATAGTTACGCCCCTGTCTGTGTGCATTGAGCTAGTCTTTCTTGGCACTGGGGAATTACACTTGGCTGTACAGAGGGGAAGAACAATATGACAGCTGACTAGCAGGACAATGTGTATCATCCTTCATCAAACTGAGATACATGTCTAATGTCTCATAGTAAGGGAGCAAAAACATACTACACCCTCCCTAAAACTTATAGGAATGTTCCTAATGTCAACTCAACTATACTTTTGTTGAGTACTTCAATTGAGACAGATGCCAGTAATATCGTTTTGTGTGCGTTACTGCCAGTTTAACACCATATCGTTTTGTGTGCATTACTGCCAGTTTAACGCCATATAGTTCTGTGCGTCACTGTACGTTTGGCGCATTATATTGCAGTATATTATTGTATATCCGTGGAGTGTGTCTGTGTAGCACTGTAAGGGGGCCAGCAGCAAATGTGTCCACAGGCAAAGGTGGACGTGGTGGTCAGTCATCAGGCAGGGCATCATTTTCTCTGTTTAGTGAGTTTGCCCGTGCTATCCAGCCACAGCATGCAGAGGCGGTGGTGGACTGGCTTACTAAACCTTCCTCATCCTCCTCATCCTCTGTCATATAAGCAGAGACAAGTGTGCAGTCCCCTGCAGTTGCCAGAGTTGATAAACCTGCCTCCTTGTCCCCATCTATTCCTGCACTAGCCCCAAAATTAGCCATTGAGCAGTCAGCTGAGTTATTTGACCACAGCGTCAGCCACTTGGTCCTTGATGATGCCCAGCCATTATTGGATTCAGGTTGAGGATGACAGGAACATGAGCCTAGAGAGGGAGGAACACTGGTAGAAAAATTGGCATTCATGTTCCCCAAGTCGCAGCATATTGCCAAGTTGTCTCCAGTGGTAAAGATGAAGATGGAGATGATGATGAGGTCACTGATGCGATTTAGGTGCCAGATAGAGCAGAGGAGGAAACTGAAGGTGAGGCGGCACAACCCCAAGGATGTCGGCATCAAGAAAGAGTAGAGAGCAGCCACCCTATATCCATCACATTCAGCAGCTGTTATCTCCAGGCCCACTCCCCAAAGCTCAGCTGTCTGGGCCATTTTCAGCACATCTGCAGCAGATCGCACTTTTGTTATCTGCAAACTGTGTCTCAGACACATCAAATGTGGCAAAATCAACAACCATTTGGGTACCACATGCCTAACAAGACATTTAACGTCCAACCACTCTGCCCGTTGGCAAGAGCACCTAAAAGCCACACAAAAGTGGCACAAATCTGTCCCTCCTCTTCCTCCTTACCCACTTCAGTCTTACCCTGCTATACCAAGTCATTACCTCTCAGCAGCCTCCACTGACAGGGATGATGGTATAGCACAGGGTCCACATACCCAGCATCTAAATGTAAGCTTGTCAAAGCTGTTGGGTCTCCAACTTCTGCCTTTCAGCCTGGTGAATTCTGCCCCCTTCTGTGAATTTGCACAATGTGCTGTACCACAATGGCAGGTTCCCAGTCGATACTACTTTTCACGTAAGGCCGTTCCAGCTCTCTGGCTGATCATTAAGGATGCATGCACTGTATTGTCACCATTTGAGGAGGCAACAAGAATGGTGAGCAGTAAAAGTGCATGCATCAGTGACACAATCCCTGCTGTGTTCCTGCTGGAGCAGACTCTGCGTGGCATTATGGACAGGGCACTGAAGGCAGAGCAGCAGGAGGAAGAGGAGGACTTCCTTTCCTCTCAAGGCCCACTTTATCCAGACACCATCATTCCTATTTCACAGAACACACAGGAGGAGAGAGGGGAGGAGGAAGAGGAGGAGGATTCTGGCACTTTCATAGGCTTGTAAGCAATGGCTTTCCAACCCCAGGACCCTTGGGAGTAGTACATGGCTGGGAGGAGGAAGTTCCAGATGCTGTCATCCTGAGTGACCCGAGGAGTCTGCTTCTCAAGCCTCTGCAAATTTGAAGCGCATGGGCAACCTCCTGCTTCAAAGCCTGCGAAAGGACCCAAGAATACGTGGCATTAAGGAGAAGGATGATTACTGGTTGGCAATGGCAACCCTCCTTGACCATCATTATAAGAGTAAGATCTCAGAACTCATACCGTCCCAACAGAGAATACAGAAGATAACATTTCTTGAGGACACGTTAAAGAGGATTTTATTTAACGTTTTTCATGACTCCAGTAGGATACACTGTGGTAAACATTGTTTTAAGTCTTCTGTTGGTCAAGAGAGGAGCGTTGGAGAAGGTGTCCGCCTAAGGGAGGCATTCCGGATTTTTTTTAATCCTCACCACCCAGGGCTGTCAGCTTCCACGTCCCATTGGCAGTGTCTGCATCACATGGTGGACGATTACCTCGGGCCAAAACAGAGATGGAGAGCTTTCCAGCTGACGATCCACTGACTTGCTGGGTCATGAGAATAGACTACTGGCCAGAACTTGCCCAGTATGCTATTGAGTTGTTGGGCTGCCCTGCATCCAGCGTGCTTTCGGAATGGGCATTCAGTGCTGCAGGAGGTTTTTTTACTGATCATAGACATGTCTGTACACAGACTCCGTGGACCGTTTGACTTTTATAAAAATGAATCAGTCCTGGATTACCAGCTATCAAGCCCCTGATGCCGATGTCACTGATTAAGACTTTTTGGGATGTGGAATCTTTGCAGGACTTCAAGGCTGCCTAGTTTTGAGGGTGTTCAATCATTTCATCTGAAAGAATGTTTTTGGTATAGGTTTCATGGTCACAATTAACACCCAAAAGACCAATTTGTCTGCACCTATTTGACAGGTGCATATTATTGCATTTTTTTACAGCAAAACCAATTCTTGCTTTCATCAAGATTACCTCTATAGGGTTACGGTGGCGAAGGTGCCACCGACATCCAAAGACCAATTTTTATGCACCCGTTACTTCTATCCAAAGTCAAAGTGACGCCAGAATGTATCCAAAAAATCTCTAATATTGTTCCCAGTGCACTACATTGGGGCCTCATAATTCACAATGTCTCCCCAGCTGTTGCTGAGCAAAATAAAGGCAGCTTGCAGGGAAATTTTTTTTTTTTTTTTTTAGACTAGACATGGTACAGATCTGTCACTCTACAGGTAGACTAAAGGACCCCCCCCCCCCCCCCCAGGCACTATATTCGAAAGAATTTATTTTTATGCTTTCACTTTAAAAATTAAAAAAATCCCTGCTCATTTAAAAATGACCTTTTTTTCAAACTTTTTTTTTATTGATACATGTCTCCCAGGGCAGGACCCGGACCCCTATAATCATTGTATGCCCAATTACTTGCATATACGCCTTCAAAATGGGAACTTTTGATTTTTGACGTTCGGGTCCCATTGACTTTAATTGGGTTCATTATTCGGGTCCGAATTTTTGGAGTGTTCGGAAGTTCTGGTGCGAACCGAACAGGGGTCTGTTCGGCCCATCCCTATTAAAGACACAAATGTAGCACCCTGATGTTTAGGCAGGGTTGCTATTAAATTTATTTGCCAAGCGATAGTTGCCTTGGCCAATTGTTAGGAGGCCAATTGATTTCCCCTTAATTTTGGAATTGCTACACTGCTCTCTTCTGTCGCTAGATGGTAGGGTATCTGGTGACATTAGAGAAGATAAGGGCATTGCAAGGACAGATTAGAAATGAATGGGGTGTCTCAGCCAATGGGCAGGGATTTTCTTGAGTCCCTTGGCCTGCTGGGAGAATCTATTTATTTGGGTGGAGTCAGGTGATCAGGGTTCTGTGCCACCTGGATGGCTTTCTGGGTGGATGTGTGTTGTATTGCCCCGGGCTGCCAGTCTAGAAATCTAAGCCCTCTCCCGGGGGCATTTGGCTGCTAGGCTGTCTGAGGGCCTATCCAGAAGCAGGAAAGCAGAGTAGGGTTGGGACTGCAGGCTTGTCCAACCAGAAGTAACGGTTCTGCTGACTGGGGAATCAGTTGTGGTCAGTGGTAGAAGAGGAAGCCGTCGCCACTAAGAGACCATCCACTTTGCTACTGGAGATCACTGTGAGTAAGCTGAGACCAGTACCAGAGCAGACTTCTCGCCAGCCGGGTGAAGAAGGGGGAAAACTTCAGCAAGGGCCAAGTCAGGGACCCAGCGGGACAGCAGACGTGATGCTTGTGGAGTGCCAAGCCAGGGACCTAATGTGTCAGCAGGGATGAAGCTTGAAGAGTATCTGTGAGTGCCAAGCCAGGGACCCAGCAGCGAAGTGGCGGTGACACTTGAGGAAGATACTGAGTGCTACAGTGAAAAAGCTCAGGGGATCCAATGGCTAGTGGATATGAAGTCTAGTGAGAGAAACTGGGAGCTTGTTGAGAGAAGACCCACAGTAAGTGGGTCTGGGGTAAAGAGAACTGTTCGTGTTGCAGATAGTTGAATACCTTTGCCGTTAGTAACAGCTACAGATTGTTGCCACAGGAGACAGCGGTCCTACCTATACAGAAGTGGTGTCTGGCAGGAGGCCTTCACCTGTATACCTGTCTACCTATAGAAGTCTTGGAGTCTGCTAATTATCTTTGCCTCTACCTAAGGGTGTCCTGGCCCTAACCCTCTCTCCCACATTCTGTTCAAGAGACATTAAATCTCTTTGCATTCAAAAAGTGTCTTTTTCATCTTTTCATCTTGCATTACACCCACCATGCCTTGTAACCCACTCTACAATGAAGGATGTCAGCTCTCCCTAATTCTGGAGGTAATCATTAGGCCTAAAAAGGCCCAGGACTTTGCTACACAAATATCCTAGGACTGTCATGGTTTTTATACTACATGTTGTTTAAAGGGGTTGTAAACCCTCGTTTTTTTTTTTTTTAAAACAAACATGTCATACTTACCTCCACCGTGCAGTTCGTTTTGCACAGAGTGGCCCCGATCTACCTCTTCTGGGGTCCTTCAGCGGCGCTCCTCCCTGCATTGGAGAAGCGCTCTCCTTGGTGGACACCCGTGTGGGCGCGCTCCTGAGTCCCGCATCTGTGTCCATTCACACAGAATGCAGGACTCGGCCCCTCCCCCTGCACTGCATCATTGGATTTGATTGACAGCAGCGGGAGCCAATGGCTGCACTGCTATCAATCTATCCAATCAATGCATAAGAACACCAGCTAGAGCTGGTGTGCTTGTTCCTGGCTGGAGAAGAATCGGGGTCAGGTAAGTAAAAGGGGGGCTTCAGGGGGGCTGCAGCACCACAGAAGGTTTTTTCACCTTAATGGATAGAATCCATTAAGGTGAAAAACCATGAGGGTTTACAACCCCTTTAACAGTTCCTACGAAAGAATTATGTGTTAAAAGAGGGTGCAGATGTGATTCAAAACTAGCCCTTCTTTTGTCAAGCAAGTCTAAATACACTAGATTTCTGTACAAGAGATTTCAGCTTGCAAAGTGAACGTATCGCACTCCCATTGTCATGTGAACTGACCCTGCCCAAATTCAAAGGATTGGCTTGTGGAGGTCATCCTAGGAATTAGTGATCATCTTTGTGTGGTCCCTTAAAGCCTAATGATATCCAGATGGACATAAGGTTAGCACTGGTGTTCTTGCAACCTTGGAAAAAGGCAAGAATGTAAAACAAAGCAAATAAGTAAATATAGGAAAAGAGACAATTCTTGTAACTGCTAGGCTACAGTGATTTTCTCCCTAGAGAGGTTGTGCAAACAACCAGGAATTCCAAAAGCACTTTCATTTCAGTGGATGTTTGCATTTTATTTATATTTTATTTCACACTAACTTTCCAACAAAACAGAAGGAAACCTGTAAAACTACGGTCACTGCTTTCTTAACCACTTAAGCCCCGGACCATTTGGCTGGCCAAAGACCAGAGCACATTTTGCGATTCGGCACTGCGTCGCATTAACTGACAATTGCGTGGTCGTGCGACGTCGCTTCCAAACAAAATTTACATCCTTTTTCCCACAAATTCTTTCTTTTGGTGGTATTTAATCACCTCTGCGGTTTTTATTTTTTGCGCTATAAACAAAAATAGAGTGACAATTTTGAAAAAAATTCATTATTTTTTACTTTTTGCTATAATAAATATCCCCAAAAAATATATAAAACAAAATTTTTTTTCCTCAGTTTAGGCCTTTTTTCCTCAGTTTGGTAAAAAGAAAAAACGCAATAAGCGTTTATTGATTGGTTTGTGCAAAAGTTATAGCGTCTAAAAAATAGGGGTTAGTTTTATGGCATTTTTATTAATCATATTTTTTTACTAGTAATGGCGGCGACCTGCGATTTTTCTCATGACTGCGACATTATGGCGGACACATCGGGCAGTTTTGACACATTTTTGGGACCATTGTAATTTTTTCAGCGATCAGTGCTATAAAATTCCTATCTGGCTAGGAAGGGGTTAAGTGTGTCCTAGGGAGTGATTCTAACTGTTAGGGGGAGTGGCTACGTGTGACACATCAGTGATCATAGCTCCCGATCACAGGGAGCTATGATCAGTGACAGTGTCACTAGGCAGAACGAGGAGATGCTTGTTTACATTAGCATCTCCCGTTCTTCAGCTCCATGAGACGATCGCGGGTATCGATCGCGGTACCCCGCGACCCTACTCACGGAGCTCGCGGCAGGTTCGCGCGCGCCACCGGCAGCACGCACGTGACCACACAGCGGCAAATTCAAAGGAATGTACCTGAACGCCCATTTGCCCAGCCTTGCCATTCTGCCGACGTAAATGTACATGCGGCAGTCGGCAAATGGTTAAGCTTGATTTTTTTAAATAACCAAGTAGAGATGAGCCGAACACCCTCCGGTTCAGTTCGTGGCAGAACATGAACAGACCAAAAATTTGTGCGAACGCGCAAACCCCGTTAAAGTCTATGGGACTCGAATGTGAAAAATCAAAAGTGCTAATTTTAAAGGCTAATATGCAAGTTATTGTCCTAAAAAGTATTTGGGGGACCCGGGTCCTGCCCCAGGGGACATGTATCAATGCAAAAAAAAGTTTTAAAAACTGACGTTTTTTCGGGAGCAGTGAATTTAATAATGCTTAAAGTGAAACAATAAAAGTGTAATATTCCTTTAAATATCGTGCCTGGGGGGTGTTTATAGTATGCCTGTAAAGTGGCGCATTTTTCCAGTGTTTGAACAGTCCCTGCACAAAATGAAATTTCTAAAGGAAAAAAAAGTAATTTAAAACTGCTTACGGCTTTAATGTAATGTTGCCCCAGCCCATTACCAGGCCCTTTGGGTTTGCTATGGATATTAAGGTGAACCCCGCACCCAATAAAAAAAAAAAAAAGGTGTGGGGCCCCCAGGCCCTATATACTCTGAACAACAGCAGTATACAGGCGGTCCCCGGGTTACAAACAAGATAGGGACTGTAGGTTTGTTCTTAAGTTGAATCTGTTTGTAATTTGGAACAGGTACATTTTGTAAGTGTAGCTCCAGCCCAAAAATCTATTTTCAAGGTTTTGGGATAACGTAGGGAACTATTGTCATACCATATCTTACTCAGCATAATATAATAGTCACTCAGCATATGCAGTCTTCAAGGAATCCCAAATCCATAGAAAAATCATTTGGTTACATCAGCACCAGGTGCTTGGTAGCTGGTGATCCAAGACTGATTATTTTTTATGAATGTGAGCCGATCAACAGAGTCTGTGGACAGGCGCACTCTGTGATTGGTTACAAAGCCTCCAGCAGCACTGAATGTGTGTTCAGAAAGAACACTGGATGCAGGACAGGCCAGAAGCTCAATTGAATATTGAGCAAGCTCTGGCCAGTGGTCGATCCTCAAGACCCAGTAACCCAGTGGATGTTCTGGTTGAAAGGTCTCCAAGTATGATCTTGCCCCTAGATATTCCTGCACCATGTAATTCAGACGCTGGCGATGGTTGCTGGAACCGATCAGACCTTGGCGCTGAGGACTGAAGAATTGCCTGAAGGCATCAGTCAGCCAGCCACCTTCTCCACCGATCTTTCTGTAAATGAACGAAGCCTCAGCAACACGTTGTCCAGCACCAGGAAATTGTAACATCCCAGGCTCGGGAAACGCATTGCACAAACCTTTCTGCAAGGCCTCCCGAAGATGTTTCATCCTCTGCTCCCTCTGTGAAGGCTGGATAAGTTCTGCAACCTTACCCTTGTAACATGGATCAAGAATGGTTGCCAGCCAGAAATGATGCCTCGATTCCTTGATACCACAAATCCTAGGGTCCTTTTGCAGGCTTTGCAGGATCTGGGCGGCCATGCAGCATAGGTTTGCAGAGGCATTCGATCCTGAGTCCTTTGGGTCACTAAGGATCACATGATCCTCAACCACCTCCTCCCAGCCACGTACAACTCCATAGGTTTCTGGGGACTGCAAACGATCCCTTGAAGACGGCTGCTGATGCTGAGTGTTATCCTCCACCTCCATGCTGACACAATCCTCCTCCTCTTCTTCCTGTGCGGTCGGCGGGCCTGCAGGAATGCTAGTATCTGGATAAAGGGGGCCTTGAGAAGTAAGGAAGTCCTCCTCTTCCTCCCGCTGTTCTGCCTCAAGTGCCCTGTCCATTATTCCATAAAGCGTGTGCTCCAACAGGAAGACAAGAGGGACAGTATCTCTGATGCATGCACTGTCACTGCTCACCATCCTCATGGCCTCCTCAAATGGTGACAGGACAGTGCATGCATCCTTTATCAGTAGCCACTGGCGTGGCAAAAAAAAGCCAAGCTCCCCTGACCCTGTCCTGGTGCCATACTCACACAGGTACTCATTGATGGCCCTCTGCTGTGTGTGCAGCCGCTGCAGCATTGCCAACGATGAGTTCCACCTGTTGGGCATGTCACAAATGAGGCGGTTCTTGGGCAGGTTGCATTCTCTTTGAATATTAGCCAGCCGAGCACTGGCATTATATGACCGACGGAAATGACCACAGACTTTCCTGGCCTGCCTCAAGAGATCCAGTAAGCCCGGGTACTCGCTCTAGAACCACTGCACCACCAAATTCAGGATGTGAGCCAAACAGGGAGCATGGGTCAAGTGTCCCTGTTGGAGGGCGGAGAGGAGGTTGGTGCCATTGTCGCATACAACCATTCCTGGCTGAAGCTGGCATGGCATCAACCACCTCTGAGCCTGCCCCTGCAGAGCTGACAGAATCTCTGCCCCAGTGTGGCTCCTGTCCCCTAAGCAGACCAACTCAAGCACTGTATGACATCTTTTTGCCTGAGTGCTTGCGTAGCCCCTTGAACGCCTACGGAGCACCGCTGGTTCAGAGGTGAAATCTGCAAAGGAAGAGGCCATAGAGGAAGTAGAAGAGAAGGGGGTGGATGAGAGAGCTGTGGCAGAATCACCACTAGCATTTTGGAGGCATGGTGGCGGAACAAGCGCCAACAATACTGAATCCTGTCCTGCATCCTTTCCAGCTGCCAGCAGAGTTAACCAGTGCACCATGAAAGAAAGGTAATGTCCCTGTCCATGCCTACTGGACCATGAGTCTGCAGTAATATGCACCTTACTGCTGCCCGCCCTGTCCAACGAGGCCAAGACATTGCCTTCCACATGCTGGTAGAGAGCCGGAATGGCCTTCAGTGAAAAGAAATGAAGTTTGGGAACCTGCCACTGAGTTACTGCACATTCCACAAATTCACGAAAGGGGGCAGAGTCTACCAGCTTAAAAGGCAGCAGTTGCAGTGCTAGCAATTTGACCAAGCTAGCATTCAGATGCTGAGCATGTGGATGGCTGGGATTGAATTTCTTTAGACGGTTTAAAAACTGGGGTAAGGAAATTTGCCTGCTAAAATCCGATGTTGGTGTACCGATAGCAGATTGGCCGCAAGTACTTGGGACACCTATTTCTATACCTTCATTCCTCTCAGTGCAGGTTTCTGAGAGGACTGGATGTATAGTGGGGTTGGAGATCCCAGCTGATGAGGAGCAAGGAGAGGTCCGCCTTGTTCTTTGATGTGGGTCTTTTAAGTGCTGTTGCAAACGAACTGCATGGGAGGTCGTCATATGTCTGGTTAAGCATGTGGTGCCCAAGCGGCTGTTTTGGCCACGCTTGATACGCTTCAGATATATGTTGCAAACAGCAACGGTGGTATCTGCTGCACATGTGTCAAAAAAGGCCCACACCAAAGAACTTTTCAAAATATGCGGGGAGTCAGCAGCGCCCTGCACCTGCTTACCTCTGCAGTGTGATGCAATAGGGTGGATGCCCTTAAGCTGCCCCCTGGAGGGAATCCTACCTCGTTGGGGATGTGCCTCCTCCTCCTCCTCTCTTCTATCAGGCACCCAAGTTGAGTCAGTGACCTCATCATCCCCTCCCTCCTCGTCACTGGAACAAACTTGTCAGTATGCTGCAGCTGGGGGAACATGACTGCCAGTTTCTTGAACTTCTTGGGCACCCCCTCTCTCTAGGCTGACGTTACTCCCTTCCTCAACCTGGGTACCATCATCGGAGCCTTCAAATCTCTGCCTATCCTCCTGAAGCATGTACCGGACACTGTGGTCGAATAGTTTGGGGGACTCCTCCCTGCATGATGGTGGGGCTAGGGAAGGAGTGACTGTTGACATGGAGCTGATGGAATAGGCCGCTTTGGCAGCTGCATTGGTAGGCAAATTACTGGGTGTCAAAGGATGAGGAGAATGAGGGCGGCTTTGTTATCTATTCCACCAACTCTTCTGCATGTTGTGGCTCAATAACATGGCCAGCTGCAGAAAAAAAGGACAAGCGCGCCCCACGACCACGTGCTGAGGATGCACCGTGTCCATGACCAGCACTATCGACTGTAGACACAGAGCCTGCTTGCCCTCTTTTAGTGGCCTGTGAGTGTCTGCCTCTCCTTCCGGACATTGTGTAGATTTTGTTTAGCAAAAAAACACTACACTGTATTGTGTACTGTGTACACCCCCAGGAAAGTAGTAGCAACTGCATTAGGGGTGCACGGTACTGTGTACACCAACAGAAATGTAACAACAACTATGGGTACACTGTATGTATTGTGTACACCACCAGGAAAGTAGTAGCAACTGCACTAGGGGTGCACGGTACTGTGTACACCAACAGAAGTATAATAACAACTATGGGTACTCTGTATGTATTGTGTACACCACCAGGAAAGTAGTAGCAACTGCACTAGGGGTGCACGGTACTGTGTACACCAACAGAAATGTAACAACAACTATGGGTACACTGTATGTATTGTGTACACCACCAGGAAAGTAGTAGCAACTGCACTAGGTGGAGTACACAGAGGGGGGACAGGAGCGGAGTACACAGAGGGGGGACAGGAGGAGCCTGGAGGAGGACTGGAGTGGAGTACATGGAGGGGGGACAGGAGCGGAGTACACGGAGGGGGACAGGAGCGGAGTACATGGAGGGGGATAGGAGGAGCCTGGAGGAGGACACGGAGAGGGACTGGAGGAGTATACAGGGACAGTCAGTGGCAGTGACGGCTGGTGTTCAAATTTTTTTGGGGGGGGCAAACAAACTTAAAAATTCAGAAAAAAAAACATCAATTGCAGCCTCACTGTGCCCATCAAAAGCAGTTACTGTGCCAAACACAGCCACTGTGCCCATCAAACGCAGCCACTGTGCCCATCAAACACAGCCACTGTGCCCATCAAACACAGCCACTGTGCCCATAAAACACAGCCACTGTAACTATCAAACGCAGCCACTGTTCTCATCAATTGCAGCCACTGTGCCCTATCAAATGCTGCCACTGTGCCCATTCGTTATGGATAAAATAGAGAGGGATTAGAACACGTCAGTTTTATTTCTGTCTGTGCCACCATTAGGGAGATTCACACTATGTATTTGGCCTGTTTACTATTATCACTGAAAGTGAAAGAAATTTTGAAGTTTTGGGTTGTCCCCAGAACAGTAATGGAGTGGAAATCTTCCAATGGGGACACTAGTTCCACCAATGGTACACAGATGACAAAAAAAAAAAAAAAAAGTGTGGTTTATAACCCTCTCCTACTCTGTCCAAAATGTAAAAAAAAAAAAAAAAAGTTTTGCCTTTAGTTCTACTTTAATGATATGTCTCTTGTGACATTTCAATAAAGTTCTAATGAAAAACTGAAAAAGAAAAAACAGTGCGTGTCAGCACCATTTACTCAGCAGCCCTGCAATTAGTGCATTTGCACTTTTTATAGAGTAAACCAGTTACTTTCTAATCTGGTTTCCTAAAGGGTTGACTGAAATACAGACAGAAAAATTGTTAGCTTGGATAGGAATAGCTCTGCAGGGTCAGCTATAGGTCAGCTAAAACTGGCATAGTTTCAGGATGACCTCTTAAGTCCCTATGAATAAATTGCATTTGAAGGAGTTGGTCTCAAACACTTTCACTTTGTTGGCTCCTAAGAACCAGCTGTCTTTTATGTGGCCTGTAGACTGCATTTATTCCTCATTCCTAGGATTCCTGTAAACGGAAATAGAGGTAGCCTCAGTTAAACCCAGCATTGGTACATAACATAAATCGCTTTAGGAAATGTCTGCTCCACAAATAAGGAGAGTAACCATTTTAACAAAATTTTATGACTTTGCTTTCATTTCTTATTTTGGTGATCTGATGCAGTCTTTAAAGAGTAAAAAGTGAGTGGGTGACCACTGAAAATAAAAAAAATCAGTTCTGGTCTGCCTATGTTTTTAATAGTGAAAAGATGTTTAAGCTTTCTTATACGATTGAGAAAAAGTTTCTGAAAACGTACACATACAAGTAAGGTTACTTACCTACTGTGTGTCCACGTGACTTTTTCTTAATTTTTAGCAGTTTTCGTTCTGCACTACCATAGTTACGTAGTTAGTCAGGTTGAAATAAGACACAAGTCCATCAAGTTCAACCAAAAAAAAAAAAAAAATACAATCCCATATACACAAACCTACACCTGCAGTTGATGCAGAGGAAGGCAAAAAAAACAGCAAAGCATGCTCCAATTTGCTACAGCAGGGGAATAAAAACCCTTCCTGATCCCCCGAGAGGCAATCAGATTTTCCCTGGATCAACTTTACCTATAAATGTTAGTACCTAGTTATATAGTGCACATTTAGGAAAGAATCCAGGCCTTTTTTAAAGTAATCAACTGAGCTTGCCAGCACCACCTCTGGAGGGAGTCTAATTCACATTTTCACAGCTCTTATGCCCCGTACACACGGTCGGAAATTCCGACGGAAAATGTCCTATCGGACAATGTTGTCGGAAAATCCGACCGTGTGTGGGCTCCATTGGACTTTCCCGTCGGAAAAAATTTGAGATCCTGCTCTCAAATTTTTCAACATCAAAATCCGATCAGACTTTTTCCGATCATGTGTAGAGAATTCCGATTGACAAAGTGCCACGCATGCTCAGATCAGATTAGGAGACCAAACCTATTGGCTAATAGCCTCTACCTAGTTCCGTCGTACGCAACGAACGTCACCACGTTCAGAATGATCGGATTTTCTGACAACTTTGTCTGACCGTGTGTGTGCAACACCAGTGTCGGACAAAATCCGTCGGAAAAAGTCAGACGGATTTTGTGGTCGGAATTTCCGACCGTGTGTACGGGGCATTACTGTGAAGAAGCCTTTCCGTATTTCCGTAAATCTTTTTTTCTCTAGACATAAAAAGTGCCCCCTTGTCCTCTGTGAGGACCTTAAAGTGAATAACTCAACACCAGGTTCAGTATATGGACCACTTATGTATTTGTACATGTTGATCATATCCTCCCTTAATCTCCTCTTCTCAAGAGGGAATAGATTTATCTTTCCTCATAGCTGAGCTCCTCCATGCCTCTTATCAGTTTGGTTGCCCTTCTCTGCATTTTATCCAGTTGCCCGGTATCCTTTTTGAGAACCGGTGCCTAAAACTGAACTGCATATTCCATATGAGGTCTTACTAATGATTTGTACAGGGGCAAAAACCTACGTTAGACTTACCGGTAACGGTATTTCTACAAACCTTCCAGGACGGCACACCTGAGAGAGGAGGGCTCCTCCCTACAGGAAACACAATCAATTGACAGCTTGTTATAAGTTCCCACCCTACCCCTTGATCCCCAGTTTGTAATAAAGTAATTCCGAACCGGTTTCACAATGAGAATCACTCCACATAGGTATTCACCACCTAGTGTTCAGCTAATTTTTCAATCCACATAGTAGGTCTGCCGTCCTGGAAGGTTCGTAGAAATACCCTTACCGGTAAGTCTAACGTAGGTTTTCTCCTATCGCCTTCCAGGACTGCACACCTGAGAAGATAATCAAGTAAACATAGGCCTACCTTCAGGGTGGGACCACAGCTTGTAGGACCTTATGGCCGAAGGCCAAGTCTTGCTGTGACAACACTTCCACACGGTAGTGCTTCAGGAACATATCCTGACTGGACCAGATGGCCGCACTGCAGATTTGTTCCCAGGAGGCCCCTGCTTTTTCAGCCCAGGAAATTGCTAGTGACCTGGTTGAACGGGCCTTAATCTTTGCTGGTGCTGGAACTCCAGAACTCTCATAAGCCAGGCTCCTCTGATCCATCTGGAGACCTTCCTTGGCCAGGCGTACAAAACTAGTAGGCGATTGGATCTCTTATACTCTTTTGTTTTCTGTAAATAGGTAAGGAGACACCTTCTTACATCCAGACAATGAAATTTATTTTCTTTCTCATTTTTTGGTTTATCACAAAAAGACAAAGGGTCTGGCCCAAGGGTGACTCTATCTGGCTGTATCAATAAGAAGGGTTCCGTCATGGACAGCACTTGCCGGTCCCCAACCCTCCTGGCCGTGGTAATTGCTAACAGAAATTATATTTTTAAGGTTAGAAACCTAAAGGGAACCTCCTCTATAGGTTCAAATGGGTGTTTTTTTTTAATAACAAGGTTGGTCTTTATTGAGTAAACATAACATTACAATTGGCAGTTCAGCAAGAAAATTGTGACATACAATATAGCAAAGGATAGCCAAAACTATAACATACAGTGCATGAAGTGTCGTAAGCAATCTCACGTTCATCATCTTTAGGTATGGATAAATTATCTAAAACATTCCTCCATAAAGGGGGGAGGGGGGGAGCGAACCCCCGCCACCCAACTTCCATAGCAGGCGGATCTTACTCAATTCCCCACAAGCAAGTCGATCAGAATTGCTCCAGCCAAGGTGTCCAAATACGCTCAAACTTTTGCGGGCAGCCTCTATTAGTGTATGTTAGCTTGTATAAGGGAAGTACTGCATTGATTGCGGAATCCCAAGATACTACCGTAGAGGGAAGGGCGAGATCCAAGTCTTTAGAATTTCCTTCCTGGCGTAAAACACCAAGAGCGAAGTCAACAGCCTGGTGTACCTAGGTCTCTGCTCATCCTCATGGATTCCTAAGAGTGCCAGTTCAGGTGACAGAGGTACATCAAGTTGTAGGCTGATATTAATGCTCTCAAAAACTGCAGCCCAGAACCGTACTATGGGCGGGCACAGCCAGAACATATGCATAAATGTGCTATTAGGAGATTGACACCTGGGACAATCCGGTGACCTTTGTGGATAGATTCTGTGCAGTCTCTGTGGTGTATAGTAAACACGGTGCATGAGCTTAGTATGAATTAACTTGTCTCTAGAGGATATCATCAGTTTTGCCCCATCTTCAAAACATTCTTCCCAGGCTTCCCTGTCCAGACTTGGGATATCAGCATGCCATTTTTCCCAGAGGGTGTTCATTTTAGGTGAGTCTACCCCTAGTAGCACGATATACAAAGTAGAGAGTGTTTTCGTAAGGGTTTCTTGTGCTAGGATCTCCTCTAAATGGTCTGTGTGTAGAATAACAGCTTCAGGGAACTGTGCCCTAGCCGCATGTCTCAATTGGAAGTACCTAAATAGCATACTACCCGGTAACCCAAATTTCACCACCAGGGCCCTGAAAGGAAGCAGCGAACCTGCCCGATATATGTCTCGGAGGACCTTAATTCCATAACGGGCCCAAAGCTGTGGGTCCGGAATTGTCCTAAAATGTTTAAGGGAAGGATTTCCCCACAATGGGGTAAAGGGGGATCGTTGGCCCGGTGTCAGGAATCTCTTCCTAGCAACAGTCCAAACTTTAAGAGTTACTTTAGTGGCACTCGGGAGAGAGGGGTAGGCTGCCGAGGCCTCTATACACAAGATTACCCAGCTCTGTTAGGGAACCCAGGATAGCAGCTTTGAGACATGTGGCCACGTTTGATCCGGATTGCTCAAACCACCACCGAACCGTGACTAACATCGCCGCCCAATAGTAAACCATAAGGTTGGGTAACAAAATATTTGGTGAGCAAGTAATTGGTGGCAAATGGGTCTATCGCTTCTCACATATGAAAATTATATATTTTGTGAAGGCCTAGTGTGCATTAACACGGCCTATACCCCTGAGAGAAGCTTAAACAGATAGACATAGAGAGTATATGCATATAAACAAAAGTATATTTTATTGGGGCAATGAGCCCAAAAGATAATTGGGTAAATTGGGTATGTAAGCATCCAATGTTACAAGAAATCAGGGCATATACATGAAAACGTATGTGACCATATACATGTACATAAAATGCAAAATTTGCACAACAACTTGCGATATTATCAAGGTCTTTCAGGAAAATGCCGACATGTTTCGGACGGACGTCCTTTTTCAAGGCAATAACAGTTCCTGTGTTTGCTCAATAGTGCTGTATAGAACAGAGTAAGGGCATTAGTATACAACATATTGTATTAATGAATATAGAACCTGTCTTTGAACCACTAGGTGGTAAAGGTACTCACTTGCAAAACATTGAAGAAAAGGGCTCAGATAGCCCGGTAGGCTTAGGGTACAAAGGTATGGTCTCAGTACGTGCAGATAGGTTTAAGCTGTTAAAAGCAAACGGCTGCTGAACATTTGGTGAAGCTGCAAGATCTCCAGCCATGCACCAATGGATTGCAATGGCTATAGGTGCCTGGGCCAAAATAGTATATGGCTAGGGAATAAAACGGAATGGTATTACTATCACTTAAAAGGTCAAAGGGGTATATCATGCAGGGTAGATAGCATGAGATAAAGGAAGTTATATTACCTGGTAAATGGAGGTCCTGTGGAAAGGTACAGCGGAGCGCCGGCAGGGAAGTGCTGTGGTTAATCCTGCCATTGCTCGGGTTTAAATGTGTATGAGAAGTGATGTCAGCTGAGCGGGCCAGAATGTGAAAATGGGTGCGCTCAGCTGCAGAATATTGATTAGGGCCAGGTAGGGGATGGTGGCTCAGAGGCCATGGATTGTTTCCCCTGTGAGATCTCAGAAGCGGCGGCGCCGCGCGTCGTCACGCCCAAAGGGGCGGGGCCTCGTGCGGCGTCGGGGCGTCACCGACGCGGGTAGACTGAACCCCGCCCCGCCTGCTGGAACGCAAGCGGAGGGCACATAGATGGAACCGTGCGCCTCAATGGGTATATGTTGCGCATGCGCAGTAGGAAGTCCGCGCATGCGCACATTGTCTTACCCGCGCCGGGCAGCCTGGATGGACCAAATGTAAGCGATAATGCCGGGTATGGGTGTACAAAACATAATAAAGTATCAGAGTATTGTTATCCTGCGTTGTACTTTGTGCAGGCGCGTAATGGCATGTTAGCAAGTGAGTCACAGTACCAGATAGATGGGTGGGGGACCCCCTGTTGAATGGAGACAAGCAATATATTGGACTAGCAGATACAGCAATATTCACATAATTAAAAAAGTAATATAAGAAGTAGCAAAACATTTGCATTGATCAGTTTAGGTAGTAATAAGTCAAACAATACATACAATAATAGAAAAAATATATATATAAAAAGAAAACATATATATTATATTATATTATATAGGCATGTTTGTAAAGCCACTGAACAGATACATTTAGTATGAAGATATGTATAGTACAGTTGCTATCATAAAAATGAGCTGTTAGAAAAAATGGATAGGGTCCCGATATGGGGATACCAAGGGGGGCCTAACATGATGATAGGGAGGTCATAAATCAAGTTCACATACCCCTGATTCAAAGCCTTCAAGATAAGGCTTGAAGTTGAATGCCTCATTGAGGCCTGGGGGGGGATGTAGCATTGAGATGGAATATCCATCTCAGCTCACTTTGGAGTAAAGCTTTGTTATAGTCACCCCCTCGATTGGGTGGGGGGATATGGTCCAGTGCTCTGAATATAATTTGGGGGGTTGAGTCCTGGTGGACAGTTGCACAGTGTCGCCCTAAGGGAAGGTCAGGGTCTTTTTGGTTAATACTCAGGGTATGTCGGTAAATGCGTTTCCAAAAAGGCAGTTTGGTTTTCCCAACATAAAAACACCCACATTCGCATTCTAATAAATATACAATGCCGACTGAGCATTGACTTTGTCAACTGCCGCTCAGTCGGCATTGTATATTTATTAGAATGCGAATGTGGGTGTTTTTATGTTGGGAAAACCAAACTGCCTTTTTGGAAACGCATTTACCGACATACCCTGAGTATTAACCAAAAAGACCCTGACCTTCCCTTAGGGCGACACTGTGCAACTGTCCACCAGGACTCAACCCCCCAAATTATATTCAGAGCACTGGACCATATCCCCCCACCCAATCGAGGGGGTGACTATAACAAAGCTTTACTCCAAAGTGAGCTGAGATGGATATTCCATCTCAATGCTACATCCCCCCCAGGCCTCAATGAGGCATTCAACTTCAAGCCTTATCTTGAAGGCTTTGAATCAGGGGTATGTGAACTTGATTTATGACCTCCCTATCATCATGTTAGGCCCCCCTTGGTATCCCCATATCGGGACCCTATCCATTTTTTCTAACAGCTCATTTTTATGATAGCAACTGTACTATACATATCTTCATACTAAATGTATCTGTTCAGTGGCTTTACAAACATGCCTATATAATATAATATATATGTTTTCTTTTATATATATATTTTTTCTATTATTGTATGTATTGTTTGACTTATTACTACCTAAACTGATCAATGCAAATGTTTTGCTACTTCTTATATTACTTTTTTAATTATGTGAATATTGCTGTATCTGCTAGTCCAATATATTGCTTGTCTCCATTCAACAGGTGGTCCCCCACCCATCTATCTGGTACTGTGACTCACTTGCTAACATGCCATTACGCGCCTGCACAAAGTACAACGCAGGATAACAATACTCTGATACTTTATTATGTTTTGTACACCCATACCCGGCATTATCGCTTACATTTGGTCCATCCAGGCTGCCCGGCGCGGGTAAGACAATGTGCGCATGCGCGGACTTCCTACTGCGCATGCGCAACATATACCCATTGAGGCGCACGGTTCCATCTATGTGCCCTCCGCTTGCGTTCGAGCAGGCGGGGCGGGGTTCAGTCTACCCGCGTCGGTGACGCCACGAGGCCCCGCCCCTTTGGGCGTGACGACGCGCGGCGCCGCCGCTTCTGAGATCTCACAGGGGAAACAATCCATGGCCTCTGAGCCACCATCCCCTACCTGGCCCTAATCAATATTCTGCAGCTGAGCGCACCCATTTTCACATTCTGGCCCGCTCAGCTGACATCACTTCTCATACACATTTAAACCCGAGCAATGGCAGGATTAACCACAGCACTTCCCTGCCGGCGCTCCGCTGTACTTTTCCACAGGACCTCCATTTACCAGGTAATATAACTTCCTTTATCTCATGCTATCTACCCTGCATGATATACCCCTTTGACCTTTTAAGTGATAGTAATACCATTCCGTTTTATTCCCTAGCCATATACTATTTTGGCCCAGGCACCTATAGCCATTGCAATCCATTGGTGCATGGCTGGAGATCTTGCAGCTTCACCAAATGTTCAGCAGCCGTTTGCTTTTAACAGCTTAAACCTATCTGCACGTACTGAGACCATACCTTTGTACCCTAAGCCTACCGGGCTATCTGAGCCCTTTTCTTCAATGTTTTGCAAGTGAGTACCTTTACCACCTAGTGGTTCAAAGACAGGTTCTATATTCATTAATACAATATGTTGTATACTAATGCCCTTACTCTGTTCTATACAGCACCATTGAGCAAACACAGGAACTGTTATTGCCTTGAAAAAGGACGTCCGTCCGAAACATGTCGGCATTTTCCTGAAAGACCTTGATAATATCGCAAGTTGTTGTGCAAATTTTGCATTTTATGTACATGTATATGGTCACATACGTTTTCATGTATATGCCCTGATTTCTTGTAACATTGGATGCTTACATACCCAATTTACCCAATTATCTTTTGGGCTCATTGCCCCAATAAAATATACTTTTGTTTATATGCATATACTCTCTATGTCTATCTGTTTAAGCTTCTCTAAGGGGTATAGGCCGTGTTAATGCTCACTAGGCCTTCACAAAATATATAATAAGGTTGGGTAATGCCAACCCACCACATCTCACAGGAAGTTGTAATGTCGACCTGGCTAACCTGGTGGATGTGCCCCTCCACAGGAAGGAGCCAATGAACCCCTCTAGTTCCTTAAAAAAGGAGCCAGGGAGCCACACAGGGCTATTCCTAAATATATAGTTAAATTTAGGTAGGTACAACATTTTTAGGACATTTATCCTCCCTAACAAAATAAGGGGAAGGTCCCTCCATCTAGAGCAGTGCTCCTTTAGTTTCGTGACTATAGGCTGAAGATTGAGGCGGTTAAAGGCCTGGATGTCTCTCGTTACCACTACACCTAAATATTTAAACTCCTTAACCCACAACAGGGGAGAAGATATATATATATATATAATGCATCATCGGCATATAGTGAAATTTTCTCCTCCAGAGGGCCAATTTTAAGTCCCTGAATCCCCCCCGATTACCGAATCCTGATGGCCAGAGGTTCGAGAGCCAGAGCAAAAAGGCTGGGCGACAATGGGCACCCTTGTCTGGTGCCCCTCTGGAGGAGAAAAAACTCTCAGAGTGTATCGTTAGTGCGGATCCTGGCTTTAGGGGATTTGTACAACATTCCCAACCAAGCTAGAAATTTAGGGCCAAACCCAAATCTTTTCAGTACCTCCCACAAGTAACCCCATTCTACGGAGTCAAAAGCTTTCTCCGCGTCTAGGGAAGCTATGACTCTAGTACCACTATTGTCGTGGGCTCTATCTAAGTTAAGAAAAAGCCTGCGGATATTGATATCCGTGCCCTTCCCCGGCATGAACCCCATCTGATCATGATGAATCAGACCCTCTATCACTGTGGCCAGGATTTTCGCAATCAATTTAGCATCAGCATTGATCAGTGATATGGGTCTATACGAGGAGCATTCCTCAGGGTCTTTGCCAGGTTTGGGCACCAATACCACCACCGCCACAGTCATGGAGTCTGGGAGCAAGTCAAGAGAAGAAAATTGCGAGAGGAGGGAGACCATTCTGGGAGCTAATAATTCCTGGTGGACCGAGTAAAACTCAATGGGGATACCATCTGGGCCAGGGGATTTACCCGCCTGCATGCAGCCCATAGCCTTTTGCACTTCCTCCAGTGTAATATCCTTATCTAAGGCTGTCTGCTGGTCAGGGTCTAGTGTGGGGAGTGTAACCGAGTCTAGGTACAAGAACAAGTCCCCTTCCGTATAAGTAACTCTGGATGCGTACAAATCACGATAGAACTGCAGAAATCTGTTACTAATTGCCGCCGGGGCAGTCAAAGTGGTACCATCAGTGTCCCTCAGACGTCCAATATGGGTCGTCGCAAATTGTCCTTTCGCTAACCAAGCTAAGAGCCTTCTGTTCTTGTCCCCATACTCAAACACCCTCTGGGAGCTGGCCAGCATAGATTTTTTAGTCATGTCTATCCGCAACAACGATAACTCTCGAAGAGTGCATTGCCAGGGAACATAGTTGTCCTGGCTAGGGTTCTCCACATAAACCTTTTCCTGTTCTATAGCTCTGTCCTCCAGCTGCCGAAGAGACTGCACAAAATCCAGCTGTCTGCCCGCTATCTTCTTAATGTATGTGCCCCTTACCCAGGCCTTAAACGCGTCCCAGAGAATCTGGGGGCCAGCAGAGTCCGTATTATGCAGCCAATAGTTGCACACTTCTTCAGGCATATCCTCCTGTATCCCCTCTTCCATAATCCAATACTTGGACAGTCTCCACAATCTTAGCCCCCCAGGGGGAGCCACCAGCACCTATATCAGCAGCGGAGCATGATCCGATATGCCACGGGAGAGAATCTCAGCCGAGGACGTCTCCCTCAGCATATCAGAGGAGGCGAAGGCCATATCCAGCCTGGACAGTGTCCTATATGATGTGGACAGACAGGTGAACTGCTTGTCAGAGGGGTGAAAGTGTCTCCACAGGTCAGTTAAGTTGAAAGTGGAGGCCCAGAGGTATAGTCCAGTGTTGGGGGAGGGAGATGAGTGCAGCCTGTCCAGTTCATTAGACATTATCAGGTTAAAATCCCCCACTACCAGCACTCTGCTGACATCCAGTTGTACCACTGTATGCATTAATTCGTGGAGCAAGGTAACATCCGCCGGGGGGGGCAAGTAAATACCCAGTATAATATATGGGGAACCCCCTATCAAGGCGTTTATCATTACATAGCGCCCGTTAGGATCGGTTTTAATCAGAACAGGTTGAAAAGCTAGAGATTTGTGAATCAAGATACTGACTCCCCTCGCGTAGTTAGATTATGCGGCATGGTAGTGAGCGTTTTGATCCAAGCCCTTTTCAAACCCAAAATTCTAGAGCCGATCAAATGTGTCTCTTGCAATATGCATATCTTGGGACAATGCTGCTGGAGAAATCTAAACACCAGGGATTGTTTTATGGCGGAGTTGAGGCCCCTGACATTCCAAGTCATAACCGTAAAGTCAGCCATAGTCTCCACTCAGCCATAAAAGGAGGATAATACAACCTGGAAGTAAGCCGTGGTCTTCTGAAGGAGCGCAGCCCACTACCGCCCGCCAACTCTGCAGACCAGTCAGTTCTGTACCGCGTGGCGACTGCACTCCCCCAAACGACCATCCAATACACACATCAGACACACGTCAGCCATAGTCTCCACTCAGCCATAAAAGGAGGATAATACAACCTGGAAGTAAGCCGTGGTCTTCTGAAGGAGCGCAGCCCACCACCGCCCACCACCGCCCACCAACTCTGCAGACCAGCCAGTTCTGTACCGCGTGGTGACTGCACTCCCCCAAACGACCATCCAATACACACATCAGACACATTTGCATAGAGACCAACCATGTAGAACCAATAACAACAACAAATTAACTGTACCCCATTATACCTGTGGGCGGCAACGGCCGAACCCCCCCCCCCCCCAACCCCCACCCTGTGCTCTCCCAAACATCGGGAGGCACATGATTCCCAAAAAATTGCAACCCCTACAAGGAGTGTAAAAGCAGATCGTGAGGCGTGGACCCGATTCGAACTACGCCAAGTAACTAAATTCAAAAATAGTGCAGAGCTCCCACCCGGTAAAAGTCACTGGGGTGAGATGCTGGAGAAAGCAAACAGTATATATGCAAATAAAAGTATGAGGAAAAAGGGAAAAAAGGATTCGTGTCAGAGCTGTAAAACTGACTGGGCCCCAGGCGTCATGGGAGTCCTCTGAAGCGGGACATGGGGCATCATAAAGTAAAGCAGTCTGGGTGCATCCTCCTCAGGGACCCATAAAAATAAGTGCGGGGATCCCATGTGCACAGTGCATATTAAAAAAGATGAATCCTGGTGTCCATCGATAGTTCTCAGGGCCCATACAGTAATTCAACAAGAGGACTGGTAAAACAACGGTCTTACCTCCATAGTAAACTGTCCAACCTTGAAAAGAGACACATTAGAAACACACAGCAGCTCGCCATGACAATGATCCCAACCTTCATCCTGGTGGCAATGTATCCAGCCATGCGCTGACATCCTTCGGGTTAGTGAAGATACGGATTGTTTTGCCGTCGATCACCCTCAGCTTGGCCGGGAATAAGATGCTGTACCGAATGTTCCTGCCGCGGAGGGCTGCCTTCACTGCGTCAAAGGATTGGCGCTGCCGCTGCATCTCCAAGATGTAGTCGGGGAACATCATTAGTTTAGTATTCTTGTAGTGTACTTCACCCGCATTTCTGGCTGAAATGGGTGTTTAGATAATGCCTCTAGGTGGGAAACTGCCCTTGGAGACTGGGGAAACTCTTTCCCTGGCCGCCCAGAATCATTTAATGAGGTCTTCCTTTGCCAGTCTTGTATCAAGATAGATTGAGAGGGCCGCTATCTGAACCCGAAGGGTGCTGACCGATAGGCCCTAGTCTACTCCGTCCTGGAGAAACTCCAGGATAACCGGAACAGTGGTGGAGGTCATCTGTTTTTCTTTTCCCCAGGAACAGAAAGTCTTCCAAATTTTTTAGTAAATCTTTTTAGTCACGGGTTTTCTGCTCAGAATGAGGGGACTTATCACCCTTTCTGAGCAGCCTTTACGTTTTAGGATCTGGCACTCACTAACCAGGCCGTCAGCTGGAAAATTTCCGCCTTGGGTGTAGTACTGGCCTCTGCCTGAGAAGATCCGGCCTGTTTGGGAGCTTCCATGGCTCTGCCACTGCCATGGATCTTAAGCTTGCGAACCGAGCTCTCCTTGACCACCAGGGTGCTATCAGAAGGAGCTGGCCTGGGGACTGGCTGAGCTTCTGAAGGACCCACAGAATCAGTGCTAGGGGTGGGAAGGCGTATGCCAACCTGGCATCTAAGCCTTCTGACTCCCTCTCTTGGGAAATCGAGAAATATCTCTTTAATGTCCTGTTTTGCCGGTTGGCGAACAAATCTATTTCTGGATTTTCGAAGCGCTGCACCAGGGTTTGAAATACTCATGGGTTCAGTTCACATTCACCTTGCGTTATCGGCTGATGGCTGAGGAAGTCCGCCTCGTGTTGCTTGTCCCCTTTATGTGGACCGCTGATATGGAGAGAACTTTTCCCTCAGCCCAGTCCAGGATCTCCTTGGATAATTCTAGAAGGGTTCTGGACCTGGTGTTTCCCTGGGGACTCAAGTAGGCTACGACAGTGGAGTTGTTGGAGCTTACTTGAACCTCCTTGCTCATGATGCTTTTCTTGAAAGGCTTTAAGAGCCTCCCCCACTGCTTTGAGCTCCCTGTAGTTGGATGACATCTGACCTAGTGAGCTGTTCCATTGACCTTGGGCTTTCTCCTTTCCTAGGTGGGCCCCCCACCCCCAGGAACTGGCATCGGTGGTAACTTTTACTGGATCCCACTGCGCACATGGTCTGCCTCCCTTTAGGTTTTTGGGTACTGTCCACCACTCTAGGGAGGACAGGACCTGAGAGGTGAGCATTATCTCCTGATCCAGGGACTCCCTCTTTTTGTCCCAGAACAGGAAGAAGAAATTAAGGACTCCTGAGTGAAGTTGCGCCCAGACTATGGTTGGTATACTTGCTGACATCAGATCTAGGGTTCTTAGTAACTCCCTTCTGGAGCGTGACAGGTTTTTATCAAGTCCCCCACTGATGAAGCTGGTTTTGCCACTTTGTCCTTTGGCAAGAAGAGCTTCTGCAGTCTGGTGTCCACTATGTATCTAGGAAGGTCTTGACCTGTTCTGGTTTGAGGGAGGATTTTTCCGTGCTGACTATCCAACCCAGGTTTTCCAGAACTGACATTACCTTGTTGGTATCTGATCTGACCTGGGTGACTGATGGTCTGGGTATCAGTAGGTCATCCAGGTACAGAATCGGAGATATACCCTAGAGATGCAGAAAGGCTACTGCCTCTGCTAGGATTTTTGTAAAAATCCTTAGGCTGGCTGTTAACATGAATGGGAGGGCTCTGAACTGCCAGTAAAAAATCTCCCCTCACCTCAAGAATGCCTGATGATTCACATGAATTGGCACATGCAGGTAGGCATCCTTGAGGTCCACTGTCGTCATGAAGGCCTCCTTTAATGCCGTTTTTGCATATGGAGTATATACTCTCCAGAGAAAACTTTTTGTATTCCAAGAACTTCAGGTTTCTTAAGTTTATTTTCAGCCGATACTTTCCTGATGGCTTGCGAACAACGAATACATGGAAGTAGAATCCTTGGTATTGTTGTTTTTTTGGTACTGGTACCACCACCTGCTGTTCTACCAATTCCTGGATACCATCCAGAAGGGCTTATCTTTTCAGGGCATCCTTAGTGGGATGTGTAAGGGTGATCATAGAGGGCCGAAAACTCCAAGCGATAACCTTCACGCAGGATCTGGCAGATGCAAGTGCTGTCTGATATCTTTTTCCACTGAGGGACAAAGTGGGACAGCCGACACCCCACCCTAAACTTGGCGTCACTTAGTTTCTTTGGCGCCGACCTTGGGGGAGGAAAACAATAAATTATTCTTTTGCCTTCCCCTAACATAGCCCCACCTTCTGTTGGGCTCTTTTTTTGGCTCTATGCTGCGGTTGCCCCGGGGGGCCACAACAAATCTTCTTAAATCTTTCCTTTTTGTGCTATACATGGAATTTTTTACCCTTTTCGGAGGACCTAGACAGAACGTAGTCCAGGCCCTGGCCAAACAGCAATGAACCCTGAAAGGCTCTTGCAGACTTAACTGCGGCATCTGCAAGGTAAGCGACAGCTTTTCCTATAGCTGATGGGGAGTCAAGAATGTCATCCAATTCGGATTCCTGAGACAGGTGTTTGGTCAGTTTCTCCACCCAGAAATCTGCGTTCCTGGCTACACAGGCTGCTGCTAAGGCTGCACCCATGGCTGATGTATTAGCATCCCAAGCCTTTCTAAGTTGGGATTCTGATCTACGGTCAATCAGATCCTTAATACTGCCTGCATCCTCAAAGGAGAGGTCAGACTGCTTGGTGACTTGATACAGAGTGGCATCCAGTTTTGGGAGCTTAAGGAATGTCTCATTGTCACCCTCTTTAAAGGGAAACATCCTTTTCAATTCTCTTTTCAGGCTCCCTCCATTCCTGTAGGATCAAATCCTTTAGGGAATGATAGAGTGGGAACACCCTGGATTGAGCCTTGCTCAGCCCCTTTATACCTGTGCAGAGGTTACTCTAGGGGTTTCTGGAATCTCCTCGGTGGCATATATCGCCTGTAGGAGCCCATCCAGATCCACCAGGGTGAAGAGGTGTCTTCTTAAAGCGGAGCTCCACCCTAAAAAGGAACTTCTGCTCATCGGAACCCTCCCCCCTCCGGTGCCACAGTTGGCACCTTTCAGGGGGGAGGGGGTGCAGATACCTGTATAATACAGGTATCTGCACCCACTTCCGGGAATAGACTCCCACGGGAGTCACGCCCCTTCGCGTCACCCCCCAGAAACGAGCTGCACAGTGGAGGTATTGGCCTGTATCTGCCACTTCGCTGATCCCGAGTTGGAGACACTTCCTAGTCATTAGCAGCCGTTAGTGAGACATTGCATTTGTACCTGAGGAGTTCAGAATCATGCCAAGTCACATCCCAGGCTGGGGTTAGAGCCATCTGCGCATAGGGGTCCCCTGTAACAAGCGACCACTTAGCTCTGGTAAGCAGGCAGCGTGCTTCTTTGATGGAGGTCTACTCACTCATCTGTGTGCTGTGAATTCACTGCTTATGATAGCAATAGAAGATTTTTGGATATTTAGAACTCTTCACAATTTGTCACTACTTTTATTTTGGACATTATATGATGCGGATGTGGACTTCATTTCTGATATACTAATTTGGAAACTCCATATTTGGCACAGTAGATGTGGTTTTTATTTCATTTCGATATAACACTGTGGTAATTTTTGATATAAGCATACAGTTACTATTCCCTTTGGCCTAATTCGATTAGAACTAAGAGGTATAAGATAACTGTTTTGATATACATTTTATGCAATTTTTTTTCAACATTTCACATACAAATTTATTTGTATACAGCACATTGTACATCTATATTATATATTAGGTGTGTTAGTACAATTAGCGCAGCTCCTTCCTTTTTTTCTTATGTATTGATGTAGTATAACATTTTGAGCAGCAGCTTCACTTTCACGGATAGTGCAATTTTTTTCTTTATAATATTTTGTAAAGGGCCTACATGCTTAGACTTGACCTTTTTACTATTAATATATTTGAATAATTTTTTGGGGTTTGTCCTACTATCTTTTGCAATCTGTCGTTTGTTTTCAATTTTTGCGTCCTTGATTTCCTTTTTACATATTCTGTTATATTGTTTGTAACATTTAAACAATGATAGCGTTCCCTCATTTTTATATTTTTTAAAAGCTCTTTTTTTTATTATTTATAGCCATTTTAACTTTGGCCGTGAGCCACATAGGTTTTATTTTTAGCTTTTTAAACGTATTGCCCATGCGAATATACTTTGCAGTGAGTTTACATACAGTCACTTTGAAGAATTCCCATTTCTGTTCTGTGTCCATTGATGCCAATATTCCCTCCCAGTCTAAGTCCTGGAGAGCAGCCCTCATCCTTGGAAAATTTGCTCTCTTAAATTTAAGTGTATTTATCTTACCCGTATGTGTTTGTTGCTTAAAGCTAACATTAAAAGAAATCATATTATGGTCACTGCTACCCAGGTGCTCTTTTATATGAATATTGGTAATAAGCTCTGCATGGTTTGAGATTACCAGGTCCAGCAGAGCATCATTTCTAGTCGGGGCCTCAATAAACTGGACCATAAAATTGTCTTGTAATAAGTTTATACATTTTTGCCCTTTAACTGTCCCAGCAGTGCCATTACTCCAGTCAATTTAAAATCCCCCATTATTATCACTGTCCCAGCCCTTGCAGGAACTGGACCGCTCCTTAACCCTGATAATCCTGAATCAGACGCCCTTTTATATACCCAACATCTAAATTGTTCTCCTGCCATTAAACATACCAATTTTCGTCTAATTTTTATCCCACACAATCCAAAGGCTCATGCCTTGAAACATTTTACTGCATGGTATGCTCTGAATTATTGATGATGTGCCAACATTAACACAACCCCTATAAAAATCACAACTTAACATATCCAGAAAGATCAGCCCTCAATTTATTGAAAACCAATGAGAATGTTATCATTAAATCAGCAGATAAGGGCGGTAGCATTGTGCTGCAAAACTGGGTAGACTACATCAAAGAGGTCAGTAGACTACTCAGAGACTCATAAACCTATACAAAATTGCAAGAGGACTCCCTACCAATTTTTACCATTGATGCTACAATTTTAGTTAACCAAGCTACCAAAGATAATGTAATTACCAAAAACGAAGCTTCATTCTTTGTGAAAAAATATTAAACTCCGTATCTCTATCATTTGCCAAAAGTTCATAAAAGCACTACCAACCCCCTGGCAGACCCATAGTTGCCTCTATGAACAGTATTACTAGTGTTTTTTCCCAGTATGTAGACCTTTTTCTACAACCTTTTGTTTCCAATTTACAATCCCATATCAAAGAAGGAATACACCGGCTTGAACTATTAGGTCCATACCAATGGGAGCTCAACTACACCTGGCTCTCACTGGATGTCCAATCATTATACACCTCCATCCCCCATAATGTCGGCATGCAGGCCATACAACACTTTCTGTCGGAAGACCCATCTATTCATCCAAACCAAGTTAAATTCATTCTAGATGCCACATTCTTCTGCCTGACTCATAATTATTTCATGTTTGAAGACCACTACTACCTTCAAACCCATGGCACTGCCATGGGCACCAGTTTTGCACCTTAATATGCCAACTTAACTATGGGTCTCTGGGAAACACGATACATATGGGCGATTAACCCTTTCATGGCCAAAATTTTATTTTACGGTCGTTATATTGATGACGACGGTATTATCTGGGACGGTAATACCGATGATATTAAATCATTAATTTCCCATTGTAATAATAACATGGGCCTATCCTTTACATCTGTTCACAATAAAACACATCTAGCATTCTTAGACCTTGATCTATTTCATGATGCTGGTCACATTCATGCAAAAAAATATTGCAAACCTACTGCTGGGAACTCCTATCTGCACTACAATAGTTGACATCACCCTCGTTGGTTAAAAAACATCCCAAAAAGTAAATTTTGCCATCTCAGACATAATTGCACAATGCAGTCAGACTATCAGACACAAAGCATAAACCTCAAACAAAAATTTGTCAAAAAAGGCTACCCTCCATCACTCATCGAACAAGCCTACACCACATACGTCAATCCTTATACTCATACCCATAAAATTAATTCATCAAAGGACATTCGGTTCACGACTTAATGTCATAAAAAATACAGAAATATGGAACACATCGTTTATAAACATTGGGCAATACTGCTGCAGGATCCCCATCTCAAAGACAGTATACCAAATAAACCCAAATTTTCATATAGGAAAGCGCCTTACATTAAGGGAAAGATTGCCCCAAGCAAACTCAAAAAGAAAACAAATACGTTATCTTCACTCCAACTCTTTTTTATGATTGGGATGTATCAATGCCGCAAACCCCTTTGCCTTACATGCAGTTTTGTACAACATTGTCAAAAAACATTCACGATTAAAAATAAAACATACAACATTTCGGAATTCCACACTTGTTCTACACACCATGTATTATACTGCCTGACCTGCCCCTGTGGCCTCTACTATGTAGGTCGAACTATACGCTCCCAAGCCAGCGTTTTGGAGAGCACCGCCGATTCATTGTGGCCGGTAAAGACCACCATATCGTTCCACGACATTTCACCCATCATCATCCTAAATCTACCGTAGGCCTAAAATTATGGATCATCAAATCCATACCAGCCACTCTCCCTGCGGCAGAAAGATTTAAACGTTTATTGAATATATGCTCTTGACGTACTTGCGCCTGGAGGTATTCATGAAGAATTGGAAATTAGTACCTTACTCTAGATAATATTACATTTAACATACAGACTGTGATATTATGGTGTCTATTTGTTATCCACTACTAGTATACTATCCACCTCTAACCTCCTAATTTTATCTTTTGTAAGTTATTTGATCTACTACAGTAAGTTATATGATCTACTACATTTAGTTGTTCATTTATCATTCATTGCCTCTTATTATAATATCCATACGTCATGGTGTTTGCCTGTTATACATGTACATATCTGCCATCTGTCACAGTCAAATATGATCTATTATCGACAACTATAGGCACAATCTGTACTATTTGTAGAGCATCCATTACATCTTATTACCTATTCCTATAAGTAAATTCTTTATAGTAGATTTGTGACCTGTAACACACCCACATACTCCTTTACAGTCTATTATTATCTATTACTATCTATTATCGTCAGAGTATTGCTACAGGCATAATGTGTACTATTTGCATAAGCATCCACCACCTCCTATTACCCTTCTGTAGTTTATAGATGACCAGCCGCCCCTGTAACACTTCTATATACTAATTCACAGTCGAGGATTAAGTCTCACCGTGCGATTATTGCTACAGGCATAATCTGCACAATTCGTACAACTTGTATAAGCATCCACTATCTTCCTCTACCTGTCTTTAGTGTATAGACGCCCGGCCGCTCCTTGTAACACACCTATACATTTATTCATAGCCAAGTAATATTCAGCATTGTTTTATCATTGTTACAGTTACAGACATAATCAGTACAATTCACATAACATCCACTATATACTATTGCTTATTCCCATTTTTAAAATCCCCTTTCAACAGATTTATTACTTCATTTGCATGTGTATAGACGCCGGGCCACCCCTGTAACACAGGTGTATAGCCGCCTGGCCACCCTTGTAACACGGCTGCATATTTATTCATTGTTAACACTACATTAGACTTACAACCTTATTTGCATGTGTACAAACGCCCGGCTGCCTTTGTAACATGTGCACATAGACGCCTGGCCACCCCTGTAACACATGTGCATAAACACCTGGCCGCCTTTGTAACTCGGCTGTATATTTATTCATTGCCAACTTAATATTAGACTTACGACCCTATTTGCATGTGTGCAAACACCTGGCTGCCTTTGTAACACATGCATATAGACACCCGGCCGACCATGTAACACACCTGTATACTGATTAAATCTCAACCTTATGTTTGTATACTTATTTATTATTGTTAATTTAACCACTGCCATCTGTGCCCTGTACCCCTGTGTCAAATTCCTTTAGGACTTCATTGTATATAGCACTGACGTTTATGATCCAATTTGCGGGTGCACGGTCGCCATGGCCATCCTCGTAATACACCTGTCACTTCCCTTATCATTGTGTATTCAACATCTGCCCATACTCCTCCCCCTCACTATTCATAAGCCAGCTTGAGGAGTATGGGCGTAGGTCTGACGAAGGAGTACTATTGTACATGCTCCGAAACGCGTTAGCGCCCCTTTCTCCCCACTGACACCATCAGCCTGGTGTGTCCCGCAGTGAATACAGGCTTCCCTGCTGCCTCCTCTCTCCAACACGTATGAGAACGCTTTAAAGCTGCTGGACGGCTCTACACTGCTCTCTACCACCATGCTGAGGATGGACACATGCCACAGATGAGGACTCCTGATTCATGTCAACGATCTTGTAAGTGCTTTTTACCCTTTGTGCACTTTATTAAATTTTGCATACTGCACTTAGAGGCGCCTATCTTTTCCTTTCTTGCAGCCCTTTCCACCTGTGTAAGGAGCTGATTCTCTACCTCACTAACACTGGGAGGTCTATAACAAACTCCAATGACAACCTTTGGAGTATGCACGCCCATGTACAGTTCCACCCATAATGCTTGAAACTTATCACACTCTCCATCAACTAGGTCCTCTTTTTACACTCACTTTGAGATCACTTCTCACATAGAGACAGACACCATCCCCCCTCCGTTTTACCCTGCCCTAGTTCTCTTCATGCACCAGAGCTTCCAACTCACCTATTTTGCTTGGCAGACTTCTGCCATTGGTGAACAAACACTTCAATTCATTGTCACAGTTTTCAAACGTATGTTGCATATTTCTTATTTTAGTACAAATAGTACCATTTCCAATGGTTGATTGTAACATGAGAACCTTCATGTCATCTGCCATAGCCCTCCCCCATCTATCCCCATTCCACCCACCAATAGGGGCTGACCCCTGTCTGACCCATTATCATCGAATTCCCCCTCCCCACACTCCAATTTAAATACTCCCCCAGTCTTTCCATAAACCAATCCCCCAGCACAGAAGACCCCCTTCCATTTAGGTGCAAACCATCTTTAGCATATAGGTTTCACCCCCAATGAAATGTCAGCCCAGTGCTCCTTACACCAGGTCTTTAGCCATGCATTCATCTCTCTAATCACCCCCTGCTTTCATGTGTTTGCGCATGGCACAGGCAAAATTTCAGATAATATCACCTTGGAGGTCCTTCTCTTCAACTTGCAGCCTAGTTCTTTAAATTGGTTCTTAAGGAGCCTCCATCTTCCATGTATTCTGTCTTTGGTTCCAATATGGACCAAGACAGCTGGGTCATGCCCAGTCCCTCCCAGTAATTCATCAACCCGGTCCACCACCTGCCAAACCCTAGCACCAGGGAGACAGCAAACCATTCAGTTGAGGCGATCCTGGGGACAAGTTATTCTATCAGTCCTTCTGATTATATACTCCCCTATTACCACCAACTGTCTAGGCCTACCTGCACTCCCCTCACCACCCCTACTAGATGGGCTGCTCTCCCAGATGTTAGGGGTAGCAATGACATCTAGGCCTGCCACCTCTGAGCTTAATACCCCCATATCTTCACTTAACTTGGCAAATCTCTTTGGGTGCTCAAACTCAGGGCTGGCCTTCCTTTACTGTGAGCCCTTACCACTCCCTCTAACTGTACTAATCCATCTTCCTATCTGATAATCCTGATTTACCCCTCCACCCTCCCCAGTAACCCCATTTACTAGAGGACCCCTTTCAAGGTTGTCAGTTCTGCCCAGTGTTGCAATTTGCTCCTCCAGATCTCTAATGCGAGCTTCCAGAAGGGCAACCCGCTCACACCTGTCACAACGCTATCCATCCTGGAACTGTTGCTCCATTATTGTATACATGTGGCACACTTCGCACTGCACAAAACCGTCAATCTTGCTAACCTCCATTTTCCCAGTTACAATAAAAATCTTTACTAACAGGAAATTTTAGATACTACAGGTTTGATGACTCCTGTTTTCAACTCTGGTTTTTAACTCACCACGTCCACTTGGGGCACAAGTGGCTGCATTTGATGGGGCACAAGTGGTTTGCATGTGATGGTTCCAGTGGCTGTATTTGATGGGCACAGTGGCTGCAATTGATAGCACAGTGGCTGCATTTGATGGGCACAGTGGCTGCATTTGATGACACAGTGGCTGCATTTGATGACACAGTGGCTGCATTTGATGACACAGTGGCTGCATTTGATGGGCACAGTGAGGCTGCAATTGATGTTTTTTTTCAGTATTTTTCAGTTTGTTTGCACCCCCCAAAAAATGTTGAGCACCAGCCACCAGTGGAATCCAATATTTAGTTACGTAAAGTCCCCCCTTTCCAGATGGGCCCGTAATTGGATCAACTAGACCTCCATATTTTGTGCCATCACTGTGGTAGCCATCACAGGTTTTAGGTTGTCCATGACTACCTCCCAGGACCATTTCAGCAGCACCTCCATTATTTTATCCATAGGCACTTTTTTGACCCCCATGTCCTCAAACGAGAGGTCAGTTGACTTTGAGACTTGTGACAATGCCGCATCCAGTTTCGGGACCTTGTTCCTCAAACAAGAGGAATCCTCATTAAAAGGAAACTTCCTCTTCAGGCTTGGGTCAAAATAATTTTTTCTCATGATCCACTCACTTCTTTTTAATGGATTCTGACAATGCACTATGTCCCGGGAATACCCTGCATTTATCTTCGGTCAAGGTCTGGTACATTCGATCATGAAGAGACATGGAAACCTGCTCTTGATATCCAGAGTTTCATGAATTGCAATTAACAAAAAATTCACCTCCTCAAGTGAGAGCTTGTACCTAGATGCTTTTTTTCCTTTATCCAGAGCATCCTTAGATGACATAGCCTCACTCAGCTCCTCCAAGGAATCTGGATCCTCTTCTCCTGTTTCGTTACCCTCCTCTGGGGCGGAGACAAGGGGTACCTCTACTGGCTGGTGCAGGGTTTTAAGTCCAGTAACATTTATCTAATTGCTGACATTTCCTTTTTTACGCCTGAAATTAGATCCTTGCAGACCCCTGCTGACTCTTTGCACAATAATTTGTCAATACATGACCTGCAAAGCAGCTTGTTCCCGTTATCTTTAAATTTAATTGAACACGACGGCACCTCTTCTTCCCCCGTGTTTTTTCTGGGCTGAGCCTGTGGAAAAAGGGAGAAGTAAAAACACCCCTCAGCAAGCTACAGCCCCTCCATGGGTGCATCTCCACCAAAAACACCCATGCCCAGACACAAGCCAGAGCCCTCCTTGAATACTCAAGGCTACCCTAGCCCGGATCCAAAACCCTTAACGGGGAGGGAGAGCCCTGAGCATTAATGTGCTAAATCCCCCCTCCTCCCTCACAATCCAGTAGGACAAAACCCCTATTTTCTCCTACCTGAACTGGGCCCACACCACTGCCACTCAGTTCACCTGCTGCTGGCTCAAGGACAGGTCCACACTGTTCCTCCTCCCAGCACCCCAATGCTTCCTGTCCAGTGGAGGTGTCCTCTCCCCCCACTGGGAGAGCTATGCAGCAGGCATCCTATCCCTCCCTGGGCTGATGAAGAAAGAGGCGCCAGCTCAAAGCTTCTCATCTTGGCCCGACCGGGGGTCCCAGGGTCTTCCGGCCCTATCTGCCCATACAGGTATTTTCACCCCCTCCCCCCAGGAAGCCCTTCTTTGGCTCTGGGGAACAAGAAGATCTACTAACACACCATCCTCCTCTGGTGGAGGAAACACAAATACAGAGGAAAGGGGATGCATAGCTGCCCTTTGAAGGACTTCCAGAACATCCCAGGATGTGTTTCCTGCTTCTGGAGGCGGAGCCTGTCTCTCCTGTCCTGTGCTGTTTGGGATAGATGACTGGAGAAAGAATATTTTTTTAAGAAAATAAATGTGTTTTGAGCCATGTATTTCTTTTTGCTAAATTAGGATGTCCTTTTAATGCAGTGAGTTCACAAATACTTTCAATATACTTTAAGATGAACAGCACTGTTTTCTGTTTCCTTTTAACATGGGTAAGCACATCTAAACACGCTAGGTGGTTTTAGCTTTTCAGTGTTTTTTCACTTGCCAATGGCCAGAATAAATTAATATTCTCGCTAATAAAATGAATAATACGCTCAAGCCCTTGACGCACCTAAACACACTTGAAATAATGCGGCTTAGGTGCATTTTTGCAGCTGCTCTTCTGCCAGGAGAAAAATGTTTAGAAGAGCCCCAGTGTGCATGAGACTTTATAGGTGTTTGACATTCTTTTTTTTTGTCTCTAAACATCCCTCTATGTTAGCCTAATTGTCCATGTACACATAGGCGTTTACAGGCATTTAGAGGCAGAAGAGTTTAGAGGTAGAATAAAAACATGCACGTTCAGGAGAGGAGCGTTTTGGCTGAAAACACAGGGAACATGCCGAAAGGCCTGTAAATGTATCCAAACGCTCCTAAACGCTAGGTGCATTAAAGTGGTTGTAAAGCCTTATAAACCACTACAGACCTACAGGTAAGCCTATATTAAGGCTTACCTGTAAGAAATATCTTAAAAAAATAAATATCTCCTAAACCTACACGGTTTAGGAGATATTAGGAGATATTTGCCAAAATACAGGCACCGCTGTCTACGGCGCCTGCGCTATAGACAGCGGCGCGCAGGCGCACTGAGAAGGCCGCTCTCAACGGCGATATGCCGTGAGTGGCGGCTCCCGTGCGCAGGAGTGACGTCATCGCAGCGCCGTCGAATGACAGATGGAGGCGCCATACACAAGGGGACATCGGTGACTTCGCTGGCTCCTGTGTCAGGTAAGTGACACATAATGGACTACTTTGCGATGCATAGTAGTCCTTTATGCTTTACCTTTGCAGGGACAAACAGAGTAAGTAAACCCATTAGGGTTTACTTCCTCTTTAAGCGGTTCAGCATTTCTCCATTCCAATGGGCGTAATAAATTAATATCCCGGCCCCTTACCACGTGATCAGCTGTCAGCCAATGACAGCTGATCACGTGATGTAAACAGAAGATTGGTAATTGGCTACCAGCGTGAGGGGGATAAAAAAGCCTATCACTGGCTTCTGACAGAGGGGTCATCAATCCCGAACAGGGAGAGGCACTGCTGCTATGCAGTGCCCTCCAGTGCCACCTACAGGTGCATATCAGTGCCGACTACCAGTGCCTACCATTGCCACCTATCAATGCCCACCAGTGCCACCTATCAGTGCCCATCTATGCTGCCAACCGGTGCCCATCAGTGCCTCGTCATCAGTGCCACCTATCAGTGCTGCCTATCAGTGTCGCCTACTAGTGCCCTTCAGTGCCACCCATCAGTGCCACCTATCAGTGCCCATCAGTGCCACCCCTCAGTGCCAATTCTCAGTGCCCACCAGTGCCACCTATCCATGCCGCCTTATAAGTGTTTATCTGTGCAGCCAAGCAGTGCCCATTAGTGCAGCCTATCAGTGCCAATCAGTGCTGCCTCATAAGCGCACATCAATGAAGGAGAAAACATACCTGTTTTCAAAATGTTATAACAAACTATGAAACCGTTTTATTTTTTCAACGTTTTTGGTCTTTTTTCATTTTTTTAATAGCATTTTTTTTTTTATACCAAATACCACCAAAAATACCACCAAAAAATTATAAATATGTTCATATATTCAGTGTTGTATGACTGCGCAATTGTCATTCAAAGAGTGACCGCGCTGAAAGATTAAAATTGGCCTGGGCAGGAAGGGGGTTTGCCCAGTAAACAAGTGGTTAAGATACAAACCTCCATGTAAAAAAATAAAAAAATTAGCTAATTTAAAGTGAAAGAAAACCCTAAGGCCCCTTTCACACTGGGGAGGTGCGGGCGTCGGCGGTAAAGCAGCGCTATATTTAGTGCTGCTTTACCGTTGTTTTAGCAGTGGTATTCGGCCGCTGCAGTGGTGCTTTGCCGGCGGTATTGCCGCGCTGTCCCATTGATTTCAATGGGTAGGAGCGGTATAGGAGCAGAGAATACACCGCTCCTTCACTACTCCAAAGATGATGCTGGCAGGACTTTTTTTACCGTCCTGCTAGCGCACCTCCGGCTTTCACACTGGAGTGAAAGGACCCGCTTTTTTCAGGCGCTATAAAGGCGTTATTTTTAGCGCTGTATCGCCTGAAAAACGCCCCAGTGTGAAAGGGGCCTTAGTCTAACTATTCCTAAAAAACTTCAGTCTCCCTTGTGTTAGTGAGCAGCTGCTGCAGGGGAAAGTCGGGAACCCCCCGACAATGGCTGGGCTATGAGAGCCTATGGGTGACGCCACAAGTCAATACATGACCTGCCAAGCGGCTAGTTCCCAGCTGTTGTCGAGTGCTCCTTGAGCAGCAACTTCAGGAACGTGTTACCAGACCAGAGTGGATTAAAAATATATAAGTACACACATCTTTTTTATACAGTCTAGGCAGGATAAGTAGGGTGGGGGGACCTTTTTAGGAATAGTTAGACGGGCTTTTCTTTCACTTTAATTAAAGTGGTAATAAACCCAAAAGCAGACATTTATTGTATTGCAGCTTACCAATTCGTAGATGTGGTGGCTGCATTTGTTTTCTTTTTTAGGCTTTCTTTCTTTATTTCTTTTATTTTCACCTGGTGATCCAGCCAGAAGGCTGTTGCTTTTTTAACTGCAGATGTAGTAGGCAGAGGGTTGAGATAAACCATATACCCCTGACAGATGTGCTTACAATGTTCAGCTTTTATTTGTTTAAAACCTTTATCCCAAAAGGAAAAGGTTTGTGCTGTAACTACTTAAAAAGTGTTAGTTTAGCTTCAATTCATTAGTGTATCCAAATCTGCTAGTACATCTGACGCTCCCCTCCCCCCCAGACTGACAATGCTGCTGTCCAAAGGTGTCCAGTTTAATCACCATAGCATAGAACTTTATACCCTCTTATAGGTAGAGTTGCATAATACAAAACCTAAAAATTGGCCCTGGATGCACAGATTGAACTATACTGATAGATACAACTTTAAAACTGGTTACGTGAAAAAGTTTCCTATACTCATTTCCCAAGCTACATTCCCATGTGCCTCTCTCACTATATGACCGCGTAGTAAACTCCCATCCTCACTGAACACAAATGGATGACTCAGGACCACTCTTCCGTTCACAATCCAGAATCTCAGGCCAATCACCAACAAGCATGTGTTGTGCTAACACTTACAGAAGAACGCAGAGCACAGCTGGGGCCACATCCCTTTTTTTAGCCAGAGATGAAATACAGGAAGGATAGGTGGGGTGGCCAGTTCTGGAGGAATGCCATGGGGCCAGAGTCTTTCCTGGAAAAAGCACAGAATGATCTTCTTATGGAGACATGGAAAGTGTGCAGTTTAACCTTTTCTGTGCTTTTTCTCTGTGTATACATCACTTGACATTTTACATATTTCTCTTTGCTGCAGGAAGAAGTTCTAGGAAATATTTGATACTGCCGCTACTGCACAGCCAAACATTTTCAGAAGTGCTGTTTTTTTTACACAAGCTTATGAATTTGTCTACAGGATTGGGCTAGAGTCATTACTCAGAGCATTTTTGTGGGGTCATTACACCATAACTGGATTTTAAAAAGCATCTATGCCAGTGGCTGTCAACTTATGAGCTAAAGGGGTTCTCAAATACCCGCATATACTGTTCAATATATCTAATGCTTGAAAGGGCTGTCAGAAACTGCAAACCTAATAGAAGAAACGATACTATACAGTAAAATTTTGGTTTAAGATGAACTTGGTTTAAGAGTGATTTGCAAGACCAGCAACATTTTTTAATACATTATAAACAAGTGATGTCTTGATATAAGAGTAGTGTCATGTCACAACTGAGTATAAAAGAGAAGAGAGGCGCCTCTAAGTGTAGCAATATGGTTAGGTACAACATTTAGAAACTCACATGGTTGATGATTAAAACAGGCACATCTAAGTATGCAGGCATCTAGGGAAAAGCTGTCCACATAGACCGTCCTCCGCACCATCGGCATCATCCCTTTCACTCTGTGCTCCACAAGCAATTCAAGTCTCCCTTTCAGATCGCTCTACTGCAGGGTAGTCTTCCCGGTCATGATTGCAGACTGATAGCATTAAGAGCCGGCGGTGCAGAGGATGGTCTATGTGGACAGCTTTACCCCGAATGCCTGCATACTTAGATGTGCCTCTTTTAATCATCAACGATGTGAGCTGCTAAATGTTGTACCTTCATTAAATGTAACCATATTGCTACACTTAGAAGCGCCTCTTTTCTCTTTTATACTCTGTAGCTCCTGCTGGATTTTACTTCTAATCCCCTTGTGGAGGCTGCCATTTGTGGATGGTCATTTTATGGTTACACAACATATCACATTGCTATAATCTTTTTATATGGACTATAAACTGAAAGACCTATGAATAAAATGGTTGTGGAACAAATCATCTGAGTTTCCATTATTTCCTACAGGGAAATTCGCATTGATATACAAGTGCTTTGGATTACAAGCATGTTTCCGGAACTAATTATGCTTGCAATCCAAGGTTTTACTGTACATTTTTGGCTGGGGATATGCTGCAGAAGACAATACAAACCTGGGAAGATATTACATGAGGCTAGTTGAGATCAATGCTATTACTCTAATCATTGTTCCCACTACAAATTACTGAGGTCTGGAGGTTGCACATCATATACCAAAGGACCACCGGTTGGGCACCAGGGATTTACGCAATCCATGTTTACCACTATAAAGGCAGTCAGAAACTTACCACAATCAGCATTTTGTTGAGTTTTACTTTTCTGAAGCTGGGTACACACTATAAGAAAATCAGGTGAACGATCGTCCGGTTTTCCTCAATGTTTCACAGCATGTCAAAAAACCAAGGATGGTACTAATTGTAAGAAAATGAAAAGGCTTTTTTTTTTTGTTTCACTTATTGTTGTTTATTGTTTCTGATCATGCGCAGTTTTTCGTATCCAATTTTTCTTATACAAAAACAGTACACATTAAATGAAAATCGTTAGTTCTGTTCATGTACGAGAAAAATTTGGGAGTTTTTCCCTTATTATTCGTTTGGAAAGTCTGAGTTGGATGTTTGAAAGTGGTGTACACACTATATGAAAATCGAAAGATCGTTCCTCGTATGGAATTTTTCTTCCGATCTTCTCATAGTGTGTACCCCACTTAAGAGTATACCTAGGGATATAGTTATAAAAAAAAAAATTAACAGTACTTAAAATGTGTAGTCCACCAATCTAAAAATGATCACAATTTATACCATTACTTTGCTATACTATGCACATTACCATTAAAACTGAATTCCAGGTATAGTAATTTTTACCATACATTGATTACATTGGTGCAGCTTGCATCATTGCTAGTATATATGTGCCATACCTGCAACATCTCCAAGGAAGCCAGAAATCACTATAGTAGGCACCACAACTACAGTAATCTCTGGTAGCTTCCATGTCCCATCCCGAGTGGCGGTCCTATTGCATTATAAAAACATGTAGTCACTCACATGGTATGGGATGGGAGCCATTCAGGGAGCACTTTGCATTTTCTCAAGGAATGCAAAGTGCTCTCTTATAGGACAAGGTGGAGAGGAGGGGTGGTGATGTCATTATCTCCACCTTGTCCAATCAGAGAACACTTTGCATTCATTGAGAAAATGAAAAGTGTTTCCTTAAAGCGATTGTAAACCCATATTTTTTAAACTAACATACCTGTCATACTTACCTACTCTGTGCAATGGTTTTGCACAGAGCAGCCCCAATTCTCCTCTTCTGGGGTCTTGCACCCCTGACAAGTGCCTCCATAGCAAGCTGCTTGCTAGCCGCACTCTGTGTGTCCATTGACACACAGAGTATGGCTCAGCCCCTGAGGAAAGAGAGATTTGAGAGAGCCGCTGCTCTTGTGCACAGTGCTGAATCAAGATAGGGCTCGGGTAAGTATGGGCTGGGGGAGGAGCATCATGCAGAAGTTTTTTTTACCTGTAGCATCGGGCTCCTGACGAGCATTCGCTATATGTTTTTAAATTTAATGTTTCTAAAACCACAGTTGGGTTTTGGGGTTAATTGTGCCAAATTATGGTCTCAGTATCAGTCTGGCTGAAATTGCACTGAGTTCTCCTTGGCCGCAGGTGTCGCTGTCACCGCCGGAAAGATGAGAATGCAGTTTAGCTGGGTGTATTGGATACTCTTCTTTCTCTCGGAACCAGCCCAGTTGGTGTGTTTTTGGGAGAAGGTATTTAAGGTACTGAGATCACGTTTTTCTGGTTTCCGGTCCAGAAGCCATCTTCTGTCTGTTTGATCCTGGTCCTCCTGACCAGCCCCCATGGCCCTCCTGGCCTGGGGTGTGGATCCATGCAATTCCTAGTCTCGGGGCTAGATAGCCCGAGGCGAAGCAACTGCAGGGACAGGCCCAAATGGATGTCAGGGCTGAATTATCCAAAAGTGGTCCGGTGCCGTCTCAGCTAGGAGAGGCCCAGCAACTGGAGAAGCATCCAGGGGAGGACTCTTCGGGAGGAAGCCATGCGCTAAGGCTGGCTTTCAAGAAGAAGCCTGGAGGCTCAGTTGAAGGACACTAAATGGATCTACACTCATACGGTATTGCCGGACCGGCTGCAAGATACTGGTACCATATGATAGCTCTCTAAATTTATCTAGTCCCTCAATTACAACCAAGTCTGTGGCAGAGACTTTATTCACAAGTGTTCTACAACAAGTCTGTGGCAGAGACTTTATTCTCAAGTGTTCTACAACAAGTCTGTGGCAGAGACTTTATTCACAAGTGTTCTACAAGTCTGTGGCAGAGACTTTGCTTTATCTAACACTTCACCGGCTGCTAGGCCTAGTGGGAGGAGATCTATCTGGGTTGTGATAGTCCAGTTGTGAGAGAGTTGCTCTGGATTTCTACAGTGAGAGACTTTCTAACTAAGCAGTTCCAAAGGTACCTGAGCTTCCACCCTAACCCTCTATCCTACTTTTAAGAGACTGTTTTAACTTTTTTCCAATAAAAAGGAAGCTAAAGTTCAGTTCCCTAATTTTTCTGGGCCATCTACCACGGGAACCCCTAGACGGAGACGAGGTGAAGAAGGTAACGGTAAGCCCAATAAAACCAGCAACTCCTTCGGGGGTTAGTGCTACATACCCTAATGCAGAGAATGCGTTAACCCCTTTGCGCCGACCGACTCCCAGCCCTTTAAGAGCTCTAAAAGGTGGGAGGCGGGTATTATGGTCATGTGACCGCTGTGATTGTCTGTCACAGCAATCACATGATCGGAAAGCTCCCGATCGCAAGTATGCATGAAGAGCTTACCGATCCCCGCCATCATCCTGGGAGCGCGCAGGGAGCATGTTCTCAGCACTGTAAGTTGTTTTAAAAAGGCCACATATATGCAGCCGCTTGGCGTTAATGTCACTCTTACCACAGGAGGCACAAACTCATGAAATGAGCAGCACACAGCACAGTTTGAACACTACATATCATGCTCTCTGGTAGGTATTCGTTTCTACCCACATTAGTGTGAACCCATTGTGGTAAAAAGACAGGTTTCTTACAAATACAGCTATGCAATGTACGGGTGGCTGAGGTGTGAGCACAGCAGGAAACCAATTTATGTGCAATTGCCAAATACTTAATAAATAAACAAATTCCTCCTGTATCAAATCAAAATGACAAAAAGGCAATGTAAAAAAAAAAAAAAAAATCAAAAAAACGATTTCCGCTTATACTATCAGATTGAAGCATCTTCAATAACAAGAGCCATTCTGTTTTTCTCAGACAAGATACATGTAAGCATTTCACTTCCGGCTGCAGTGAAAACTGTTGACTGAACAGAGTGTATACACTCCGTATTACACAATGATCTGGTGTCATGGGATCTGATTACAATAGCTCATTCACTGTGCTCAAAGTATTTCAGTATTTATATTGGTTGTCAGCAAAGTGATATTCCTTGTCACAGGAAACAGGTGATTAAACTTGATACATGTAAATACAGAGTGCCTGTGTAAAATGGAGGGTAACCTTGGACTGGAGAATATAAACTATATGTAGGCAAGCTAGCAGCATTATCAGTGGCGGTTGCTCCCACCACCAGACATTTAGGGGTGGATTTACTAAAGGCAAATAGACTGTGTACTCTGCAAGTGCAGTTGCTCCAGAGCTAAGTAAATCAGGGGAACCTCTGCTGATGTCCATCATTCAAACATGTGCAAGCAAAAATGCTGTTTTTTTTTATTTCCTTGCATGTGATTGGGTATTCATTGTAAAGTGGAGCTTCACCCCATTTACTAAGCTCTGGAGCAACTGAACTTGCAGTCTGTTTGCCTTTAGTAAATCAGCCCCAAAGTGTCTGTGTGCATGTCATCTACCTTTTTACCTGGGTCTTATGCCAGTCTCGGAATTCTCGTCGGAAAAAGCTCTGATGGTTTTCCCGTCGGAATTCCGACGTAATTCCGACGTAATTTCGCTCAAACTGTCTTGCCTACACGCGGTCACACCAAATTCCGACGGTCAATAACACCAAGCCTTAAAAAACGTTTGACTGCACTATAAAAGGGAAGTTTAATGCTTCTGAGCACTTTACTGTACACTTTGGCTGTCGTGTGCCCCAGACCACACGGGGCTGGGTGGAATTCCATACTGGTGGGGACTAACACTGATCTAGTGAGAAGACTGCTGTCCTCAGTACTGAAAGAAGATGGGTCCACCAACAATAAGATTCACCCGCAGTTATTGAAAGCTTGTCGGTGAGTGGCAAGAGAGAAGAAGGCCCCCGAAAGGAGGAGTGGGGCGGTTGTGGAAGTTGGAGACTAAAGAGAGGGTGCTACAGCTGGGGGAGGTTGCTTATGTGAAGGCCACCATCAAGCTGACTTGGGATCAACCAGGCCCATTTGTGGTGCTGGAAATGGATGAGCAGGCCAGAGCAGTTGGATTGGAAATGATTCAGAATCCTGAGCTGGTTCCTATCCGAGATCTGCACAAGACAGGAAGGAAAGTACCTCTTCAGTTAAAGAATGTGAGTGATCAGCCCATTAAGCTGGGAGCCCGTATGTTGGTGGGGCAGGTGAGCGCTGCCACCCCTGTGATCCCTGAAGAAGTTAAGGACTTGAAGAATGGCCGACAGTTACAGGCGGAGTTACAGCGATGTGCAGAGGTCCTGTCTCCATGAAGACCCAGCTGATGAGATGGTAGAAGCTGTTTTCCAAAGATGATTTTGATGTAGGATGAGCAAAAAGTGTCAAACACAGGATTTGCCTTCAGGAAGACAAACCCTTCTGAGAACGGGCCAGGAGAATACCTCTCAGTGACCTGGAAGACTTAAGAGAGCAGCTTGCAGAGTTGAAATGGTCAAGAGTCATTCAGGAATCTCGGAGCCCTTATGCATCTCCCATTGTGGTAGTGAGGAAGAAGAATGGGTCGTTGCATATGTGTATCGACTATCGAACCTTAAATTGACGCACCATCCCAGACCAATACACCACACCATACACCAAACCTTGCATTGAAGATGCTCTGCAGTGTTTTACTGGAGCTAAGTGGTTTAGTGTGCTTGATTTGAAGAGCGGGTATTACCAGATTCCCATGCACCCAGAAGACCAGGAGAAGAAGGCATTCATATGCCCATTGGAATACTATGAGTTTAGTCGGATGCCTTAGGGCCTGTCGGGGGCTCCTGCTACCTTTCAACGTCTGATGGAAAGAACGGTGGGAGACATGAATCTTGTAGGAGTCCTGGTGTACTTGGATGACATCATCGTGTTCAGGAAGACCCTAGAAGAGCATGAGGCTCGATTGGAAAGGGTATTCTCTCGTCTTCATGAGGAAGGACTGAAGCTGTCACTAGAGAAATGCCAGTTTTACAGAACTTCCGTTACCTACTTAGGTCATGTGGTTTCTGCAGGAGGAGACGCCACAGATCCTCAGAAGTTGGAGGCCATTACTACCTGGCCTAGACCAAGAACTGTAGGTTTCTGCTCCTACTACCGAAGATTTGTGGCCAACTTTGCTAAGATTGCCATGCCTCTTAATGAGTTATTGCAAGCGGTCACGGGAGAGGGAGAAGAAGGAGTGAAACCCAAGAAAAGTGGTGCTCGCAAGAAAGGGGAGTCTGTCCGAGTCAATGGACTCCTCTATGTGAAGGAGCGTTTTGGCAATTGAAGAAAAGTTTCACAGAGGTTCCAGTTTTGGCGTATGCTGATCCTAGCCTGCCTTATGAGCTACATGTAGACGCAAGTAGAGAAGGTCTCGGAGGATTCCTGTATCAGGAACAGAAAGGGGGATTGAGACCCGTGGCCTGTGTGAGTAGAAGCCTCGCATATGGTGACCCCGCCCCCTCTGACGCACGGGGACGTCATGGGGAATTCCATGATGGCTTTCCCCATGACGTCAGAGGGGGGCGGGGTCACCAGGTGCCCTTCATCATAAAAGACCTGTCAGACGGTGCGGAGCCTCACACAGCGGGAGCCTCCCATTGCGCGGAGTGGCCCAAGAAGACACCGACACCGACGCCGACGGAAGAAGATGCCGGACGAGAAGGACGAGAAGACCAGCGCAAGAAGAAGCGGATCGGAGGGAGAAGAAAATGGAAGAAGAAGATGGAAGAAGATGACGGAAGGAGAAGATGAAGAAACCGAAGGATGAAGAAAGAAGAAAGAAGATTTTAATAAAGGAATTGTCAAAGACCGTCTCCTGTCATTTTTACCATTTTTGCCACTTTTTTGGTGAAATGGTAGGGGTACTTTTGTACCCCTTACCATTTCACACAGGGGGGGGCCGGGATCTGGGGGTCCCCTTGTTAAAGGGGGCTTCCAGATTCCGATAAGCCCCCCGCCCGCAGACCCCCACAACCAATGGCCAGGGTTGTGGGGAAGAGGCCCTTGTCCTCATCAACATGGGGACAAGGTGCTTTAGGGGTCTTAGACCCCCAAAGCATCCTCCCAATGTTGAGGGCATGTGGCCTGGTACGGTTCAGGCCGCTCTTGTCCCCCCCCCCTCTTTTCCTGCGGCCTACCAGGTTGCGTGCTCGGATAAGGGTCTGGTATGGATTTTGAGGGGGACCCCACGCCATTTTTTTTGGCTAGGGTTCCCCTTAAAATCCATACCAGACCTCAAGGGTCTGGTATGGATTTTGAGGGGGACCCTACGCTTTTTTTTTTTTGGCTGGGGTTCCCCTTAATATCCATCCCAGACCTGAAGGGCATGGTTATTGAATTTGGGGGGACCCCTACGCTTTTTTTTTTTTTCATTTTTTTTATTTTTTATCAATGACTTTTTTTTATGAATGAGTTTCAATGAATGACTGTTCTCTGTATTACGGGAGCCGTCAATTAACATTAGCCGCGAGTGATTTTAAATAGCTTTTTTACTTTCAAAAATGACACTTTGCGCAGAGACAGTTCTAAACACGGGAAACATGCGCCCCTTTACAGGCATACTATAGACACCCCCCAGGTACGAAATTTAAAGGAATATTACACTTTTATTGTTTCAATTTAAGCATTATTAAAATCACTGCTCCTGAAAAAACGGCCGTTTTTAAAACTTCTTTTTGCATTGATACATGTCCCCTGGGGCAGGACCCAGGTCCCCAAACACTTTTTATGACATAAACATGCATATTAGCCTTTAAAATTAGCACTTTTAATTTCGAACGTTCGCATCCATTATAACTAATAGGGTTCTAAAGCTTGCACGGACTTTAGGTCCGTTCGCGGGTTCTGGTGCGAGCCGAACGGGGGGGTGTTCGGCTCATCCCTAAAGTAGTACCTGGAAAACACAAGCTGGCAGATCGGCGAAGGCCACAGCCTTATATTGTGTGTAAACAACTTCCTGGTTTACAGATCAGACCTGATGGGGAGAAGGGACCATTGAAAATGTGGCACAGGAATCACTTCCTACCACTATCGGATGCAGTGAGGGTGCCTCAAGCACCTCTATCTCCCCCCCCCCCCAAGCCAACTCCACCTCGCCCACGCTCACAGAAGGACCTGCTGACTGTAGCTGATGTAACGGATGAAGGAGATTGGGATTTTGGAGAAGATTATGCGTTTTCCCAAATCTCTAGTCCAGTGTCCTTATCAGAGGAAATAGGGGTTGAGTAAGAAGATGAAGAATTTGGGGAAGATTATGTGTATTCCCGAGTTCCTAGTTCAGAGTCCTCATCCTTGTCAAGGAGAAGGAGGATTGAGAAGGATGACATGGTGACGGTGCCTGCCTGGTTTTGGCCTGTGGATGAAAATGCAATAGCCAGTCCTTTGAAGAGAATACGAGAAAGAATCAAAGAAATGGAAACTATTAGAGCATTGCCACCACAAATAAAAAGAAGCAGTCAAAGTGTTACCCCAACAACCACAAGAAGCAGTCAGAGGGGTAACGCAACAAACAAAAGAAACGGACAATATGGTACCTCAACGGCCGATGGAGGCACATAAGTTGGTACGAAGGTCCCTTGGGCCAGAGTTTCAGGCAATGTCACCTTGGCAGGATGTGGAAGGAACCAAGGCTGTAGAAGTTGTTTCTGAGCAAAAGACTAGAGATTTGATAGACTTCTCTAGTGAAGTGTTGCCAATTCCTGATGTTGAGGAGCCATCACAAGTTTCTGAAACTGCAATTAAAGACCCCTCTGTCCAATTGAGTGTTCGGACCGACATCAAGGAAACAGCTAAAGACTCAACACAGCCTGCTGGGACATACTTACACATGCAGTTGAGGCGGGATGTGCACCCTCCCAAGAGACTCACGTATGACGCATTGGGAAAGAGTTCTGAAGAGCTGATTAATACCATTCGCAGACCAGCTCCTGAAGCTACACCTCCCACTGTTAATTGGTTAGGGGGCGACTCTGCTCTAACCTCTGGCACCAATGGGTGGGACACATCATTTGCCCTGGCCTGTTCAAAGACCGATTATGAACTTACTGATAATGTGTACAAATGGTTTTCAAAGAAATCCAGAAGGGTGTCAGTATTTGTTAAACTTGGATTGTGAATAGAAAGAAATCATTAATAATTTACTCTTTCTTTTCAGCAAGTTGAAGTGGTGATCTTCATGTCTTTGGGGACCAAATAGTTTAAGTGGGGGGAGTGTGTAGCCAAGAGTTTGCTAACAGTTGTTATGGTTTGCAAATGAGTTTGTCTCCCTCTAGTGTCCCTCTAAAGCTGTTAGGATTTTCTTTAATCCCTGAGAAGCAGCGCTGCCACGAATTGTGAGAAACATGGTTTGGAGGAGGAAGTGACTCTGTTAGCTGGATCAGCCTTGAAATACAATGCAGATAATGCAAAGTGTGCAGCATTGCATGCTGGGAGCAGTAATAAAAGGAACAGTATGGCCATCTTTCAGCCTCTCTGGACGCCATTCAATACCTGCCAGCATGAGGTCTGTGTGTGACCGGGAAACTGTGGCCCATGCAGCGCGGAGCAGGATCGCCAGCCTCTGAGGGACATCAGAGTACAGCTCTGCCAGTTTAGCAAGCAGATCGGTGTGCAGTGGCAGGACATCTGGAAGGTTTCCTGCATCTCAGCCATCTGGAGGAACGGTACAGCGTGGCGGCGCCATCTTTTCATGAGATCAAGATGTCAGGAGGAGAATCCAGACGGAGCCTCACAGCATCTGATTTTATTGTGGTGAGAGAGCACCTGCCCCTTCCAGTAAAGTGCACTGTTTGCTTATTGAGTTATTTATAGACTGCTGGTGAGACTTGTAGTTCCACAGAAGTTATTCTACTTATTCACAGGCAATATACAGCTGAACTCTGGGGTTTGTTATTCTTTGTGCTGTAAGGTCAGTACTGTATTACACTCACACATAAGGAGGACGTCACAAGTGCCATATTTCTTCAGTTAAACAGTTATCAACGTACTATTTATTCTAGTTTGCTTTATCTCTCTTGTCTTGTTTGGATTACAAATACTGCAGTTTAAACTACAGGCTAGCTGAAGATATCTGGAGAAAAGGAACTTTTATCATCTTTTGCAAAACATCATAGTTCTATTTTGTAGTTTGAACATTGAATTACAACCTAGGGGATCCCTTGAGTACATGTTAAATATTGCATTGTATTATTGAATGTAAGTGACATCATATTGCAGATTGGTGTGTGTGTATGGAGGCTTCAATGGGAAGGTGTTTAATATAGTTTTTTTTGCATATTGAACACTTGTCCAATTGTACAGCTGTCTGCATACGCTTCATACGCTAATTATTGAGTTCGCAGTTTCATATCTAGGCTTGTTGTTATCAACTGTCATATATTGTTTGTGTTTATTCATATTGTTCATTTGTGTTTATTATTCACTTTGGTAAACTTTCTGTGTGAGTTTCCCATTAATAACATCCTATTACAGCATGGAATCCAAGGTGTCAGAGGTAAGAGAGGATCTGCAGAGTCGGAGTAGCCAGTGGGGTGTAGAGTCAATCAGCAGTACCGCTACACTGCATTCTATCACACATGTCATCAAGTTGGAAATGGCGTGTCACACACCTCGCCTAAATTCATATTTAGATGTACAAAACTTGTATCCCTTTTTACCAAAGCCGACATAAAAAACAACTTCACTACCACTATATCATTTTTTAAAGTCTAAGTTTACATTTTACATAAACTGGACCATGCAGACAAGGGACCCAGGTAGTTTAAAATGCACTGTGCCATTTGTAAAACTATTACTGAATGCAAATGTATACCTGTCATCCATGAAGCCTGTCCAAAATACTCTTATAGTTTACATTCCTACATCCTGGCTTATCTCCGGGATATGAGCTACAATACAATGGCCACTGGGCCTTGTTCTTTGAGGAAACGTAAAGTGATAATCTCTCAGTGGGCATTTTTTTGTAGATCAAAGTATAAAATGGAAAGGGTCTACAGTGGTGTGAGAGTCTTGTTGGGGATTTGTGCAGGAAAAGTCTGTTTAGTGCATGCTCAGCTTTTGAAACAGGAAGCTCACTTGCTCCTGAGTTTTTGGGGGTGAGAGCTCCCAACGTCTGCGTAGGAATATAAACATTGAGTCTATTTCGACTAGACTTCATAACATAAAAGGTACCATCATTTGTATTAAACAATACTTTCACAAATGGTACTACCTGGTCCCCTTGCATACCTCCCAACATTTGGATGGGAATGAGGGACACCTACTAGCAAATGTATGTAGGCATAGGACACGCCCCCGCCACACCCCCTTAAAGGAGAATGAACCCAAAAAAAGGTTAATTAAATCCACAAGTTTTTTTTTTTACCACTACTATTCCTTTATATTGGCTTTAAAAAATGTACAAATGCAGCAATTTATAAATTGGATGAACGGTTTAGCACTGGGAAACACTTTTTGAAAGATAAAAAGTGCATTTTATACACAACTATATAGATCAGACCAAAATGAAGGACAAATGAGGAGGAATGAGAGACAGATGGACATTGCTCCAAATCAGGGGCAGTCCCTCGAAATCAGGGACAGTTGGGAGGTATGCCCTTGTCTACATGGGACACATAATGTAAAAGGTGAATTTTGCCATTAAAGTTCACAATACGTTATTAACACGCGTATTTGAAATCTGTTTATTATCTATAATGATCATCAGCAGTCTGGGTAAGTTTCCATGAAAATAGACTTGACTTCACCCTCCATTCATGTATGCAATTGTCTTTTGATAACTGACAACAGAGGCCTGTGTTTTTCAGGAATGATGAGATGCAGAGATCAGGATCAGCCAGTGACAAAGCTTTTTCTGTTATATGCTCTGCAATGGGTTTATTTTGTGCTGCTGACCTCACTACTTCAATAACTTGTCAGTCACAGCTGGCTCTAACCCTCAAAATCTATCTCTGTCCCCTTCCTCTCTTAAACTCTAAAAAGATCCTTTGCTTTTACAACAGCACAGCTCACCAATTTGGGGAATGCCAAAAGTCTGACCTTCTGACTCAGAATAAACTATAGGACATATGGCCTTTTGCGTGTCCCTGCTCCCACAGAGGGGATGTAAATATTCCTATGGCAGCTATGCTACATGGAAAGAATGTTGTTAGTAAAACCCCCATTATTGTACATTTATGAATGTCTGCTGAACCCCATGTGAACTCACTAATTAGTCACTAAACATTATAGAATACTGCATTTATGTATTAGTATATAATTTAAGAGAACTTTTACTTGCATATATTTTTTGCCATTTTCACATTGTATTGGTGTCCCCAGGCTGCAGGCTCCACAACAGTATACTGTATGTGTACCATATACAGGTAGATCATTTCTTCTGTGTGCTGGTAATATAATTTATAGGAGCTGTCCAGCTATTTCTCTCCGTTCTAATTTTGTAATACCAACTCTGTTTTTTAAAGGTGTTATTTTCCTATAGTTAATTGGTTACCACACCCATTGACACACTGAAGGCTGACTAACTAAGCTGCTTGAAGCCGGGTTCACACATGTGCGAATTGGATGCGGGTGTGACCGGCCTGTTCACATAGGTTCGAGGCGGCCACAGCCCAGAATGAAAAAGGGTCCTGTGCGTGTTTGGGTTCAGTTCAGGTGTGAATAGAGTGAAACATTCCCAACATGGACCTAAATCGCACCTGAAGCGGTGAACAGACACGCACCGGACCCCAGGCATGAACCCGCAGCCGCACATATGTGAACCCGGCCTTAGTGTCAAAAATCAATCCCAAACATCCTGTTTCTAGGTCATGATTGGGGTAGTTTTTGGCAGTATTCATTTAATCCTGTAATTTTAAAAGTAGCTTATAAATGACTGATAAGATATATAGCTTACACTGAGTATTTTCCAGCCTTATGATCAGCCTTTTTCAACCTTCTAAACAAGTATGGGGAAGGTGCAGATTAAAGTGGTTCTTAAGGGGGAAGTTTTTTTTTTATCTTAATGCATGCTATGCATTAAGATAAAACAAACTTCTGTGTGCAGCAGCCCCTCTAATACTTACACGAGACCCATCTCGATCCAGAGATGTTGCATGAGGATCTCAGCTGGCCGGGATTCTCTCTCCTCATTGGCTGAGACAGCAGCGGGGTGCCATTGGTTCCCACTGCTGTCAATCAAAGTCAGTATGCCAATGAGAAGAGAGAGGGGGTGAGGCCGAGCCGCAGCTCCATGTCTGAATGGTCACACAGAGCAGCAGCTCGGCTCGAATGCCCCCATTGCAAGCTGCTTGCTGTTGGAGCACTCTGTAGGAGGGAGGGGCCAGGAGTGCCGGCGAGGGACCCCAGAAGAGGAGGATCTGGGCTGCTATGTGCAAAACCACTACACAGAGTATAACATGTTTGTTATTTTTAAACTAAAAAAAAAACAAGACTTGACATCCTCTCATTTTTCAATGCCACTAAAGTTGAGCTCCATCTGCAGTGGAGAAAGTGGGCTGCACCTGTCTACACACAGAAGAACCCTTGAAATAAGTTTCTGGGTTCAAGGAAACCCTGCTAATAATTATTATATATACAGCTCACAGTACATTAGTGTGATGGTCATTTGGAAGAACGCTCCTTACCTTTGTGGTAATTGGGAAGAATCTCTCCATTACAGATAGCAAAAAGATCATCAGTGCCAATGGTAACTCATCATGTGCGTATGTATGGTGAATATGGCCCATAAAAAGCTCTGGTGCAATCATTTACCTTCAGAAGTCACATAATTAGTGAAATGATGTCCACCTGTGTGCAAGCTAAGTGTCACATGATCTGTCATTACATATACACACCTTTTTGAAAGGCCCCAGAGGCTGCAACACCTAAGCAAGAGGCATCACTAACCAAACACTGCCGTGAAGACCAAGGAACTCTCCAAACAAATAAGGGGCAATGTTGTTGAGAAGTCAGGGTTAGGTTATAAAAAAATATTAAAATCTTTGATGATCCCTAGGAGCACCATCAAATCTATCATAACCAAATGGAAAGAACATGGCACAACAGCAAACCTGCCAAGAGACAGCCGCACACCAAAACTCACAGACCGGGCAAGGAGGGAATTATTCAGAGAGACAGCACAGAGACGTAAGGTAACCCTGGAGGAGCTGCAGAGTTACACAGCAGAGACTGGAGTATCTGTACCTAGGACGACAATAAGCTCCATAGAGTTGGGCTTTATGGCAGAGTGGCCAGAAGAAAGCCATTACTTTCAGCAAAAAACAAAATGGCATGCTTTGAGTTTGCGAAAAGGCATGTGGGAGACTCCCAAAATGTATGGAGGAAGGTGTTCTGGTCTGGTGAGACTAAAATTGAACTTTTTGGTCATCAAAAAAAACGCTATGTCTGGCGCAAACCCAACACATCACATCACCCAAAGAACACCACCCCCACAGTGAAACATGGTGGTGGCAGCATCATGCTGTGTGGATGTTTTTTCAGCAGTCGGGACTGGGAAACTGGTCAGAGTTGAGGAAAAGATTGATGGTGCTAAATGCAGGGATATTCTTGAGCAAAACCTGTACCACTCTGTGTGTGATTTGAGGCTAGGACGGAGGTTCACCTTCCAGCAGGACAATGACCCCAAACACACTGCTAAAGCAATACTTCAGTGGTTTAAGGGGAAACATGTAAATGTGTTGGAATGGCCTAGTCAAAGCCCAGGCCTCAATCCAATAGAACATCTGTGGTCAGACTTAAAGATTGCTGTTCACAAGCACAAACCATCCAACTTGAAGGAGCTGGAGCAGTTTTTCCAGGAGGAATGGGCAAAAATCCCAGTAGTAAGATGTGGCAAGCTCATAGAGACTTATCCAACGTGACTTGGAGCTGTGATAGCCGCAAAAGGTGGCTCTACAAAGTAGGGTGGTGAGTAGTTATGCACACTGACTTTTTCTGTTATTTTGTCCTATTTGTTGTTTGCTTCACAATATAAAAAAAAAATCTTCAAAGTTGTGAGCATGTTTTGTAAATTAAATGATGCAAATCCTCAAACAATCCATGTTAATTCCAGGTTGTGAGGCAACAAAACACGAAAAATGCCAAGGGGGGTGTATACTTTTGCAAGGAACTACCATGTTGCATACTAGATGATATTTGAAGAAAGATTGTTTTTACTCATAAGAGCAAGATGCATATGTTAAAGTGTACCTCCTACAGAAAACTGGAGTGAGGAAGGGTTAGAACATCTGTTATGGTTGTCAATGAGTTCATCGAGGAGACTTGCTCTTATTGCTTGTACTAATGACTACTGTCAGTATAATGGGAAGTGAAGGGTATAGCCCAACAGTTTTGACTGGAGACCTACTATAGAACGTATAATAATGACTTAAATAGCATGTATAAACTAATGTTTTTAAATTAAAAGTTTTTCCCACCTTCAGCCTTTGGAAAACAAATTTACTGTCTGAATATTATTGATGATAATGAACCTCACAGTCTGTTTCCCATTATCTAGTATACAGCAGCTTTTGGAAACCCACTGATATGTTCTAATGGCTGTGGTGTATATGGTGCCCATGAAATGTATCCTTTTTTTAAATACAGGGGGGAAACTTTTACAACGTCTTCTGTGCTCTGTATTCTTGCCCAAACAAGGAAATGATGAATGTCATAATACCACTTGTTTCAGAATAATATTCTTTCCTTTTATCCTACATGCCATGGGAACCACTCTGTGTTATTATATGGAACATTAACAATAAAATAATTAATGGATAAAAATGAAACTAGTAAACAGTAATAGCAGTGGTAGTTTGCCATTAAATAATTATCTCTGTTGAATTAAAGTGATTGTAAAGCTTTGATTTTTTTTTAAAATAACAAACATATCATACTTACCTCCACTGTTCAGTTCTTTTGCACAGAGTGACCCCCCGATCCTCTACTTCTGGGGTCCCCCGGAGGCTCTAGCGGCTCCTCCTTTTATCAGATAATCCCCCTAGGAGAAGCGATCTCCCGGGGGGTTACCTTGCAGGCATGCTCCCGTGTCCATCAATCGGCGTCCATAGACTCCAAATGTAGGACTTGGCCCCGCCCCCCGGCTCAGACAGTGAGGCTTAATTCCTGTCGCTGACACCAACAGTGGGGCACAATTCCTCCCGCTGGCACCAACAATGGGGCACAGTTCCTTCAGTTGACACCAACTATGGGGCACAACTCCTTCTATTGATACCGATGATGAGGCATAATTCCTTCCATTGATACCAATGATGGGCCACTATTCCTCTCACTGACACCAGTGAAAGGGCACAATTCCTCCCACTGACAAGAGCTTTGGGGCACTATTTCTCCACTGACACAAAAAATAGGGCATTGTTTAGTCCCACTGGAAGGAAGCCAGGACAGTTTCTAATCATACTGGCCCTAGTCCAGCCCCCTTAAAGTCTGAAGGACAACAAAGTGGTCATTTGTTAAGACAATTTGGAGACCCCTGCTATAAAGTCTCTCCTGTATTTCTATACGCTCTCCTGTTTTTATGCTATGAGGCTACCATTACTTTGGGTTGGTAAGACAACTGTTCTTTAGTTTCTGTCCAATTATCAATGCTTTTCTGTCAGATTGACAATATAATGAAATTATTATCATTTCTATCCATCCCTACACATATACCTAAGACTTTTGTTTTAAAGATCACTCCATAAACGGTAACAATCTTCTGTGCTAAAACCATTGAATGATCCCAAAATAAACACATAGCAGTGCCAAATATTACTAAGGCATTGATTCCAGGTATAGGAAATGTGCATATGATTATCTTAGGATAAAAAAAACAGACATGAAAAAAGTTTTTTTATCGTATGGAAAATGGACCCAAAATTCCAACACTATGGATCTGTTTTTCTGATGATCTTCATTAGGGATGAGCCGAACACCCCTGGGTTCGGTTCGCACCAGAACCTTCGAACGGACCAAAAGTTTGCGCGAATTTTCGAACCCTATTCGTTACAATGGACGCGAACGTTCGAAATCAAAATTGCTAATTAAAACGGCCAATATGCATGTTAATGTCATAAAACAGGTTTGGGGACCCGGTCCTGCCCCAGGGAACATATATCAATGCAAAAAGAACTTTTAAAAACTAAAGTTTTTTCGGGAGCAGTCATTTTAATGATGCATAAAGTGAAAAAAAAAAGTGAAATATTCCTTTAAATATGGTACCTGGGGGGTGTCTAAAGTATGCCTGTGAAGTGGTATGTGTTTTCCGTGTTTAGAACTGTCCCTGCACAAAATTACATTTGTAAAGGAAAAAAAGAAGCCATTTAAAACCACTTGTGGCTTTAATGTCATGGCCATATGGCTGGAAATCCTTGAGAAAAATGGCATGGCATTAAATCTAACAGGATCGAATTTCCCTTCCTAGGGGTAGATTTCCTCTCACTTCCTGTTTTCTCCTTCCGTTTGCAAGTAGGAGTCGTTTGTAAGTTGGATGTTTGAAAGTAGGGGCCTGCCGTATATACTCTGCAGAAATTTGCCCCATTAGATGTTGGTGTAGCCACAACACTGTAAGCCCTCACAGTTACTCTTGGTGGGCACAGGAATGGGCCCTGCTGTGAGTTATTAGATCAAGATTTGTAATTGCATGCACCTGTTGAACAGGGCAGAAAAATTGGGCCTTTGGTGGTGGTGGTGGTGGACGGTGTTGCCACAAGACTGTAAGCCCTCACAGTTACTCTTGGTGGGCGCAGGAATGGGCCCTGCTGTGAGTTATTAGATCAAGATTTGTAATTGCATGCACCTGTTGAACAGGGCAGAAAAATTGGGCCTTTGGTGGTGGTGGTGGTGGTGGACGGTGTTGCCACAAGACTGTAAGCCCTCACAGTTACTCTTGGTGGGCGCAGGAATGGGCCCTGCTGTGAGTTATTAGATCAAGATTTGTAATTGCATGCACCTGTTGAACAGGGCAGAAAAATTGGGCCTTTGGTGGTGGTGGTGGTGGACGGTGTTGCCACAAGACTGTAAGCCCTCACAGCTACTCTTGGTGGGCGCAGGAATGGGCCCTGCTGTGAGTTATTAGATCAAGATTTGTAATTGCATGCACCTGTTGAACAGGGCAGAAAAATTGGGCCTTTGGTGGTGGTGGTGGACGGTGTTGCCACAAGACTGTAAGCCCTAACAGTTACTCTTGGTGGGCGCAGGAATGGGCCCTGCTGTGAACTATTAGATCAAGATTTGTAATTACACGCCCCTGTTAAACAGGGACTGAAAAATTGTGCCTTAGGCACTGGTGCTGGTGCCACAACACTGCAACCCCTCACAGATACTGTACTTGGAGCACAGCAGTCAGACGTGTTGCGAAGCATTGCTTAAAAAATTGTAATTACACGCCCCTGTTAAACAGGGGCTGAAAAATTGTGCCTTAGGCATTGGTGCTGGTGCCACAACACTGCAAGCCCTCACAGATACTGTACTCTGAGCACAGCAATGAGACCTGTTGCAAAGCATTGCCTAAAAATTGTAATTACACGCCCCAACAGGGGCTGAAAAATTGTGCCTTAGGCACTGGTGCTGGTGCCACAACACTGCAACCCCTCACAGATACTGTACTTGGAGCACAGCAGTCAGACATGTTGCGAAGCATTGCTTAAAAAATTGTAATTACACGCCCCTGTTAAACAGGGGCTGAAAAATTGTGCCTTAGGCAACGGTGCTGATGCCACAACACTGCAACCCCTCACAGATACTGTACTCTGAGCACAGCAATGAGACTTGTTGCAAAGCATTGCATCAAAAATTGTAATTACACGCCCCTGTTATACAGGGGCTGAAAAATTGTGCCTTAGGCATTGGTGCTGGTGCCACAACACTACAACCCCTCACAGATACTGTACTCTGAGCACAGCAATGAGACCTGTTGCAAAGCATTGCCTAAAAATTGTAATTACACGCCCCTGTTAAAGAGGGGCTGAAAAATTGTGCCTTAGGCAACGGTGCTGGTGCCACAACACTGCAACCCCTCACAGATACTGTACTTGGAGCACAGCAGTCACACCTGTTGCGAAGCATTTTTTAAAAAAATTGTAATTACACGCCCCTGTTATACAGTGCAAGCTCTGGCCAGTGATCCATCCTCAAGACCCAGTAAGCCAGAGGATTTTCGGTGGGAAAGGTGTCCAAGTCTGACCTTGCCCCTAGGTATTCCTGCACCATGTATATCAGACGCTGGCGATTGTTGCTGGAACCGATCATACCTTGGGGCTGCGGACTAAATGTTAGGTACCTGGTAGTGCTGAGCCTGACTTGGTGGTTGGAGACCTCTCTTACAACTCTGGTTCAGGGCCTGCTGGATTGGGAACAGCGTAGCCGTGAACACAGCGGGTAGGAGTGTCCGTATGAATGCAGGTGGCCGATGCTGGGTAGATGCAGGTCTTGGTCGGATGGTAGGTCTGCAGATGAAGGTTCGGCAGAAGACCAGGAGGCAGGAGGTAGACCGGCAGCAGGAGCAGCAGCAGACGGCAGAAGTAGCTGACAGCAACGGCAGTAGATCAGCAGAGGACGGCAGCAGCGAGGACCTGTGCAGGGACACTGGAAGCAGGGATGGTCAGGCGAGCCGGGTCACAACAGGTAAGGCAGACAGGTAGAGACGGCAGGCAGAGGGATGGTCAGGAGGCAAGCCAGGGGTTCAGCAACAGTAACACAGTCCAAAGCAGGGTCAAACAAGCCGGGGTCAAGGAACGGAGAAGGCAGCGGAGTCAGGCGGGCCGGGTCACAGGTAGGATGCTCAGACAGGTTCAGGTTGGGGACACAGGTGGGAGCTGAGACGGACAGCGCCGCATGCAGGCAGCTGTCCCCTTTAAATAGGGCCACTGGCGCCAAAGCGGCGCCGATCGTGCACGCGCACGGGGGCGCGCGCGCCCGCTATTCGCGCACGGGAGCGCGCACACATGTCCGGGGCGCGCGTGCATGCGCCCGCGGCGCGCGCCGGCGCTCAGAGGGGCCAGGGCTGCCCAGGTGCCCGCGCACCCTCCGGCTAGGGTGCCCAGGGCGGCTAGAGCCCTGACACTAAAAAATTGTCTGAACGCATCGGTCAGACGTCCACCTTCCCCACCGCTCCTTCTGCTACTGACCGAAGCCTCAGCAACTCGTCGTCCAGGACCAGGAGTTTGTAACCTCCCAGTTTCTGGGAACGCGTTGCACAGACCTTTCTGCAAGGCCTCCCTGAGATGTCTCATCCTCTGCTCCCTCTGCGACGGCAAGATAAGGTCCGCAACCTTACCCTTGTACCGTGGATCAAGGAGAGTGGCCAGCCAGTAATGGTCCCTCTCCTTGATCCGAAGAATACGAGGATCCTTCCGCAGGCTTTGCAGGATCAGGGAGGCCATGCAACGTAGGTTAGCTGAGGCATTCGGTCCGGAGTCTTCTGGGTCACTGAGGACGACATGATCGCCAGCCACCTCCTCCCAGCCACGTACAAGTCCACTGGTTTGTTGGGACTGTACATCATCCCTAAAAGACTGCTGCTGCTGATGCTGAGTGCCAGGCTCCACCTCCATGCTCACACAATCCTCCTCCTCCTCCTCATCCTCTTCCTGTGTGATGGGTGGGACAGAAGGAACACTGTCTGGATAAAGGGGGCCTTGAGAGGCAAGGAAGTCCTCCTCTTCCTGCCTCTGTTCTGCCTCAAGTGCCCTGTCCATTATCCCACGCAGCGTATGCTCCAACAGGTGGACAAGAGGTACAGTGTCACTGATGCATGCACTGTCACTGCTCACCATCCTCGTGGCCTCCTCAAATGGTGAGAGGACAGTGCATGCATCCCTGATCATGCTCCACTGGCGTGGGGAAAAAAAGCCAAGCTCCCCTGACCCTGTCCTGGTGCCGTAGTCGCAAAGGTACTCATTGATGGCCCTCTGCTGCGTGTGCAGTCGCTGCAGCATGGCCAACGTTGAGTTCCACCTGGTGGGCATGTCATATATTAGGCGGTTCTTGGGCAGGTTCTAATTCTAATTCTACACCTTCAGTCCTCTCAGAGCAGCTTTTAGAGAGGACTGAAGATATAGTGGGGATGGAGATCCCAGCTGATGAGGAGCAAGGAGAGGTCCGCTTTGTTCTTTGGTGTGGGTCTTTAATGTGCGCTTGCCAACGAGCTGCATGGCAGGTCGACATATGTCTGGTCATGCTTGTGGTGCCCAAGCGGCTGATGTTTTGGCCACGCGAGATACGCTTGAGACAAATATTGCAAATAGCAGTGGTGCGATCTGATGCACTCGTCTCAAAAAAGGCCCACACCAAAGAACTTTTGTGATAACGTGCAGAGGCAGCGCCCTGCACAGGCGGAGCTCTGCGGTGTGATTCAGTTGGTGTGCTGGCCTCTAGCTGGCCTCCGGAGGGCATCCTGCCTCGTTGGACATGTGCCGCCGCATCCTCCTCCTCCTCCTCCTCCTCCTCCTCTCTCCCTTCAGGCACCCACGTGGAGTCAGTGACCTCATCATCCCCTCCCTCTTCACCACTAGAGGAAACCTGGCAGTAAGCTGCAGCTGGTGGAACATGACTGCCAGATTGCTGTCCTTCAGCATCCCCTCTCTCTGCGCGCACACTACTGCCTTCCTCAAGCTGGGTATCATCATCCGAGCCTTCAAATCATTGGGCATCCTCCTGGAGCATGTACCCAACACTGTGCTCAAACAGTTCGGGGGACTCCTCAGGAGGACATGGTGGATCTAGGGAGGGGGTGCCTGATGATGCCATTGAGTACGCGTTGGCAGCTGCTCTGCCAGTACCCTGAGCCTGGGTGAGAGAGGATGAGGAGGATGAGGAGGTCTTGGTCATCCATTCTACCAAGCCTTCGGCATGATGCGGCTCAACATGTCCAGCTGCCGAAAACAAAGACAGGCGTGTCCCATGGCCACGTGCTGATGACGATGCACGATCACGTCCACGACCAGCACTGTTGTCTCTAGAAACAGAGCCTGCTTGCCCTGTGTTCTTGCCTCGGGACGGTCTGCCTCTCCTTGACGGTCTTCCAGCCATTGTAGTGGGTAGTGTATATTGTGCTGGAGTCACACAGCACACACACTAACTCCTGCAGATGGATGCCTTAGATGACAGCAACAGGGCCCTATGGCAGATAGAGGCTGCCTTAGATGACAAGAACTGGGCTGACACACACACACACTAGCTCCTATGTGTGCTGACACACACACACACTAGCTCCTATGTGTGCTGACACACACACTAGCTCCTATGTGTGCTGACACAAACACACTATAGCTCCTATGTGTGCTGACAACACAATATAGCTTCTATGTGTGCTGACAAAAAAATATAGCTCCTATGTGTGCTGACAACACACTATAGCTCCTATGTGTGCTGACACAAACACACTATAGCTCCTATGTGTGCTGACAACACACTATAGCTCCTATGTGTGCTGACAACACACTATAGCTCCTATGTGTGCTGACAAAAAAATATAGCTCCCATGTGTGCTCACAACACACTATAGCTCCTATGTGTGCTGACACAAACACACTATAGCTCCTTTGTGTGCTGACAACACACTATAGCTCCTATGTGTGCTGACAACACACTATAGCTCCTATGTGTGCTGACAAAAAAATGTAGCTCCTATGTGTGCTCACAACACACTATAGGTCCTATGTGTGCTGACACAAACACACTATAGGTCCTATGTGTGCTGACACAAACACACTATAGCTCCTATGTGTGCTGACAACACACTATATCTCCTATGTGTGCTGACAAAAAAATTTAGCTCCTATGTGTGCTCACAACACACTATAGGTCCTATGTGTGCTGACACAAACACACTATAGGTCCTATGTGTGCTGACACAAACACACTATAGCTCCTATGTGTGCTGACAACACACTATAGCTCCTATGTGTGCTGACACAAACACACTATAGCTCCTATGTGTGCTGACAACACACTATAGCTCCTATGTGTGCTGACAACACACTATAGCTCCTATGTGTGCTGACAAAAAAATATAGCTCCCATGTGTGCTCACAACACACTATAGCTCCTATGTGTGCTGACACAAACACACTATAGCTCCTTTGTGTGCTGACAACACACTATAGCTCCTATGTGTGCTGACAAAAAAATGTAGCTCCTATGTGTGCTCACAACACACTATAGGTCCTATGTGTGCTGACACAAACACACTATAGGTCCTATGTGTGCTGACACAAACACACTATAGCTCCTATGTGTGCTGACAACACACTATATCTCCTATGTGTGCTGACAAAAATTTTTAGCTCCTATGTGTGCTCACAACACACTATAGGTCCTATGTGTGCTAACACAAACACACTATAGGTCCTATGTGTGCTGACACAAACACACTATAGCTCCTATGTGTGCTGACAAAAAAATGTAGCTCCTATGTGTGCTCACAACACACTATAGGTCCTATGTGTGCTGACACAAACACACTATAGGTCCTATGTGTGCTGACACAAACACACTATAGCTCCTATGTGTGCTGACAAAAAAATGTAGCTCCTATGTGTGCTCACAACACACTATAGGTCCTATGTGTGCTGACACAAACACACTATAGGTCCTATGTGTGCTGACACAAACACACTATAGGTCCTATGTGTGCTGACAAAAAAATATAGGTCCGGTGTGCTCACAACACACTATAGGTCCTATGTGTGCTGACACAAACACACTATAGGTCCTATGTGTGCTGACACAAACACACTATAGGTCCTATGTGTGCTGACAAAAAAATATAGGTCCGATGTGTGCTCACAACACACTATAGGTCCTATGTGTGCTGACACAAACACACTATAGGTCCTATGTGTGCTGACACAAACACACTATAGGTCCTATGTGTGCTGACAAAAAAATATAGGTCCTATGTGTGCTGACAACACACACACTAGCTCCTATGTGTGCTGACACAAACACAATATGGCTCCTATAAATCCCTGCCTGGGATGGGACAGAAGGTTGGCACAGAAAGTTGGGGTGCAATGCTGTTCTAACAGCACTGCGATTGGTGCTACTGCAATGCTGTACTAACAGCACGCACACACCAGACTAATCCCCAGCAGCAGATGTCACACTCAGCAGTGCAATCAGCAGCAATGATCAGTATTGAATGAATCAGCAGCAATGGTTTAGCAAAGAAGAAAGCAATCAGCAGACTGCCTATTCACTCTTCTAAAGCCCCATACACACGGTCGGACTTTTTCATGGATTCTGTCCGATCGGACAATGTTGTTGAAAAATCAGACCGTGTGTATGCACCATCGGACAGTGTACGTCGGATTGTCCGACGGACAAAGTCTTATCTCCTGCTGGAAAGATTTGCCGACAACACGGTCCGATCACACCAAATCCGATCGTGTGTACGGTTGTCCGACCGGACAAAGTGCTACGCATGCTCACATCACATTACAAGACCAAAGCTATTGGCTACTAGCCTCTACGTAGTCCCGTCGTAGGCAACAAACGTCACCACGTTCAGAATGATCGGATTTTCCGACAACTTTGTCCGACCGTGTGTACGCAAAACCAACATCAGACAAAGTATGACGGACAGGATCCGACCGACCTGGTCCGCGGATTGTCCGACCGTGTGTATGGGGCTTAAAAGCCGTAACACATGTGCCCTTGGCCGACGGCGTGGCGGCCTTTTATAGAGTGGGGCGTGTACTAAAGCCCCTGAGCTTTAATTGGCTACAGGCGTCCTTCCTGTAGCCAATTATTGCTCTCCTCGATGCCGGCGCTGTGATTGGCCAAGCATGCGGGGTCACAGTGCATGCTTGGCCAATCATCAGCCAGCAATGCACTGCGCCGGCCGCAATGCATTGCGGGCCGCTCGCATCACACGAATGTGATGCGAACGGCCCAAATAGTTCTGGGCTCGCCGAGCGGGCGAACGCCCGGTGCTCGATTCGAATGTGGGCTCGAATCGAGCACTGGGCCCATCCCTAATCTTCATCTATGAATGATCTTTCACATTTAATAAAATGTATATAGTATATCATCACAGGACAAAGATCGGGGGAAAGGATGCAAAAAAGTCTCAACATATCTATTTAGCATACTATAATAATAAAAAGCTGAATTCCATTCAGTGAAATAGAATCATGGAGTGTTTCATAAGGTTCATAACATAAATAAATGTTTCAGTGCTTTCTCAAGGCCACTGAATATCAATGAGTGATAGCGGGCCTTAAATAAACATGAATATATTGTGTAATATTTAATGTGTTACATCATACTGGTCCCTGTTGAAAGGAGTTGTTATTCTTTTCTCCTAACAGAACTTGTTCTGCTGTTGGATGAAACATTTCTGACATTGACTTCCTTATTTTTCACTCAAAATGAACTTTTATGTTTCCTCTCTCCTGTACTGACGGCCAAATGTAATGTCATTGTTAAAAAATTTGGCGTTATGTGGATGAGGTTACATTTGCTAGCGCCTCATTTCTTAGGCTCTTCACAACGATGGGCATTGACAAACAGCAAAAAAGATGTAGGATGCAATATATGTTAAAGTTTACACTTTATGTTGTATTCTAGGAATAATTTCCATGAGAGCCTTGGTATGTGACAAAGAGCTATAAATTAAAAAACAGCTAAGCATTACTTAAATGTATATCATAATCAACACATTGCAAAATGTCACTGCACGTCTTTTTTTACTCAATAGTAGCAACTAAAGTGACTGACATTTCAATTCAAGAAAGTGGGCCACACACCAATGACATCTCAAAAGTCCACATGTTTTTAATGAGCAAGCAAATACTTTAGCCACACCTCCAACTCATTTCACCCATTTAGAATCAATGTTTACAAACATTTAACAATTGTTTAACCACTTCCCACCGCCACCTCCCGGCCCTTTAAGAGGTTCTAAATGCCGGGAGGCGGGTATTCCGATTATGTGACCACTGTGATTGGAAGTCACAGCAGTCACATGATCTGAAAGCTCTCTATCACAAGTATGAATAAGGAGCTTTCCGGTACCCACCAGTAGCTGTGTCGGTAGCGCATTCTCTGCATAGAAGTTTGTTTACATAGGGACACATATATACAGCCTCTCTGCAATAAAGCCCACTCTCTGAAAGCCTGCACATATGCGTAACTCTGGTGGGAACTAGTTAATGCCCTTTCACATGGGCAACGTCTGATCTGGTTCATTTGATCGCCTGCTGAATTAGTGCTGAACGGAACAGACGCCACTTTTGATACATCTGTGTCAATTCATGTTTTTCCTCCAGCTTGGAATCAGAACCATGTTAGGTCTCTGGGCAAGCAGATATACTTTAAATGGATACTTTGACTTACGATGCATCACGTTTAGGTCCAAAAAACTGAAAAGGGAACAAATCTTTTATTTTTTTTAATTTTTTTTGGGAGGGGGCCTTGACAGAGGAAATGTGTCCATTTACACCAGCCTGCTCATAGACTAAGCCCCCATACGTACGGTCGTAAAATCCGACCACAAAATCCGTCAGATTTTTTCCAACGGACTTTGTCCGAAACTGGTGTTGCATACACACGGTCGGACAACCGTGAAACTCCGATCATTCTGAACGTGATGACGTTCGTCCGTTACGTTGGGACTACGTTCACATTAGTAGCCAATAGCTTTGGTCTCATAATTTTATCTGAGCATGCGTGGCACTTTGTCCGTCGGAATTCTCGACACACGAAAAAGTCCGATAGAATTTTGTTGTCGGAAAATTTGAGATCCTGCTCTCAAATTTTTTCCGATGGAGTCCACACACGGGCGGATTTTCCGACAACATGGTCCGATCAGACATTTTCCATCGGAATTTTCGACCGTGTGTACGGGGCATTACATTTAGCTTCTATTCAGAAAGACTAAATCTTCTTTTATTAGATCCAAGAAAAAGTTGAGAGTAACAGTACAATGCAAACACAAAGAAGAGCACTGAAAGGTTTTGGCATACACACGCTTAATCTTAACACTTTGCTCAGCCACATATATCTGGCTGTGTAGCAAAGTTCAGCATCAGCTACAGTCAAATTAAAGCGATTGTAAAAGAAAGAAAAAATTTTAATAAAAATAACAAACATCTCTATACTTACTTGCTCTGTGCAATGGAATTGCACAGAGCACCCCCGAACCTCCTCTTTTGGGATTCCCCACGTGAGCTGCTGGCTCCTCCTCCCTGTCCAGTGCCCCCACGGGAAGCTGCTTCCCATGGTTGCACTCATGCATGCTGACTCCCGAGCCCCGCTGCTGCGTCCATTGACACAGACAACTGGACTCGCCCCGCCCCCCGCTCCCTTATCACTGGCTTTGAGTGACAGCACTGGGAGCCAATGGCTCCTGGTGCCTTAGCAAAACCAGCGAGACCCGGAAGTGAGGGGAGGGAAGAGCTGCAGATGTGCACTGCATTGGATCGAATGAGGTCTCGGGTAAGTATAAGGGAGGGTGAGGGCCAACATTTGATGCCTAAGCATTTTTTACCTGAATGCAAGGAATGCATTCAGGTAAAAAAAGTTTAGGCTTTAGAACCACTTTAATCTTTTTGCTTCACTTTTGCCTTTGGGTCCTTTAGCACCAAAAGCAAAAAGGCTAACATGTGCCTCCCCCCATTAACTACTTCTTCAGCATAGGTTGCAGGTTTTTCTTTTGCACCTAAAGAGCAACTTGCAGTCCATAGATGTGGTGGTTACATTAGTTTTACTTTTTCTCAGGATTTTCTTCCATTATTTTAACCTGGTGATTTTGTCCTAGGGTGACAACACTCACTCACCGTACTGTATATATGGACAAAAAGCTTTGTTAACTTAGGTCAGGAAGTATATTAGGACTACAAAACATAGTTCACACGTAGTTCACGAGGTCCATAGCTTTGTTTAAAATTCCAGTGCAATATTGTCAGTTCACTAAAGGAATTTGGAAGCTCATTGGATTTTTAGAAGGATCAACAACTATTTTTGCATTTATCAAAAAGCTATAACAAAATGCTTTCAATTGTATATTTATTTAACAGACAAAAGGTGGGCAAATAAGGGAAGTTCAACGTTAACATTTATATACACCTTAATTTATGTGTTTTACTAGCCTCCTGCAGTCCCATGTACAGTATATCTGTGTTCAGTCTGGGAGTGGAGGGGCAGCACTGTACACCAGTCAGGCTATACTGTATTGTCTTGTGCTTTCCAGTTACAATCTTGATAAAGCTGTGGAGAAAAGAAATAGGTAAAGACTTGTTTACAAAGCCTGGCAGGGTTTCCGAGTTAAAAAAATTGGCTGGACAGAATTACACTTTTTACACTATCTTTTGGCACATAAGACAAGCTACATATTTATGTCAACTCTGTGCTTAGCTGTTTTCTACAGATATACCTTCCTAAGAAAACTGAAATTTCATGTAGGAGTATTCAGCTAAGTGGTGAACTTTCTGACCTTGCAGTTCCAGTATACTGAGTTTTATTCCACCAACGATACTAAATACATAACTGGAGTTTGAAAATTTTCCCCATTTATGTGGGTTTCACCCTCTATGTAAATACATACTGCTAGGTTTTTTTTTTTTGTGTTTGCGTGTGTTGTGAAGACATAAGAATATAAGTTAATTCAGGAGCAGGGAGTGATGTACAGGTTTCTGTAAGCAATTCATTGACATTGTGCACAAAATAGTGTATGCATTTCTAGTGTAAAATAATGTATAGAAATAATCATACAATGGTTAGTTTGTCTAGTAATGAGTTTCCCGGCCATATGGTTACCATATGAATTTGACGTTGGTTTTTGTTTATTCTATAAAAAATCTTTTAATTCACATTTCATGCCTTTAACATATTTGAGACAAATGGTTAATTTTCCTATTGTTTTAGAAACTTTTTTGCCAATATTTAGTTTTTCTGCTCTATCCGCCTGGCGTGTATACATTTTTCAAATATTGCTGGTTGCTATGGATGATCTATACCCATGGAACCTATGCAGGTACAGCAGTGGGTGCTTGAATAAACCCTAACTTACTTATCACAATAGGACATGCCAAGTGCAGAAGCCTCAAAAGAACAGGAGAGCAAGCAGGGAATTGTTAAAGTGTTTCTGTTTGTTAGGGCCTGACCTAAAAACACCCAAATAGAGAACATTTAGGCTCCATGCACACTGGAACTCATAGACGTCAGTTTTTTGGAGCTCCACTCTATGTTATCCTATGTGTCCATGCACACAAGGAAGTTTTTTAGCTTTTATCAGCAGTGGAGTTTATGGGCTGTTCTCTGAACGCCATAAAATCGCATTCAAAGTGCAGTTTTTCTGACCGCTAAAAAACAGTAAACGCTGATAAACGCTCATAAATGCACGTTAATTAGTGTTCGGCGTTCTATTTCTCAATGCATTGTGGGAGTTTTGGAATGCATTGTAGGATTTTTGTAGTGTCCTGTGTGTATTTTTATTAAAAACACCCATAAAAGCTAACGCTAAAAAACGCTCATAAACGCTAGTACAAAACGCTGTTAAAAGCGCGTTTTTTTAACCAGCATTTTCTGCCAGCGATCTGTGGCATCCAGAAAAAGCTTTTTTGACCTCCAGTGTGCATGGAGCCTTAAGCAAATACATTTATTAAAGTTTGGAATAATCAAACAAGTCTTTGAGATGCTTAATATGATACTGACGATTATTCAGCTAGTGCATCTCTGTTAGAAAGAAAAGATTGGAGATGCAGGTGGTGGGACAACTCAGTATGAAACTTAAAAAAATCTGCCTTAAAGCATAACTTCTGTTTCAATGTTTTTTTTATTGAAGGTTTTCATAAAGAGTAGGAAAATAACAATGAAGACATTTAAGTATTACACATTTTCCAAAATATGAAGTGCTCATATATCAACTATAGAAAAACTTGCATTAACAATAAAAGGAATAACAGAAGGCGTGTAGCCCAAGCCCCACGTTAACTAGAGAATATTCCCTCAAAAGCACCATTTCCAGGCATATCTGATGCACTTAGTTGTGAGCATTTGAATTATTCACAAACATTATCGGTCCAATAACGATATCTGACAGGGAGACTACAAATACCTAATAGAAATAATATAGCATATTATTTGCATAGAAACCAATTTGGGCCAATGGAGTTCAGGATTTAACCTCCACACATGGGAAAGAAGGTTCCCTCCTCCAAGGGGTGGGGACCCTCTATTTTCCATTACTGGAAATGCGCATGCAGAACATTTCAAGCACACAATTCAGAAAGGAAAGAGAAAAGCAAAGGGGAAGACTATGCGCTCTGCCGCGTATCACTCAAAGGCATACTAGTCAGGTAAAGTCTGGGGATCATTGGTCAAGTAAGTGATCCAAGGACCCCAGACCTCTTCAAATACCATCATCTTGTCATTTATAATTGCTGAGAGCCTTTCATTGACCATAAGCAAGGAAAGCTTGTGCTTAAAGCGGAGTTCCAACCAAAACTGGAACTTCTGCTTATTCGTCTCCTCCCCCCTCCGGTGCCACATTTGGAACCTTTCAGGGGGGAACGGGGACCTGTTTTTGACAGGTCCCCTTCCCCACTTCCGAAGACGGCACTGCAGTGCGGTCTCTCTGCAATTTGGCCCTCCTCCTCCTTCCTCCGCCGGGCCAATTAGAAAGCGCAGTGTGCTTCGCTCGGCGCAGTAGGGAACTGGCTGTGAAGCCAAAAGACTTCACTACCTGGTTCCCTTACCAGGAATGGCAGCGGCTGCACCCAACATGGGGTGCCAACATCGCAGGCTCCCTGAACAGATAAGTGTCCACATATTAAAAGTCAGCAAATGCAGTATTGGTAGCTGCTGACTTTTAATTCTTCGTGGGGGGGAGCTGCTTTAGGCTGGCCAAATGGAATGGCAGCTGACTTCTAGTTTCTAGCTATGGTGATTCTAGCAGATACAAATATAAAAGTGAGGAGTCTTCTCTGTTTTTTCGAGGCTTCATCCACCTTGAAACCCAACAGGACATGTTTGGGGGATTTGGTTAGATTGATTTGAGTGAGGGTAAAAATAAAATTGTAAACTCTGTGTCAGAAACCATGAAATCAGACCGAGACAGAAGTACAGTTAAATCACACTTGTTTAATAATAAAAGTAAAAAAAACAAACATAGTCAAAACATAGCCAAAGTTCAGTAACCAGAACGGATAGTCAGCAAAGCAAGAAGTCAAGGATCAATGTAGTGGAACAGCAAGCAGGATCTGGAACCAGAAGGGATGTCAGCAAAGCAAGTCTTTAAACAGGAACACAGGAGAATGTCTCTGTGATGTTGACCAAGGCGAAGTCAGAGATCCTGTGCACTGGACGGCTTAAGTAGGCAGGACTGACGAGCAGGAAATCATCAACAGCTGAGTAACTGTGGAGAGATAGGAGCTGGCAATTAGCCGACAGCTGAGCGACCAGCTTTGAGAAGGAAGGGCTGAGCCCAGCCCTAACACTCTGATCCAAAATTGTCTCACCTTGGGACATTGCCACCATATATGGTATGCCATTCCTTCCTGACCACAGCCTTGAACACACTTTGGAGAAGCTCCCGAGACATAGGTAGCCAATTTGGTTGGCATCATGTACCATCTCAAGAGAACCTTATAGTTTTCTTCCATAATAGAAGTATTGATGAGTGATTTTGATGCCAACTGAGCAATCGAGTGCCAATTTCAAGGCTTTCGTGGATGTCTTGCCCCCATTTGACCCTGTAAACCTGTTTGGCTGAGGTATGCATTACAATAGTATAATGTTCAGATATATGACCCTGAACCTTATCATATTCATGACATAGATATTCCATGGGCGACATAGTTGCAAGACCACAATTGGGAGATAATGTGTGTAAATAGTGCTTCAATTGAGTGTATCTAAAGTATTCTGAAGCTGGTAGTTGATACTTATCCATTAGGGCCTGCTTGGTCAACATGCCCTTATGGTCGCAAAGATCTGCTATGTGTATGAGGCCTTTATAAGTCCACCATTCAAATGTGTAGGGGGGTAAGGCCCGGGTTGAAGTCTCTGTTTCTCAGCAGAGGAGCCAATGGGCAATGATGAGACTTTTATTTATGAGATTTAGAAAGTCTATCCCAAAAGCTGAATGACAGAAAGAGAGAGGGGCACAAAATTAGAGGCCGATCTCGACCTGGTAACCATATGGATAGGGAAATCAGCCTAGATGGACAGGAGTGTGATTCTACTTGTATCCGCAGTGAGTGGGGCTAGTGTGAATGGAACCTGATGAGCTGGGCTAACTGTGCAGCATAGAAATATTTGAAAAAATGTGTACCAAAAAAATGGCACCTTGTGGGGATGAGAACATACAGCCCCCTTTAGAGTGAACAGATCACTAAACTGTGTGAAATTGTAAAATAAAGAATGAGGCGCTATACATGTTCATAAAAAAACGGCACAAAGAAAACACTGCATCAAACTTAAATGTGCACATTAATAAAAAATAAGCAAGCATAAAGTCCATAAATGAATAAATCCCAACACCAAAACGAAAAACTCGGAGATAAAACTTCTAGATCTTCCACCACGAGTGCTCAGTATGAAGATGGCCACTCACCGGAGCTGTTTGACCCCTTTTTACAGGACGGTCAAAAAACACTTTGGGAACACCAAATTGGTTCCACTAATGGCATAAATCCACTCCAATGGCCACTCAGGAAGGAGCTAGAATGTAAAAAATTACTCCACAGGAGACACGGAAGAAAGTCTCATAGTGTAGTAATTTTTAATATAGTAAAGACAGCAGCAATGATAGCAGTTGCACTCACATGTAATAGTGCCTGGTTTGGCACTAGGTGTAAACAGCATGTGTGAGTCAGCTGATCCCTGGGGGTAGCGTGCATTCCACGTCTCGCTCCGAAGGGGCAAAGCCTGGTGTGGGGTATCAAATATGGACCCGGAAATTACGGATCCTCCGCTCCGACATATGTTTCGCCGTGAATGGCTCTTCAGGAAGTGATGTCATGCCACTTCCTGCTTGCTTTTATGTTAATAGAAAGGCTGCTATTGGTGAGGCTCCTCCAAAATGGAGGAGAAGACAAAAAACGTAATACAGAATCTGCCTCCAGGGAGCGCCGACGCACACACACTGCCCACACTGCACATAAATAGCCAACCTTACAAAGGAATCAATAAATGTACTAATACATAAAAATATTTGTAGTCAACAATTACCTAAACAGTGATAAATGAACTATTTTGGTTCATGGATGCAATTAAGAGCTGAGTAAGATCAGCATAGAAATATTTGAGCAGATCAGGGACTCCCAGACCATCCTTTAGTTTTGGGGTGTATAATGTACATCTGTACATCTGTTCACCCTAGTCCTCTTGTCCCCCCAAATGAACAGGAAAAGCTTTCTTTGGAATGCTATTAAATCAGATCGGACCAGAGCGATTGGTATAGTGCGAAAGAAGTACAGAGTGCTTGGGAGAATATTCATTTTTAGAGTGCAGTCTGCCAAACCACGGCGGGGATGGAGTTGCCAACTAGCCAAATCTGCTGTTTATATAGTGCAGGATAATTCCAGGAGTATAAAGTATGTAAAGAGGGTGTCAAGTGAATGCCCAAGTAAGGGAGAGCCTCAGGTTCCCAAACAAACTTATACGAAAGTTTAAGGGCTGTAAGGAGATATTTAATTCCTGTGACTTTTTGTGGTTTATTGTAAAGCCACAATTCTTCAAGAAGGGCTGAAGTACTGCTTAAAGGTTAGGGAGGGTGGTGATAGACATTGAAACAGCCATTAAAACATCTTCAGCAAATCACGTGCATTTATGTTCCCTTTCTCCGCACTATATCCCCTTTACATCTGGGCAGTCGCAAATTTTTATAGCAAGTCGTTCTAAAGCCAACACAAACAGTAAAGGATATGGAGGACAACCCTGACGAGTCCCTCCTTAAAGCATAACTTCTCACAAAAGGGGAAGTTCCGCTCTTCCTCCTCCTCCTCTTCTCCCCATATATTAATTATTTTTTTCTTGGGAGCGGGTACCTAGTTTTGATAGTTATTCTGTTCCCACTTCCACTCGGATCACCTAGACCAGTGGTTCTCAACCTCATTCCTCAAGTACCCTCAACAGGCCATGTTTTGGGAATTTCTCTTAGATAAAATAGCTGTTCAAATTACCAAGCCGTTGACTCTTATTTAAAGCACTTGTGCAAGATAAATGACAACCTGCAAACATGGCCTGTTGGGGGTACTTGAGGACTGAGGTTGAGAACCACTGACTTAGGCGATCCAAGCGGAAGTTCACCCCCCACGCCCAAATCCTTCTGGGACATGTCACAGGTCCCAGGAGGCTGCGGGACCATTCACAAGGCACTCAGCGGCTTGCGCAAACGCAGTCTGTGAAGCCGCAAGAAATCACAGCTGGCTTACCTCAGTTAACATGCTGGGGACCAAAAGTTTGTTGAAGAACCTGCCGAAATGAGGATGACGCTGGATCCCTGGAGAGGTGCCTGTTTATTAAAAGTCAGCAGCTACAGTTTTTGTAGCATTGTCATAGCCCATTGCAGTGATGCCACACACTCTTATTAGTTAGAATACTGTATCATAAATGTGTTCCAGTTCTATCATTGGCTCTGTGATGAGTATCAGTATGTAAATTGTAAGAATTTTTCTCTCTTTTTTTTTTTTGACAGGATCTTTATTATTACAAAGATCTCTGTATTTTGAGTAGTTGCAGTATAAGTATATGGTCTCCTTCACACATGCGCAAAGGCTCATACAGCATGAATATACAAATAGATCATACAATAAGTTAACATAAAAATACCATCAAACCTATAGTGCTAAATAAAAAAAAGTGTGGCAAACCAAAATAACAGTGCAAAACACACTGTACAGTATGTGCCACGAACTAAATAATGTTTGAAAAAAGTCCAAAGTGATCCAACCTTAATTGAAGTGAACCATCCATGAACTTCTCTCCAAAATTCCCCAAACTCTCCACCCAGTGACAAAATATTTTTGCTCAGCTCAAGATATTAAGTCCAAGGATTAAATTAGGGCAAGACAGCACGCTCTCCAATTTAGGCATGAATGATGGTAGGATCTTCACTATCACTCTTCCAAAGATAATCCCATTCATGACAACGGGTATAGAGAGATTAAATAGAAGGGTACTAATGTGCTCACTGATGGACTTTATTGAAGACAAATAAATGTACCAAAACACACTTACAAAACAAAGAAAAAAATCACCACTCATCATAAAGTATATACTTCACTTGTATGAACTAACTCCCATGAACTGATAGCTCACGGCAAGATGTCCTAGCTCCGGCCCAGTAAGATTGATGACATCATCAGCAATAAGCTCCATCCCCTATACGCATTACGTCCGGCTATTGGGGCTTCTTCAGTAGGTCAAATAGAGCAAATTATCATGTTTCTTATTCATCATGTTTGAAAGGGAGAGGCAGAGGTTCTGCGTGTTAAGCTAGTAGTGGTCGAGTAGTGGTCGAGCATGCTCTTTATCAACAGGGCAAGGCGGATTTCAGGCTGCTCTTTTTAGAGGCAGGCTATGTCTGCTTTTACATTCTGGCAGTGGGCAGACACTGAAGAGGTCACAGAGTGGATAACCAAGCCTTCTTCATCTGCCTCCTAGACACAGAACAGTACATTTTCCCTAGCACCTGCAAACTCGCCTTTTCTTCCACAGCTAATTCTGCCATTACTCTGCAAAACTGGCATGGAGGGTTAGATAAAAATTATCTGAGCACATCATGAGTCACTTGAGCTAGGGAATCCTCAAGAATTCTTGTTATTGGATGTTAAAGAAGAGAGCACCAGGAGGGAGGGGACACCAGGCAAGGAGCAGCAATTGATATTTATGTTCTTGCAAATGCAATTACAAAGTGACCACCAGTGATGAGGAGGGTGAGGATTATATGGTGGCAGACTGTACCTGGGTGCCAAAGACTGTAGAGGAGAAAAGTGAGGGAGATGCACAACAACAATGCAGCAGGATTTCATACAGGGGCAGTTAAAGAGGAATGGAGGGAGCAGCTATACTATTCAACTAGGTGGCACTGTCCCAAAGGTGCAGGACACTGCTATCCCCTAGCCACTTTACATAGATCAGCAGTCTGGACCTTTTTTTTTATCACATCTGCTGGCAACAGAACCATAGTGGTTTGTAGTCTCAGCCTGCAGTGTTTCGAGCATGTTAGATTTACTAATAATTTAGGTACCACATGTATAAGGAGACGCATGATCCTTTCCTACAGAACTTGGTAAGAGCATAAATGATACCAGTCACTAGTAAAAAACCCACACTTCTCCTTCCTTTCACTCCACCCTTTTAACTTCTCCCACCACTTCACAAGAATCTCCATCTGCATCCACTGCAACATCTGCAGCTTGAAGCAATAACGAAAGGAAGTCCCAGAGGGGGTTTAAGAGGCTTACCTCATGGAACATCAAGCAGGAAATTGGGTCACCATGGGGCCATGCAGGGTAGGTCTAAGCATTGGCTTGAACCTTGTCATAAATCTCCTAACCCCACCCCGTTGACCCCAGAAGCATCCCTGACCAGACAGGAATCTCTTTCCTAGCTGCTTGAGTATAAGAATAGACACCCAATCACCCCCATGCCCGGTGTCTCAATGTCAGATAGGAAAATTGCTGGCTTTACAGTTGCTTCCATTTTAGCTGGTGGAGTCTGCCCCTTAATGTGACTTTGGGTACCTGCCACTGTTGTACAACACAGGTTACAGTCATCATTTTGTAAACCCAGAAGGCCATAACAGACTTCCACCAACATGTAGCAGGTAATGTCTCCACATTCCTGGACTGTGTGGTCAGCGGCATGGGTCCACATAACCATAGACATGTGGTTCAGCAAACATGAGCACTCAGTATAATTTCAGGTGGCTGGATGGGGTACACCACTGGAGCTGGTGGTGTGTGTCTCTATGCCTTGAATCTTGGTGATGGCAATAGCTCTTTCACATCTATCCTCACCTCCTAAATGGTTTTATCATCTGATTCAGTTTCCTCCAAGCGACTGAGAGCCAGCGCAATGGTCCATGCAAAATACTGCCATGCTTTATTGCAGCGAGTATGTCTGGAGCACAGAAGCCAAACTGTGCCAGAGATTGTGTCAGCTCTTGGCTGAAAGGTGGCTTACCCCTTTAAAATCTTGTGCCAGGCAAGGTCATGTGTGACAACAGCACAAACCTGCTGTCCACCTGTTTGGTAGGGAAATCCTTGCCTTCTACACATCTTCAACCCAGTAGTTCAGTGGCTCCTAGTTGGGTACCCCAACTTCCAGAATGTCCTGCAGCAGGCCAGAAGAGCATGTAAACAATATAGGCATTCATACCTGCAATGTGTTCATCGGGCCAAAATGCAGCGGCAACAAAAGCTGCCTGCCGACCGTTTGATATGTACAAAGTCCACGGACTGGAACCCAAAGATGGTCATGGTGCAGCAGTTGCACCAGGAGCAGCAGGCCATCAACGAGTGTTTGTTGCGATTCTGGGATGAGGACAGGTTTGGGGAATCTGGGGTTCTTTTCATGAAATCAGCAGTTACTAATTTAGGATACATGTACCATCTTGTTACCATATAAAGAGGTGATCAGAATTGTGAGTTTTGACGAGTTGGGAAGAAGCAACGCAATCCTTCTGACATTCTTGCTGGAGCCTACCCTGCATGGTGTAATAGACCAGACACTGGAGGTACCGCAGTAGGAGGAAAAGTAGGACTTTCTGGTGTCCCAGGGCCCGCAGGATCCTTTCACAACTGATTTCATCCGATGCATCAGCAGCAGACAGTAGAGAAGTATAAGGAGGAAGATAGGGGTGCAGGCGGAAAGCAGGATGTGGGGCAGGCTTCCAGAGGTACATTTCACCCTTGTCAAACCCCAGTAGTTGTACAATACGGTGTTGAGGACACCATTGTCCACCCAAGAGGGACCTCATGGATTTTTAGGTGTCCAGACTGGCCCATGGGGCAGAGCAAGCTCAGAACACAATAAAGCAGTTGGCTTGCCCTGGGGCCAATGTGCTGTCAGAGAAGGCATACGGCCCAACGGCCAATTTTGTGACAGAGAGACATGTCTGCACGTTGACTGGCTCACTTTTATAAAAATGCACCAGTTTGGGATCAGCAATAAATACAAAACCCCTGAGCTGATGCTAATAAATATATATTTTCTTGGAATCTTGCCCCAAAACATTATACTATACACCAGTACCATCTCCTGACATTGCTGCTGGCCTGCTACCATAAACAGCTCTTTCCACCAGTGCTGGCCTGCCATCATTATTATGTCCTGGAATCTTGCCCAAAAACATTATACTATACACCAGTACCATCTCCTGACATTACTGCTGCAATTTTTGTTGCCTCTACTACCCCATTTTGGAGCTCTGGCACTGCAAATTGTGCCACACATACTTTTTTGCAGCTGGACGTCAGCTTCAAAGTTTGTAACTTTTTTTCTGCACGGTCAGTCCTGCATTGCACCAGGTTTTCAGTGTATTCTGGTGGCACTTAGTATTCGTGTGTTCTTAGGCACTATAAAGGAGTCACTCATAATGTTTGCAGAGCTGAAACTTAGTTGAAAACTTTTATAGCAGTTGCTGCAGGGAAAATAATGCTCTGTGTCTCCTAGTTTTTGGCCTATTCCACTGCTCCAGTAATCAATAATGTTTGTGGCTACTGTATCTCTGAAACAGTGCACTCTATTATGGTTTCTTAATTAAAACTTGCCTGGTCTCTACCCATTAAAAGAGAAGTAAGGTCTAAGCTTTTGGTCCTACTTCTCCTATGGATCTTAGGAGTGCACTTCGTTCTGCACTCCTGTGACCCATTTTCAGGTGACAGCAGGCCAAAGTCTGCTGTTGGCTGATGTCACTGAGACAGTCCAGGCTCTTGAGAGATCCGGAATCCACCCAGATGCCTGTACCGCCAGGTGGCTCAGCCTCTCAACAAGCTACTGAGAGCCTGAGTCGGCCATTCCCGCCCTCTACACAGCCTGGCACTCCAGTGAGCTCTGGAGAGGAAGAGCAGAGAGCCTGTGACTGACAGTTTCCAGCTCTATGCTCACTGAAGACCGAGAATTGAGTGACATGCAGTATTTTATCGCTCAGTTCTCGGTCCTAGGGGACAGATGCAGCATTAGGCCGATCTACCTAGGTGAGTATGATTGTTTATTATGTTACATTTCCAAACTTCTTTTTTAAACTGCAGCTTAATAAAATGACTTATATTTTTTGCATGGAGTCAGTACTATATTTTGCTTGCTTTTTTTTTTCTGTGAAATAATAAACTCAAAATGCAACCATATATTTTTTTTAAATCTTGTGTATGGAGTGCAATATTTAGCTGTCTTTTTCTGTGTAATAATTACACTTTAAAGTTGATTTTTGGATTAAATGTTGTCCCTCCTGTTCAAAATGTGGCCTACTAAACGTACTTAATGTTTATCTATGGTCCCAATGTAAAATCATATATTTCCACATAGTGTTTCAATTGTTTCTAGCCCACTCCTATGAATCCAATTGATCTTGAGGTTTGAAACCGTAAGGCCCATACACACAATACAAAAATCGGATGGAAAAAGTCATAGGACGAGTTTTCGGATCGTTAGTACAGTGCTTTCAACAGCCGATTTCGCTTTTTCGTCAGACAAAAGCTGGATGTGCAGACTATAACATTTTTGTCGGATGTGAACTCAATGTCCGATTTTCGTTTCATTAGTATGGTTTTCGTATGAAAAAAATCGTAAGAGCAAGACACGAAAGAATACATACAAAACTTCTCAACACATTGCGTCACTTCTGACTTTGTATTCTGTCGTACGAACATTTTCATATTGTGAGTAACCTCTTCACTTTCGACATGAGACTAGCATGCCACAAAAAACAGACGTTCAGTCGTCTGAAAATTTGATCGTGTGTACGAGGCTCAACTGTGAGGATCCCCACACATTTACTTCCTGTATTTCTGTGACAGGTATTCACTATGCCCTGTGTATAGGTATAACTGTGTCAGACATTTCACAGAGCCTGCCTTCTGAGCTATAGAGGTGCTGAGAGGAGGGGTTTCAGTGCAGTCAGTATAGGAGTCACTTCTTGCAGGCATCAAGGTACCATAGCATATGTAGTCCCTAGAAATTGAAAGTAAACAGCAAAGTTGAAGCTGCAAAAATAACTATTGTTTGTATTGCTCTTGCAATGTTGATGTCAGGAATCAGTGGCTAAGGAGACCAGACACCTAGCTACACAAGGGAACTGAGAGACCAAACAATCAAAGTATATATCTTTAAGGTGATATTTATTTACAGTAAACACAGCAAACCATAAACACAGCAAACAACGAACATGAACAATCTCAAAGATAAACAAGAACCAACCCCACTGACAAAATCACTAACCAAAAAAACTAAAGACTAAGTACAACTATATACAAGGTACAGATAGGGGTACAGGGAATGCAGGGATACAAGGTAGGGGGGATCACTACTGGGTACTGAGCAAAGGGAGGCAGGAGCAAGGAAGGGGGTGCAGACTGGATCAGGCTAAGCATAAATAACAGGCAGCAAGAAAGGGGCCAAAATCGCGACGCGCCAGGGAAGGGAGGAGCAGCCTTAAGTAGCCCCCCGACAGCTAAACACAAATCTGCCTGATTACCACTGCCTGCTAGCTCCTGGGAGAGACCTTCTGGTTGACACTGGACCTGCAGCAAATAGCCCAGAGAAGGACAGTGCCAACAGCAGGTGAACTCATCCCTAACAGGACCCCACCTTAAGAAGCAGCCTCCGGATGCTCCATAATGCTCCACCACTGGGGTCTGCATCCCGGCTGGGCACCCCGCTGCCAATGTCTCAAAGCTTGGTGCAGACTCCACTGCCGGGGTCCTAAAACTGGCTAGGTGGAATTGCCGAAGCCTCAGACCCATCAGCATAGTCTGGGAATTTAACCCAGTCAGCATAGTCCAGCGGGGCGGCAGACCCGAAATCAGCATAGTCCAGTGGGGCGGCGGCCCCGGAAACAGCATAGTGCAGCGGGGCGGCGGCCCCCGGAATCAGCATAGTCGAGCGGTGTGGTGGCCCCGGAATCAGCATAGTCAGGCTGGTCAGCAGGCACCGGATCAACAGGCTGGGCAGCAGGCACCGGATCAACAGGCTGGGCAGCGGGCACCGGATCAACAGGCTGGGCAGTGGGCACCGGATCAACAGGCTGGGCAGTGGGCACCGGATCAACAGGCTGGGTGGTGGGCACCGGATCAACAGGCTGGGCGGCGGGCACCGGATCAATAGGCTGGGCAACGGGCACATAAGACTGGGTAGCAGCCCTGGAACCAACATAGTCCAGCAGGGCAACGGCAGCCCAGGAACCAGCATAGTCAAGCGGGGCAGCGGCAGCCCATGAACCAGTATAGTCCAGCGGGGAAGCGGCAGCCTGGGAACCAGCCATGGCAAGCTTGACAACAAATGGCAGGTCAACCGCAGCAGGCAGCAGCATAGTTGGGGAATGGACACCACCGGCAGGCGGCAGCATGGGGGTGGCATGGACACCATCAGCAGGTGGCAACATGGAGGAGGAATGGACTCCATCAGCAGGCGGCAGCATGGAGGAGGAATGGACACCATTGGCAGGTGACAGCATGGAGGCGGCATGGATACCATCGGCAGCCGGCAGCATGGAGGAGGCATGGACACCATCAGCAGACGGCAGCATGGAGGTGGCATGGACACCATCAGCAGGTGGCAGCATGGAGGAGGCATGGACACCATCATCGGGTGGCAGCATGGAGGAGGCATGGACACTATCAGCAGACTGCAACATGAAGGAGGCATGGACATCATCAGCAGATGGCAACATGGAGGAGGCATGGACACCATCAGTAGGCAGCAGCATGGAGGAGGCATGGACACCATCAGCAGACAGCAGCATGGAGGAGGCATGGACACCATCAGCAGGCAGCAGCATGGAGGAGGACTGGGTCACATCGGCAGTAGTCATCAGCATGGAGGAGGACTTGATAGCATCGGTAGCAGTCCTCAGCATGGAGGAGAACTGGATCGCATTGGCAGCAGTCATCAACATGGAGGAGGACTGGATTGCATCGCCAGCAGTCACCAGCATGGAGGAGGACTGGGCACCATCAGAAGGCAACATAGATAGAGCCCAGAGCCTCTCCTTGTGCCATAATCACATAGAAGGAGGAGGTGGAGGAACAGTAGAGGGAGGAGGAATATGAGAAAGAGAAGGAGATGGACGAGGATTGCTCACCTTTTTTTCTATTGGCTGCAATGACAGACAGCATATAGGTTCCCCCCTGCAGCTATTGCCCCAGTGTCCTGACTATAATTAAATATATAAAACAATACAACTTGCTGTTGGGTGCCTGGGAGGAGAGAGATTTTACTATAAAAGCTCAGGAATTGCAGGTGCACCTGGACTCTGCTGTGTGTAGCCCAACCACCACATCAATATAAAAAATACAGAAAAAGTAAAACTCAAAAATATAAACATATATGAAACTAAAAATAACGTAATTATATTTTGTGGGAGTTCTAGTGTAGATTTTTTTCATCTCCAGGTGACTATACAATATTTGTGTCTATTGTCTCCCAAATACTACACTCTATTTTCTATTTCAATTTACATTTTGTCCCATCTCTCCAGCCTAACCAAGTTGCTTACATACTGCCCAGCCACTGTAAAATAATTGTGGTTATTTTTTCGAAAATAATACACTCTATGTTTATTTCAAGATAAAATCTGACTCATATCTCACTCTTATATTGTGGCCTAATCAAACTGCTTACATACTGTCCAGCCACTTAGCAATGTTTGTGGCTATTGCCCCTGAAATAACACACTCTAAATATATTTTAAGATAAAATTTGCCTAGCCTCCCTCATTTATAGTGTTGCCTAATCAATCTGCTTACATACACTTAGCCTTGAAAATGGCCAGATTTTAGTATCAAGATTCACTCCCATAAACTTAAATTGGATCTCATAGATTTCACAAATTTCAAACCAGATTTGACAAACTCCATGTAGATAGGGTTAGATTTGCATATCCCAATCTGTAAGTATGGGCCACGCTATATAATTCAACAACATCCTCCACAAAATCTATTTATGGCAGCTCATTATGCTTTCAATGCACACTATACAATGCACATGTGCATAGATCATAGTTTCAAGAAAGACATACAATGATACGGGCATCAAGCTTAGAAGGGCCAATAGATGACTTTTGGGTAAACTAGCTTCTCCACTGTAAAAAGATGAGGGGGGGGGGGAGCATAGAGCAGCATAGCATCAGTAAATTGTAAGCTGTAGGGAAAGCTGACAAACGGCATAAGGAGTGATTGGGACCTGTTAGGAAACAGTACTTTAATTCTGATTGATAGCTCATTGAGCAATCCACCACTTTATTGTCTTTTTTTGTTTTTATTAACTACTTGCCTACCAGCCACGAACACCTCCTTACTGACCAAGCCATTTTTCAGCTTTCAGCGCTGTCGCATTTTGAATGACAAATGCGCGGTCATGCAACGCTGTACCCAAATAAAATTTTTATCATTTTTCCCCCACAGATAGAGCTTTATTTTGGTGGTATTTGATCACCTCTGCGGTTTTTATTTCTTGCGCTATAAACAAAAGAAGAGGGACAAGTTTGAAAAAACATAATATTTTTTACTATTTATTATAATAAATATCCAATTTTTTTTTTTTTTTTTTTTTTAAACAAATTTTTTCCTCAGTTTAGGCCAATACGTATTCTTCTACATATTTTTGGTAAAAAAAATCGCAATAAGCGTATATTGATTGGTTTGCGCAAAAGTTATAGCGTCTACAAAATAGGGGATAGATTTATAGCATTTTTTTATTATTATTTTTTTTTTTACTAGTAATGGCGGCGATTTGCGATTTTTATCGTGACTGCGACATTGCGGCGGACACTTCGAACACTTTTGACTCATTTTTGGGACCATTCACATTTATACAGCGATCCGTGCTATAAAAATGCATTGATTACTGTATAAATGTGACTGGCAGGGAAGGGGTTAACGCTAGGGGGCGCTGCAGGGGTTAATGTGTACCCTATCTTGGTGATTCTTACTGTGGGGGGAGGGGACTGACTGGGGGAGGAGACCGATCGGTGTCCCTATGTACAAGGGACACACCATCGGTCTCCTCTCCTCTGACAGGACGTGGATCTGTGTGTTTACACACACCGATCCACGTCCTGCTCGATTACCGGGCAATCGCGGGTGCCTGGCAGTCATCGCGACCGCCGGGCACGCGCACCGAGGCCCCAGCTACGCGGCGGGCGCGCGCGCGCGCCTCCCGCGGCGCGCGCGCGCCCCCCAGTGGCCAAATTGTAGACGACGTCATATGACGGCGTCCCGCCACAGTAGCTGAACCGTCCCGCCGTCATTTGACAGTGGGCGGTCAGCTAGTGGTTAATTGGGCCTTTTTTGTCTTTCATTTTATTTTTTGATTGATTTGAGTTCAGCGCTCACTTTTAGCTGCTCTTCCATCCATGAAAAACCTTTTGTGCTGCAATTTGTTTCTTAAAGATTTCCGCCAAATTTTTTTTTTAAAAGTCAGCAGCTACAAATACTGCAGCTGCTAACTTTTAAAATATGGACACTTACCTATCCAGGGCACCTGCAATGTCGGCACCCGAAGCCGATCGATCTGTCCCTCGACTTTCGAGTGGAGGCGCCGCAATCTTAGGTAAGGGCCTGGTTCCCTACTGCGCATGCACGAGTCACGCTGCGCGATCCCACTGGTCCCTGCTGTCTTCTGGAACCTGTGAGGGGGCGCCGGACATGGCTTAGATATCCACGGATATTGCGGCTATCTATGCCCAGAAGTGGGAGCAAATACCTGTATTAGACAGGTATCTTCTTCCCCCTCCCCCCTGAAAGGTGCCAAATGTGACACCGGAGGGGGGGGGGAGGATTCCGAAAAGTGGAAGTTCCATTTTTGGGTGGAACTCCGCTATATCTTGTAGTACCCCAGCCTGTGCTCTTTGTCTCTAGTAAATTTGGGCCTAGTCTTACTATTTAAAATAGTCCTGCTGCTGGCCAATTTTGCACTGCGGTGTCATCTGAGGTCTCTTAATTTTTTAAGTAAAATTCCTGCCTTTATTCCTTTTCTCTAGTACATACACTATATTACCAAAAGTATTGGAACACCTGCCTTTACACGCACATGAACTTTAAAGGCATCCCAGTCAGTCCATAGAGTTCAGTATTGAGTTGGCCCACCCTTTGCAGCTATACCAGCTTCAACTCTTCTGGGAAGGCTGTCCACAAGGTTCGTAGTCTCTGCTCTAATTCATCCCAAAGATGTTCTATCGGGTTGAAGCCAGGACTCTGTGCAGGCCAGTCATGTTCCTCCACCCCAAATTTTCTCATCCATGTCTTCCATGGACCTTTCTTTGTGCACTGGTCCAAATCATTTGATGGAGGGGGATTATGGTGTGGGCTAGTTCATGTGCATGAAAAGGCAGGTGTCCCAATACTTTTTGTAATATAGTGTATCAGCCAATTAACCCTCATTAAAAATATCCTGCTACTGGCCAATTTTACACTGCCGTATTATATGCAGTCTCTTAATTCAAAAGCTAAATATGAGATGCTAGTTTACCGTTGTCACTGAGACTGACTGTGAAATTCATACTGTTCCATAACACATCACAGAGTTTAAAGGGACCGCCCATGCACATTATTTAAAGGATTTGTGTATTTTCATTGTTGACATCGAAGCCACATGGAAAGACCCTCTCTTTGCTGTATGGTCATTTTTTTTTTTGCATTGGTGCATGTTCCCTATGGCAGTGGCAAGCTTTGTACATATTTTTGACAGTAGTTTGCCTATTATTCACAAAATGGCCTCTAAGTTTAGGTTTGTCAAATTAGGGGGAAGATTCGCTGAAACCTTTGCAAATCGAACCTGGGCAGATTCACCCATTACTACCCACAAACATTGCTCAGCAAGCAATGTCTATACTCCCAGCAGTTTCCACGTCCTTTCCACAGACATTGCTCAATGAGCCCTGACATGCAGTCTGGTTCAGTGACGCCACCTCTCTTCCACTTCCTTCTATTTGTCCTGAAACATTAACTGTTAGCACACATGAAAAAAACACACCACTGTCAGTGCTATTATCTCTTCAAAAAAAAAAGCACAAAAGGAATGAAGCACAGGAAAAGTTTCTTAGTGTTTTTCAGTGAGAAAGGAGGAGATGGTGGTTTGTATTTGAGTGTCTGTATTTCAAGATTGTATGCATTAAGTGTGCCATTCATTTAGAGCTGTGAGATCAGAGGGAGGAACCAGTAATGCTCGATCGGAAATGCCGCCAGCAAAACTCAGATGAGAGCTTTTTGTCGGAAAATGCGACCGTGTGTATGCTCCATCGGTCTTTTGCTGGCGGAATTCCAGCCAGCAAAAGATTGAGAGCAGGTTCTCTATTTTACAGTCGAGAAACGTTCCTATCCAAAAATGCGATCGTCTGTATGCAATTCGGACACGCAAAAAATGCTTGGAAACAATTAGACGCATGCTCTGAGGTATTGAACTTCATTTTCTCGGCTCGTCATAGTGTTTTACGTCACCACGTTTATGACGGTCGAAAGTTCATAGAACTTTTGTGTGACTGTGTGTATGCAAGACAAGCTTGAGCGGAATTCCGCCGGAAAAAAAACATCCATTTTTCGGAAGGAAATTCCCCTCGTGTGTATGGGGCATAGTAGATGTGGGGGACAACAAAGATCAACACTCCTGGAAGTAAGTAGGCTTTAAACATTTTTTATAATTACAGGCTTCTTTAAGGACATTTGCTGTGTTTACTAAATGTGAGCATTTGGCTAGCACATAAAAAAAGGGATTTTTTATATCCCATAAGTGTATGAGTCCTGCCACAGTTCCTATCTATAGTATTAACTAGTGCTATAGTTACATATAAGAGATGCAACAAGTCAAGCTTTTAACTACTTCCGGACCGTCCACTGCACATATACTGTGGCAGAGAGGCCCGGCTGCACGAAACAACGTACCTATACATTGTTCGTGCTCCCTTGTCTGGGGCGCTCGCGCGCGCCACCTCTGACCCGCTCCCGCTGTGATTGTACACAGTGGGAGCCAATCAGTGAGTCCGCCAGCCACTCCCAATCTTTTGGGGGAATGACAGAACGGCAGCCTGCCTATGTAAACAAGGCAAACAGTCGTTCTGTCACAGAGGGAGAGAGATCTGGGATTCCTAGTAATCAGGAACACCGATCTCTCTCTTTGTCTAGTGTCAGCATCCCCCACACAGTTAGAAAGCACACACAGGAAACACATTTAACCTTTTGATTGGCCCTGATGTTACCCCCTTCCCTGCCAGTGTTATTTATACAGTGACAGTGCATTTTTTAATCACTGATCACTGAATTGGTGTCCCTGGTCCCCAAAAAGTGTCAGTTAGTGTCCGATTTGTCCACCACAATGTCGCAGTCCCGCTAAAAATAGCTGATCGCTGCCATTACTAGTAATAAAAAAGTCCCTAAATCTATCCCATTGTGCAAACCAATCAATATGCGCTAATTGGGATTTTTTTTACCAAAAATATGTAGCAAATTAGCCTAAATTGATGAAGAAATTTGATATTTTACATATTTTTATTGGATGTGTTTTATAGCAGAAAGTAAAAAATATAGTTTTTTTTTTTTTTTTTTTTAAAAATTGTTGGTCTTTTTTTGTTTATAGCACAAAGTATAAAAACCGCAGAGGTGATCAAATACCACTAAAAGAAAGCTCTGTTTGTGGAAAAAAAAGGACATCAACTTTGTTTGGGCACAAAGTTGCACGACCGCGCAATTGTCAGTTAAAGTAGAGCAAGTGCCGTATCGCAAAAAATGGCCTGGTCATTAAGGTGATCCTGTGGATAACACACTTCCTATGTCTGGGTGGCTACATTACTCCTCCACTGTATTTATGGAGGGAGCCATAGTTGCCACCAAGGCTACTTCCCTTATATAGACTACATGACCCCATTTCATGAAGAGCAGGGCAATAGGTAATTTACAAAAGATAGCTAGGAAGGTGATCAAGGCATACCTCCCAACTTTTTGAGATGGGAATGAGGGACACAAAGTATGTAGGCATAGGGCACACCCCTTGCCACGTCTCCTTAACCACTTAAGCCCCTGACCATTTTGCTGGCCAAAGACCAGAGCACTTTTTGCGATTCTTGCGTTGCTTTAATTGACAATTGCGCTCTTGTGCGACGTGGCTCCCAAACAAAATTGACGTCCTTTTTTTCCCACAAATAGAGCTTTCTTTTGGTGGTATTTGGTCAACTCTGTGGTTTTAATTGTTTGCGCTATAAACAAAAATAGAGCGATAATTTTGAAAAAAAACGCATAATTTTTTTGCTATAATAAATATCCCCCAAAAATATGTAAAAACATATTTTTTTCCTCAGTTTAGGCCGATACGTATTCTTCTACATATTTTTGGTAAAAAAATAACGCAATAAGCGTTTATTGATTGGTTTGCGCAAAAGTTGTAGCGTCTACAAAATAGGGGTTAGTTTTATGGCATTTTTATTAATAATTTTTTTTTTACTAGTAATGGCGGCGATCTGCAAATTTTATCGTGACTGCGACATTATGGCAGACACATCGGACAATTTTGACACATTTTTGGGACCATTGTCATTATTACAGCGATCGGTGCTATAAAATTGCACTGATTACTGTAAAAATGACACTGGCAGTGAAGGGGTTAACCACTAGGGGGAGATCAAGGGGTTAAGTGTGTCCTGGGGAATGATTCTAACTGTTAGGGGGCATGGCTATGTGTGACACTTCACTGATCACAGCTCACGATCACAGGGAGCTATGATCAGTGACAGTGTCACTAGGCAGAACGAGGAGATGCTTGTTTACATTAGTATCTCCTCGTTCTTCAGGTATCCCGCGGCGATCGAGTCCACGGGACCTGCAATCCTACTCACGGAGCTCCTGGGAGGGTCGCGCCACCGGCGGCGTGCACATGACCGACCACACAGTGGCAAATTCAACGGGACGTACCTGTACACCCATTTGCCGAGCCGTGCCATTCTGCTGACGTATAAGTACATGCGGCAGTCAGCAAGTGGTTAAAGGAGAATTATATAAAAAATTATTAGTTAAACACACAAGTCCTTTTTTTTACCACTACTATTCCTTATACTGGGTTTTGACATTTACAAATGCAGCAATTTAGAAATTTAGAAACACTTTTTGGAAGATAAAAAAAGCATTTTATATACAACTATATAGATCAACCCAAAATGAGGGACAAATGAGGAGGAAAGAGGGACAGAGGGACTTTGTTCCAAATCAGGGGCAGGCCCTTGAAATCAGGGACAGTTGGGAGCTGTGGCTATAGGCACTACATTTCTGGCAAAATCAACTGGTATTTTTGCTGAAAATTTTCTTAGCTTGGAAACAAAATACTAATGCAGCCAACACATTTAAGGACCGTATGAAGCAATGTATTATATCTTTAAAAAAGGTAGGCATTTTTTATTTCTAAAAAGATGTAAATTACAAAACTAGATTATTTCATTATAGCAAGATCCTGTTTGTATCATGTCAAGTGTGTACTAGGAGGGTGGACTTGTGTTATGAGGGGGGGATGGGGGGGTGTTGATTTTTGCTAGTAGGGTTGATTAGGGGATTTGTGCTAGGAGGGGAAATTTGGGTGGGGGGGGTTGTGCTGGGAGAGGGGAGTTTTGAAGGGGGGGGATTCATGCTTGAAGGGAAAGGTAGAAGATTTGTGCTAGGAGGGGGGATTTGGGGAGGGAGATGATTTGAGCTGGGAGGGGGATGTGTACTGGGAGGGGGGGGGGGTATTTTGCTTGGGGAGAATTTTGGCCTGCAAAGGGAATTTATGCCAAGGGGGCAAGTTTGAGGATTAGTGCTTGAATGTGGAGGGGATTTTTGTTGACACATAATGCTCATACATTTTGAGGGGGGGAGGGGCACCGTTTTGCATCTTTTCCCTGGGCACTAGATGACCTTGTCCCGACACTGCCCTTGTTTCCTAGATTCACAGTGTTGTGCAAAGATTTATCAACCGACAAGTAAAACCACAGCATTCGCTGGAAGATGTGCTATCCGACACACCCAGATGTGTCTAATGACACAGAAACTCGTCATTTTGGAAGAGGAGCTTTACAATGCTGTGAACAGTGTGTACACCAGACAGCAATGTTTTTTTTAAAGGGTGCTCTTGTTTAAATTTTTTTATCCTAGTGGTACTATTCAAGTATGCTATCTTAAAGCGGGGTTCCACCCTAAAGTGGAAATTCCGCTCATCGGAACCCTCCCCCCTCACATTTGGCACCTTTCAGGGGGGAGGGGGTGCAGATACCTGTCTAAGACAGGTATTTGCACCCACTTCTGGGCATAGACTCCCACGGAAGAGTCTACGCCACTTCCCGTCCCACCGCGCTGTCTGCTGGGAGACACACGGGTCCCAGAGACAGCGCGGAGCATTCCTATTCCATTGCGCGACTCGTGCATGCGCAATAGAGAACCGGGAAGTGAAGCCGCAAGGCTGCATTTCCTGATTCCCATACCCAAGATGGCGGCGGCAGCATCCGAGGACCAAGGGACAGTTCGGCCTCGGGTGCCGACGTCACTGGACCCTGTGACAGGTAAGTGTCATTATTTTAAAAGTCAGCAGCTGCAGTATTTGTAGCTGCTGACTTTTAACCACTTGCCGACCGCCCCATGTAGATATACGTCGGCAGAATGGCACGTACAGGCAGAACCACGTACCTGTACGTGCCATTCTTTAGGCGGTTGGGGGGTCCGATCGGACCCCCCTCCGCCGGCGGGGACGGTCGGCATCGCTTCAGGAGCGATCCGGGACGAGGGGACGGCCAGTGGTTTCTGGCCACCCCCTCGCGATCGCTCCTGGCGAATGAAAAGCTTCCCCTTCCTGTCTATTGTATAGACAGGAAGGCGGAAGTGATGTCACGCTCGGTGCGCCGGTCTATGTGACCGGAGACGCCGAGCGGCGAACATGTACAGGTTAGTGCACAACACTACACTGACACCAGTACAGTTAGGCACACAAAACACCCCCCTGTCACCCCCTGATCACCCCCCAGATCACCCCCTCCCCCCCCCAGTCACAGTGTCACTAATTGCAGTGATCATTTATTTACTGATCACTGCATTTAGTGTCAGTGTGACTGTAATAACGGTCAGGGCAGTTAGTTTTAGGTCCTAGGTAGCCCCCTACCCCCCCCTAATAAAGGTTTAACCCCCTGATTGCCCCTAGTTAACCCCTTCACCCCCTTTTGCCAGTGTCACTAAGCGATCGTTTTTCTGATCGCTGCATTGTGTCGCTAGGTAACCATTTTTTTTTTATTTTAACCGCCATGTTTTATATAGGTTCATAAATAGTTTTATAGGTCAGGTACCCCCATATTACAACCTAAATAAAGGTTTTAACCCCCTGATTGCCCCTAGAGTTAACCCTTTCACCAGTAATCACCGTATAACTGTCACTGGTGACGCTGGTTAGCCAGTTAGTTATTTCGTTATTTAGGTTCCCCGTCAGGTTTTTATATAGCGTCAGGTACCCCCATATATTACCTAATAAAGGTTTAACCCCCTGATTGCCCCTAGTTAACCCTTTCACCCCCTTTTGCCAGTGTCACTAAGCGATCGTTTTTCTGATCGCTGCATTAGTGTCGCTAGGTAACCAGTTTTTTTTTAGGTTAACCGCCATGTTTATATAGGTTCATAAATAGGTTTATAGGTCAGGTACCCCCATATTACAACCTAAAGGTTTTAACCCCCTGATTGCCCCTAGAGTTAACCCTTTCACCAGTGATCACTGTATAACTGTCACTGGTGACGCTGGTTAGCCAGTTAGTTATTTCGTTATTTAGGTTCCCCGTCAGGTTTTTATATAGCGTCAGGTACCCCCATATATTACCTAATAAAGGTTTAACCCCCTGATTGCCCTAGTTAACCCTTTCACCCCCTTTTGCCAGTGTCACTAAGCGATCGTTTTTCTGATCCCTGCATTAGTGTCGCTAGGTAACCAGTTTTTTTTTGTATTACTGTTACGGGTGACGCTGGTTAGTTAGCTTGTTTTTTTATACTGTCAGGGCACCCGCCATTTATTACCCAATAACGGTTTAACCCCCTGATCGCCCGGCGGGTGATATCAATTAGGTTTTAGGGTCAAATAAGGTCTGCGTCGCCCCAGGTTAGTGCCAGTACCGCAAACACCCACGCGCAAAGCATACACCTCCCTTAGTGGTATAGTATCTGAACAGATCAATATCTGATCTGATCAGATCTATACTAGCGTCCCAGCAGTTTAGGGTTCCAAAAAAACGCATTGTTAGCGGGATCAGCCCAGATACCTGCTAGCACCTGCGTTTTCCCCCTCCGCCCAGCCCAGCCCACCCAAGTGCAGTATCGATCGATCACTGTCACTTACAAAACACTAAGCACACATAACTGCAGCGTTCGCAGAGTCAGGCCTGATCCCTGCGATCGCTAACATTTTTTTTGTGGTAGCGTTTTGATTCAGTCGCTAACAGTCAGGAGCTTTTTTACCTGTGAATCTCAAAAAAATAAAAAAAACAAAAATAGTTGTCGTTTTATTGTTCTCTCTCTCTCTCTATTGTTGCTCTTTTTTTACTCCATTCTATTCTGCAATGTTTTATTATGTTTTATCATGTTTTATCATGCTTGCTTTTCAGGTATGTAATTTTGTTTACTGTGTTTTAGTGTTAAGCATTTTTTTGTTTTCAGGTGCGCCATTCAGTTGCAGCGCGGAAAAAGATTACAATATATGTCCAGTATGTTGCTGGACTTTGAATGGTTATACCAGAATGATGCCTGCAGGTTTAGGTATCATCTTGGTATCATTCTTTTCAGCCAGTGATCGGCTTTCATGTAAAAGCAATTCTAGCGGGTAATTAGCCTCTAGACTGCTTTTACAAGCAGTAGGAGGGAATGTCCCCCCTCCCGGATATAAACCGCGCCATTGGGAAATTGGGAAAGCATTTTATCACACCAATCTTGGTGTGGTCAGATGCTTTGAGGGCAGAGGAAAGATCTAGGGTCTAATAGACCCCAATTTTTTCAAAAAAGAGTACCTGTCACTGCCTATTGCTATCATAGGGGATATTTACATTCCCTGAGATAACAATAAAAATCATAACAAAGAAAAAAAATGGAAGGAACAGTTTAAAAATAGAATAAAAAAAGCTAAATAAATAAAAAAAAAAACTAAAAAAAAAAAAAAAAAGCACCCCTGCCCCCCTTCTCTTGCGCAAAGGCGTACACAAGCGTTGGTCTGGCGTCATATGTAAACAGCAATTGCAGCATGCATGTGAGGTATCACCGCGAAGGTCAGATCGAGGGCAGTAATTTTAGCAGTAGACCTCCTCCGTGAATCTAATGTGGTATCATGTAAAGGCTTTTAAAGGCTTTTAAAAATGTATGTAGTTTGTCGCCACTGCGTGTTTGTGCGCAATTTTAAAGCATGTCGTGTTTGGTATCCATGTACTCGGCCTAAGATCATATTTTTTATTTCATCAAAAATTTGAGCAATATAGTGTGTTTTAGTGCATTAAAATAAAAAAAAGTGTATTTTTTCCACAAAAAATGCGTTTGAAAAATCGCTGCGCAAATACTGTGTGGAAAAAAAAAATGCAACACCCACCATTTTAATCTGTAGGGCCTTTGCTTTAACAATATATATAGTGTTTGGGGGTTCAACGTAATTTTCTTGCAAAAAAAAAATATGTTTTCATGTAAACAAAAAGTGTCAGAAAGGGCTTTGTCTTCAAGTGGTTAGAAGAGTGGGTGACGTGTGACATAGGCTTCTAAATGTTGTGCATAAAATGCCAGGACAGTTCAAACCCCCCCCAAATGACCCCATTTTGGAAAGTAGACACCCCAAGCTATTTGCTGAGAGCAATGTTGAGCCCATTAAATATTTTTTTTTTTTGTCCCAAGAGATTGAATAATGAAAAAAAAAAAATATATATATTTTTTTTACAAAAAGTTGTCACTAAATGATATATTGCTCAAACATGTCATGGGCATATGTGGAAATACACCCCAAAATACATTCTGTTGCTTCTCCTGAGTACGGGGATACCACATGTGTGGGACTTTTTGGGAGCCTAGCTGCGTACGGAACCCCAAAAACCAAGCACCGCCTTCAGGCTTTCTAAGGGAGTAATTTTTTTATTTCACTTCTCACTGCCAATCACAGTTTCGGAGGCCATGGAATGCCCAGATGGCATAAAACCCCCCAAAATGACCCCATTTTGGAAAGTAGACACCCCAAGCTATTTGCTGAGAGGTATTGTGAGTATTTTGCAGATGTCGCTTTTTGTCACAAAGTTTTGAAAATTGAAAAAAGAAAAAAAAAAAATTTTTTTCTTTACTTTCTTCATTTTCAAAAACAAATGAGAGCTGTAAAATACTCACCATGCCTCTCAACAAATAGCTTGGGGTGTCTACTTTCCAAAATGGGGTCATTTGGGGGGGTTTTGTGCTATTTTGGCATTTTATGGCCTTCGAAACTGTGATAGGTAGTGAGGAGTGAAATCAAAAATTTGCACCCTTAGAAATCCTGAAGGCGGTGCTTGGGTTTCGGGGCCCCGTACGCGGCTAGGCTCCCAAAAAGTCCCACACATGTGGTATCCCCATACTCAGGAGAAGCAGCAAAATGTATTTTGGGGTGCAATTCCACATATAACTATGGCATGTGTGAGCAATATATAATTTAGTGACAACTTTTTGAAGAAAAAAAAAATTATTTTTTATTTTTGTCTTTATTCAATCACTTGGGACTAAAAAAAAAAATATTCAATGGGCTCAACATGCCTCTCAGCAAATAGCTTGGGGTGTCTACTTTCCAAAATGGGGTCATTTGGGGGGGTTTTGTACTTCTCTGCCATTTTAGCACCTCAAGAAATGAAATAGGCAGTCATAAATTAAAAGCGGTGTAAATTCCAGAAAATGTACTCTAGTTTGTAGACGCTATAACTTTTGCGCAAACCAATAAATATACGCTTATTGGCATTTTTTTTACTAAAGACATGTGGCTGAATACATTTTGGCCCAAATGTTTGACTAAAATTGAGTTTATTAGATTTTTTTTATAACAAAAAGTAGAAAATCTCTTTTTTTTTCAAAATTTTCGCTCTTTTTCCGTTTATATCGCAAAAAATAAAAATCACAGAGGCAATCAAATACCATCAAAAGAAAGCTCTATTTGTGGGAAGAAAAGGACGCAAATTTCGTTTCGTTACAAAATTGCATGACCGCACAATTACCAGTTAAAGTAGTGCAGTGCGAAATTGAAAAAAGACCTCTGGTCCTTAAGCTGACAATTGGTCCGGGGCTGAAGTGGTTAAAAAAAAAATTTCGCCGGACTCCCTCTTTAACTCAGAAAATATCTTCTATTGCTCTCAGCCTTCTCTACGTTATTTTTTTTTCTGCTGTGATCCAATTTTCTGTAACAAAATGGCTATCCACGGTCCCAATGTATGTAGTAATGTAACCACCCTTCTGACATGGACTAGAGAGTATGGACTATGAGATTTTTAGTGTGCATTGAGCAGTGCACATATTTGTTACAAACGGAGGAAATAATACAGTTGCAAAAAAAAGTATGTTAACCCTTTTAGAATGATATGGATTTCTGCACAAATTGGTCATAAAATGTGATCTGATCTTCATCTAAGTCACAACAATAGACAATCACAGTCTACTTAAACTAATAACACACAAAGAATTAAATGTTACCATGTTTTTATTGAACACACCATGTAAACATTCACAGTGCAGGTGGAAAAAGTATGTGAACCCTTGGATTTAATAACTGGTGGTTTTTTCCTTGGGTAATTTACCCTCACTGGATGCCATCATTAATTCATAACTATAATGTAGGTTTACGGTATCTAAGAGGTGAGTGATAGAGGGAGTTGTATCTGACTTCCATAATCTGGTTATAGTTAACCTAGCTGCCAATAGCATATGTGTCGTCACATGACGAAATGAAAAGGGTATGTCTTCAATGGATAAATTCAGGATAGCTAGACCCGGAGACATTGGTATATCTATCTGGGATATATCTTTTAAGAGAAGAAAAACGGTTTTCCAGTATTCCTGTATGAGGGTACATTCCCAAAATATGTGGAATATGCTTCCTATGTTGGAATTACATCTCCAGCACTTATTAGATAATGTGGGATAGAATGTTGCCAAGCGAGAAGGCGTCAAATACCATCTAAGGGACAATTTTTGTGTGAGTTCCCACAACGCAGAGCTTTTCGTGGATTTGTATACACTTCGTGAAGCTTGTTCCCATTGTGATTCTGTATAAGTCGTTGCTAGATCATTTTCCCAGTGTGTATGTGGTGTGGATTTAGTAAATACACGCTTTTGGTTCAGGGTGTTGTATACAAGTGAAATACCCTTCTGTTTAGGAAATTCAAAGTGCAGGTATTTCCATATTACTGAAGAAACTGTATATAAGAGAGGTTTGATTTTGTTAAGGCATTTCAGAAGTTTGGAATATGCAATAAAGTCTGATTCAGGCAAGTGAAATTCATTTTGGAGGGTTGAAAAGGATTTTGGGTTTGAGTCATGAAATAGTTGATTTATGAATGAGATTTTTTCGGTTAGACCAATGGGATGTAGATAATTCAGGTGAGATGTGGTTTAAGACTTCTATAGGTATCGGTATCTGTGTAGTAGTGGGTTCTTGATGGATAGTTTGGATTAGAATTTTCCATGCTCTGACCGTGGCTATCATGGTAGGGGGAATCGCTTTTGGTATTTTAGCGTCTAATGGAGTGCTCAACAACCAATTTTTTAAACTAGGACGAAATAGTAAGGAAAGTTCTATATTGCACCAGTTTTTATTCGGATCTTGCTGAAACCACTCAGTTGCTTGAGCTATGATCGCTGCAGTGTGATAATCTGTAAAATCTATTGAACCTGATCCTCCCGCTAATTTGTGTATCCTAAGTATAGAATGAGCGCATCTAGGTTTTGTACCGTGCCAAATACATCGGTTGAGTATCGTTTGAAGTGACTTAAAGTAATATTTAGGAATAGGAATAGGAATGGTCCTGAACAGGTATAAAATTTGAGGTAAATGCATCATCTTGAACGCCGCTAATCTGCCAGACCATGACAGTTCCATTTTAGCTAATTTCTGAGATTCAGTACGTAATTTATCTAAGAGAGGCTTGAAGTTTGATGAAAAGAGGAGTTTAGTGGTTCTAGTGAGTTGAATACCTAGGTAAGAAATGCTGTGTTCAGACCATGTGAAGGGGTATTGGGCTTGTAATAGTAATTTAGTGGTGGAATTCAATTTGAGATCTAGTATTTGTGATTTGGTGACATTTAGTTTGTAAAATGATATTCGTCCAAACCAATCTAAAACGTCTCGGGCTGCTGCTAAGGAGGATGTAGGATTTGATAATATTAAAATCACATCATCAGCAAAAAGACTAATCTTATGAGTAGTGTTGCCAACAGTTATGCCTGAGATGTTCGAGTTCGTGCGTATGTGCTCAGCTAAAGGTTCTATAGTTAGATCAAAAATTAAGGGCGACAATGGGCAACCCTGACGGGTACCGTTCGAAATTTGGAATGGATGAGATATCATATTAGCCGAAAAAACTTGAGCAGCTGGGCAAGTATATAGTGCCATGATAGCATTATAAATATTGTCTTTAAACCCAAATTTCATGAGAACTTTCTGTAGATAGGTCCAGTGCACCCGATCAAATGCCTTCTCTGCATCTAAAGAAAGAAGCAGAGAAGGTGTTCCACTGGAATTTACGCAATGGATTAAGTCAATCATGCGACGCGTCGCGTCGGATGCTTGCCTCCCTTTAATAAATCCTGTTTGGTCTTTGTGAATCAGGTCTGGCATAATCTTCATTAAGCGTCTAGCAATAGTTTTGGCGTATATTTTTAAATCAAGGTTAAGTAAGGAGATTGGCCGGAAGTTTTGTGGGGCAGTCGGATCTTTTTCAGGTTTTGGGAGAGTGATAATTAATGCGTTTAGCGATTCTACAGGGAATTTGGAAGAATATGCAGCTTGGTTAAGAAATTTCAGCAAGTGTGGAATCAAATAGGTAGAGAATTGTTTGAAGTATTCCCCTGTAAGGCCATCTGGGCCTGGTGTTTTGTTACAAGGCAGTGATGAGATGGTAGCTAGAAGTTCTGGTGCTGAAAAAGGAGCATTTAAATAAGACAATTGTGTTTCTGTCAGAGTCGGTAAATTTATCTTATGGAGAAAGTCATCAATTTCCTCTGGGGATGGTTGGTGGGTTGTAGGGTCATTCTTGAGATTATATAGGTCACTATAGTAATCGCTAAAAGCATTCGCAATGTCTTGTGGATTAGATAGCTTCACTTTCGAGTGTGGGTGGAATAAGAAGGGAATTTTAGATTTAACTCTAGCCCCTTTGATACGTTGTGCTAATCTTTTTCCTGCCTTATTGGATGTGGAATAAGAGATGGCTTTGAATTTGCGTTGCATATGTTCGTATGTATGGAGAAGAAGCAGCCTGAGTTCCTGTCTAAGCGACATTAATTGTGCTAGTGTAGTGGGACATGCAGATGACTTATGGTCTGCCTCCAAATGAGCAATTTGGGAAGTAAGGGAGTCTATTTGTTGTGTTCTTTTTTTTTTGTGAATGGAGCCCAGTTTTATAAGAACACCTCTCATTACCGCTTTATGCGCGTTCCACACCACGGCAGGATCCCCCACTGAATCAGCGTTTAATTCAAAATATTCTTTCAAATGAGTGGCAATTTCTTTGGAGTATGTAGCATGTTGTAATATGAAATTATTGGCTCTCCAGAGAAAAGAGTTCCGTTGAGGAGACATATCATCAATAATTATCGAAATTGGGTTGTGGTCTGACCATGTCATGGTGTGGATAACAGAGGTAGTCACCTTTTGTAATAACAATTTATCAACAACAAACATGTCAATTCTGGAATACGACTTGTGTTGCGGGGAGAAATAAGTATAATCCCTCTCTGATCCATGGTGGCATCTCCAGACATCGTAAAGATCAGACGATGTCAGGATTTGCCCCAGGGGAGAGGGTCTTCTCTTATCCGCTGAAGTAGTGTCCATATAAATATCTGCAACCATATTAAAGTCTCCGCATACAAGGAGATATCCTTGTTGTAACTCTTTAATTTTGGTCAAAGTCTTTTTGACAAAATTTGCCTGTCTAGAATTGGGAGCATACAAGTTGAGTAAGGTATATTTAGTTCCATTAATCATACAGATTAAAATAAGAAAACGACCATTGGGGTCACCTATTTCTTTTATGAGGTGGAAGTCAGTGTCTTTCTTGATCGCTACAAGCACTCCTCTCTTCTTGGAAGAGAAATTAGAATAGAAAATATGGGGAAATTTGTTACTGCGACATAAAGTGGCTGAAAGTGGGGTCAAGTGTGTCTCTTGGACACATAAGATATCACTATCAAGCTTTTCAGCAGTATGCCACAAAGATTGTCTCTTTGCTGGGTGGTTGAGACCCTTGGCGTTCAAGGATACTATCGTGAATGGCATATTTCCTGTTGTGGCTAAGTGATGGATCGTGGGAGACTAAAACACTTACAGTTTGCAGATATTTCTTGGTGTATACAGTAAATTCAGTTCCTTTCGGCTTATCAGGATACCTGGGTTCCGTAACTAGATGTATTTCTATAAAACCTGGAATGAAATTACAATTATATATAACAGCTATTTAAAAATATAGCAAAAGATATGAAAACAGGATGCGGCAGATTTGTGTCAAGCACAAAAAAAAAAGCAAAGAGTCAGCTTTTACTGCTGCAGTGTGGAACAGTTAATACCAAAGGCAAGTGAGATCAAACAAAATTCCTGGAGGGGACGCTATAAACGTAGTTAGCGGACCGCTCAGGAGCCAGATACTTCCATAGGTTGATGATTCCGGGATCTTTGATTGTAGTGATATGTTGAAGGACGTTTTGGAAGAAGCGAAGTTTCATCTTTGTGGTATTCCGGGATTATTCCCCATTCTTTCAAAAGTTTCAAACCCTTGTGTAGGTCATTTATTATATGAGTGGATCCGTTTTTGGAGACAATTAGTGTGGCCGGGTAGCGCCATTTGTATAGAATCTTATGGTTTTGCATTCCTTTAGTTATGGGGTTCAAATCTCTACGTAGTTGAAGCGTATATCTTGATAAATCAGGAAATATTTGAACACCCTCAAACGAACGTGGTAGAGGGCCTTTCAATCTGGCTTCTGACATCATTTTTTCTTTAATATGGAAAAAATGGATCCTCATAAGTATATCTCTAGGCACTGATGCAGCCAGGTGTGAAGGTTTTGCAATTCTGTGTATTCTGTCAATTATAATGTCACGTGGCGTAACTTCAGGTAGAATAGTGCGTATAAGTTCTTTGGCGTATTTGGGTAATTCTGGAGTTGTTATATTTTCGGGGACCCCCCTTAACTTGACATTGTTTCGTCTAGAGCGGTCTTCCAAATTTGCTAATTTGCCCCTTATCCACTCTTGTTCATCTTTTACCTCATCAATAGAATCAATGATGTCATTGACTGTGGAGGCGCATTCCATCATACCTTTCTCAATAGTGGATACTCTGTTATCTATTAGACTGACATCTGTAGTGAGTTTAGTAAATAGAGTGGATAAATCAGTCACAAGAGAGGAATGCAGTGATATTAACATCTCTTTCAGTGTAGTGTCAATAACAGGCTGACCGCAGGTTGGGAAGGATGCCATTGAGGAATGTAAGGCCTGGTTAGATTGTAGTGGAATAAAAGCCTGGGGCTCAATTTCTGAGTGAGGTGGCCGCTGTGCTAGAGCATCCATTCTCATTTTTGCCTTAGCTGGGCTGTTCATTAAGGGATCCCCCTCTGTGTCATTGTCATGGGAGCTAGACATCTCCCTGTTTGGTGAGTCACCAGAAATGTTATTAGGGATTTCTGTATGTTTAGTCTGAGGCGCTGCTATGCCTTCAGCTCCATTTTGATTCTGACTGACCAGCGCTTCAGGAGGGTACAGGAGTGTGGTGAGCTTTTGGGGCTTGTGGTCCCCAGTTCTCTTACGGGACATTGTTGTGGGTCACTACCGGGCTAATGTGGGGAAGTTTTTGTACAAAAATACCGGCTCCAGCGGTCCCTAATCGTTCCGGTTCGTCTCCCTCACAGCAGAGCTCAGCACTAAGCGTCCATCTCTCTTGCCGGCTGGCCACGCCCCCCCGGCTGTTTCCCTTTTAACGTACTGTAAACTTTCATCTTTTCAGCAAAAGACAACTGGAGAAGAGATAACCACATTGTAAAATGGCACATTTTGAATAAGTTAGCGTTTTAGATGTTGCACTGCTGTTAGTGCTCAATGAAGATTTAAGAAGAAGCAATCGAGTCGCCGGCTTTTTTTGCTATTTTGATGTATATGGGTCACAACAAGCCAGAGCACCGTTATTCAGCTCATCATTCTACAATCATGTGATAGAGCTTGGGTGAGTTTTTCTCCTACACATTTTGAATAAGGGGCAAAGTTCTAAATGTACCCACATCATTTCCTCCCAGGTGTCAAATTTGAATGTGGACCAAGTGTAGACCAACAAAAAAAAAACAACCCTCAGGCACACAGCTTCTCCTAATTTAAGCCCCTAATGCTGTGCCAGAAAACAGGAACTGATTACATGTCTATGGATCAATTCTCAAATTATATTTTTATAATAATCTTCCTACAACCAGTATACATAAGAGTGGCCCAGAATTCATACCATTGTGTTGCGTCCTATAAGAGAAATATAAATATAAATTCAATAAGTGAACATACATATTGAAATGGTTTGATTCCCATTGACCAATCCTTTTAATAACTTTATTTGCTCGGTGTAGGTCCAGTCTTCCCACCTCAGTGGCTGTCCCAATCCAAAAAGAATACGAGGAGAACATTTTGCCCTGCAAACCCAAGGCTGACATATAATTCTTTAGGAATAAGTTCAATTGAAATACAGGCAGCATATAGTAATGAGATTAGAAAGATACCAAAGGGAGCCTAATGGTTAATGGCATTGTTCACATGATAGTCAACTGAGTCTTCTAACTTAAGTAAAGACAACCATGTGCCCTTTCCAAATGGACCAGTCTTCTATCGCCTAATAAAAATTCCACATAACCTTTTAAAACTTTAAGCAAACATTTTAGGGAGTCTCTGCCATGATATAAAAAAAAACTGCTGCAAATTTAAATTGCAAGCACCTAGATTTGCCTGCATGGATGTACAGTAGGGACTAAGACCATGCTCAAATGCTGAGCCTTTACCTACAGGCTGCCTCAGTCATATTGGCCATAACTATGATGGGCTATGAAAGGTATAACTGAAGGCAAAAATGTTTTATTTTATGTATTTTTTTGGGTTTTTTTTAGTTTTAGAGTGGAGAGGGGTTAAAACTCCTGTTAGGTGTTTATTGCTTTTTGTGTCCCTGTTAAGGAGATTCACCTTCTCCATTTGTCCTGGTAAGTGTTGTCACCAAAAGTAAATGTTTTAAGAATCCAAAATTTTGAGTGCTTACCAAGGAATTGAGGGGAAATCTTCCAATGGGGATACTAGTTATGGTGACCCTAATGACTACATTGGATTTGGAAGTATTTCCTCTTACTTCCTTTTGTGACATAAGACAAGAAATGAAGGGAAATCTCCCCAATGGGGCACAGATGGCATCAAAAAAAAAAAACTGACATGGGTTATAACCCTTCCTCACTCTGTGCAAAATGAAAACAAATTCTGCTTTTATTACAAGATTTTGTGTCGGCAGCAAAAATTGACCATACAAAGAATTAGGGCCGATTCACACCAGATTCGGTGCAACTATGTTGTGTGACTATTTCCATGCAGCCCCACTGCATGAGAAGGCATTTATCTTTTAAAAAACAGTCGCACCAATTTTTTTCTCATTACAAAGTATTATTTAACCACGAACCATGAATGAACCCAGCCTGAATTCCATAGCAACAGTATCAATTGTGATACTTAGAAAAACAAAAAAAAGGCAAAACTGTTTCCTCTTTAGCTAGGGGAACTCCAAAATCCATCATCGGTTTAATGAAATGTTGTAAAAAAAACTTCAAGTAATATTAAAGTCAAGTTTTTTTGTTTTTTTTTAAATAAAAATATAAAAGAGGTTTATACTTACCTGCTTTTAGCAAACAGTATTGCACAATGGCTCCTGCTGCCCTCAGTGAAGCCTGTAAATGCAGGAAGAGTGAAGCTGCCAGTGGGGACAATGCTGGATTGAGAGTGATGTTAGGTAAATGCTTAGGGGTGAGGGAAGAAGGAATGCTATGGGAATGCTTTTTACCTTAATGCAGGGAATGCGTTATTGTTAAAAACAGAAAATTGTACCATACTTACCATAATTTTCTTTTCCTGGTGCCTATCCATGGCAGCATACCTGTGACAAGCTCTGCCTTGGCTCCTCCCTCAGGACTAGTGAATATCATAAAAGAAATGGTTAGCATTCTCCGTAATATAGAATACCGAGGGTAGGATTGTATGCTGCCATGGATAGGCACCAGGAAAAGAAAATTATGGTAAGTATGGTACAATTTTCTGTTTTCCTGGTGCCTCCATGGCAGTATACCTGTGACAAATAACTAGCTGAGACGGGTGGGATGATGCTTAGGAAGAAGTTTATTTGAAAAGGTTACTATTTAGAAGAAGAACCAAAAGCTGATTTTATCGCCTGTCTGCCAAACTCCACCGATGAAAAAGCTCCTGGATCCACTCTGTAATGTTTTAGAAACGTATGTTGGGACGACCAAGTCGCTGCCCTACAAATGGTTTAAATTGACACATTGGCTCTTGCCGCCCATGAGGCAGAAACCGATCTGGTGGAATGCGCCCTGACAGCCGAAGGGGGTTCCAGTCCTTTTGCCCTGTACACCTTCTGGATGAGTTTAACAATCCATCAAGCAATTGTTCTTGCTGATGCCTCCTTACCTTTGTTCTTGCCCCAGGGAATTATAAACAGCCTAGATGAATCCCTGAAGGATGCCAGGGCCTGCAGATAGCATCTCAAAATGGAGGCAATATCTAGCTCGTAAAGAGAACCTGAGACCTGCTCTGAAAATGTTGGAAGTGCCCAAGGTTCTGACATACTTGAGGAAGATGTGACCTTCGGGATAAATCCTCGCATCGTTCTGGGTTCGGGATAGAACATGACATGATTAGGATCTGCTCGCAAAGCTTGAAGCTTTGAAACTCTTCTGCCAGAAGCTGTGGCTATTAGAAAAGTCAGTTTAAAGGTTAGATTCCACAGAGACACTGACTCTGATGGGGCAAATGTATGGCTGGCTAAAGACTCTAGGTCTAGGATGATAGAAAGGTCCCAGGTGGGAAAAATTTGTTTAGTTGGTGGGTAGGGATGAGCCGAACACCCCCCCGTTCGGCTCGCACCAGAACCCGCGAACGGACCTAAAGTCCGTGCGAGCTTTAGAACCCTATTAGTTATAATGGATGCGAACGTTCGAAATTAAAAGTGCTCATTTTAAAGGCTAATATGCATGTTAATGTCATAAAAAGTGTTTGGGGACCTGGGTCCTGCCCCAGGGGACATGTATCAATGCAAATTTTTTTTTTAAAAACGGCCGTTTTTTTCAGGAGCAGTGATTTTAATAATGCTTAAATTGAAACAATAAAAGTGTAATATTCCTTTAAATTTCGTACCTGGGGGGTGTCTATAGTATGCCTGTAAAGGGGCGCATGTTTCCCGTGTTTAGAACTGTCTCTGCGCAAAGTGTCATTTTTGAAAGTAAAAAAGCTATTTAAAATCACTCGCGGCTAATGTTAATTCACGGCTCCCGTAACACAGAGAACAGTGATTCATTGAAACTCATTCATAAAAAAAAGTCATTGATAAAAATAAAAAAAAAAATAAAAAAAATGAAAAAAAAAAAAGCGTAGGGGTCCCCCCAAATTCAATAACCAGGCCCTTCAGGTCTGGGATGGATATTAAGGGGAACCCCAGCCAAAAAAAAAAATGGCGTAGGGTCCCCCTCAAAATCCATACCAGACCCTTGAGGTCTGGTATGGATTTTAAGGGGAACCCTAGCCAAAAAAAATGGCGTGGGGTCCCCCTCAAAATCCATACCAGACCCTTATCCGAGCATGCAACCTGGCAGGCCGCAGGAAAAGAGGGGGGAACGAGAGCGGCCCCCCCTCTCGCCTGAACCGTACCAGGCCACATGCCCTCAACATTGGGAGGATGCTTTGGGGGTCTAAGACCCCTAAAGCACCTTGTCCCCATGTTGATGAGGACAAGGGCCTCTTCCCCACAACCCTGGCCGGTGGTTGTGGGGGTCTGCGGGCGGGGGGCTTATCGGAATCTGGAAGCCCCCTTTAACAAGGGGACCCCCAGATCCCGGCCCCCCCCTGTGTGAAATGGTAAGGGGGTACAAATTGCTGTTGCAAATAGGTCCAGCTCGGGGAGACCCCACTGGTCTACAACCCAATCGAAAATCTTTGGGTGCAGAGACCTTACGTTGGCATCCACGAACCTACGAGATAGATGGTCGGCTCTTTGGACGACTGGGAAGATAGACCACCCTTAGGTCTCTTTGATTCCTTTCCGTCCATAGAATAATGGGTTCCACCTCCCTCAGTAGGATAAGATGCCGCAGCCTTGTTGTCCATTCGAAGAAGTACTGGCTTCCACGTAATCTCAAATTTTAGTGCTAGTAACGCAAGGTAGGCTGCCCAGATTTCCATAATGTTTGATACCAGGTCTGTTGTGTGGAAGGACCATCTTCCCTGCCCTGAAATCTGGTTGCAGTGTGCCCCCCAGCCCGCTGCAATGGCATCGGTGGTAATTGTGATCCAGTTGATATGCCCTAATGGATGCGATTTCGTAAGCGTGTGTTTTATTCATCCACCAATATCCTGAGCATTAGACTTGTTAGGTGTATGGTTTGGGTTAGATGCCGTCTGTTCCAAAGCCTCAAGAATTCTAACTAAAAATGTCTCAAGGGACCATGGGGATACATAATGATATGAGCCTTTTCAGGCTCAGGCAATTCAAAGCTGTCACGCAGGACCTCACGCTCACTTTCTTCATCTTTCGAATAATGCATGTCACCTTCTGAGGCGGTAGGGATACCGTTCCATTCATTGTATTAAATAATGCACCTAGATAAACCATCTCCTGGGTCGGAGAAAGGTGACTCTTCTCCTGGTTTATCTTTATCTTCCTTCTGCTAGCGTCGACAATAAAACGCTCTTGTGTTCTACTAACTAGGCTGGATCCTTCGCCAATTCTCTTAGAGGGGCTATGAGAGTGATTACGTACGGTCTTCATGAAGACTCTGGGCGACATGCAGAGGCCAAATGGGAGCTCTAGAATTGAAGGTGTACTTGCCCCACTGCAAACCTCAGATATTTTTGAAATGGTGGGAGTATAGGTAGGTATGTGCAAGTAGGCAACCTGCAGATCTATCAACAGCATCCAGTCCCCTGGTTGGATTACACAAATAATTTTTTTGTAGTGACTCCATCTTGAATTTTTCTAGAAGTATGTAGTGATTTTGTCTTTTTAGGTCTATCACAGGTCTCCAACCTCCGTTTCTCTTGGGAACTACAAACAGGGTAGAGTAGAAACCCGAAAACTTCTCGGAGGCACCGGTACCACTGCTTGTTGTTCCTGCAGGGAGAGAAGAAACTGATGTACAGCTTCCGCTTTTTTTGAGAGGACCTTGACACCCTTGTTAGCGTAAAGAAGTCCTTGGGGGGTTTGTCTAGAAACGTCCAAAAGTGACTGTATTTTACTGTGGAGACCACCCAGGGGTCTCTGCACTTTTGTTTCCAGATTGTTGAGAAGTGTTTGAGCCTGGCACCCACTGGTATTGCCTGGGTTGGCCTGGCGTCAAAAGGATTTTGTAGGATCCTGTGGAGTAGGCAAGGGGCTCTGTCTATGAGTCTTGAGGAATATGGAATGCATGCTTCTCCAATTCTGTCTAAAGCCTTTCCCCTGCCTGGACTGCCTGTAGTCCTTGTTCTTGAAATGTTGAAATCTGGGTGAAAATGCCCTGGTGCGAATGCCCTGGTGCGCCTGTGTGGTCTGTCTTGGGGTAACAGGCCTGATTTTCCGCCTGTGACGCGAGAGATGGCCTCATCCAATTTCTCTCCAAACAAGGCTTTGCCGTCAAATGGTATCTTACACCAGTTTTGTTTTGAGGGGACATCTGGCGACCATTGGTGAACTGTCCAACATTGCAGAGTCCGTCTCAGAGTGAGTATAGCTTTCCCAGATGATTAAGGGAGAATCTTGTACACCCAGAGTCCCCTCCATTTTAAAAGAATAAATAAAATTGCAGAAATGGAGGCATTCATCTCAATTTCTCCTCTGCATAAATTCACTACTTTATGGGCTTGCTGGACCCATTTTCGATCCTCCAAAGACTACCTGCAAACCATGAATCTTCCTCCCCCCTAAAACAACCCCCTTTATATACAAAAGGAGTCTATGATGTCCGGACCTGGAAGACCTTTCTCTGCTGGGACTAGAATCACCAGAATCTTCATGTCCCCTTGAGGTCCTCTTGGACATTTACTGGCGTACAGGGCTGAAATACATAAGAGTACCAGTCACAGTGCACTCTTTTTTTTTTTTTTTTTTACATGTATAAACTTACCTGGACGTAGGCCCTTACCTTAAATGTAGAGTAGGATCTTGTTTGGGTGGCAAATGGCTTATCTTAGGCGACTAGCAGAAGAAGCAGCTAAGAAAATAATAGGAAAGGTTTAAGGGGCTAGGTCCTGACTTGACTAAGAGAATATTTTCCTACATTGTGTCCCCCCCCCCCTTTACCTCTTCCCTTTTCAATTTTTAAAACATTTCTAAGGGTTTTTTTTTTTTTTTTTTTTTTTTTTAAGAGTTTTTTTTTTTTTACCCACCTTATAAAAGGAATGTACCACTCCTTGGAGCTCTCAGTAGGACAACCTCTTCGGGCAGCGTCAGATGTCCCACTGAGGCTTCTGGGGAGATAAGTAGTGAGGGGCAAAGGCAGAGGAAACACATCTGTCCTGAGCCTAGTGCATGAGGGCAAAGAGACACGAGTCCTGCCCTTCTTCAAAATGGCCACTGCAGCCTCCGAGGCCACAGTGCATGCGCCGAGCGGCGGCCCCAGGACCCAGAAGTCCCAGCCGCGGGCACATGTGCAGAACACGGCAGAACATGCCGGGGACAAATGAAAAAGCAGGCGCGAAGCACGTTCCACTCCTAAGGAGACTGTGAGGGGACATCTAGGAAAATGGAAGAGAGATAGAACATAGAAAGAAACCTGGAAAGGAAAAAAAAAAAGGAAAGAAAACAGAAAGTAGCTGCTACCTCTGTTACCAGGCCTGCCTAAAAACACTAGTGCAGGAGAAGCTCTTAGTTAAGAGACAAACTGCTTTTCCCAAAAGATCCTACAGCAGGGACTCCCAACCTTTATAAGTGCGTTTAGCTGCCCAAGAGAAGGGACCGCATTCGGGAGAGGCTGAACCCGGACGGAAGCTGCCGAATGCAGAAGGTAAGGACGTTCAACCAAAATTCACTACCATGAAGTATGAGGAAAAAAGGAGAATACTGGGGCTGTGCTAACCATTTATTTTATGATATTCACTGGTCCTGAGGGAGGAGCCAAGGCAGAGCTTGTCATAGGTATGCTGCCATGGAGGCACCAGGAAAACATTTTGCCTTATAACCACTTTCAGAAATGTTTTGCTCGCTAGGATCCGTAAATAATAAAATAAAAAAAATCAGCTAGATAATGCACAATCTACATAGGGTGCAAGGCTATGGATTCCAATGGGGGGGGGGGGGGGGGGGGGGGTCGAGTGTTTTTTTTTTAAGCACCTGATTCCAGCCAGAGGCTCTAATAGGCTTCAAAACAGGGTGGGCTTGGGGCGTCCCACCCAGTTGTGTGACAATTGCAAATACATTTTCACTATTTTCACACTAAAGTTCCTCCCCATCAATCAGGAGACAGGTCGTGAGACCTGTTTCCCGATTGGCCGAAGTGTCAGGCGATTCTATTGGATGCCTAGCGTTTAGGAGGAACAGAGAGGAGGCACACGGCAGAGTAAGCCATGGGAGGAGTGGACACCGGAGCCGCTGCCCGCACCCCAGGAGTGGAGGTGAGGACACCACAGCCTGCCAGCCCTTGGTGTCAGTGCTGCGCCGCTGGCCTCCCGGAGGAGGGGGAGTGCTGTCAGTACTGTGTTGCCCCCCACCCGGAGGGGGTTGCTTGTTTTCTGCCCTCAAAAGAAAAACCCACCAGCCACCACTGGAGCAGGCACAATGGAAGACACAATGATAACACAAAACTCTTCCAAATCCACACTTAACAATCCTTATGGAAAAACTTTATGCATTGGGAAATAGGCTATCACAAAATAATTGATAAATCACAGGCCTACCGTAATATCTTGGATTTTTTTCATGGGCTTTAAATTTTGAGGGAATTTTAGATCCCAATGAAACCTAGTGGCTGGGGCTTACAAATTATTGCTTTTTGCTAACTATTCTGCAGGACTGACAACAATTCTTTAAGCCTGTAGGGTAGGTAAATAAAATTTCCTCAATATTCCCCTCTTAATTGGGCATCAAGTGTGGGTCACATAGGAGGCCTAGCCCAGGGTGGGTTCTTCTGGGCTGTGCTAGGCAGTGGGCACCTAGAACAAGGTCACGGCCTTGAACATGGGGTACCTTTGCTTGAGCAGACAAATTAACTCTAGTTAATGCTTTCCATGTTAACATACACCACTACTGTCACTTGCACGGAGGAAAAGTGGGTGTGCTTATTAAATAAGGGTATTAGCCAGTGCATGCCAAAGGGTAATACATTTAAAAGAGCTAATGGAAGCCCTGGGTGTCCCAATACCAACAAAAAAATGCATCTAAAAGCAAAGGAGAAGGCTTTCAAAAAATACAAGGCTGAGGGGTCATTATCAGCATTCCTACTCCACAAAGAATGCAATAAGAAATGTAAGGGTAAAGCAATTCATCACGCATACTCAGCCACAAAAAGTACTTCCCTCTGGGAACTATCCCATAAGGTCATACAGAGATGGTACTTGACACCCTACAGAATTTCTAAGTTTAGCTCTACAGCTTCCCCTCTTTTCTGGAGGCAATGCTCCCAAGTAGGCAATATCTTCCACATACTGTGGTCTTGTAGTAAGCCTGCAAAATTTTGGCCAACAATATTTGCAATCTATCGACAAGCGACGGGTCTGAATATTCCTATTTCCCCTTCCCTTGCTCTACTAAATATCGGCATAGAAGATATCCCACCAACACTACGTCAATTCACCACCCACCTATTTTTAGCAGCAAAATTAGTCATACTCAGAATCTGGAAATCGCCCGACACCCCAGAAGTACACAATGTTATTCAAACCCTTTCCACTCATTACACCTATGAATCCATTTTAGCATCTATTGCAGGGAAACACACTGTATTTCTGAATAACAGGCAATCATGGATAGACTGGTACAAATCCTATAAGAAATAGCAAAGAGACCTCACGAATATATACGAGTAAATGAGACTCAATATACATAGGAGCTCAACTCCTCCTCTTCCTGCCAATTTGAGCCTTATTACAGGCTCTGTCCCTCCCCTTCCCCCTCTTTATCCTCCCCAGTTAAAATTATATTTTTTTTCCTTTTACATATTGATTTTCCAGTTAACGATGTTCATTCTCAGGGAAACGTTTGATAATTCAATCTATCACTAGAAAGCCTGATGCTTCAAAACAAGGCTACAGATGGACACTTAGGGGCTCTGGGTTGCTACCCCTCGGGGCGCAGCGTGATCCCGAATGGGGTGCCCTTGGGGGTGGGCAATCCAGGGTACCTACCTGTTGATCACATTTAATATGTTGGTATTACTGAATATGCATATTTTGACTAATTATATAAATGTTGGTTAATATTGGCCTAGAAATTATTAATTTTGTGAATTTCCAGCAAACGGTTTGTAATCTACAATTACTTGAAATTTGATATGTAATACCCTTTTCTTTGTTATATTGTTAAAAAAAATTCTTCAATAAAAATCTATTGATTAAAAAAAAAAGAAATGTAAGGGTGTAATCAGGGCGGTTAAGATAGAACACGAAAAGCACGTAGCAGAGGAGAGTAAAAAAAATCCCAAGAAATTCTTTGAGTACATAAATAGTAAAAGGGGAGGACAGATTATATTGGCCCCATAAAGAATGATGGAGGGAATCTGGCCACTAAGGATGGTGAGATGGCGAAGGTTTTGAATGTATTCTTCTCATCAGTCTTCATGAGGGAAATGGGGGGAGGGGGTTCAGTAACCAAAACTGCAATGTTTAACCTCATGACAAGTAGCAGGAAGCACCCTCATCTTTAACAGAGGATAAAATTAGAAACAGACTTGAATAACTTAACATAAATAAGTCACCGGGACCAGATGGCTTACACCCGAGGGTCCTTAAGGAACTCAGTTAAGTAATTGTCAGACCGTTTTTCCTAATTTTTACGAACAGTCTACTGACTGGTATGGTACCAGCTGATTTAATGAAAAGCCAATGTAGCACCAATCTTTAAAAAAGGACCGAGATATATCCCTGGGAACTACAGACCAGTTAGCCTAACATCAATAGTATGCAAGCACTTGGAAGGGATGATAAGGGACTATATACAATATTTTAGTAATCAAAACAGTATCATTAGCAGTAATCAGTATGGATTCATGGAAAATTATTCTTGCCAAACAAATCTATTAACCCTCTATGAGGAGGTGAGCTGCCATCTAGATGAAGGAAGGCCCGTTCACTTAGGGGTGTACTCACTTTTGTTGCCAGCGGTTTAGACATCTAAAGCCCCATACACATGGTCGGACTTTTTCATGGATTTTGTCCGATCGGACAAGGTTGTTGAAAAATCAGACCGTGTGTATGCACCATCGGACAGTGTTCGTCGGTTTGTCCGACGGACAAAGTCTTATCTCCTGCTGGAAAGATTTGCCGTCAACACGGTCCGATCACACCAAATCCGAGCGTGTGTACGCTTGTCCGACGGACAAAGTGCTACGCATGCTCAGAAGCAATTCTGTGACGGAAGCGCTCGGTCAGGTAAAACTACCTTTCCTAATCGACACAGCACATTCGTCACGCTGCAATGTTAAAATGTCTTTAATGCAGCGCATTCTCTTTTTCTTTACAATGCAACAAGAATGACATGTTTTAGCTGCTCCTATTCACCCGCACTTCTCACAAACTTACTTCTTTATTACTTTGCAGCATTTATACACTACATGTTTATTTTTACTCAGATCGTAATACAATCTTTGTTATTTTTTTACCATGTTTTTTTTTTTTTTTTTTTTTTTTGGGGAATACATATTTGAAGGAGAATTTTTTGGTTTTTTGGAGGGGGTTTGTATGTCTCAACTTAGCAAAACCACATTATTAACATTTGTATTTCTTGCTTAAATTTACTAGGAGTTTGTTGGTTGTTGGTGCCCCTTGTTAATTCTACTTTAGGATTAGTGAAATGTACCTGCCTACTCAAAGAAAAACTGTCATTGTCGAAAAGTAAAACACAATAGTCAATGATTATTTCAAATCAAAAAAACATTTATTTCGGTCTCAGCAACAAACCAAAGAGGAACGCAGCCATGGTGAAACTTGGGGAATTTGCAAAGCCTTGGACACCCATGGCAACCATCATTTTACAGACTTAAACAATTGGGGGCATGAAGAGTACCTATCTAAATAATAAGGGAGCGCAATCTGGTCCTGAAGTCCAAAACATCCGGAACTGCAGCAGATGCCATCTAGGTCCCAGGCTCTGGTCCTACGAGAGGCTCCATCTTCTCTCAGACCAGACTGAGTCCAGGTCGTCACTCTCTTGTCTTCCTTGTACGCTTCCTTCCACGCCGTGGTGCTGGTGCTGGTGGGGTGGCAGAAGGAGGAGGAGGAGGCGGAGCAAGGTCACTCTCGCAAACATGTGTGAGGGGAGTCATCTCCCCAGCCATCCCCTCATTTAGTATTTTGAGGATGACCTCCTCACACATGCTGCGTTGCCCCGCCTCCATACCCGTAAGTTTACTGGTAACCAAGGAGGCAAAGGCCTCCTCGTAGGTGGGTGTGGCATAGAGGGAGGCTGAGGCATCTCTGATCAGCTGGAGCGCTGACTCTCCCACCTCCCCCATGTTTTTCGCCCTTCTGTAGGGAAGGCGGAGGGGAGAGACTTGGGAGACAGTCAGGCTCCTACGCCTACCCCCCTCTTGGCTGCCACTACCCCCTGCCTCCTCCTGACTGCCACCTTCCACAGCCACCTCCTGGCCGAGGTCTTCCTGTGTATGAAAAAGGGACATAGTTTCAGTTATTTGTTCATCAAACACACACAATTCTCATCTAGTGACTGTTGCAAAATGTTTTCAAATACAAAACCATACAATTCTCAGCCCTGCAGTTTAGATTCTTCCCAAAAATGTCTCCCACACCACTGTCTGTTGATATGTCAATCACGTTAGGAAATAAGCAATTGGGGATCCTGAATTAACTGAACATCATTCATTATTCCCCAAACTGGTTCCAAAACTACTATACCTGGAAGAAGCTGGGCACCTGCACATCTTCCATACTGGAAGGCCCAGGTTGGTCCTCGGAAGCCTCATCAGGGGTGGCGTGCGTGGAAGGACGCGTGCAAGGAAGAGTCGAGAGTGACTTCCTGACAGTAGCCTGGTCTTTGAGAAAGTGGAGCCTCTCATAGTACCAGAGCGTGGGGACATGGACATCAGCTGCTGCAGCTCCAGATGCTTGGGACTTCAGGACCTTATTGCGCTCCCGGAAATAGGTAGTCTTCATGTTGTTGATCTTCACTTTTAAGTTTGCCACGGTTGCCATGGGCAGGGTAGGCTTTACAAATGCCACAAGTTTCAGCAGGGCTGCGTACCTCTTTGGTCTGTTGCTATAATCCCTGTGTTTCGCCTGCCATAAGAGGGGGAATTGCCGGTATTTATCAATGAAGAGGGGTAGAAAGCTCACGTTGTAGAAGGCCTCCATCACCTCTGCAAGACACAACGCCACACCAAACAATATAAATAATGTCAGCCTAAACTCTCCTAATCTTCTCCATAAAGAAGCCTCAAGTTCTAATCAGTCTAGGCTAGTTATGTACCAACGTCAAATTGTACCTTCGTTTGTAGCGATCGTCTCGTGCGTGAGCTTTCTCTCCCCTCGTCTCCCAGATCGTGGCTACGACACAGGCGTGTGACGTTTTATATACAGTGCGCATGCGTCAAACTCCGCCCGCCCCTGACGATCTTTCTCGTCTATTCCCCACCCCTTCTCTTTACGGCGCAGTGGGGAGAGCACATGGCGGGGACACAGCAGGTGCGCCCCAAATATCCCCCCAACGAGGAGGTGGACGAGGAAAGTCAGGAGGCACAAACGTCCCGATCCCGGAGCCTGAAATTCAAGGCCTCAAATATGTCATTTGGAGAAATGTTGGAGATGGTGGACATATTAAAGAGGAGCGACTATGATGGGAAGTATGGGCCTTACCTCAACCCCAATGTCCGCAAGGCCAAGATCATGTCTAAAGTTGTGAGAAGGTTGTACAATCATTTTGGGGTACAACGATCCAAGGAGCAACTGAGGAAACGCTGGTCAGACCTGAAACTGAGGGAGGCCGATCAGTACAGAAAGATCAAGCGAATTCTTCAAAAAAGTAAGTAGTTGTGTTTTGTGTTTGATTTCTTGCTTGCATACTGCTCCATGTGGTTTGATTTTTACAAAGTTGTACATTCCAAAATGGCCCCTTTCATGTTCGTCTGTGCATTCGATCGTACTCAGCCTCGATCTTTCTGCCACTGTCATGGTCGTGTGTGTGTCCATTCGATCGTACGCAACCTCGAACGTTCGGCCACTTATAATACGTGGTTTGGTGTTTTTTTGGGGGAAAGGAAGTTTGTTCTCACTAGAAATGTCATCAAGAATGTCAAGCCAATTTATTCAATGTAAAGGAGAGGTCACCCAGTAGCTGTTTACCCATCTGGACTCTAGAGCACTAGTGCTGGGACACCCAAACCCACTTTTTATTAGGCTTTTCCACACATGTGCTCCAGTGGATACTAGAGGGGGGTCTCCATCACACAAACTTCTACCAAAAAGCTAGTCAGTTTAGCACCTTTACAAAGTGACTACATTCATGTTGTTGCCATTTGTAACTGGCCAAACTAAAATAGTGTCCGTCACTTTCAAGCAATGTTTGTGTCATGAAGATCCTGCCAGAAATCTAAACCCGGGCCGTCCTGGCCCTCAGATTCCATTGCGCATGCGCATGCGCGCCCGGGCGCGGGCACGTGCACAACCGCGCACAGGGAGACGCGCGCGCGCCCTAGTTAGCACCAGCCGGCCTATTTAAGCCTGACTTGAGCAGACGGTCTTTGCTGTCTGCTCTACAGCGTTGTGGTGTAGTAAAAGAAACCTGATCCTGTTATACCTGTTCCTTTGACCCGGCTTGCCATAAAGACTATCCTGCTTTCTGCCTGTACCCGACCCCGGCTTCCAGTGACCATCCTTCTGCCTGATCCATTGTACCTTGCCCTAGTTCAGATTCATTACCTGACTTCTTGATGAACTCTGGTTCCTTGTTTAGCCTTTGTCCAGTCTGCAGTCTGACCCTCTGTAACGAGCCTATTCACCTGTTGGTTCCAGTCCATTCAGTGGTTCCGTTTCCTGTGATCCTGTCAGCTCTGCTATCCAAGCTTACCTGTGAACCTGTTTGCCAAGCCGTTGTCCAGTTCCTGTCAGCTCTGCTATCCAAGCTTACCTGTGAACCTGTTTGCCAAGCCGTTGTCCAGTTCCTGTCAGCTCTGCTATCCAAGCTTACCTGTGAACCTGCTTGCCAAGCCGTTGTCCAGTTCCTGTCAGCTCTGCTATCCAGTTTACCTGTGAGCCTGCTTTCCAGTGATCCTGCCAGCTCTGCTATCCAGTTTACCTGTGAGCCTGCTTTCCAGTGATCCTGCCAGCTCTGCTATCCAGTTTACCTGTGAGCCTGCTTTCCAGCGATCCTGCCAGCTCTGCTATCCAGTTTACCTGTGAGCCTGCTTTCCAGTGATCCTGCCAGCTCTGCTATCCAGTTTACCTGTGAGCCTGCTTTCCAGCGATCCTGCCAGCTCTGCTATCCAGTTTACCTGTGAGCCTGCTTTCCAGTGATCCTGCCAGCTCTGCTATCCAGTTTACCTGTGAGCCTGCTTTCCAGCGATCCTGCCAGCTCTGCTATCCAGTTTACCTGTGAGCCTGCTTTCCAGTGATCCTGCCAGCTCTGCTATCCAGTTTACCTGTGAGCCTGCTTTCCAGCGATCCTGCCAGCTCTGCTATCCAGTTTACCTGTGAGCCTGCTTTCCTGTGATCCTGCCAGCTCTGCTATCCAGTTTACCTGTGAGCCTGCTTTCCAGTGATCCTGCCAGCTCTGCTATCCAGTTTACCTGTGAGCCTGCTTTCCAGCGATCCTGCCAGCTCTGCTATCCAGTTTACCTGTGAGCCTGCTTTCCAGAGATCCCGCCTGCTCAGCTAACCTGTTTCCTTCCCACCGGTCTGTTGATCCTGCCAGGCACCCGTGCTCCTCCTCACTCCTGGTTCTCCTGTTCCCACACCAGGGGACCAGGAGTGGGAGACGCAAGGGAGGCCTCTCCCTGCAATCTCGGGCTCGCACCACCAGGTACATGACAGTAGCAGACAGCCATGTCTGAGCCCGAGCAGGGAGCCCCCGCCATGGAGGGGCTATGCCAACACCTGGCAGGTCTGACCGAAGCAGTGAAGAACCTCCAGCAGGGGTACACCCGGCTGGAGGAACGGGTACTGGCCCTGTCTGGTCCATCCAGTACCCAAGGAACTCCTCACCCAGCAATACCCCCAACGGGGCCTGCACCTACCCAGACTATAGTGATGCTACCACCTGAGCCCAAGGTACCTACTCCAGAGAAATTTACGGGTGCCCGTGGTAGCTTCAGAACTTTCCGTAACTCTTGTGAACTCCATTTTGCCCTGCAACCTAGGACCTTCTCTTTAGAGACCACCAAGGTGGGTTTTGTGGTAGCCCTACTGACTGGGGATCCCCAAATCTGGGCCCACCGTCTCGTGGAACAAAAGGATGCAGCATTGACCAGTCTCTCCACCTTTTTTGATGCCATGGCGCAGCTTTATGAGGACCCCCAACTCTCAACCACTGCGGAGGCCGCTTTACGTTCTCTCCAACAGGGTCGAAGACCAGCAGAGGACTATGTGGCTGAGTTCAGGCGTTGGGGTGCCGACACCGACTGGAACGATGCTGCTCTCCGTCACCAATTCCGCATGGGCCTCTCAGACGCACTCAAGGACGAGCTCGCCAGAGTGGGGGTACCCCAGACCCTGAATTCCCTCATAGACCTAAGCATCCAAATTGACCGGCGCCTACGGGAGCGTAGGGCCGAACGAACCTTGGGGTCCCCAAGACCTACCTGGATGCTCCCCAGGGGTCCAAGTCACTTCCGCACTGCTCCCCCTGTTAAACCTACTCATGCCTCTTCAGCATCAGAACCCATGCAACTTGGACTCCTGCGGCCTTCTCTCACCCCAGCAGAACGCCAGAGACGCCGCAGCAACAATCTGTGTCTGTATTGTGGAGAGCCTGGTCATTATGTCCGGAACTGCCCGGCTAAACTCCGTAAGTTCCCCACTATTCTCTCCAGTTATGTGGATCCTGTGACCGGGGTTTCATCTCATCTTGCCCTTTCTGTTTCCTTCCAGTTCTCAGGAAGGACCCTACAAACCACAGCTATCATTGACTCTGGTGCCTGCAGTTGCTTTATGGACTCTGCTTTTGCTGCCCGGCATCGAATTCCTCTCCGTCCGAGAGAACAAGGCCTGTCTGTCCACCTGGCGGATGGGTCCACCATCAAATCTGGCCCAGTGACTCAGGAGACTGCCCCATTGCACACAGTGATCTCAGAGTCACATCAAGAACTGTTATGTTTGGACATAATTTCTTCTCCCTTGTTTCCAGTCATTCTAGGGATCCCCTGGCTGCAAGCACACAACCCAGTCATCAACTGGTCCACAGGAGAGGTGGCCTTTTCTTCTCCCTACTGCCAAAGGTCCTGCGGCTCCTTGGCCCCCGCAGGACCCTCTGCTCTGCTCTGCCTCGAAAACGAGGCAGGTCTACGTCAGTCCATCCCTGAAGTCTACCATGCATACCTGGATGTGTTTAGCAAACAAAGGGCAGATGTGCTGCCACCCCATAGGCCCTATGACTGTCCCATTGAACTCCTTCCCGGGGCCAAGATTCCCTTCGGTAGGGTTTTTCCGTTAACAGAGGTGGAGCAGGGAAAACTAAAGGACTATATTGATGATAACCTGAAAAAAGGGTTTATCCGCCCGTCTACGTCTCCTGCAGGTGCAGGAATATTTTTCGTAGAGAAGAAGGACCATTCTCTCAGACCCTGTGTGGACTACCGTGCCCTAAACGAGGTCACAGTCAAAAATCGCTACCCGCTTCCCCTGGTACCTGAACTGTTTCAGAGGCTTGGCACGGCCTCCATCTTTTCTAAACTGGACCTCAGAGGGGCATACAATTTAATACGTATAAAGGATGGGGACGAATGGAAGACGGCATTTCGGTCTCGATTTGGGCACTTCGAGTACCTGGTGATGCCGTTTGGACTCTGTAACGCCCCCGCTACCTTCCAGTCCTTCATAAATGATGTGCTTCGGGACTTCCTTGATGTTTTTGCTGTTGTTTATCTTGATGACATACTAATTTTCTCTTCCTCCCTAGAGCTGCATCGTGGACATGTTAAAAGTGTGTTGGGCCGTCTCCGGCAACATGGCCTCTATGCCAAGGCAGAAAAATGTCTCTTTGAGGTAGAAAGCATACCCTTCCTAGGTTTGATCATCTCCAGTAGAGGCATCCGGATGGACCCCCAGAAAATCTCAGCCATCCTGGACTGGCCAGTTCCCGCAGACAAAAAGGGGATCCAGCGATTCATTGGCTTTGCCAATTTTTATCGCAAATTCATCAAGGGATTCTCGGCCATAGTGGCACCCATTACTCAACTCACCAAACAAGGTACCCGTTTTCATTGGTCCCCTGAGGCCCAAGGGGCCTTCGAGGCCCTCAAGGGGCTCTTTACCTCAGCCCCTATCCTGAAGCATCCAGATCCTTCTCTGCCCTTTGTCCTCGAAGTGGATGCCTCAGAGATAGCTGTAGGGGCCATCCTGTCCCAGAGACAGGGCATCAAAGCCCTGCTACACCCCGTGGCATTCTTCTCACGGAAACTGTCCCCAGCCGAGAAGAACTACGATGTGGGGGATCGGGAATTACTGGCCATAAAGACCGCCCTCGAGGAATGGCGTTACCTGCTAGAAGGGGCTACTCACCCAATCCTGATCTTCACAGATCACAAAAATCTAGAGTACTTGAAGACTGCCAAGAGGTTAAAACCTAGACAGGCCCGTTGGGCCTTATTTTTCTCTCGTTTTACTTTTCACGTGACATATCGTCCGGGTTCCAAAAACGCGAAGCCGGACGCTCTGTCTCGTATGTATCACAAATCCCAGGATGGTTCCCCGCCAGACACTATCCTTGCCCCTGGAAACTTTCTCCTGCTACAGGAAGACCTACTGTCCCAGCTCAGGCGGGCTTCCAGTGGCCTCATACCCACTCCCGGTCCTGGGCCCACTCCCGGTCCTGGGTTGCAGGCCAAGGATGGGCTATTGTGGCATGGGGATAAGATTTTCATTCCCGAGGGTCTGCGGGTAACCGTCCTGGAATTGTGCCATGATCACAAGCTTGCCGGACACTTTGGTGTCACCAAAACCACTGAATTGGTACAACGTACCTTCTGGTGGCCTCAGCTAAGGGAAGACTGCAGGAAATTTGTGGAAACATGCACTGTGTGTATTCGGAGCAAAAGTCACAGAACCAAAGCCTGGGGCTTACTCAAGCCATTACCAGTCCCAGATCGCCCCTGGAAAATGCTGTCCATAGATTTCATTGTGGAACTGCCCCCAGCAGAGGACCACACTACGATCTTCCTGATAGTTGATCGTCTGTCAAAAATGGCACACTTTGTTCCCATGAAGGGCACCCCTTCTGCCTCAGAAACCGCACAAGTGTTCATCCGAGAAGTCATCAGACTCCATGGGGTACCAGCCAACATAGTGTCCGACCGAGGGGTACAATTCACCTCTCGGTTCTGGAAATCACTCTGCAAGGCCCTCAACATTGAGCTATCGTTTTCTTCCGCTTATCACCCTCAAACCAATGGGCAGACCGAAAGAACCAATCAGACCCTGGAACAATATCTTCGATGCTTTTCTTCCTTCTCCCAAGACGATTGGATCTCCCTGTTACCAGTTGCCGAGTTTGCATATAACAATGCTATCCACTCGGCCACCCAACAGACACCTTTCTTCGCCAACTATGGCTTTCATCCTTCATTCCTGCCCAATTCTCTTCCTGAATGTACTGTGCCCGCAGTCCAGGAGAAGATTGACTTCTTTGCTTCCAATAACCAACTCCTGCAGGACACCATGGCCCGGACCCAGGAACATAACAAAACAGTCTTTGACCGAAAGAGGCGTGGAGAATTGGTACTGGCACCGGGTGACACAGTGTGGCTCTCCACCTTGAATCTGAGGTTGGCTTGTCCCTCAAAGAAAATGGGCCCTAAGTTCTTAGGTCCCTTCCCAGTCAAACGAAAGATTAATGAAGTGGCCTATGAGTTGGAACTTCCTGATTCCCTCAAGGTCCATCCAGTCTTTCATGTTTCCCTGTTAAAGCCCTCCACTTCCAACCCCTTTTCCAACAGAAGGACTGTACCCCCGGACCCAGTCTTGGTAGATGGCGAGGAAGAATATGAGGTAGAGGCCATACTAAATGTTAGAAAAAGGAGAAATCAGAATCAGTTCTTGATCAAATGGAAGGGATATGGTCCTGAAGAGAATTCCTGGGAGCCCGAGTGTAATATCCATGCTAAGAGTCTAGTTCAAGCCTTCAAAAGAGCTCATCCTGAGAGATTTGCCCAGAGGGGCACCCGGAGGTTGCCCCTAGGAGGGGGGCAATGTCATGAAGATCCTGCCAGAAATCTAAACCCGGGCCGTCCTGGCCCTCAGATTCCATTGCGCATGCGCGCCCGGGCGCGGGCACGTGCACAACCGCGCACAGGGAGACGGGCGCGCGCCCTAGTTAGCACCAGCCGGCCTATTTAGGCCTGACTTGAGCAGACGGTCTTTGCTGTCTGCTCTACAGCGTTGTGGTGTAGTAAAAGAAACCTGATCCTGTTATACCTGTTCCTTTGACCCGGCTTGCCATAAAGACTATCCTGCTTTCTGCCTGTACCCGACCCCGGCTTCCAGTGACCATCCTTCTGCCTGATCCATTGTACCTTGCCCTAGTTCAGATTCATTACCTGACTTCTTGATGAACTCTGGTTCCTTGTTTAGCCTTTGTCCAGTCTGCAGTCTGACCCTCTGTAACGAGCCTATTCACCTGTTGGTTCCAGTCCATTCAGTGGTTCCGTTTCCTGTGATCCTGTCAGCTCTGCTATCCAAGCTTACCTATGAACCTGTTTGCCAAGCCGTTGTCCAGTTCCTGTCAGCTCTGCTATCCAAGCTTACCTGTGAACCTGTTTGCCAAGCCTGTGTCCAGTTCCTGTCAGCTCTGCTATCCAAGCTTACCTGTGAACCTGTTTGCCAAGCCGTTGTCCAGTTCCTGTCAGCTCTGCTATCCAAGCTTACCTGTGAACCTGTTTGCCAAGCCGTTGTCCAGTTCCTGTCAGCTCTGCTATCCAAGCTTACCTGTGAACCTGCTTGCCAAGCCGTTGTCCAGTTCCTGTCAGCTCTGCTATCCAGTTTACCTGTGAGCCTGCTTTCCAGTGATCCTGCCAGCTCTGCTATCCAGTTTACCTGTGAGCCTGCTTTCCAGTGATCCTGCCAGCTCTGCTATCCAGTTTACCTGTGAGCCTGCTTTCCAGCGATCCTGCCAGCTCTGCTATCCAGTTTACCTGTGAGCCTGCTTTCCAGTGATCCTGCCAGCTCTGCTATCCAGTTTACCTGTGAGCCTGCTTTCCAGCGATCCTGCCAGCTCTGCTATCCAGTTTACCTGTGAGCCTGCTTTCCAGTGATCCTGCCAGCTCTGCTATCCAGTTTACCTGTGAGCCTGCTTTCCAGCGATCCTGCCAGCTCTGCTATCCAGTTTACCTGTGAGCCTGCTTTCCAGTGATCCTGCCAGCTCTGCTATCCAGTTTACCTGTGAGCCTGCTTTCCAGCGATCCTGCCAGCTCTGCTATCCAGTTTACCTGTGAGCCTGCTTTCCTGTGATCCTGCCAGCTCTGCTATCCAGTTTACCTGTGAGCCTGCTTTCCAGTGATCCTGCCAGCTCTGCTATCCAGTTTACCTGTGAGCCTGCTTTCCAGCGATCCTGCCAGCTCTGCTATCCAGTTTACCTGTGAGCCTGCTTTCCAGAGATCCCACCTGCTCAGCTAACCTGTTTCCTTCCCACCGGTCTGTTGATCCTGCCAGGCACCCGTGCTCCTCCTCACTCCTGGTTCTCCTGTTCCCACACCAGGGGACCAGGAGTGGGAGACGCAAGGGAGGCCTCTCCCTGCAATCTCGGGCTCGCACCACCAGGTACGTGACAGTTTGTCATTTCCTATTTCTGCCCTCAATAGATAGTCTTGCTAAATCTTCCTTTTGTACATTCTCATAGGGGAGAGAAAACTTGGGCCGTCTGCGGAAACCCCCAAACCAACACCTCCCAAAAAAGGGGAAAGAGCAGAAGCAGAGGAGGAGGAGGAGGAGGAAGGAGAGATCATCGAACTTGGAGAAATTGTCACCACAACAGGTGAGTGTGTGAGAACACAGCTACTGGTAAGCTAATCCATGTATGGCTGCCTCATTTCCAACACCCCATTTTTGTTTGTTTGTGGTTTTTAGGTGACGTGGATGTTGTGGAAGAAAAATCGCACTTTACCACAGAGAGTGCCCACGTACTCATTGGAGAGATAATGGTCTGCAATAGAGATCTAGATTACATAAAGCAAAACATCAATGATGTTCACCAAAAATTAAAGAACATCATTGATGTTTTAGGAAAAATATGAAAACGCACCAAGTAATTAACACACATTTGTGCCAGCTTCTGAACACATTTGCAACTTAAAAACTGTGTGAAACTTGGAACATGCACACATTGTGTCCACACGTGCTAGCTCCCATCATGGTGGATGAATGCCAACGTTTTTTTGGGGGTGCAAACACTTTACGAACTACGAAAGTGGTTGTGGTGAAGGGGTTGCACCCCCAAAAAACGTCCATTCATCCCCATGATGGAAAATGGCACTTTTGAAGCTTCTAGGCATGTGTTTTACCATCTAATGACCATTTTCAGACCCAAATTGTGTGCATGTTCCAAATTTCCACTTTTCGGGGGTGACCCCCCCATGTGATGAAGGCAAGATCAAACACACTTTGAACATATAGTCATGTCTGATCTTGTCTTCACTTTACAAAGTTGAACTTTCCTACTTCATAGGTTCTGCTTAGCTCCATGCCTGGTTTTACCAATTGCGTAATCTTTGTAAACAATGTTGTAAATAACCAAGATGTTGTCAGTTTTGGCGTGAAGATTGTAAACGCACTTGTGAATGTTTTCCAAGTAAACTTTTTTATTTTTCGAAATGTGTGGCTTCCTTATTTAAAAAACACAATGCATTATGTATGTAAAATGTAAAGGATATGGGGGCAATGGGTGTTATTTACTAAAGGCAAATCCACTTTGCACTGCAATTTCCTTTCCCAGGGAACTTTTTCAATGCACTTGTAGAGCATAGCGGATTTGACTTATGTAAATGACACCCACAGTGCTTTGTACGAAAACACGGAGCACAGCATTTTTCAGAATACACACATGTCAGACCTGGTGATGAAAAGGAGTATTTTGGCTGTCAGTTATGCAGGACAAACCTTCTCTAGACCAAAGATTAGGTAGCAAACACACAACATGAGAATAATCTTTTTGGGAAGAAGAGACTGTTACCTCCTTTAGCCCAGAAAGTGCATTCCCACTGTCGAAGGCAAAGGGAAAAAATGTCAAAGTAAAATAAGCTAAAAAGAAGACTGAAATGACAAGAAATCAGAGGTTGGTTAAAATATCAGATTTATTAAAAATTCCTCTCACACATCGTCAGGCAGAGCAATGGCCCCCCTACCCACAAAGTACTCCATATATTGCTCGCGGACCACGCGGGCATTTAGAGGGGGCAAGCCTGGACGTGCCACTTGAAGGGCTGTGAGGTCTGCATTTGGAGGGCCCTCCACATCTGGGCCAACGGGCACCACATAGTTCCTGTTATGTCTTTTGAGGAAGTTGTGCAATATGCAACAGGCAAGAACTATGTGGTTCAGTTTGTATTCCGCCAAGTTAAATGCCGTCAGGAACAGGCGGAAGCGGCTGGCCAGGATGCCAAAAGTGTTCTCCACCACTCTTCTGGCTCTGGACAGCCTGTAGTTGAAGACCCTCTGGTCCGGGGTGAGGGTCCTCATCGGGAACGGCCTCATCACATGGGGAGTCAACGCAAACGCTTCATCTGCGACAAAGACGAAGGGGAGTCCTTCGGCATTCTCCTCTGGAGGTGGCAAGCACAGACTGCCACTTTGGAGACGCCAGTAGAACTCCGTGTGCGTAATGGCACCACCATCCGAGATCCGGCCGTTCATCCCCACGTCCACATACATAAACTCGTATGTCGCCGACACCACCGCCAACATCACTACACTATTAAACCCTTTATAATTATAATAGTAGGACCCCGAGTTGGGCGGTGGGAAGATGCGGACGTGTTTCCCATCAATTGCCCCTCCGCAGTTAGGAAAGTCCCAACGGCTGGCAAAGTGGGAGGCCACAGTCTGCCATTCCTGTGGCGTGGAAGGGAACTGTGGAGTGAAACAAGAAAAATAAATTAGTCACTTTGCACTTAAACATTGCAAGCAGATTAGACAATCAACATCTTGGAACAAGAGCATTGTATAAAATTGGAGGCTGGAAAGTATTTGCCCAGAAAAGTAGAGGCTCCCCTTCACAGATGACTCACCCCCCATCAATCCCCCCACTTCTGATGGGCCATTGGCAATAACTAGGGTTTTGGGGGGGGGGGGGGTTACAGGTAACCCTCTGCACTTCATTGATTGGCAAATGGCTCAATAATGTGTGCTAGTTTGGCCAGACCCTCTGTACTTAACACTATTGGCAGCCCCCAGGAAAGATAAAATAACATTAACCCCCCCCCCCCCCCCCCCCCCCCCCCACCCACCCACAAAAAAGGCAAGCACATTGTGACATTATGAAATTAACAAGCAAGCTAATAGGAGGGAAAGAAGACAAAAAAAAGAGGAAATGGAAAGTATGGAGGCAGCCCCTTGCACTACATGCTTTGCAGAATTCATCCGTAAAGATGCCCACTATAAAGAGGTAGGTAGATAGTGTGTATTGACCTTGGGAAAGGCAGCAGATAGAGGATTGGTACCATCTGACAGAGCAGTTGGGGGAGGGGGTTCATAATGAGTTTGCCCCCCCCCCCCCCCCCCCACCAAAAACAAATAAAAAAGGGGCTCTACATGAAGTAAACCACACAGCAAACATTTGTGCATATTTTAGGGGGTGTTTGGGGGCAAACAATACTATGCAGCAGACAAAATACATTGCCTAAGTGACTAGGCCATAGGTGTCTATTGGGGCAGAAGAGCATGCTGGGGAGGTAAGTGAAGGGAAAAATGCATGAAGGAGAAAAGGGGCACAGCATATTAGAGCATATTGCAATCATGGTAATTAGGGAAGGAGGTCAAAAATAGAAGACATTAGCAAACAGAGCATACATAGAAGGGAATAGTCAAGTAGAAATGTTACCTTAATATAGTCCTCCTGCAGGACCTGAATGATGGCAGAACAGGTCTCTGGAATAATGATTCCCAGGGCCTGGGGAGAGATACCTGAAGAGAACTTCAAATCCTGAAGACTTCTCCCTGTCGCCAAGTACCTCAACGTGGCAACAAGCCTCTGCTCCGGAGTAATGGCTTGTCTCATGCAGGTATCCTGCCGGCTGATAAAGGGGGTCAGCAAAGCCAAAAGACGGTGAAAATCGGGGTCCGTCATCCTGAGAAAGTTCCTGAAATCATCAGGATTATTCTCCCGGATCTCACGAAGCAAAGGCATGTGCGAGAACTGGTCACGCTGAAGCAACCAATTCTTGGTCCACATACTCCTCGTCACTCTGTTCATGGACGGGTCTTGGGTCAAAGCTAAAAGCCCGACACCAATTCCGCGTACAGCACGAACTCGGCGACGAGTACGCACGGGAAACATCGCTCACAAGGTCACAAAAGGTCGGCTGGTCAGAACGGACAAACAGAAAGCACCGATAAACAGCAAGGCCTGAAAGAACGAACTGAATACCAGCAACGAGCAGACAATAAGCAGTGCAAATCAAAGCGTCCTATATCAAGATATAGGCCGCAATGACCAACAAATGCGAACTGACTACACGCACTAATAAACAGATACGCACGACAAGCACAAACTGAAGAGCAGTAACGATCTGAGTCAGAAAACTGAGAAGCGCGAATCTTAAGTCACCAAACTTCCACTAACTCTCGATAAACACGGGATCAGCAGAAGGAGCCCAACGGGTGCCTGACATGGTGCTGAACTTCCCTTTTGTAATCTCGTGGACGAGGACTTACGTCACGACGTTCTTCCGGACCGGATATTCCGACAACGTAGTCCGACCGTGTGTACGCAACACCAACATCGGACAAAGTACGACGGACAAAATCCGACCGACCTGGTCCGCGGATTGTCCGAGCGTGTGTATGGGGCTTTAGTGTGTTGAGTTATTTTCAGGGGACAGCAAATTTACACTGTTTATACAAGCTGTACACTCACTACTTTACATTGTAGCAAAGTGTCATTACTTCAGTGTTATCACATGAAAAGATATAATAAAATATTTACAAAAATGTGAGGGGTGTACTCACTTTTGTGAGATACTGTACATGCAAGCCTCCTGGATGTATCCCTACCCTGTAAATGTCACCCCCTTCAGCAGCAAAACTCTGGAATCGGTGGGAGGGTCTCTTTTCCACAGCTTTTCCGGAGCTTGGTGGGCGGAGTCGTGATGTCACAAGACTCCCCGCCCACCTCTACACTCTCCTACTCGTTCTGCTGGCTCTGGGAGCTGACTGTACCATTAATATCCTCCTCAGTCACGCTGATGTCCTGCTGATCTCGAGGATCACACCCCATGATGAGTAACATCTAGTCAAAACTCAGGAAAGGCACCACCCGACTTCAGCATGCCCAATCATGCGGAGGTGTGGAGCAGCCAATCCTGGGAGAGCTGGAGAAGAAAGGAGGGATGTGAAGCTGGAATCGTAGAAACTCTCTGCTCTCATGCTCCTTCATGAGATAAAGAAATCAGATGTCACAGCAGTGGGGGATGTAGCTACACAAGCTTATTTGTGTGTCTTTTTTTATCTTACTAAAAAAAGACAAGAGGATTGCTCAGAGCTGGATTAACTATTTGTGGCAAGACTGAGAACAGATAAATTGACAACCTCTACGGTACCAGGTAGAAGTCTTCATTAAAACATTTTTTTTAGGTTTACATTCCAGCCCCCAGTCTTGTCAATAATGTAATCACATAGATTTTTTACTTAGGTTGAAGATGTACTCATTCACCCATTTATTTTCTTAGATTTTTATGAACCATTTTTTTCAGCTGCAGTAGGTCCACATTTCTGAAGACATCTATGAGACTTTATACAAGCAAGAAAGTTAATACCACCTGAAGGGACTGGGTGCAAGCAGTCTTGGATGGATGCAGAGTCAGTCTGGGAGGACTACGGGGAAGTAGCCAGGAGGGCTAGTGAAAGGGGCAGTTGCAGCCAGGTGGGCTGGCAGTGCCTGAAGAGGTGGTACTGGAAGCAGTGGCCACAGAAGAGGACAGCTAGCACCAAAGACCTATATTTTTGCTACACCAAAGGGGCCCGCGGTGGCATTTGCTTTGGATCTGACTGAGTCAGTCTCAGATCATCCCATCAGTGCCAGCTGGTCCTGTGAGTTCTACAAGCAATTCTGTGCTGGAGGTAAAAAACAAAGGAGCGTGTAAAAACTGGATGTATATAATTATGTCCTTGACGAGTTTCTACTGATCAAGTGGGCATCCCATAATAACCCTTCCCCATCCAAGTTCAATTCCCCTAAATAAAAAATAAAAAACAAAGCTGCAAGGACAGCTTCTTGTTTCAGGAGTGATTGAGAAATTCATGTGCCTGGCTGTGCAGGGTGGGAGATAACCAACATTCACAAGCGGCTCCCGCAGGGTTAGCGCTACACATTATTTGGCTTTATATCTTGGGTTGATATATTTGTTCCCAAGAAACCTGATTACGATATTGGCACCATTGTGGAAGCCCAGTGGTTGGAATTGTGACTTAGAATTTACGCTGTTGCTTGATATTGAGTGTTGACTCTTTAGAAGGCAGATGGGCCAGCATCTTGGTTCCTGTGGACAATAATGAATTTACTAGGGGCGTGGCCTGGCACCGGAGCGAGATGGCCGCTTAGAGAAAGAGCTCCGCCATCCAGGGAAACTAAGAAGCCCTAGCAGCAGCCTGAAACCTCCATCCAAGCCCTACAAGATGACTGCCAGGAGTCACTCGTCCTCCCGCTCGCAGCTGGACCCCGCAACGCAACTGAGCAGGAACATCCCGGCCATGTTCCGGACCTGCCAGACGGAGCCGCAGGCCGCATCTCAAGCCGGGGACTGTAGTTACACAGGAGGCGCGGCCGCGCCCGCACCGCCGCTATCACAGTCACCCCCCACACACCCATCGCCTTTCCTATGCCTGGCGGACCTGCAGAGTGTGGCGGCTGATATCAAAAATACCCTGACAGCAGCCATCTCGGACCTCAGGAGCGATATTAAAGCGGTCGCAGCAAGGGTAGAACACGTGGAGGAGGCGGCCATGACACACGGAGCGGCACTGAACCAGGTACAGCAAGTATTAAATGTACATAGCCAGCACCTTATCGATATGCACAGGCATATGGAGGACCTTGACAACAGGGGGCGCAGGCGCAACCTGCGGGTCAGGGGGATCCCCGAAACTGTAGAAGGCCCCCAACTCCAAGCGGTGATATGGGCTATCTTTAATACCCTCCTGGGCAGACCACCAGATTCCCCTGTGGAGATGGAGCGTTGCCATAGAGCCCTGCGGCCTAGAGGGAGAGACACTGACCCACCCAGGGACGCGGTATGCTGCCTAGTCAGCTTTACACAGAAAGAGGAGATACTGCGCCTGGCCCGCAACCACGGCAACCTAGAGCACGAGGGGGCACGTATCCAATTGTTCCAGGATCTGTCTGCCATTACATTACAACATAGAAGAGACCTCCGGCCCTTACTACAGGCTCTGAGAGATAGACACATCCCTTACAGATGGAAGTTCCCGTTTTGCCTGCAGGTGACAAATGGCAACCGCACGGCTCAACTGAGAACACCAGCAGACCTTAGGCCCTTCTGCGAGAGCCTGGGCATCCCAATGGTCCATGTACCTGAATGGTACGGAGCCTTCATGCAGCAGGAGCCCTGGATCCCCACACAGCCGAGCGGGACCCCAAGACCCCAGAGGAGCAGACAGCGCAGGCGCAGGTCCTCGGCTGACACCTCGCCAAGACGCAGGGGAGACATGGAAACTGACGAGAGCCCGCGAGCATCGCCATCCTATGCGCGACGCAAGACGGACCACTGACACAGCACAACTAAAAGTTTCAAGCTGGAGACACGGAAGACACCTATCCCTTTGCATAAGCCACGACACACTCCGTACGGTGAGCTGGACACCATCCGCTGACAGAGTCCTACATTACGCTAGCCCACAGGAGTAGACATCTGGGGCCCCACTTTGTTGCTCGCAAACTGTGCTGGACGTCACTCATTGCTGCGTGCTGATGGGGGCACCCCTAACTCCCCATGACTGGTTTAACACTCCCGCAGATGAAAATCCCTGCTGAATAAAGAGACAGGTGACCTCAAGATGGTTCCTTGCACTGGAACGCAACGAAAGCACGAGATCGCCTACATAGATCTGCCTTCTCACCAGGTTCTACTCCTACCAGGAACCTACCTACAGCTGTATAAGGTGGACCGCTCCGCAACAGTTGCTGGGGAAGAGGCATATGCTTCCCACCCCCATCTTTTGGTCCTGAATTTTGAATTTTTATTTTTTATTTTTTTATTATTTTTCTGGCGCACCCGCTGTACAGGTACTTTTTCCTATACTTGATGCCATACCAAGAGATGGTCACCTAGCTAGTCTAACTTTCGGTACTGTCTGAGGGCACTTACCAGGTTTACCATGGGGTGCACAGCATGCACATGAGCACACGGGCCACGAATGACTGTATGTGTCAGGGCACTAGTGGTTGGTCCATCCACGGAGTTCTGGGCCTAGACGGCCCGTCGCTGCGGCTCCCCGCGCCTCCACATTTTCTTGGGGAGACGAGGGGAGTAGGGGAGATCGGACCGGAAGTCTTGCATATGCGGTCCGGGGCCCAGTGGATGGTCCCCCCCCTCACAATACGGTGACTATGCATTAGGGATAAAATGGGAGAGGAAAGTGTCTTAGTCTGCAGTTGTATTGTTCCAATGGCAACTTGTAATATTGGGCCTATATAGTTACTGTTTCTGGTTTTATTCTGTTCTTAGAGGACGAAAAATGCCTCCCGGCGGGCTTCCTCTCACTGATGCCCCGCTGGAGAAGTGGAGTACTGGGAGACGGGATCCCGGGGTCGGGAGGGAGGGAGATTCCTCTCGCTGCCGACCCCTCTGGTATGTGTGCCGCGGGAGATCCTTGGCTGTGACAGCAGCTTGGATACTGGGGGGGGCCGGTTCCCGGGGGCATCGCCGTCAGGGATGCGACCGGGGTCCGAGACCCCCCACCTACCCGAAGCATTGTTCTCGGGGGTGTTGATGCACGAGGAGGTATGTCAGCCATACCTATTCCTGCATGGCCTTAGTTGCCTGGTTAGAGGGCCACATCCTGTTTTTACTTGATTTATATGTTTAGATTGCTTATGTGTCATAACAAAGGTTCCGTTAGAACTATGTACAACATCTTTCTCCCTTATGTTACATCAAGACAGTATAGGGGCGGAAGACTGAGGTGACTCCCCATCTTGGACTGGGGGGAGTAGCAGTGGGCTCCCCCCACGCAATTGTGCACAGGTTTCACGCATTTTGGCAGGCGCCTGAGCCTGTAACCCTGGATGGCCGGAAATGGATATTTCCTAGGCCCCGGTGTTAGGTTACACTCCCACCACAAGGAGGCAGGTATCCACCTTGTACTCAGCCGGCAGACCCCTACCCTGTTCCTGTATCCCCCCAGGAACCCCCTTAGGTAGACCAGCCGGTCTGCTTCTACCTCCGGTAAACACCTTGAGATCCCCATTAAGGGGTGACGTTTCTATTATCTGCCCCTAGTCAGTAGAGGCTCGCTTTCATCTCTTCTCTTCTCTCTCGCTCTTCTCCGTCTCCCCCCTATCCCCTCTATTGGTATCTCTCACCGTCCCTCACCCCTTCTTCCTAAACCCAGTGCCCCCTTCCCTCCTAAACCCCTCTCACCCTCTCTCCCCTCCGAACCTAAGACTTGTGCTCAGTACACCCGGACAGACTGGGGGAGGCACAGCCAAACAAAGGTACCATGTCCTCAGTACAGCAAGCGACCACCCCCCTGACCCTTAAGGTATACTCCCTAAATGCGAAGGGTCTTAACACCCCGGAGAAACGGAGCAGTGTCTTAGACGAAGCCCATCGCCTTAGGGCCCAGGTATTGTTTCTGCAAGAAACACATTTCAAATCGAGTTCCGTTCCCCGCTTAACCAACAGCAGATACCCAGTGGTCCATCATGCGACCTGCCCTGATTCCAAAACCAAAGGGGTCTCAGTAGTAATGGCCAAATCATTCCCATTCCAGCTCACAGACCAAGTCCTTGATCCTGAGGGCAGGTTTATATTTCTGAAAGGGACCTGGAAAGACAGACCGATCACGTTGGCAAACATTTACTGCCCAAACGCCAGACAGGTGTCCTTCCTAAAAGAGATTTTAGTCCAACTAACCCTGTTCAAGGCGGGCCTACTGATCCTAGGGGGAGATTTCAACATGACGCTCAACCCGCTCCTAGATACATCCTCAGGTACATCATCCATACCCTACGCAGCCCTACGTCAAGCGAAGTTGGCGCTATCATCCCTTGCACTACACGACTCCTGGAGGACGCTCCACCCCCAGGAGAAGGACTTTACATTTTTTCTCGCCCCCGCACAACAGGTACTCTAGACTTGACTACTTGTTCATACCCCAGACAGACCTGTCCTACCTACAAGACGCTACGATAGAGAACATGTACATCTCGGACCATCATCCCGTGACCCTGACCTTACAGTTCCCACAGTGGGAAACAAAGACCAGGACCTGGAGACTGGACGCCTCTATTCTTACGGACCTAGGAGATGTGGCGAACATTACAGAATCCATGACAGAATATTTCCAACAGAACGACACCCCAGACGTGTCCCCTATGACCCAGTGGGAAGCACATAAATGTGTCATCAGGGGTAAGCTCTTAGCGATCGCGGCAAGGAGAAAAAAGGCACACCAGGCCCTGTTGAAGGAACTGACCGACAAAATAACCCTTTTAGAAGCCCAACACAAGCGTTCGCTGGCAGTAGGTGTAGCCCGGGAACTAGCTGATACAAGGGCGACGCTCCTAGAGGAAATTTTTAAACGGACGCGGAAAAGACAGGTCTTATCCCAGAAACTCTTCTATGAGCAGGGAAATAAACCAGGTAGACTGCTAGCCAGATTCACTCAAAGACGTACTCTTGCCAATACAGTCCATCATGTTACTGACGCCCAAGGTCTAGTCCACTCTAAAAATGAGGATATTGCCAAGCAATTCAGCACATTTTATAGCAACCTCTACAATATAGAGCTCAAAGAAGGTAGGCCCATTTCGACAGAGGCCAGGCGGGAGCTCATGAGAGACTTCCTAAGTAAATATAGCCCCCGACCATTGTCCACCCCCGACTGGCAAGCTCTAGAGGAACCCCTTTCCATAGAGGAGTGGGGGAGGGCACTGAAAGCCATGAAACCGGGCAAAAGTCCGGGTCCTGACGGCTTCTCCGTCCAATACTATAAATGTTTTGCCGAAATTTTAGCACCCCGATTCTTGAAGGCCTTCAACACATTAGCGCACACTCCAGCTAAGTCTAATAGCCTACTCGAGGCCTACATCACAGTAATCCCCAAGGACAATAAAGACCCGACTGACGTAGCAAACTACCGACCCATATCCCTCCTGAATGTCGACGTCAAATTATTCGCTAAAATCCTGGCCACTCGACTATCTGTCTTCGTTCCGGCATGGGTGGGATTGGACCAGGTAGGCTTTGTCCCTGGACGTGAGGCCAGGGACAACACCATCAAGGCCCTCAACCTACACCACTGGCTCACGTCCACGGGAAGGGAGGGGTGCTTTCTCGCTATGGATGCGGAGAAGGCGTTCGACAGGGTGGCATGGGACTACATGGAAGCGGTCCTGGAAACCCTTGGCCTGGGAAGCAGAATGCGAGCGCTCATTAAAGCACTGTACACCGGACCCGGAGCCAGAGTCCGGGTCAACGGCCACCTGTCGGACGCCTTCCCCATCCGTAATGGGACCAGACAGGGATGCCCCCTATCCCCCCTGCTATACATCCTCACGCTGGAACCCCTCCTCCGATGTATTAGGGCACACCCAGACATAAAGGGAATTGAGGTGCATCAGAGGGAGTACAAAATTGCCGCATTTGCGGATGACATTTTGCTCTTTCTCTCGTCCCCTCTGACGTCGTTGCCCAACCTAATGCCAGTCCTAGATCAGTTTAGGAATATTTCGAACCTGAAAATAAATTTCTCAAAGTCATACGCTCTAAACATATCCTTGCCCCCCACAATAGTCAAAAGTTGTCAGGACAACTTCCCATTTACCTGGAAATCAGATGCGATAACTTATCTGGGTATCCAACTTCCGAGTAAACTCAAAGACCTATATGATAGCAACTTCCTCAAAGAACTGAAGCTCATTCAACAAGACTTGCTTAAGTGGGACGCCCCTACTATCTCCTGGTTTGGTCGGGCCTCTATCTTAAAAATGACGGTACTACCCCGTCTACTGTATAAGTTACAGACAATCCCGATACGCCTCCCGCCCTCCTTTTTCACCACTTATAAACGCATGTGCAGACACTTTATCTGGGGGGCTAAGGCAGCACGTATAGGGTGGGCAAAATTGGTACTCCCAAAATCGGGGGGTGGGATTGGGCTCCCAGACCTGCAGAGGTACTACTGGGCGGTACATCTAAGCCGAGTAGTTGACTGGAAACTACATATCAAGTGCAAAGGATGGGTACTTCTGGAAAAACTGATTGCGAGAACGGAATTGCAGTACTCCCCATGGCTACCGAAACCGCATGCGACGCAGGAGGCCCAATCCCACCCGCTGATTGGAGCGACTCTATATGAATTTGACAGGGCCTGTAAAACACACTCACTCTCCTCGCAAATCTGCCCAATTACTCCAGTGAAAGGCAATCCAGCCTTTCCCCCGGGATTGGAAAGTGGATTCCTCCATGCTGAATGGCCACGCACAGAGATGTTGGCCAAACATTTCTTCTCCAGGGGTAGATTCCTCAGGCAGGGGAACTGGCGGCGCTCTCAAATACGAAAACATTCCCATTCTGGGCTTATCTGCAGCTAAAACATTTCTTAGACAATCCTTCCAACAGAGAGAGCTTTGCCAGAACCCCCACAATTCTGGAATCCTTGTGCTCTAGTTCCGCTCCCCAGACTCACCTGATCTCGGAGCTATATGCCACAATGTTTGGGGTACCATACACCTCCCTAGAGTCAGATCATGCTTACTGGGAATCGGAACTGGGCATAGAAATTGATGACAAGACTTGGGACCGAGTCCACCATTATATCCACAAAGGCTCAATGAACACCCACACACAGGAAAATGGGTTTAAAATCAAATCAAGGTGGTACAGGACACCGGAGACTATCCATAAATATGTGCGGACGGTCTCCGACCGATGCTGGAGGTGTGAGCGCGACTTAGGCTCGCTCCTCCACATCTGGTGGTCCTGCCCGCTAATTCTTCCGTATTGGCGTAAAATACATGAAACTGTACTGGAGATTTCCTCTCTTCCATTAGAATTCTCCCCGGCCCAATATCTCCTACATATCTCCAAAATACCACGTAGGAAATATCAAAAGTCAATCGCGCTACATATGATCAATGCGGCCAGATTGTGTATCCCAGTCCACTGGAGGTCAAAATCTCCCCCGTCCTTAAAAGAATGGGTAGCCAGGATGAACCAGATAGCAACAATGGAAGAGATGATTAGCACAGCCCATGATAGGATCGATACCTACTCTGCAATTTGGACACCCTGGCTTGATTATCGCCAGACGCAAAGCTGCCAAGACCTGATTCATAGCAACCCCCCATAGGACAAGATTGATTGAAAAGGACTTGAAACATCCAGAGGAGGGCAGTTGGTGGTGACCCCACCCCCTTCTCAGGCGAAACTGAAACAGTGCCTCCCCCAGCCCTTCCCTTATCCCCCCCCCTTCTTTTTCCCATCACCTACTCTCCCCCCCCCCCCCCCCCTCTATCCATACCCTCCCTTACCTTTCCTCTCTATTCTAAATCTATTCCTCTTCTGTACCTTCGGTAATACCCACGAACACCAAACGCTCCTGTATAGAGTGTCGACCATAATCCTAGGCGCTTCCCCGTCTTTAAAGTACCGGACACTACTAGTGGAAGCGACTCAGGTCACTAAGCAGATATGTCCCTCGCATCCACCATTAGTAATTAGGCCCAAAGGCCACCTTCACGGCGGCCGCTACGAAGCCGCGCCTCCCTGGCACCTTGTACTCCTGAACCATACTCTCCCCCTGTTACAGGGAGATACAACTAGAAGCAGTTATATCCCCGCCAAGCTACACTGCCATGAGGGGCCGAATAACAGATCCACTCAGGGACTGTGGGTGCTAAACCATGGGATATAATGTTTTTGCATTGTCAGCCTATGTTGGTTGCTGTTACTGTGACCGTATCATTTAACCTGTGACACGACAAGTTGTACATGTACGCATATTTCGCATTCTGTTGTGCTGTTTGGTATTCTATTTTGTTATGTTGGAAAATCCTTAATAAAATCTTTATGGAAAAAAAAAAATAATGAATTTACTATTATTAATGCTTATTGCCCCAACACACAGTGCTCCTAAAAATGTGCATGATCTTTACACTTTAAATTATTTATTTTATTAGATAAAGGGATTTCGGAACTTCAAGCTTGGAGAGATCTTCCCATTTCATTGTTATCGTGTCAAAAGTTTTGCCAGATTGCTGTATTCCCTGCAACTTGCTCAACATTCAATTATATAAATGCTATAGTTCATTTTGACATGTTAGAGATTGAGTCTGTAACACCAAACATCATACTACCTCTGCTTTGGACACATAAATAATTTCACCATTATGCCTTCAAGGAGTCACACACACATCTTCATATGAATTACTAATTTTAATAAAGAGAACATCCTGTCCACCAACAGCCTCATTTGTGACATGCCTAACAGGTGGAACTCAACGTTGGCAATGCCACAGTGGCTGCATATGCAGCAGAGGGCAACCAATGAGTACCTGTGTGAGTATGGCACCAGGACAGGGTCAGGGGAGCTTGGCTTCTTTTCGCCACATCAGTGGCTACTGATCAAGGATGCATGCACTGTCCTGTCACCATTTGAGGATGCCACAAGGATGGTGAGTAGTGACAATGCATGCATCAGTGATACTGTCCCTCTTGTCCTCCTGTTGGAGCACACGCATCATGGAATAATGGAAAGGGCACTTGAGGCAGAACAGTGGGAGGAAAAGGAGGACTTCCTTACCTCTCAAGGCCCCCTTTATCCAGATAGTATTCCTGCGGGCCCGCCAAACACACAGGACGAGGAGGAGGAGGATTGTGTCAGCATGGACGTGGAGGATAACACTCAGCAGCAGTCTTCAAGGAACGGTTTTCAGTCCCCAGAAAGTTGTACGTGGCTGGGAGGAGGTTGTTACAGATCATGTGATCCTTAGTGACCCAGAGGACTCAGAATCGAATGCCTCAGCAAACTTACGCTGCATGGCCTCCCTGATTCTGCAAAGCCTGCGAAAGGACCCTAAGATTCGTGGTATCAAGGAGAGGGATCATTATTGGCTGGCAACCCTTCTTGATCCACGTTACAAAGGTAAGGTTGCAGAACTCATCCTGCCTTCGCAGGAGCAGAGGATGAAACATCTTCAGGAGGCCTTGAAGAAAGGTTTGTGCAATGCATTTGTGTTGCTGAGGCTTCGTTCAGTCAGAGGAAGAGGGGTGGAGAAGGTGGCCGGCTGACCGTTGCTTTAGACAATTTTTCAGTCTTCAGTGCCAAGGTCTGATTGGTTCAAGCAACCATCACCAGTGTCTGCATTACATTGTGCAGGAATATCTAAGGACAAGAGCAGACTTGGAGACCTTTTCAACAGAGCATCCACTGGGTTACTGGGTCTTGAGGATGGACCACTGGCCAGAACTAGCTCAATATGTAATTGAGCTACTGGCCTGTCCTGCATCCAGTGTTCTTTCTTAATGCACATTCAGTGCTGTCCTGCCAATCACAGCCGTCATGTGATGTAAACAGAGAGCCGGTTGCTAGGCGATCGGCTCTCCTCTCCTCACACAGAAGTTGTCGGTGAGAAGAGGAGAGCGGATCAGTGAGTATGAGCTGTTTTTTTACAGCTTTTTACACACTGATCACAAAACATGTACACAATGTAAAACACACATGTAAAACATGTACATAATGTAAAACACACATGTCCTCAAAACACATATCCCCACACACATGTTCCCACATAGTAAAAACACCTGTCCCCCACAGATAACAGTAAAATCACATGTCCCAATGATTATCTGCATACATATGTCCGTGATCACACAAACCAATTATTATACACTTAACAGGATTTTTTTTACCAAAGACATGTAGTAGAATACATTTTGGCTTAAATTTATGACAAAATTCGATTTTATTGGATTTCTTTTAAAATAGAAAGAAGAAAATATTTATTTTTTCCAAATTTCCCTTTTTTTTCGCTTATATCGCAAAAAATAGAGTCGTGAATAAATACCACCAAAAGAAAGCTCTATTTGTGCGAACAAATGATAAAAATTATAAAAATGTAATTTGGGTACAGCGTATCATGACCGTGTAATTGTCATTGAAAGTGTGACAGTGCTGAAAGCTGAAAATTGGTCTGGGAAGGAAGGGGGCGAAAGTGCCCAGTATTGATGTGGTTAAGGGGAGCATCAGGTTAAGCCACATCTTCATGTCGCTTAGGCCCCCCATTTAAAAAAAATAAAAATAAAAAAGTCTGAGCCTGTTTTTCTTTTTGTTAAAAGACTTTTCATATATACTGTATATCAGACCAAACCATCAAAATAGCAGCAATACTCAAAATCGATATCCAGGTGTTAGGAAAACTTGAACACAGTTTTAGCTTTCTCTTGCGAATAACACTGGCAAAAACACAGAAGGCCTAAAGCTGTTTATTAAAAGACCTCAGAGGTCACAATATACTTCCCCACCCTACACAGAAACTTCCTGTTGTCTGATGAGAAATAAAGCAAATCCACATATTCCTCTTTTCAGACTTTATTCACTCATTACGATGGATAAATAAAAACCGAGTGGTGCTGTATATCACAGGATAATGCCTGTCATTAGCAAAACACAAGGATGCCAGAACGTTGTGAATAGGGATGAGCCGAACACCCCCGGGTTCGGTTCGCACCAGAACCTTCGAACGGACCGAAAGTTTGCGCAAATTTTCGAACCCTATTCGTTATAATGGACGCGAACATTCAAAATCAAAATTGCTAATTACAACGGCCAATATGCATGTTAATGTCATAAAACAGGTTTGGGGACCCGGGTCCTGCCCCAGGGGACATATATCAATGCAAAAAGAACTTTTAAAAACTAACGTTTTTTCTGGAGCAGTCATTTTAATGATGCATAAAGTGAAAAAAAAAAAGTGAAATATTCCTTTAAATATGGTACCTGGGGGGTGTCTAAAGTATGCCTGTGAAGTGGCATGTGTTTCCCGTGTTTAAAACTGTCCCTGCACAAAATGACATTTGTAAAGGAAAAAAAGAAGCCATTTAAAACCACTTGCGGCTTTAATGTCATGTCTTGTCCTGGCCGCCATATGGCTGAAAATCCTTGTGAAAAATGGCATGGCTACCCCATCACCCCCCCCCCCCCACCCCAGCCCCTTTGGGTCTTGTATGGATATTAAGGGGGACCCCGCACCCAAAATAAAACCCTATACCTACAACCCTATATACTCTGAACAGCAGTATATAGGTGGTGCAAACAAGACACGGACTGTAGGTTTGTTCTTAAGTAGAATCTGAAAAGGTACATTATGAAGTGTAGCTCCATCCCCAAAAAATGTATTTTTAAGCTTTTTTGGAGAACATAGGGAGGGGTTATCACCCCTGTAACATTTGCTGTCTTTGCACATCTGTTCAGAACATTTCACCTCACTTTCCGTCCCAATGACAAATGTTTTTGGAAAAGTGGGGTTTTAATTGAAACAAGGATTGGTGATAAAGCATCAGTAGAGAGGAGATACCTTTTTCCCAAATTAAATCTAACAGGATAGAATTTCCCTTCCTAGGGGTAGATTTCCTCTCACTTCCTGTTTTCTCTTTCCGTTTGCAAGTAGGAGTCGTTTGTAAGTTGGATGTTTGAAAGTAGGGGCCTGCCGTATATACTCTGCAGAAATTTGCCCTATTAGATGTTGGTGTAGCCACAAGACTGTAAGCCCTCACAGTTACTCTTGGTGGGCACAGGAATGGGCCCTGCTGTGAGTTATTAGATCAAGATTTGTAATTGCATGCACCTGTTGAACAGGGCAGAAAAATTGGGCCTTTGGAGGTGGTGGTGGTGGTGGACGGTGTTGCCACAAGACTGTAAGCCCTCACAGTTACTCTTGGTGGGCGCAGGAATGGGCCCTGCTGTGAACTATTAGATCAGGATTTGTAATTACACGCCCCTGTTAAACAGGGGCTGAAAAATTGTGCCTTAGGCATTGATGCTGGTGCCACAACACTGCAACCCCTCACAGATACTGTACTCTGAGCACAGCAATGAGACCTGTTGCAAAGCATTGCCTAAAAATTGTAATTACACGCCCCAACAGGGGCTGAAAAATTGTGCCTTAGGCACTGGTGCTGGTGCCACAACACTGCAACCCCTCACAGATACTGTACTTGGAGCACAGCAGTCACACCTGTTGCGAAGCATTTTTAAAAAAAATTGTAATTACACGCCCCTGTTAAACAGGGGCTGAAAAATTGTGCCTTAGGCATTGGTGCTGGTGCCACAACACTGCAACCCCTCACATATACTGTACTCTGAGCACAGCAATGAGACCTGTTGCAAAGCATTGCCTAAAAATTGTAATTACACGCCCCAACAGGGGCTGAAAAATTGTGCCTTAGGCACTGGTGCTGGTGCCACAACACTGCAACCCCTCACAGATACTGTACTTGGAGCACAGCAGTCACACCTGTTGCGAAGCATTTTTTTTTTTTAAAAAAATTGTAATTACACGCCCCTGTTATACAGGGGCTGAAAAATTGTGCCTTAGGCATTGGTGCTGGTGCCACAACACTGCAACCCCTCACAGATACTGTACTCTGAGCACAGCAATGAGACCTGTTGCAAAGCATTGGCTAAAAATTGTAATTACACGCCCCAACAGGGGCTGAAAAATTGTGCCTTAGGCACTGGTGCTGGTGCCACAACACTGCAACCCCTCACAGATACTGTACTTGGAGCACAGCAGTCACACCTGTTGCGAAGCATTTTTTTTTTTAAATTGTAATTACACGCCCCTGTTGTACAGGGGCTGAAAAATTGTGCCTTAGGCATTGGTGCTGGTGCCACAACACTGCAACCCCTCACAGATACTGTACTCTGAGCACAGCAATGAGACCTGTTGCAAAGCATTGCCTAAAAATTGTAATTACACGCCCCAACAGGGGCTGAAAAATTGTGCCTTAGGCACTGGTGCTGGTGCCACAACACTGCAACCCCTCACAGATACTGTACTTGGAGCACAGGAGTCACACCTGTTGCGAAGCATTTTTTAAAAAAAAAATTGTAATTACACGCCCCTGTTATACAGGGGCTGAAAAATTGTGCCTTAGGCATTGGTGCTGGTGCCACAACACTGCAACCCCTCACAGATACTGTACTCTGAGCACAGCAATGAGACCTGTTGCAAAGCATTGCCTAAAAATTGTAATTACACGCCCCAACAGGGGCTGAAAAATTGTGCCTTAGGTACTGGTGCTGGTGCCACAACACTGCAACCCCTCACAGATACTGTACTTCAAGCACAGCAGTCACACCTGTTGCGAAGCATTTTTTTAAAAAATTGTAATTACACGCCCCTGTTATACAGGGGCTGAAAAATTGTGCCTTAGGCACTGGTGTGGTGGCATGGATCATTGAGGAGGAGGAAGAGGATAGTCAGAGAACATAACAGGACAGTCACTCAGCATCAGCATAGGCAGTCTTGAAGGGATGTGACATTATAAATTATTCAGTTATATCCGCTTCAGGTGCCTGGTAGCTGGTGGTGATCCAAGACTGATTCATTTTTATGAAGGTCAGTCGATCAACCGAGTCGGTGGACAGGCGCACCCTGTGATCGGTGACAAATCCTCCAGCAGCACTGAATGTGCGTTCGGAAAGAACGCTGGATGCAGGACAGGCCAGTAGCTCAATTGCATACTGTGCAAGCTCTGGCCAGTGATCCATCCTCAGGACCCAGTAAGCCAGAGGATTTTCGGTGGGAAAGGTGTCCAAGTCTGACCTTGCCCCTAGGTATTCCTGCACCATGTATATCAGACGCTGGCGATGGTTGCTGGAACCGATCATACCTTGGGGCTGCGGACTAAAAAATTGTCTGAACGCATCGGTCAGACGTCCACCTTCCCCACCGCTCCTTCTGCTACTGACCGAAGCCTCAGCAACTCGTCGTCCAGGACCAGGAGTTTGTAACCTCCCAGTTTCTGGAAACGCGTTGCACAGACCTTTCTGCAAGGCCTCCCTGAGATGTCTCATCCTCTGCTCCCTCTGCAACGGCAAGATAAGGTCCGCAACCTTACCCTTGTACCGTGGATCAAGGAGAGTGGCCAGCCAGTAATGGTCCCTCTCCTTGATCCGAAGAACACGAGGATCCTTCCGCAGGCTTTGCAGGACCAGGGAGGCCATGCTACGTAGGTTAGCTGAGGCATTCGGTCCGGAGTCTTCTGGGTCACTGAGGATGACATGATCGCCAGCCACCTCCTCCCAGCCACGTACAAGTCCACTGGTTTGTTGGGACTGTACATCATCCCTAAAAGACTGCTGCTGCTGATGCTGAGTGCCAGGCTCCACCTCCATGCTCACACAATCCTCCTCCTCCTCATCCTCTTCCTGTGTGATGGGTGGGACAGAAGGAACACTGTCCGGATAAAGGGGGCCTTGAGAGGCAAGGAAGTCCTCCTCTTCCTGCCTCTGTTCTGCCTCAAGTGCCCTGTCCATTATCCCACGCAGCGTATGCTCCAACAGGTGGACAAAAGGTACAGTGTCACTGATGCATGCACTGTCACTGCTCACCATCCTCGTGGCCTCCTCAAATGGTGAGAGGACAGTGCATGCATCCCTGATCATGCTCCACTGGCGTGGGGAAAAAAAGCCAAGCTCCCCTGACCCTGTCCTGGTGCCATAGTCGCAAAGGTACTCATTGATGGCCCTCTGCTGCATGTGCAGTCTCTGCAGCATGGCCAATGTTGAGTTCCACCTGGTGGGCATGTCACATATCAGGCGGTTCTTGGGCAGGTTCAGCTCCTTTTGCAGCTCAGTCAGCCGAGCACTGGCATTATAAGATCGGTGGAAATGCAAACAGACTTTCCTGGCCTGCCTCAGGACATCCTGTAAGCCTGGGTACCTGCCCAAGAACCGCTGCACCACCAGGTTGAGGACGTGAGCCATACAGGGCACATGGGTGAGCTGCCCCTGTCGCAGGGCGGAGAGGAGGTTGGTGCCATTGTCAGAAACCACCATTCCTGGCTTAAGCTGGCGTGGTGTCAACCACCTCTCGGCCTGCCCCTGCAGAGCTGCCAGAACCTCTGCCCCAGTGTGGCTCCTGTCCCCCAAACACACCAGCGCAAGCACGGCATGGCATCTTTTTGCCTTCATACTCGCGTAGCCCCTTGTACGCCTACGGAGCACCGCTGGTTCCGAGGACAGAGCACTGGAGGAAGAAGAAGAGGAGGGGGTGGAGGAGAGAGGTGTGTCACAACCAGTAGTAGCATTTTGGAGGCGTGGTGGCGGAACAACCTCCAACACTACTGCACCTTGTCCTGCATCCCTCCCAGCTGCCAATAGAGTGACCCAATGGGCCGTGAAAGAAAGATAACATCCCTGTCCATGCCTGCTGGACCATGAGTCAGCGGTAATATGCACCTTACCGCTGACCGCCCTGTCCAGCGAGGCATGGACATTGCCTTCCACATGCCGGTAGAGAGACGGAATCGCCTTCCGTGAGAAAAAGTGGCGTTTGGGAACCTGCCACTGAGGAACCGCACATTGAACAAACTCACGGAAGGGGCCGAGTCTACCAACTGAAAAGGCAGCAGTTGAAGTGCTAGCAATTTAGCCAAGCTAGCATTCAACCGCTGGGCATGTGGATGGCTGGGAGTATACTTCTTTCGACTGTCCAGCAGCTGGGGCAGGGAAATTTGCCTGCTACAATCGGACGTCGGTGTACTGCAAGTACTTGGTTGTGACACACCTAATTCTACACCTTCAGTCCTCTCAGAGCAGCTTTCAGAGAGGACTGAAGATATAGTAGGGATGGAGATCCCAGCTGATGAGGAGCAAGGAGAGGTCCGCTTTGTTCTTTGGTGTGGGTCTTTTATGTGTGCTTGCCAACGAGCTGCATGGCAGGTTGACATATGTCTGCTCATGCTTGTGGTGCCCAAGCGGCTGATGTTTTGGCCACGCGAGATACGCTTGAGACAAATATTGCAAATAGCAGTGGTGCGATCTCATGCACTCGTCTCAATAAAGGCCCACACCAAAGAACTTTTGTGATAACGTGCAGAGGCAGCGCCCTGCACAGGCGGAGCTCTGCGGTGTGATACAGTTGCTGTGCTGGCCTCTAGCTGGCCTCCAGGGGGCATCCTGCCTCGTTGGACATGTGACGCCGCATCCTCCTCCTCCTCCTCTCTCCCTTCAGGCACCCACGTGGAGTCAGTGACCTCATCATCCCCTCCCTCTTCACCACTAGAGCAAACCTGGCAGTAAGCTGCAGCTGGTGGAACAGTACTGCCAGACTGCTGTCCTTCAGCATCCCTTCTCTCTGCGCGCACACTACTGCCTTCCTCAAGCTGGGTATCATCATCCGAGCCTTCGAATCGTTGGGCATCCTCCTGGAGAATGTACCCAACACTGTGCTCAAACAGTTCGGGGGACTCCTCAGGAGGACATGGTGGGTCTAGGGAAGGGGTGGCTGATGATGCCCTTGAGTACGCGTTGGCAGCTGCTCTGCCAGTACCCTGAGCCTGGGTGAGAGAGGATGAGGAGGATGAGGAGGGCTTGGTCATCCATTCTACCAAGCCTTCGGCATGATGCGGCTCAACATGTCCAGCTGCCAAAAACAAAGACAAGCGTGTCCCATGGCCACGTGCTGATGACGATGCACGACCACGTCCACGACCAGCACTGTTGTCTCTAGAAACAGAGCCTGTTTGCCCTGTGTTCTTGCCTCGGCACGGTCTGCCTCTCCTTGGCGGTCTTCCAGCCATTGTAGTCGGTAGTGTATATAGTATAAAAAATAGAGCTCCTATGTGTGCTCACAACACACTGTAGGTCCTATGGGTGCTGACACTAACACACTATAGGTACTATGTGTGCTGCTGACAAGAAAATATAGGAGCTATGTGTGCTGCCACAAACACACTATAAGTCCTATGGGTGCTGCTGACACAAAGACACTATAGGTACTATATGTGTGCTGCTGTCAAGAAAATATAGGAGCTATGTGTGCTGCCACAAACACACTATAAGTCCTATGGGTGCTGCTGACACAAAGACACTATAGGTACTATATGTGTGCTGCTGACAAGAAAATATAGGAGCTATGTGTGCTGCCACAAACACACTATAAGTCCTATGGGTGCTGCTGACACAAAGACACTGTAGGTACTATATGTGTGCTGCTGTCAAGAAAATATAGGAGCTATGTGTGCTGCCACAAACACACTATAAGTCCTATGGGTGCTGCTGACACAAAGACACTGTAGGTACTATAAGTGTGCTGCTGTCAAGAAAATATAGGAGCTATGTGTGCTGCCACAAACACACTATAAGTCCTATGGGTGCTGCTGACACAAAGACACTATAGGTACTATATGTGTGCTGCTGTCAAGAAAATATAGGAGCTATGTGTGCTGCCACAAACACACTATAAGTCCTATGGGTGCTGCTGACACAAAGACACTGTAGGTACTATATGTGTGCTGCTGTCAAGAAAATATAGGAGCTATGTGTGCTGCCACAAACACACTATAAGTCCTATGGGTGCTGCTGACACAAAGACACTATAGGTACTATATGTGTGCTGCTGTCAAGAAAATATAGGAGCTATGTGTGCTGCTACAAACACACTATAAGTCCTATGGGTGCTGCTGACACAAAGACACTATAGGTACTATATGTGTGCTGCTGTCAAGAAAATATAGGAGCTATGTGTGCTGCCACAAACACACTATAAGTCCTATGGGTGCTGCTGACACAAAGACACTATAGGTACTATATGTGTGCTGCTGTCAAGAAAATATAGGAGCTATGTGTGCTGCCACAAACACACTATAAGTCCTATGGGTGCTGCTGACACAAAGACACTATGGGTACTATATGTGTGCTGCTGTCAAGAAAATATAGGAGCTATGTGTGCTGCCACAAACACACTATAAGTCCTATGGGTGCTGCTGACACAAAGACACTATAGGTACTATATGTGTGCTGCTGACAAGAAAATATAGGACCTATGTGTGCTGCCACAAACACAGTATGGCTCCTATAAATCCCTGCCTGGGATGGGACAGAAGGTTGGGACAGAAGTTGGGGTGCAATGCTGTGCTAACAGCACTGCGGTTGGTGCTACTGCTATGCTGTACTAACAGCACGCACACACCAGACTAATCCCCAGAAACAGCTAATATCACACTCACTGTGCAATCAGCAGCAATGAATGATCAGTAACTATTCAGTAATGATGAATGACTCAGGTAGCAATGGTTTAGCAAAGAAATAGCAATCAAGCAAAGACAGAATCAGCAGACTGCTCTCTCTTAAAGCCGGAATACATGTGACCGGGGGCCGACGGCGTGGCGGCCTTTTAAATGGTGGGGCGTGTACTAAAGCCCCTGAGCTTTAATTGGCTACAGGCGTCCTGCCTGTAGCCAATTATTGATCTCCTAGTTTCCGGCGCTGTGATTGGCCAAGCATGCGGGGTCACAGTGCATGCTTGGCCAATCATCAGCCAGCAATGCACTGCGCCGGCCGCAATGCATTGCGGGGCCGCTCGCATCACGCGAATGTGATGCGAACGGCCCAAATAGTTCTGGGCTCGCCGAGCGAGCGAACGCCCGGTGCTCGATTCGAACGCGGGTTCGAATCGAGCACCGGGCCCATCCCTAGTTGTGAATAAAAATTAGAGAGAAAAGGTTTCAAAAGTTCTAAAAACAGAATGTCAGGGGCAGACATGGAATTCAATGTGTATGCTGAAGTGGTGACAGTTACACTGGAAATTAGAGAAGTAATATATCACTAATACGGAAGAACCGAATGTACCCGGGTTGGGTTTGTGGCAGGTTCGGAGAACTTTTTTGAGTTTCGGGTGCCAAAAACAAACCCCATTGAAGACAGTTATAGCCAAATAATAATAGGTAAGGGATTGTCAAACAAATAATGTGGGGGGGGGGGGGGCGGGATACTGCCTTGGGTAACATGGTCCAATGCAAAAAAAAATATTTCAATTTGGTTTGGCAGCTGTTTTAAAAATGCTTAAAATGAAACATTAAACATGCAACATTATTTTAGGTTACATGCTTGGGGGATGCCCTGATCCTCCCTATGAATCTGCAAATCTGTACAATTTATGCAACTAACATTTAAAAAAAAATGTAATTTAAATTTCTTGTTATTGTATACAGTATGCATCTCTGGCCATTTTGTTCTGTTTATAAACAAAACGGCTGAAGATTCCCTTCACCTATACCAGATGCATATCCTGGATGAGTGTCTTGTATAGATGTTAATGGAGGCCCCCATATAAACAAAAATGCATGGGGTTCCCCTAAAAATACATACCAGACCCTTATCCTTGATGAGGGTCTTGCATGGATATCATGCAAAAAAACAAAAACAGTGTGGGGCCCCCCCAAATTCAATACCAAACCTTTGGGGTTTTCCCCAAAATCCATACCACCCTTACCCAAGCATGCAGAATGGTCAATCCTGGTCCTGTGGTTGTGGGGTATGCAGAAAAAGGGGTTAATCTGGAATGCCTTTAAATATAAGGAGGACCCCAAAAAACCCTTGTGCCCCTCAGAATGGCTCACTCGCCAGAATATATTAACCACTTATTGGACTGAATCGCATGGCCAGATATATGGGGGGTGCTGGGGTGGGCTGCGCCCCCCCCAAAACCCGCCGTCCTCCCCTCCCCTGTTCACCCTCCACCTCAGACTGTGCCCACAGGGAGGATGTTTGGGGCAGATGGATAGAAATACAAATCATTTGGTGGTTAAAACCTCCTTCTTATACTGTATGTATTTCAACTGTGTATTTAGCTTTTAGCTTGGACTTGAGCTTAAAGGGGTTAAGTGTGTTTTTAAGTTTCAGCTAACCTTTAACAATTTATTTTATTTAAATACTAATGGAGTTTCTTCTAAATGGCATGGTACTTATTCCTTTCCAGAGTAGAAATGGCTTAAATAAAGGAATTTAAGTTCTCCAATCAGAATAAACAAAAACGTTGAAGGCTTGGATGCTTTGATGGGAGAGAGTAAAAAAAGGAAGTGGGGACTCATTTGGTTTTTCTGAGAGGGGAAGCAACATTCCCCTGCCTGTGACATAGATATTTAAAATTACAAAGTCCCTGGTTGGGAAGAGGGTGTCTATTATCATGGATAGTTTCACCCATCCCTGGAAATTTAACAGCGGAAATTTGGACTGGTTGGAAAAAAGTGTCTGTGTGCATTGAGCTAGTCTTTCTTGGCACTGGGGAATTACACTTGGCTGTACAGAGGGGAAGAACAATATGACAGCTGACTAGCAGGACAATGTGTATCATCCTTCATCAAACTGAGATACATGTCTAATGTCTCATAGTAAGGGAGCAAAAACATACTACACCCTCCCTAAAACTTATAGGAATGTTCCTAATGTCAACTCAACTATACTTTTGTTGAGTACTTCAATTGAGACAGATGCCAGTAATATCGTTTTGTGTGCGTTACTGCCAGTTTAACACCATATCGTTTTGTGTGCATTACTGCCAGTTTAACGCCATATAGTTCTGTGTGTCACTGTACGTTTGGCGCATTATATTGCAGTATATTATTGTATATCCGTGGAGTGTGTCTGTGTAGCTTGAGTACTCAAATTAAAGTGCACCAAACACCTCTTTAATCAATGTAAAGTGCATCTACATACAGATTTCAACCTTTTCTTTACATTTGCTTATAAGCACTGCCCCTCCATCCAAATAATGTCTGGGAGGACAACAAGGAGAGGTAGACGTTCCCTTGGCACTGTAAGGGGGCCAGCAGCAAATGTGTCCACAGGCAAAGGTGGACGTGGTGGTCAGTCATCAGGCAGGGCATCATTTTCTCTGTTTAGTGAGTTTGCCCGTGCTATCCAGCCACAGCATGCAGAGGCTGTGGTGGACTGGCTTACTAAACCTTCCTCATCCTCCTCATCCTCTGTCATATAAGCAGAGACAAGTGTGCAGTCCCCTGCAGTTGCCAGAGTTGATAAACCTGCCTCCTTGTTCCCATCTATTCCTGCACTAGCCCCAAAATTAGCCATTGAGCAGTCAGCTGAGTTATTTGACCACAGCGTCAGCCACTTGGTCCTTGATGATGCCCAGCCATTATTGGATTCAGGTTGAGGATGACAGGAACATGAGCCTAGAGAGGGAGGAACACTGGTAGAAAAATTGGCATTCATGTTCCCCAAGTCGCAGCATATTGCCAAGTTGTCTCCAGTGGTAAAGATGAAGATGGAGATGATGATGAGGTCACTGATGCGATTTAGGTGCCAGATAGAGCAGAGGAGGAAACTGAAGGTGAGGCGGCACAACCCCAAGGATGTCGGCATCAAGAAAGAGTAGAGAGCAGCCACCCTATATCCATCACATTCAGCAGCTGTTATCTCCAGGCCCACTCCCCAAAGCTCAGCTGTCTGGGCCATTTTCAGCACATCTGCAGCAGATCGCACTTTTGTTATCTGCAAACTGTGTCTCAGACACATCAAATGTGGCAAAATCAACAACCATTTGGGTACCACATGCCTAACAAGACATTTAACGTCCAACCACTCTGCCCGTTGGCAAGAGCACCTAAAAGCCACACAAAAGTGGCACAAATCTGTCCCTCCTCCTCCTCCTTACCCACTTCAGTCTTACCCTGCTATACCAAGTCATTACCTCTCAGCAGCCTCCACTGACAGGGATGATGGTATAGCACAGGGTCCACATACCCAGCGTCTAAATGTAAGCTTGTCAAAGCTGTTGGGTCTCCATCTTCTGCCTTTCAGCCTGGTGAATTCTGCCCCCTTCTGTGAATTTGCACAATGTGCTGTACCACAATGGCAGGTTCCCAGTCGATACTACTTTTCACGTAAGGCCGTTCCAGCTCTCTGGCTGATCATTAAGGATGCATGCACTGTATTGTCACCATTTGAGGAGGCAACAAGAATGGTGAGCAGTAAAAGTGCATGCATCAGTGACACAATCCCTGCTGTGTTCCTGCTGGAGCAAACTCTGCGTGGCATTATGGACAGGGCACTGAAGGCAGAGCAGCAGGAGGAAGAGGAGGACTTCCTTTCCTCTCAAGGCCCACTTTATCCAGACACCATCATTCCTATTTCACAGAACACACAGGAGGAGAGAGGGGAGGAGGAAGAGGAGGAGGATTCTGGCACTTTCATAGGCTTGTAAGCAATGGCTTTCCAACCCCAGGACCCTTGGGAGTAGTACATGGCTGGGAGGAGGAAGTTCCAGATGCTGTCATCCTGAGTGACCCGAGGAGTCTGCTTCTCAAGCCTCTGCAAATTTGAAGCGCATGGGCAACCTCATGCTTCAAAGCCTGCGAAAGGACCCAAGAATACGTGGCATAAAGGAGAAGGATGATTACTGGTTGGCAATGGCAACCCTCCTTGACCATCATTATAAGAGTAAGATCTCAGAACTCATACCGTCCCCACAGAGAATACAGAAGATAACATTTCTTGAGGACACGTTAAAGAGGATTTTATTTAACGTTTTTCATGACTCCAGTAGGATACACTGTGGTAAACATTGTTTTAAGTCTTCTGTTGGTCAAGAGAGGAGCGTTGGAGAAGGTGTCCGCCTAAGGGAGGCATTCCGGATTTTTTTTAATCCTCACCGCCCAGGGCTGTCAGCTTCCACGTCCCATTGGCAGTGTCTGCATCACATGGTGGACGATTACCTCGGGCCAAAACAGAGATGGAGAGCTTTCCAGCTGACGATCCACTGACTTGCTGGGTCATGAGAATAGACTACTGGCCAGAACTTGCCCAGTATGCTATTGAGTTGTTGGGCTGCCCTGCATCCAGCGTGCTTTCGGAATGGGCATTCAGTGCTGCAGGAGGTTTTGTTACTGATCATAGACATGTCTGTACACAGACTCCGTGGACCGTTTGACTTTTATAAAAATGAATCAGTCCTGGATTACCAGCTATCAAGCCCCTGATGCCGATGTCACTGATTAAGACTTTTTGGGATGTGGAATCTTTGCAGGACTTCAAGGCTGCCTAGTTTTGAGGGTGTTCAATCATTTCATCTGAAAGAATGTTTTTGGTATAGGTTTCATGGTCACAATTAACACCCAAAAGACCAATTTGTCTGCACCTATTTGACAGGTGCATATTATTGAATTTTTTTACAGCAAAACCAATTCTTGCTTTCATCAAGATTACCTCTATAGGGTTACGGTGGCGAAGGTGCCACCGACATCCAAAGACCAATTTTTATGCACCCGTTACTTCTATCCAAAGTCAAAGTGACGCCAGAATGTATCCAAAAAATCTCTAATATTGTTCCCAGTGCACTACATTGGGGCCTCATAATTCACAATGTCTCCCCAGCTGTTGCTGAGCAAAATAAAGGCAGCTTGCAGGGAAAATTTGATTTTTTTTTAGACTAGACATGGTACAGATCTGTCACTCTACAGGTAGACTAAAGGACCCCCCCCCCCCCCCCCCCCCAGGCACTAAATTCGAAAGAATTTATTTTTATGCTTTCACCTTAAAAATTAAAAAAATCCCTGCTCATTTAAAAATGACCTTTTTTTCAAACTTTTTTTTTATTGATACATGTCTCCCAGGGCAGGACCCGGACCCCTATAATCATTGTATGCCCAATTACTTGCATATACGCCTTCAAAATGGGAACTTTTGATTTTTGACGTTCGGGTCCCATTGACTTTAATTGGGTTCATTATTCGGGTCCGAATTTTTGGAGTGTTCGGAAGTTCTGGTGCGAACCGAACAGGGGTCTGTTCGGCCCATCCCTATTAAAGACACAAATGTAGCACCCTGATGTTTAGGCAGGGTTGCTATTAAATTTATTTGCCAAGCGATAGTTGCCTTGGCCAATTGTTAGGAGGCCAATTGATTTCCCCTTAATTTTGGAATTGCTACACTGCTCTCTTCTGTCGCTAGATGGTAGGGTATCTGGTGACATTAGAGAAGATAAGGGCATTGCAAGGACAGATTAGAAATGAATGGGGTGTCTCAGCCAATGGGCAGGGATTTTCTTGAGTCCCTTGGCCTGCTGGGAGAATCTATTTATTTGGGTGGAGTCAGGTGATCAGGGTTCTGTGCCACCTGGATGGCTTTCTGGGTGGATGTGTGTTGTATTGCCCCGGGCTGCCAGTCTAGAAATCTAAGCCCTCTCCCGGGGGCATTTGGCTGCTAGGCTGTCTGAGGGCCTATCCAGAAGCAGGAAAGCAGAGTAGGGTTGGGACTGCAGGCTTGTCCAACCAGAAGTAACGGTTCTGCTGACTGGGGAATCAGTTGTGGTCAGTGGTAGAAGAGGAAGCCGTCGCCACTAAGAGACCATCCACTTTGCTACTGGAGATCACTGTGAGTAAGCTGAGACCAGTACCAGAGCAGACTTCTCGCCAGCCGGGTGAAGAAGGGGGAAAACTTCAGCAAGTGCCAAGTCAGGGACCCAGCGGGACAGCAGAGGTGATGCTTGTGGAGTGCCAAGCCAGGGACCTAATGTGTCAGCAGGGATGAAGCTTGAAGAGTATCTGTGAGTGCCAAGCCAGGGACCCAGCAGCGAAGTGGCGGTGACACTTGAGGAAGATACTGAGTGCTACAGTGAAAAAGCTCAGGGGATCCAGTGGCTAGTGGATATGAAGTCTAGTGAGAGAAACTGGGAGCTTGTTGAGAGAAGACCCACAGTAAGTGGGTCTGGGGTAAAGAGAACTGTTCGTGTTGCAGATAGTTGAATACCTTTGCCGTTAGTAACAGCTACATATTGTTGCCACAGGAGACAGCGGTCCTACCTATACAGAAGTGGTGTCTGGCAGGAGGCCTTCACCTGTATACCTGTCTACCTATAGAAGTCTTGGAGTCTGCTAATTATCTTTGCCTCTACCTAAGGGTGTCCTGGCCCTAACCCTCTCTCCCACATTCTGTTCAAGAGACATTAAATCTCTTTGCATTCAAAAAGTGTCTTTTTCATCTTTTCATCTTGCATTACACCCACCATGCCTTGTAACCCACTCTACAATGAAGGATGTCAGCTCTCCCTAATTCTGGAGGTAATCATTAGGCCTAAAAAGGCCCAGGACTTTGCTACACAAATATCCTAGGACTGTCATGGTTTTTATACTACATGTTGTTTAAAGGGGTTGTAAACCCTCGTTTTTTTTTTTTTTAAAACAAATATGTCATACTTACCTCCACCGTGCAGTTCGTTTTGCACAGAGTGGCCCCGATCTACCTCTTCTGGGGTCCTTCAGCGGCGCTCCTCCCTGCATTGGAGAAGCGCTCTCCTTGGTGGACACCCGTGTGGGCGCGCTCCTGAGTCCCGCATCTGTGTCCATTCACACAGAATGCAGGACTCGGCCCCTCCCCCTGCACTGCATCATTGGATTTGATTGACAGCAGCGGGAGCCAATGGCTGCACTGCTATCAATCTATCCAATCAATACATAAGAACACCAGCTAGAGCTGGTGTGCTTGTTCATGGCTGGAGAAGAATCGGGGTCAGGTAAGTAAAAGGGGGGGCTTCAGGGGGGCTGCAGCACCACAGAAGGTTTTTTCACCTTAATGGATAGAATCCATTAAGGTGAAAAACCATGAGGGTTTACAACCCCTTTAACAGTTCCTACGAAAGAATTATGTGTTAAAAGAGGGTGCAGATGTGATTCAAAACTAGCCCTTCTTTTGTCAAGCAAGTCTAAATACACTAGATTTCTGTACAAGAGATTTCAGCTTGCAAAGTGAACGTATCGCACTCCCATTGTCATGTGAACTGACCCTGCCCAAATTCAAAGGATTGGCTTGTGGAGGTCATCCTAGGAATTAGTGATCATCTTTGTGTGGTCCCTTAAAGCCTAATGATATCCAGATGGACATAAGGTTAGCACTGGTGTTCTTGCAACCTTGGAAAAAGGAAAGAATGTAAAACAAAGCAAATAAGTAAATATAGGAAAAGAGACAATTCTTGTAACTGCTAGGCTACAGTGATTTTCTCCCTAGAGAGGTTGTGCAAACAACCAGGAATTCCAAAAGCACTTTCATTTCATGGATGTTTGCATTTTATTTATTTTTTATTTCACACTAACTTTCCAACAAAACAGAAGGAAACCTGTAAAACTACGGTCACTGCTTTCTTAACCACTTAAGCCCCGGACCATTTGGCTGGCCAAAGACCAGAGCACATTTTGCGATTCGGCACTGCGTCGCATTAACTGACAATTGCGTGGTCGTGCGACGTCGCTTCCAAACAAAATTTACATCCTTTTTCCCACAAATTCTTTCTTTTGGTGGTATTTAATCACCTCTGCGGTTTTTATTTTTTGCGCTATAAACAAAAATAGAGTGACAATTTTGAAAAAAATGCATTATTTTTAACTTTTTGCTATAATAAATATCCCCAAAAAATATATAAAACAACATTTTTTTTCCTCAGTTTAGGCCTTTTTTCCTCAGTTTGGTAAAAAGAAAAAACGCAATAAGCGTTTATTGATTGGTTTGTGCAAAAGTTATAGCGTCTACAAAATAGGGGTTAGTTTTATGACATTTTTATTAATCATTTTTTTTTACTAGTAATGGCGGCGACCTGCGATTTTTATCATGACTGCGACATTATGGCGGACACATCGTGCAGTTTTGACACATTTTTGGGACCATTGTAATTTTTTCAGCGATCAGTGCTATAAAATTCCTAGTTGGCTAGGAAGGGGTTAAGTGTGTCCTAGGGAGTGATTCTAACTGTTAGGGGAAGTGGCTACATGTGACACATCAGTGATCATAGCTCCCGATCACAGGGAGCTATGATCAGTGACAGTGTCACTAGGCAGAACGAGGAGATGCTTGTTTACATTAGCATCTCCCCGTTCTTCAGCTCCATGAGACGATCGCGGGTATCGATCGCGGTACCCCGCGACCCTACTCACGGAGCTCGCGGCAGGGTCGCGCGCGCCACCGGCAGCACGCACGTGACCACACAGCGGCAAATTCAAAGGAATGTACCTGAACGCCCATTTGCCCAGCCTTGCCATTCTGCCGACGTAAATGTACATGCGGCAGTCGGAAAATGGTTAAGCTTGATTTTTTTAAATAACCAAGTAGAGATGAGCCGAACACCCTCCGGTTCAGTTCGTGGCAGAACAGACCAAAAATTTGTGCGAACGCGCAAACCCCGTTAAAGTCTATGGGACTCGAATGTGAAAAATCAAAAGTGCTAATTTTAAAGGCTAATATGCAAGTTATTGTCCTAAAAAGTATTTGGGGACCCGGGTCCTGCCCCAGGGGACATGTATCAATGCAAAAAAAAGTTTTAAAAACTCACGTTTTTTCGGGAGCAGTGAATTTAATAATGCTTAAAGTGAAACAATAAAAGTGTAATATTCCTTTAAATATCGTGCCTGGGGGGTGTTTATAGTATGCCTGTAAAGTGGCGCATTTTTTCAGTGTTTAAAACAGTCCCTGCACAAAATGAAATTTCTAAAGGAAAAAAAAGTAATTTAAAACTGCTTGCGGCTTTAATGTAATGTTGCCCCAGCCCATTACCAGGCCCTTTGGGTTTGCTATGGATATTAAGGTGAACCCCGCACCCAATAAAAAAAAAAAAGGTGTGGGGCCCCCAGGCCCTATATACTCTCAACAACAGCAGTATACAGGCGGTCCCCCGGGTTACAAACAAGATAGGGACTGTAGGTTTGTTCTTAAGTTGAATCTGTTTGTAATTTGGAACAGGTACATTTTGTAAGTGTAGCTCCAGCCCAAAAATCTATTTTCAAGCTTTTTGGATAACGTAGGGAAGGATTATCATCACCCCTGTAACATTTGTTTTTCTGTCTGTGCCCCTGTTCAGAAGATTTCACCTCACTTTCTGTCCCAATGACAATTTCATTTTGTAAATTTGGGGTTATTAGGGAAACAAGGATTGGTGATAAAGCATGAGTGGGGAGACACCTTTTTCCCATATTACAGGAGAGAATTTCCCTTCCTAGGGGTAGATTTCCTCTTACTTTCTGTTGTCTCCCTCTGTTTGTAAGTAGGAGTCGTTTGTAAGTCGGATGTTTGAAAATAGGGGACCGCCTGTATATACGACCTGCCCTATACACTCTGTGGAAAATTGGGCCTTAGGGGTTGGGGGTACCAGAACACTGTAAGCCCTCACAGTTACTCTTGGTGGGCGCTGAAACGGGCCCTGCTGTGAAATATTATATCAAGAATTGTAATTACATGCCCCTGTTAAACAGGGGCAGAAAAATTGGGCCTTAGGTAGTGGTGGTGGTGCCCTGAACCTAAAATATTCTTAGAAGCTATCATCATGAAAATTGAGGAGGAATAGGATAGTTACTCAGCATAATATAATAGTCACTCAGCATATGCAGTCTTCAAGGAATCCCAAATCCATAGAAAAATCATCAGGTGCTTGGTAGTTGGTGATCCAAGACTGATTATTTTTTATGAATGTGAGCCGATCAACAGAGTCTGTGGACAGGCGCACTCTGTGATTGGTTACAAAGCCTCCAGCAGCACTGAATGTGTGTTCAGAAAGAACACTGGATGCAGGACAGGCCAGTAGCTCAATTGAATATTGAGCAAGCCCTGGCCAGTGGTCGATCCTCAAGACCCAGTAACCCAGTGGATGTTCTGGTTGAAAGGTCTCCAAGTATGATCTTGCCCCTAGATATTCCTGCACCATGTAATTCAGACGCTGGCGATGGTTGCTGGAACCGATCAGACCTTGGCGCTGAGGACTGAAGAATTGCCTGAAGGCATCAGTCAGCCAGCCACCTTCTCCACCGATCTTTCTGTAAATGAACGAAGCCTCAGCAACACGTTGTCCAGCACCAGGAAATTGTAACATCCCAGGCTCGGGAAACGCATTGCACAAACCTTTCTGCAAGGCCTCCCGAAGATGTTTCATCCTCTGCTCCCTCTGCGAAGGCTGGATAAGTTCTGCAACCTTACCCTTGTAACATGGATCAAGAAGGGTTGCCAGCCAGAAATTATCCCTTGATTCCTTGATACCACAAATCCTAGGGTCCTTTTGCAGGCTTTGCAGGATCTGGGCGGCCATGCAGCATAGGTTTGCAGAGGCATTCGATCCTGAGTCCTTTGGGTCACTAAGGATCACATGATCCTCAACCACCTCCTCCCAGCCACGTACAACTCCATGGGTTTCTGGGGACTGCAAACGATCCCTTGAAGATGGCTGCTGATGCTGAGTGTTATCCTCCACCTCCATGCTGACACAATCCTCCTCCTCTTCTTCCTGTGCGGTCGGCGGGCCTGCAGGAATACTAGTATCTGGATAAAGGGGGCCTTGAGAAGTAAGGAAGTCCTCCTCTTCCTCCCGCTGTTCTGCCTCAAGTGCCCTGTCCATTATTCCATAAAGCGTGTGCTCCAACAGGAAGACAAGAGGGACAGTATCTCTGATGCATGCACTGTCACTGCTCACCATCCTCATGGCCTCCTCAAATGGTGACAGGACAGTGCATGCATCCTTTATCAGTAGCCACTGGCGTGGCAAAAAAAAGCCAAGCTCCCCTGACCCTGTCCTGGTGCCATACTCACACAGGTACTCATTGATGGTCCTCTGCTGTGTGTGCAGCCGCTGCAGCATTGCCAACGATGAGTTCCACCTGTTGGGCATGTCACAAATGAGGCAGTTCTTGGGCAGGTTGCATTCTCTTTGAATATTAGCCAGCCGAGCACTGGCATTATATGACCGACGGAAATTACCACAGACTTTCCTGGCCTGCCTCAAGAGATCCAGTAAGCCCGGGTACTCGCTCAAGAACCACTGCACCACCAAATTCAGGATGTGAGCCAAACAGGGAGCATGGGTCAAGTGTCCCTGTTGGAGGGTGGAGAGGAGGTTGGTGCCATTGTCGCATACAACCATTCCTGGCTGAAGAGCTGACAGAATCTCTGCCCCAGTGTGGCTCCTGTCCCCTAAGCAGACCAACTCAAGCACTGTATGGCATCTTTTTGCCTGAGTGCTTGCGTAGCCCCTTGAACGCCTACGGAGCACCGCTGGTTCAGAGGTGAAATCTGCAAAGGAAGAGGCCATAGAGGAAGTAGAAGAGAAGGGGGTGGATGAGAGAGCTGTGGCAGAATCACCACTAGCATTTTGGAGGCATGGTGGCGGAACAAGCGCCAACAATACTGAATCCTGTCCTGCATCCTTTCCAGCTGCCAGCAGAGTTAACCAGTGCACCATGAAAGAAAGGTAATGTCCCTGTCCATGCCTACTGGACCATGAGTCTGCAGTAATATGCACCTTACTGCTGCCCGCCCTGTCCAACGAGGCCAAGACATTGCCTTCCACATGCTGGTAGAGAGCCGGAATGGCCTTCAGTGAAAAGAAATGAAGTTTGGGAACCTGCCACTGAGTTACCGCACATTCCACAAATTCACGAAAGGGGGCAGAGTCTACCAGCTTAAAAGGCAGCAGTTGCAGTGCTAGCAATTTGACCAAGCTAGCATCCAGATGCTGAGAATGTGGATGGCTGGGATTGAATTTCTTTAGACGGTTTAGCAACTGGGGTAAGGAAATTTGCCTGCTAAAATCCGATGTCGGTGTACCGCTAGCAGATTGGCCGCAAGTACTTGGGACACCTATTTCTATACCTTCATTCCTCTCAGTGCAGGTTTCTGAGAGGACTGGATGTATAGTGGGGTTGGAGATCCCAGCTGATGAGGAGCAAGGAGAGGTCCGCCTTGTTCTTTGATGTGGGTCTTTTAAGTGCTGTTGCAAACGAACTGCATGGGAGGTCGTCATATGTCTGGTTAAGCATGTGGTGCCCAAGCGGCTGTTTTGGCCACGCTTGATACGCTTCATATATATGTTGCAAACAGCAACGGTGGTATCTGCTGCACATGTGTCAAAAAAGGCCCACACCAAAGAACTTTTCAAAATATGCGGGGAGTCAGCAGCGCCCTGCACCTGCTTACCTCTGCAGTGTGATGCAATAGGGTGGATGCCCTTAAGCTGCCCCCTGGAGGGAATCCTACCTCGTTGGGGATGTGCCTCCTCCTCCTCCTCTCTTCTATCAGGCACCCAAGTTGAGTCAGTGACCTCATCATCCCCTCCCTCCTCGTCACTGGAACAAACTTGTCAGTATGCTGCAGCTGGGGGAACATGACTGCCAGTTTCTTGAACTTGGGCACCCCCTCTCTCTAGGCTGACGTTACTCCCTTCCTCAACCTGGGTACATCATCGGAGCCTTCAAATCTCTGCCTATCCTCCTGAAGCATGTACCGGACACTGTGGTCGAATAGTTTGGGGGGCTCCTCCCTGCATGATGGTGGGGCTAGGGAAGGAGTGACTGTTGACATGGAGCTGATGGAATAGGCCGCTTTGGAAGCTGCATTGGTAGGCAAATTACTGGGTGTCAAAGGATGAGGAGAATGAGGGCGGCTTTGTTATCTATTCCACCAACTCTTCTGCATGTTGTGGCTCAATAACATGGCCAGCTGCAGAAAAAAAGGACAAGCGCGCCCCACGACCACGTGCTGAGGATGCACCGTGTCCATGACCAGCACTATCGACTGTAGACACAGAGCCTGCTTGCCCTCTTTTAGTGGCCTGTGAGTGTCTGCCTCTCCTTCCGGACATTGTGTAGATTTTGTTTAGCAAAAAAACACTACACTGTATTGTGTACTGTGTACACCCCCAGGAAAGTAGTAGCAACTGCACTAGGGGTGCACGGTACTGTGTACACCAACAGAAATGTAACAACAACTATGGGTACACTGTATGTATTGTGTACACCACCAGGAAAGTAGTAGCAACTGCACTAGGGGTGCACGGTACTGTGTACACCAACAGAAGTATAATAACAACTATGGGTACTCTGTATGTATTGTGTACACCACCAGGAAAGTAGTAGCAACTGCACTAGGGGTGCACGGTACTGTATACACCAACAGAAATGTAACAACAACTATGGGTACACTGTATGTATTGTGTACACCACCAGGAAAGTAGTAGCAGCTGCACTAGGCGGAGTACACAGAGGGGGGACAGGAGCGGAGTACACAGAGGGGGGACAGGAGGAGCCTGGAGGAGGACTGGAGTGGAGTACATGGAGGGGGGACAGGAGCGGAGTACACGGAGGGGGGACAGGAGCGGAGTACATGGAGGGGGATAGGAGGAGCCTGGAGGAGGACACGGAGAGGGACTGGAGGAGTATACAGGGACAGTCAGTGGCAGTGACAGCTGGTGTTCAAATTTTTTTGGGGGGGCAAACAAACTTAAAAATTCAGAAAAAAAACATCAATTGCAGCCTCACTGTGCCCATCAAAAGCAGTTACTGTGCCAAACACAGCCACTGTGCCCATCAAATGCAGCCACTGTGCCCATCAAACACAGCCACTGTGCCCATCAAACACAGCCACTGTGCCCATAAAACGCAGCCACTGTGACTATCAAACGCAGCCACTGTTCTCATCAATTGCAGCCACTGTCCCCTATCAAATGCTGCCACTGTGCCCATTCGTTATGGATAGAATAGAGAGGGATTAGAACACGTCAGTTTTATTTCTGTCTGTGCCACCATTAGGGAGATTCACACTATGTATTTGGCCTGTTTACTATTATCACTGAAAGTGAAAGAAATTTTGAAGTTTTGGGTTGTCCCCAGAACAGTAATGGAGTGGAAATCTTCCAATGGGGACACTAGTTCCACCAATGGTACACAGATGACAAAAAAAAAAAGTGTGGTTTATAACCCTCTCCTACTCAACGCCATGCCGACGTGAGACGCCGGCGTAGGGGGAGGAGCCTGGTGGCGGTGAGGGAACAAGCCGCATGGAGCTCCGGCGGGGAATACGATCTGGGACAAGCTGGGCGGTAGTGAGAGCCCGCCTAGCGATTGCCTAAACCCGCCGGAGGTGACCCCCGGAGCGCTCTGGCACATTCTCCCTCCCCACACAGCCTGCCCGGTTTGAATCCCCGACGGGAGAACGCTTGTACCCGGACGACGGAGAGGGGGCGATAGGCATGAGAAAGCAAGGTCACATGTAAATAAAGCCAGATTGCCCAGCATAAGTGGCAACTGTAAAGGGCCATTCATTAAAGAACATTAAATCATATATTGAGATGAACTAGAATTGCTTAGAGCAACCTTATTCTTTGAATTATTATCATAGAGGCAATTTAAACCATTCAAATATCAACTACAGAGCATCCCTGTCAGGAAATAAGACTTGGTGGCGTTTTATACAAATATTCTTGAAAGGAAGTATTTTTTCTGGTCTCGTTCACATTTGTATGCCGTGATTATTTCTCAAAATTATATCAAACATACCAGGTTTTAGGACTCGGCATACCTTGAATAGTAGTGGTATATGCCATACAGGACCAGATAAATAAGCTAATTATTTATTAAAGAGGCGAACCATCCGAGGCAAAGCCCTAAAGTCCTGAGATGGAGAAGAAACAACAGGGGGCGAAGGAAAAAAAGAAAGAACTAGAAAAACAAAGAGCAGAGCAGGCTGGAGCAGTAAGGCTAGAAGGGGAGCCCGAGAGAGTTGGGGATGGTGGACCTAGCCTACCACAAAGTGACAACACACAAATACCAACAAAAACTGAAATGGCAGAAATGTTTGCTAAGTTAGAAAACTCTATCAAAACGGAAATTATAAATATCAGAATAGATATGGGTTTTCTATTAAAACGAGTGGAGAAGATAGAAGATCTGTCAGCAGAACAGGGAAAAGAAAATTTGGAGATCAGGAAGCAGTTGGATAAAATGCAAATTGACCAAAGGGACATGAGGTACAGAATGGAAAACATGGAAGACCAGAGCAGAAGACAAAACCTGAGGATAAGATCCCTCCCTGAACAGAGAGGGGAAGAACTTAGTTTAAAAATGAAAAATATCTTCATGCCAGTATTAGATATGACTGAAGATAAGGAGTTAAAAATCGACCGTGCCCAGAGATGTCCTCATTAGGTTCCATTCATATGATGACAGAGCACGTATCTGGAGCAAACTTAGGGGTAGCCCCCCGCTAAAATTTGAAACAACGGAGCTACAGGTATTTCCAGATCTTTCGGCAGGGACTCTTGCAAGGAGAAGACAACTGCGGCCATTACTAGAAAGTTTACGCTCTTTAAACATAAAATATAGTTGGGGTTTTCCAACTGCCCTGATAGTCATAAAATCAGGAAGAACAGTGCGTATGAAATTTTTGGAAGAACTGTCAAATTTTTGCCAGGAACTTGAGATTCCGGTCCCCAAAATCCCTGACACCCGGAACTATTAAAATAAACCCCGGTGGGACTCCCCCCTTTTTTTTTATTTTTTTTTATCCATTGTTCCTGGGGGAGTTTTCAGTGTGGGGGAGGGAAGTGGAGTGTTATAAGTGCCCGGGGGAGGCGTGTGGCCTTGGTCCGCCCCCCTCCCCCCCCGGCTTCGGCGGGGGGAGGGGGGGCGGACATTGCCCTCTGTCCGTCTAACTCGGAGCTCCACCCTAGAGGCGCCGTGGACAGGAGGGATCTCTAAGAGATGCCTCGCTGTACACTTAAAGTCGGGATTGACCAGGGGTTTGGGGGGAAGGGTGGGAGGGGGTGTGGGAGGAGAGGTGAGGGAGGGAGGGGGGGTTGGAGAAGAAGGGGTTGGGGGGGTGGGTGGGATTCCGTCCCTGCCTTGCAAACACGAGTATTTAAATATTGGTTAATACGGTTGGTTAATCGCACAATACTATTTTTTGAAATATGGAAACAAGTAATTTGAAGTTGGTGTCATATAATGTTAAAGGGTTAAACTCGCAGATGAAGAGACATAAGATACTCAAGGAGTTACAAACTTATCAAGGTGATGTTGTCTTTTTACAGGAGACACACCTGACATTGGACGGTAATGTCAGGTTAGTCTCCCATGAATTTCCATTGTGGTTCCAGGGGGACACCCCAACAAGAGGTTCGAAGGGGGTGGCTATTGGGTTCGCTAAAAGAGTCAAGTTTGCAATCTTGGAAAGGCTCCTGGATCCTGACGGCAGGTTTATATTTATAAAAGGCAAAATAGGAGAAAATATATTAACACTGGTAAACATTTATTGCCCAAATAAAAATCCTACTAGATTCCTATCCCAGGTATTGGGACGTCTGGCGAGCTTCCAGATGGGGGAAGTTATTATCGCAGGCGACCTAAATTTTGGATGGGACCCTAATATGGACTCTACCTCAAGAACAGGAAGCCTGAGCCAATGCCAGTTAAAAAAAATAAAAATCAAACTCAAGCAAAGTCAGCTGATAGATGTCTGGAGAGTGCAACACCCTAATTTAAAGGACTTTACTTTCTTCTCTCCAGTTCATGGAACACACTCCCACCTTGATTATTTCTTAGTTGAGCATAAATTTTTGGACCAGGTAGTTGAATCCAAGATTGAAATAATGACCTTATCGGACCACGCCCCACTGTCAATGATCATTAGACTCCCTGGAATTCAAATACGGCCAAGTTCTTGGTGCCTAAATGATAGCCTATTAGCCGATGCCAACACGGAAGAAATTATACGGAAGGAAATAGTGGCCTTTTTTGAAATTAACGTCACGGGGGAGACGTCTTTGGCCTCCCTTTGGGAAGCCCATAAAGCGTACATTAGGGGAATTCTGATCTCGATTGGGGCTGGAAAAAAGAGAGAGAAAAGGGCGTATAGGTCCCAATTAGTAGAAGAAATCCAGAGGCTGGAACAGGAACACAGGGATGCTAAGGCAAGAAAATTAGACACTTACCATAGACTGTTAAATAAAAGACAGGAATTAAAAATAGATATGGATCAAGAGGCGAGGAAATGGTTCCATAAACTAGACAAAGACATCTTTGGGGAAATAAAAGTAGCAAACATCTAGCTAGAATACTAAAAAAAAAGAGGGAATCTAATTACATAGATAAAATACAAAATAAAACTGGTACAATGGTCAACTTAACCAAAGACATAGCCAAAGAGTTTAGAACCTATTACGAAGCTTTATACGACGTAAAATCTAAAGACCCGACATCACAAGCGGAAAGAGAAGAGTGCCGGAACTTTCTAAAGAACAGTTCGGTGCCAGTATTGACATCGGAGGATAGCATGAGTATGGATGAACCCATCACAGAGGGGGAAATCCATGAAGCCCTGAAGGGTTCCTCTGCTGGCAAAAGCCCGGGCCCGGATGGATTTTCTATAACCTATTTTAAAAGATATCGAGATATCTTGGTGCCCAGGCTGTGCCAATACTGGAACTCTTTGGGAGGAGAACGCGGGATGGGTAAAGAAGCCTTGATGGCATCAATAACACTGATCTTGAAGGAAGGAAAGGATGGGACGCTATGCTCAAGTTATCGCCCAATTGCCCTCTTGAATGCAGACACCAAGCTTTTTGCGAAGGTATTGGCTAATAGGTTAAAGAGCAGGATGTCCGAACTGGTATACCCTGATCAGGCAGGATTTGTCCCAGGTCGAGAGGGGAGGGACAATGGGATTAGGGCCCTACTTCTCATGCAGGCCGCCAGGAGGGGGAGGGTCCCCAGTCTATTCCTGTCGATGGACGCCGAGAAGGCGTTCGACAGGATAGACTGGGGACATATGTTCGCAACTCTGGAGGTAATGGGGCTGGGACCAAGAATGTTAAGCTGGATAAAGATACTTTATGACCAGCCACAGGCGAGGGTCAGGGTCAACGGACTGCTCTCACAGCCTTTTACCATGAAAAATGGTACACGCCAGGGCTGTCCTTTGTCCCCCCTCCTGTTTGTATTATCCCTGGAACCGCTATTATCGACTATACGTAATTCATCTGACATAAGCGGGATTAAGGTAGGAGAGGAGATACATAAGATAGCGGCATTCGCTGATGACGTGCTCTTTTTCCTGTCCAACCCTCGAATATCCCTACCCAACTTGCTCAAAGTATTAAAATTATATGGCTCTGTCTCAAACTTTAAAATTAACACAACCAAATCTGAAATCCTCAATATTAATATCAGTCATGCAGAAGTAGCCCGCCTTATAAAAGAGTTCCAGTTCCCATGGAAGAAAAATATAACTTATTTAGGGATAAAACTATCAGGGACGTTAAGAAAGATTTATTTGATAAACTATATACCACTATTGGACGAGATTAAAAAGGAAATAAAAAATATGAAGTATAGTCCATTATCATGGATGGGGAGAGTTAATGCGGTTAAAATGGTCATAGCCCCCAAAATAAATTATAAGTTTCAAATGCTCCCAATATCGGTCCCTAAAGTGTTTTTTAGAATTTTAAAAGGGATAGTTTCTAAATTTATATGGTCCAATAAAAAAACACGTATTGCAGTAGAAATCTTGTCTAGGGCGAAAAAACAGGGGGGTCTCGCTTTGCCAGACTTTGAACAATACTTTAGCGCCATTGCACTATCACGGAATGGACAAAGGAGGGGGTCAAAAAGAGATGGGTGAATTTGGAAAATACACTTAGTAATAGGGAATGGGGTCACGAAATATGGAATCCACCTAAATTTAGGATAATAGGAGAAGAAACACACGAAATCACACGGGTCACTTTGAAAGCGTGGGATAGGGTGCACAGAAAAAACAAATGGGAATATAATTCCCCTTTGATCAATTTGAAAAATAATGTTTTCTTTGAGCCAGGGAGGAGTAAACTCTGGGGTAATTGGATCAAAAAGGAAGATGCACATTTAAGAGATATCACTAAAAGAGGTAAAATATTCACATTTCACGAACTGAGCAAAGAAGAGGAGTTAATGTCGATCGACACCTGGAGGTACACCCAGCTGAAATATTTCGTGGAGGGTTTGCCTCAACCAATCCGGTGCGGTGAAAATTACACCGCGATGGAGAAAATTTGCATGCGTTCCTCTACTAGAGGTAACATATCACGCATATACAAAATGCTAATACAGGAAGGCTACGTAGGTGTCCCTCCAGGTGTCAAACGATGGGAGGAGGAATTGGGGAGTCCCTGTACCGAAAATAGAAGCGATAAGATATTAAAACTAATACATGGAGCTGCACTGGACACTCAAACCACAGAAGTCAACTATAAGTGCCTTATGGGCTGGTATATAACCCCGGTAAAAATGAGTAAAATACAAAAAGATAAACCCCCGAAATGCTGGAGAGGATGTGGAGCCATTGGTACGATGTCACATATATGGTGGGAATGTCCTACTATTAAAACATATTGGAAACAGATATTAGAATTAATTAAAATTATTACAAAAAAAACAATCCCTGAGGTTCCATGGGTGGTATTGTTCCATGGGACGGACACTCCCACGAGGCAATACAGGAACTCAATAATCCCCACTCTATTAAATGAGGCGAAAAATCTAATCCCAAAGAAGTGGACAGAAGCGGATAGTCCGCGGCTGGGGGAATGGTTCATGCGAGTGAATTTACATCAAAAACGGGAGAGCGTAGAACCTCGGGGGGAAGATGAGGATAAATTAGATGAAGGGGAGAGTAAATGGTCCGGCTGGGACGACTTCAGAAAGACATGGAGATATTTTGAAGAGATAACCAGATAATGCAAGTATCTATATGATGAAACAAAATTGACTGATGGAAGTTTTGAGGATCGTGGGAAGATTTTGCAAGGCAGGGACGGGGGGTGAGGGGGGGGGGTAGGGGAGGATGGGGGTGAAATGAAAAATACTTTTACAGTATGCATTGTTTGTATTGAAAAAAAACTTTGAAATAAATAAAGATTTTAAAAAAAAATAACTCTCTCCTACTCTGTCCAAAATGTAAAAAAAAAAAAAAAGTTTTGCCTTTAGTTCTACTTTAATGACATGTCTCTTGTGACATTTCAATAAAGTTCTAATGAAAAAATGAAAAAGAAAAAACAGTGTGTGTCAGCACCATTTACTCAGCAGCCCTGCAATTAGTGCATTTGCACTTTTTATAGAGTAAGCCAGTTACTTTCTAATCTGGTTTCCTAAAGGGTTGACTGAAATACAGACAGAAAAATTGTTAGCTTGGATAGGAATAGCTCTGCAGGGTCAGCTATAGGTCAGCTAAAACTGGCATAGTTTCAGGATGACCTCTTAAGTCCCTATGAATAAATTGCATTTGAAGGAGTTGGTCTCAAACACTTTCGCTTTGTTGGCTCCTAAGAACCAGCTGTCTTTTATGTGGCCTGTAGACTGCATTTATTCCTCATTCCTAGGATTCCTCTAAACGGAAATAGAGGTAGCCTCAGTTAAACCCAGCATTGGTACATAACATAAATCGCTTTAGGAAATGTCTGCTCCACAAATAAGGAGAGTAACCATTTTAACAAAATTTTATGACTTTGCTTTCATTTCTTATTTTGGTGATCTGATGCAGTCTTTAAAGAGTAAAAAGTGAGTGGGTGACCATTGAAAATAAAAAAAATCAGTTCTGGTCTGCCTATGTTTTTAATAGTGAAAAGATGTTTAAGCTTTCTTATACGATTGAGAAAAAGTTTCTGAAAACGTACACATACAAGTAAGGTTACTTACCTACTGTGTGTCCACGTGACTTTTTCTTAATTTTTAGCAGTTTTCGTTCTGCACTACCATAGTTACGTAGTTAGTCAGGTTGAAATAAGACACAAGTCCATCAAGTTCAACCAAAAAAAATAAAAAATACGATCCCATATACACAAACCTACACCCACAGTTGATGCAGAGGAAGGCAAAAAAAACAGCAAAGCATGCTCCAATTTGCTACAGCAGGGGAATAAAAACCCTTCCTGATCCCCCCGAGAGGCAATCAGATTTTCCCTGGATCAACTTTACCTATAAATGTTAGTACCTAGTTATATTGTGCACATTTAGGAAAGAATCCAGGCCTTTTTTAAAGTAATCAACTGAGCTTGCCAGAACCACCTCTGGAGGGAGTCTAATTCACATTTTCACAGCTCTTATGCCCCGTACACACGGTCGGAAATTCCGACGGAAAATGTCCTATCGGACAATGTTGTCGGAAAATCCGACCGTGTGTGGGATCCATTGGACTTTCCCGTCGGAATTTCCGATGGAAAAAATTTGAGATCCTGCTCTCAAATTTTTCGACATCAAAATCCGATCAGACTTTTTCCGATCATGTGTAGAGAATTCCGATTGACAAAGTGCCACGCATGCTCAGATCAGATTAGGATACCAAACCTATTGGCTAATAGCCTCTACCTAGTTCCGTCGTACGCAACGAACGTCACCACGTTCAGAATGATCGGATTTTCTGACAACTTTGTCCGACCGTGTGTATGCAACACCAGTGTCAGACAAAATCCGTCGGAAAAAGTCAGATGGATTTTGTGGTCGGAATTTCCGACCGTGTGTATGGGGCATTACTGTGAAGAAGCCTTTCCGTATTTCCGTAAATCTTTTTTCCTCTAGACATAAAAAGTGCCCCCTTGTCCTCTGTGAGGACCTTAAAGTGAATAACTCAATACCAGGTTCAGTATATGGACCACTTATGTATTTGTACATGTTGATCATATCCTCCCTTAATCTCCTCTTCTCAAGAGGGAATAGATTTATCTTTCCTCATAGCTGAGCTCCTCCATGCCCCTTATCAGTTTGGTTGCCCTTCTCTGCATTTTATCCAGTTCCCCGGTATCCTTTTTGAGAACCGGTGCCTAAAACTGAACTGCATATTCCATATGAGGTCTTACTAATGATTTGTACAGGGGCAAAAACCTACGTTAGACTTACCGGTAACGGTATTTCTACAAACCTTCCAGGACGGCACACCTGAGAGAGGAGGGCTTCTCCCTACAGGAAACACAATCAATTGACAGCTTGTTATAAGTTCCCACCCTACCCCTTGATCCCCAGTTTGTAATAAAGTAATTCCGAACCGGTTTCACAATGAGAATCACTCCACATAGGTATTCACCACCTAGTGTTCAGCTAATTTTTCAATCCACATAGTAGGCCTGCCGTCCTGGAAGGTTCGTAGAAATACCCTTACCGGTAAGTCTAACGTAGGTTTTCTCCTATCGCCTTCCAGGACTGCACACCTGAGAAGATAATCAAGTAAACATAGGCCTACCTTCAGGGTGGGACCACAGCTTGTAGGACCTTATGGCCGAAGGCCAAGTCTTGCTGTGACAACACTTCCACACGGTAGTGCTTCAGGAACATATCCTGACTGGACCAGATGGCCGCACTGCAGATTTGTTCCCATGAGGCCCCTGCTTTTTCAGCCCAGGAAATTGCTAGTGACCTGGTTGAACGGGCCTTAATCTTTGCTGGTGCTGGAACTCCAGAACTCTCATAAGCCAGGCTCCTCTGATCCATCTGGAGACCTTCCTTGGCCAGGCGTACAAAACTAGTAGGCGATTGGATCTCTTAAACTCTTTTGTTTTCTGTAAATAGGTAAGGAGACACCTTCTTACATCCAGACAATGACATTTATTTTCTTTCTCATTTTTTGGTTTATCACAAAAAGACAAAGGGTCTGGCCCAAGGGTGACTCTATCTGGCTGTATCAATAAGAAGGGTTCCGTCATGGACAGCACTTGCCGGTCCCCAACCCTCCTGGCCGTGGTAATTGCTAACAGAAATTATATTTTTAAGGTTAGAAACCTAAAGGGAACCTCCTCTATAGGTTCAAATGGGTGTTTTTTTTTAATAACAAGGTTGGTCTTTATTGAGTAAACATAACATTACAATTGGCAGTTCAGCAAGAAAATTGTGACATACAATATACAAAGGATAGCCAAAACTATAACATACAGTGCATGAAGTGTCGTAAGCAATCTCACGTTCATCATCTTTAGGCATGGATAAATTATCTAAAACATTCCCCCATAAAGGGGGGAGGGGGGAGCGAACCCCCGCCACCCAACTTCCATAGCAGGCGGATTTTACTCAATTCCCCACAACCTAGTCGATCAGAATTGCTCCAGCCAAGGTGTCCAAATACGCTCAAACTTTTGCGGGCAGCCTCTATTAGTGTATGTTAGATTGTATAAGGGAAGTACTGCATTGATTGCGGAATCCCAAGATACTACCGTAGAGGGGAGGGCGAGATCCAAGTCTTTAGAATTTCCTTCCTGGCGTAAAACACCAAGAGCGAAGTCAACAGCCTGGTGTACCTAGGTCTCTGCTCATCCTCATGGATTCCTAAGAGTGCCAGTTCAGGTGACAGAGGTACATCAAGTTGTAGGCTGATATTAATGCTCTCAAAAACTGCAGCCCAGAACCGTACTATGGGCGGGCACAGCCAGAACATATGCATAAATGTGCTATTAGGAGATTGACACCTGGGACAATCCGGTGACCTTTGTGGATAGATTCTGTGCAGTCTCTGTGGTGTATAGTAAACACGGTGCATGAGCTTAGTATGAATTAACTTGTCTCTAGAGGATATCATCAGTTTTGCCCCATCTTCAAAACATTCTTCCCAGGCTTCCCTGTCCAGACTTGGCATATCAGCATGCCATTTTTCCCAGAGGGTGTTCATTTTAGGTGAGTCTACCCCTAGTAGCACGATATACAAAGTAGAGAGTGTTTTCGTAAGGGTTTCTTGTGCTAGGATCTCCTCTAAATGGTCTGTGTGTAGAATAACAGCTTCAGGGAACTGTGCCCTAGCCGCATGTCTCAATTGGAAGTACCTAAATAGCATACTACCCGGTAACCCAAATTTCACCACCAGGGCCCTGAAAGGAAGCAGCGAACCTGCCCGATATATGTCTCGGAGGACCTTAATTCCATAACGGGCCCAAAGCTGTGGGCCCGGAATTGTCCTAAAATGTTTAAGGGAAGGATTTCCCCACAATGGGGTAAAGGGGGATCGTTGGCCCGGTGTCAGGAATCTCTTCCTAGCAACAGTCCAAACTTTAAGAGTTACTTTAGTGGCACTCGGGAGAGAGGGGTGGGCTGCCGAGCCTCTATACACAAGATTACCCAGCTCTGTTAGGGAACCCAGGATAGCAGCTTCGAGACATGTGGCCGCGTTTGATCCGGATTGCCGAACCGTGACTAACATCGCCGCCCAATAGTAAACCATAAGGTTGGGTAATGCCAACCCACCACATCTCACAGGAAGTTGTAATGTCGACCTGGCTAACCTGGTGGATGCGCCCCTCCACAGGAAGGAGCCAATGAACCCCTCTAGTTCCTTAAAAAAGGAGCCAGGGAGCCACACAGGGCTATTCCTAAATATATAGTTAAATTTAGGTAGGTACAACATTTTTGGAGGGACGTTTCAGCATCATGCAAATATAGCAATGCATCATCGGCATATAGTGAAATTTTCTCCTCCAGAGGGACAATTTTAAGTCCCTGAATCCCTCCCGATTCCCGAATCCTGATGGCCAGAGGTTCGAGAGCCAGAGCAAAAAGGCTGGGCGACAATGGGCACCCTTGTCTGGTGCCCCTCTGGAGGAGAAAAAACTCTCAGAGTGTATCGTTAGTGCGGATCCTGGCCTTAGGGGATTTGTACAACATTCCCAACCAAGCTAGAAATTTAGGGCCAAACCCAAATCTTTTCAGTACCTCCCACAAGTAACCCCATTCTACGGAGTCAAAAGCTTTCTCCGCGTCTAGGGAAGCTATGACTCTGGTACCACTATTGTCGTGGGCTGTATCTAAGTTAAGAAAAAGCCTGCGGATATTGATATCCGTGCCCTTCCCCGGCATGAACCCCCGTCTGATCATGATGAATCAGACCCTCTATCACTGCGGCCAATCTGAGGGCCAGGATTTTCGCAATCAATTTAGCATCAGCATTGATCAGTGATATGGGTCTATACGAGGAGCATTCCTCAGGGTCTTTGCCAGGTTTGGGCACCAATACCACCACCGCCACAGTCATGGAGTCTGGGAGCAAGTCAAGAGAAGAAAATTGCGAGAGGAGGGAGACCATTCTGGGAGCTAATAATTCCTGGTGGACCGAGTAAAACTCAATGGGGATACCATCTGGGCCAGGGGATTTACCCGCCTGTATGCAGCCCATAGCCTTTTGCACTTCCTCCAGTGTAATATCCTTATCTAAGGCTGTCTGCTGGTCAGGGTCTAGTGTGGGGAGTGTAACCGAGTCTAGGTACAAGAACAAGTCCCCTTCCGTATAAGTAACTCTGGATGCGTACAAATCACGATAGAACTGCAGAAATCTGTTACTAATTGCCGCCGGGGCAGTTAAAGTGGTACCATCAGTGTCCCTCAGACGTCCAATATGGGTCGTCGCAAATTGTCCTTTCGCTAACCAAGCTAAGAGCCTTCTGTTCTTGTCCCCATACTCAAACACCCTCTGGGCACTGGCCAGCATAGATTTTTTAGTCATGTCTATCCGCAACAACGATAACTCTCGAAGAGTGCATTGCCAGGGAACATAGTTGTCCTGGCTAGGGTTCTCCACATAAACCTTTTCCTGTTCTATAGCTCTGTCCTCCAGCTGCCGAAGAGACTGCACAAAATCCAGCTGTCTGCCCGCTATCTTCTTAATGTATGTGCCCCTCACCCAGGCCTTAAACGCGTCCCAGAGAATCTGGGGGCCAGCAGAGTCCGTATTATGCAGCCAATAGTTGCACACTTCTTCAGGCATATCCTCCTGTATCCCCTCTTCCATAATCCAATACTTGGACAGTCTCCACAATCTTAGCCCCCCAGGGGGAGCCACCTGCACCTCTATCAGTAGCGGAGCATGATCCGATATGCCACGGGAGAGAATCTCAGCCGAGGACGTCTCCCTCAGCATATCAGAGGAGGCGAAGGCCATATCCAGCCTGGACAGTGTCCTATATGATGTGGACAGACAGGTGAACTGCTTGTCAGAGGGGTGAAAGTGTCTCCACAGGTCAGTTAAGTTGAAAGTGGAGGCCCAGAGGTATAGTCCAGTGTTGGGGGAGGGAGATGAGTGCAGCCTGTCCAGTTCATTAGACATTATCAGGTTAAAATCCCCCACTACCAGCACTCTGCTGACATCCAGTTGTACCACTGTATGCATTCATTTGTGGAGCAAGGTAACATCCGCCGGGGGGGGGGGCAAGTAAATACCCAGTATAATATATGGGGAACCCCCGATCAAGGCGTTTATCATTACATAGCGCCCGTTAGGATCGGTTTTAATCAGAACAGGTTGAAAAGCTAGAGATTTGTGAATCAAGATACTGACTCCCCTCGCGTAGTTAGATTATGCGGCATGGTAGTGAGCGTTTTGATCCAAGCCCTTTTCAAACCCAAAATTCTAGAGCCTATCAAATGTGTCTCTTGCAATATGCATATCTTGGGACAATGCTGCTGGAGAAATCTAAGCACCAGGGATTGTTTTATGGCGGAGTTGAGGCCCCTGACATTCCAAGTCATAACCGTAAAGTCAGCCATAGTCTCCACTCAGCCATAAAAGGAGGATAATACAACCTGGAAGTAAGCCGTGGTCTTCTGAAGGAGCGCAGCCCACTACCGCCCGCCAACTCTGCAGACCAGTCAGTTCTGTACCGCGTGGCGACTGCACTCCCCCAAGCGACCATCCAATACACACATCAGACACACGTCAGCCATAGTCTCCACTCAGCCATAAAAGGAGGATAATACAACCTGGAAGTAAGCCGTGGTCTTCTGAAGGAGCGCAGCCCACCACCGCCCACCACCGCCCACCACCGCCCACCACCGCCCGCCAACTCTGCAGACCAGCCAGTTCTGTACCGCGTGGCGACTGCACTCCCCCAAACGACCATCCAATACACACATCAGACACATTTGCATAGAGACCAACCATGTAGAACCAATAACAACAACAAATTAACTGTACCCCATTATACCTGTGGGCGGCAACGGCCGAACCCCCCCCCCCCCCCAACCCCCACCCTGTGCTCTCCCAAACATCGGGAGGCACATGATTCCCAAAAAATTGCAACCCCTACAAGGAGTGTAAAAGCAGATCGGGAGGCGTGGACCCGATTCGAACTACACCAAGTAACTAAATTCAAAAATAGTGCAGAGCTCCCACCCGGTAAAAGTCACTGGGGTGAGATGCTGGAGAAAGCAAACAGTATATATGCAAATAAAAGTATGAGGAAAAAGGGAAAAAAGGATTAGTGTCAGAGCTGTAAAACTGACTGGGCCCCAGGCGTCATGGGAGTCCTCTGAAGCGGGACATGGGGCATCATAAAGTAAAGCAGTCTGGGTGCATCCTCCTCAGGGACCCATAAAAATAAGTGCGGGGATCCCATGTGCACAGTGCATATTAAAAAAGATGAATCCTGGTGTCCATCGATAGTTCTCAGGGTCCATACAGTAATTCAACAAGAGGACTGGTAAAACAACGGTCTTACCTCCATAGTAAACTGTCTAACCTTGAAAAGAGACACATTAGGAACACACAGCAGCTCGCCATGACAATGATCCCAACCTTCATCCTGGTGGCAATGTATCCAGCCATGCGCTGACATCCTTCGGGTTAGTGAAGATACGGATTGTTTTGCCGTCACCCTCAGCTTGGCTGGGAATAAGATGCTGTACCGAATGTTCCTGCCGTGGAGGGCTGCCTTCACTGCGTCGAAGGATCGGCGCTGCCGCTGCATCTCCAAGATGTAGTCGGGGAACATCATTAGTTTAGTATTCTTGTAGTGTACTTCACCCGCATTTCTGGCTGAAATGGGTGTTTAGATAATGCCTCTAACATCCTTGTCAAGTCCTAAGGTGGGAAACTGCCCTTGGAGACTGGGGAAACTCTTTCCCTGGCCACCCAGAATCATTTAATGAGGTCTTCCTTTGCCAGTCTTGTATCAAGATAGATTGAGAGGGCCGCTATCTGAACCCGAAGGGTGCTGACCGATAGGCCCTAGTCTACTCCGTCCTGGAGAAACTCCAGGATAACCGGAACAGTGGTGGAGGTCATCTGTTTTTCTTTTCCACAGGAACAGAAAGTCTTCCAAATTTTTTAGTAAATCTTTTTAGTCACGGGTTTTCTGCTCAGAATGAGGGGACTTATCACCCTTTCTGAGCAGCCTTTACGTTTTAGGATCTGGCACTCACTAACCAGGCCGTCAGCTGGAAAATTTCCGCCTTGGGTGTAGTACTGGCCTCTGCCTGAGAAGATCCGGCCTGTTTGGGAGCTTCCATGGCTCTGCCACTGCCATGGATCTTAAGCTTGCGAACCAAGCTCTCCTTGACCACCAGGGTGCTATCAGAAGGAGCTGGCCTGGGGACTGGCTGAGCTTCTGAAGGACCCACGGAATCAGTGCTAGGGGTGGGAAGGCGTCTGCCAACCTGGCATCTAAGCCTTCTGACTCCCTCTCTTGGAAAATCGAGAAATATCTCTTTAATGTCCTGTTTTGCCGGTTCGCGAACAAATCTATTTCCGGATTTTCGAAGCGCTGCACCAGGGTTTGAAATACTCATGGGTTCAGTTCACATTCACCTTGCGTTATCGGCTGATGGCTGAGGAAGTCCGCCTCGTGTTGCTTGTCCCCTTTATGTGGACCGCTGATATGGAGAAAACTTTTCCATCAGCCCAGTCCAGGATCTCCTTGGATAATTCTAGAAGGGTTCTGGACCTGGTGTTTCCCTGGGGACTCAAGTAGGCTACGACAGTGGAGTTGTTGGAGCTTACTTGAACCTCCTTGCTCATGATGCTTTTCTTGAAAGGCTTTAAGAGCCTCCCCCACTGCTTTGAGCTCCCTGTAGTTGGATGACATCTGACCTAGTGAGCTGTTCCATTGACCTTGGGCTTTCTCCTTTCCTAGGTGGGCCCCCCACCCCCAGGAACTGGCATCGGTGGTAACTTTTACTGGATCCCACTGCGCACATGGTCTGCCTCCCTTTAGGTTTTTGGGTACTGTCCACCACTCTAGGGAGGACAGGACCTGAGAGGTGAGCATTATCTCCTGATCCAGGGACCCTCTTTTTGTCCCAGAACATGAAGAAGAAATTAAGGACTCCTGAGTGAAGTTGCGCCCAGACTATGGTTGGTATACTTGCCGACATCAGATCTAGGGTTCTTAGTAACTCCCTTCTGGAGCGTGACAGGTTTTTATCAAGTCCCCCACTGATGAAGCTGGTTTTGCCACTTTGTCCTTTGGCAAGAAGAGCTTCTGCAGTCTGGTGTCCACTATGTATCTAGGAAGGTCTTGACCTGTTCTGGTTTGAGGGAGGATTTTTCCGTGCTGACTATCCAACCCAGGTTTTCCAGAACTGACATTACCTTGTTGGTATCTGATCTGACCTGGGTGACTGATGGTCTGGGTATCAGTAGGTCATCCAGGTACAGAATCGGAGATATACCCTAGAGATGCAGAAAGGCTACTGCCTCTGCTAGGATTTTTGTAAAAATCCTTAGGCTGGCTGTTAACATGAATGGGAGGGCTCTGAACTGCCAGTAAAAAATCTCCCCTCACCTCAAGAATGCCTGATGATTCACATGAATTGGCACATGCAGGTAGGCATCCTTGAGGTCCACTGTCGTCATGAAGGCCTCCTTTAATGCCGTTTTTGCATATGGAGTATATACTCTCCAGAGAAAACTTTTTGTATTCCAAGAACTTCAGGTTTCTTAAGTTTATTTTCAGCCGATACTTTCCTGATGGCTTGCGAACAACGAATACATGGAAGTAGAATCCTTGGTATTGTTGTTTTTTTGGTACTGGTACCACCACCTGCTGTTCTACCAATTCCTGGATACCATCCAGAAGGGCTTATCTTTTCAGGGCATCCTTAGGGGGATGTGTAAGGGTGATCATAGAGGGCCGAAAACTCCAAGCTAAGGCTGCACCCATGGCTGATGTATTAGCATCCCAAGCCTTTCTAAGTTGGGATTCTGATCTACGGTCAATCAGATCCTTAATACTGCCTGCATCCTCAAAGGAGAGGTCAGACTGCTTGGTGACTTGATACAGAGTGGCATCCAGTTTTGGGAGCTTAAGGAATGTCTCATCGTCACCCTCTTTAAAGGGAAACATCCTTTTCAATTCTCTTTTCAGGCTCCCTCCATTCCTGTAGGATCAAATCCTTTAGGGATTGATAGAGTGGGAACACCCTGGATTGAGCCTTGCTCAGCCCCTTTATACCTGTGCGGAGGTTACTCTAGGGGTTTCTGGAATCTCCTCGGTGGCATATATCGCCTGTAGGAGCCCATCCAGATCCACCAGGGTGAAGAGGTGTCTCCTTAAAGCGGAGCTCCACCCTAAAGTGGAACTTCTGCTCATCAGAACCCTCCCCCCTCCGGTGCCACAGTTGGCACCTTTCAGGGGGGAGGGGGTGCAGATACCTGTATAATATAGGTATCTGCACCCACTCCCGGGAATAGACTCCCACGGGAGTCACGCCCCTTCGCGTCACCCCCCAGAAACGAGCTGCACAGTGGAGGTATTGGCCTGTATCTGCCACTTCGCTGATCCCGAGTTGGAGACACTTCCTAGTCATTAGCAGCCGTTAGTGAGACATTGCATTTGTACCTGATGAGTTCAGAATCATGCCAAGTCACATCCCAGGCTGGGGTTAGAGCCATCTGCGCATAGGGGTCCCCTGTAACAAGCGACCACTTAGCTCTGGTAAGCAGGCAGCGTGCTTCTTTGATGGAGGTCTACTCACTCATCTGTGTGCTGTGAATTCACTGCTTATGATAGCAATAGAAGATTTTTGGATATTTAGAACTCTTCACAATTTGTCACTACTTTTATTTTGGACATTATATGATGCGGATGTGGACTTCATTTCTGATATACTAATTTGGAAACTCCATATTTGGCACAGTAGATGTGGTTTTTATTTCATTTCGATATAACACTGTGGTAATTTTTGATATAAGCATACAGTTACTATTCCCTTTGGCCTAATTCGATTAGAACTAAGAGGTATAAGATAACTGTTTTGATATACATTTTATGCAATTTTTTTTTCAACATTTCACATACAAATTTATTTGTATACAGCACATTGTACATCTATATTATATATTAGGTGTGTTAGTACAATTAGCGCAGCTCCTTCCTTTTTTTCTTATGTATTGATGTAGTATAACATTTTGAGCAGCAGCTCCACTTTCACGGATAGCGCAATTTTTTTCTTTATAATATTTTGTAAAGGGCCTACATGCTTAGACTTGACCTTTTTACTATTAATATATTTGAATAATTTTTTGGGGTTTGTCCTACTATCTTTTGCAATCTGTCGTTTGTTTTCAATTTTTGCGTCCTTGATTTCCTTTTTACATATTCTGTTATATTGTTTGTAACATTTAAACAATGATAGCGTTCCCTCATTTTTATATTTTTTTAAAAGCTCTTTTTTTATTATTTATAGCCATTTTAACTTTGGCCGTGAGCCACATAGGTTTTATTTTTAGCTTTTTAAACGTATTGCCCATGCGAATATACTTTGCAGTGAGTTTACATACAGTCACTTTGAAGAATTCACATTTCTGTTCTGTGTCCATTGATGTCAATATTCCCTCCCAGTCTAAGTCCTGGAGAGCAGCCCTCATCCTTGGAAAATTTGCTCTCTTAAAGTTAAGTGTATTTATCTTACCCGTATGTGTTTGTTGCTTAAAGCTAACATTAAAAGAAATCATATTAAGGTCACTGCTACCCAGGTGCTCTTTTATATGAATATTGGTAATAAGCTCTGCATGGTTTGAGATTACCAGGTCCAGCAGAGCGTCATTTCTAGTCGGGGCCTCAATAAGCTGGACCATAAAATTGTCTTGTAATAAGTTTATACATTTTTGCCCTTTAACTGTCCCAGCAGTGCCATTACTCCAGTCAATTTAAAATCCCCCATTATTATCACTGTCCCAGCCCTTGCAGGAACTAGACATGGGAACTGTCAAAAAATTTGTTTCGTTTCGTTTCGTTTCGTATATAAAAAAAATTCGTAATTCGTAATTCGTGTACGAAATTCCGTTCGAATTCGTACGAAATACGAAATTCGGACGAATCGTAATTTTTTTTACGAATCGTTAGTAAAGTTACGAATCGTTACGAATCGTTACGAATCGTTACGAATCGTTAACGCGGCTAATGAATTGTTGGTTCTCATAACACAGAGAACAATTCGAATCCAACTACAAATATCGAATTTCAATTTCAAGTTACGAATCGTTACGAATCGTTATGAATAGTTACGAATCGTTACGAATCGGTATGAATAGTTACGAATCGTTAGTAAATCCAACTACCAATATCGAATTTCAACTAATTTGAACGAAATTATTATAGCAGATATAACGAATGAATTCGAATGACAAAGTGTCATTTTTGCAGAAAAAAAAAAAGCGTAGGGGTCCCCCCAAATTCAATAACCAGGCCCTTCAGGTCTGGTATGGATATTAAGGGGGACCCCAGCCAAAAAAAAAAAATGGCGTGGGGTCCCCCCCAAATATCCATACCAGACCCTTCAGGTCTGGGATGGATTTTAAGGGGAACCCCGGCCAAAAAAAAAAATGGCGTGGGGTCCCCCTCAAAATCCATACCAGACCCTTTATCCGAGCACGCAACCTGGCAGGCCGCAGGAAAGGAGGGGGGGACGAGAGCGGCCCCCCCTCCCGCCTGAACCGTACCAGGCCACATGCCCTCAACATTGGGAGGGTGCTTTGGGGTCCCCCCCAAAGCACCTTGTCCCCATGTTGATGAGGACAAGGGCCTCATCCCCACAACCGTGCCCGGTGGTTGTGGGGGTCTGCGGGCGGGGGGCTTATCGGAATCTGGAAGCCCCCTTTAACAAGGGGACCCCCAGATCCCGGCCCCCCCCAAAAGTACCCCTACCATTTCACCAAAAAAGTGTCAAAAATTTTAAAAAATGACAGGAGACGGTCTTTGACAATTCCTTTATTAAAATCTTCTTTCTTCTGGTCTTCCTTTCTTCATCCTTCGGTTTCTTCATCTTCTCCTTCCGTCATCTTCTTCCATCTTCTTCTTCCTTCGATTCGCTTCTTCTTCCTGTCTTCTCGTCCTTCTCGTCCGGCGTCGTCCTTCTCGTCCGGCATCGTCGTCTCTTCTCGCAGGCCGCTCCTCGCAATGGGAGGCTCCCGCTCTGTGAGGCTCCGCTCCGGGTGACAGGTCTTTTATAACGAAGGCACCTGGTGACCCCGCCCCCTCTGACGCACGGGGACGTCATGTGGAATTCCCTATGGCTTTCCCCATGACGTCAGAGGGGGGGCGGGGTCACCAGGTGCCTTCGTTATACAAGACCTGTCACCCGGAGCGAAGCCTCACAGAGCGGGAGCCTCCCATTGCGAGGAGCGGCCTGCGAGAAGAGACGACGATGCCGGACGAGAAGGACGACGCCGGACGAGAAGGACGACGCCGGACGAGAAGGACGAGAAGACCGGAGGAAGAAGAAGCGAATCGAAGGAAGAAGAAGATGGAAGAAGATGCCGGAAGGAGAAGATGAAGAAGGAAGACCAGAAGAAAGAAGAAAGAAGATTTTAATAAAGGAATTGTCAAAGACCGTCTCCTGTCATTTTTACAATTTTTGACACTTTTTTGGTGAAATGGTAGGGGTACTTTTGTACCCCCTTACCATTTCACACAGGGGGGGGGGGGGGCGGGATCTGGGGGTCCCCTTGTTAAAGGGGGCTTCCAGATTCCGATAAGCCCCCCGCCCGCAGACCCCCACAACCACCGGGCACGGTTGTGGGGATGAGGCCCTTGTCCTCATCAACATGGGGACAAGGTGCTTTGGGGGGGACCCCAAAGCACCCTCCCAATGTTGAGGGCATGTGGCCTGGTACGGTTCAGGCGGGAGGGGGGGGCGCTCTCGTCCCCCCCTCTTTTCCTGCGGCCTGCCAGGTTGCGTGCTCGGATAAGGGTCTGGTATGGATTTTATGGGGGACCCCACGCCATTTTTTTGGGCTAGGGTTCCCCTTAAAATCCATCCCAGACCTCAAGGGTCTGGTATGGATTTTGAGGGGGACCCTACGCCATTTTTTTTTTTTTTTTGGCTGGGGTCCCCCTTAATATCCATCCCAGACCTGAAGGGCCTGGTTATTGAATTTGGGGGGACCCCTACGCTTTTTTTTATCAATGACTTCAATGAATGACTGTTCTCTGTGTTACGGATCCAACAATTCATTTGCCGGCAAATAGCCGCGACTCGATTTTAAATAGTTTTTTTTTCCTGCAAAAATGACACATTGTACAGAGACAGTTCTCTATATTAGATATACTGAATCTCGAAGCATTCGAAGCATTCGAAGCATTTGTTATATCCGCTATTATAATTTCTTTCATATTAGTTGAAATTAGATATTTGTTAGTTACAATACAACATTCGAATTGTTCTCTGTATTACGGGAATCGGCAATTAGCCGCGAGTGATTTTAAATGTCTTTTTTTTCTGCAAAAATTACACATTGTACAGAGACAGTTCTAAACACGGGAAACATGCACCCCTTCTATATACTATATACTCTATAGTATGCCTATGAAGGGGGGCATGTTTCCCGTGTTTAGAACTCTCTCTGTACAATGTGTCATTTTTGCAGGAAAAAAAAACTACCGTATTTATCGGCGTATAACACGCACCGGCGTATAACACGCACCCCAAGTTTAGGAGGGAATTTTAAGGAAAAAAAGTTTTAGGAGAGAAGTTTAGGGAAAAAAAAAACTTACATTTAAGCGTCATTTGCAGCTTGCCCAGCGTCATTTGCAGCTTGCCCAGCGTCATTTGCAGCCTTTCCCAGCGTCATTTGCAGCCTTTCCCAGCATCATTTGCAACCTGCCCAGCGTCATTTGCAACCTGCCCAGCGTCATTTGTAGCTTGCCCAGCGTCATTTGTAGCTTGCCCAGCGTCATTTGTAGCTTGCCCGGCGTCATTTGCAGCTTGCTAGTGTCATTTGCAGCTTGCTAGTGTCATTTGCAGTTCGCCATCGTTTAAATTTCCCGCCGCGAGAAATACCGCGCATGCGCGGCCGAAAAAGACCGAACCGCGGCCGAAAAAGGCCGAAGTGCGGCCGAAAAAGACCGAGCCGACTGTTCAGCTCCGCTCGGAGTCCCGCCTCCCTGCTGTTTCGGGAGCGAGCGCAGGGAGGCGGGACTACGAGCGGAGCTGAACAGCCGGCTTCGGTCTTTTTCGGCCGCGCTTCGGCTTTTTCCGGCCTTTTTCGGCCGCGGTTCGGCCTTTTTCGGCCACGGTCGCCATTTTTCGGCGCCGCAACCGATTTTTGTCATTTTTTTTTTTGGGTATCGGCGTATAACACGCACCCACGACTTTCCCCCGATTTTAAGGGGGAAAAAGTGCGTGTTATACGCCGATAAATACGGTATTTAAAATCACTCGCGGCTAATTGCCGATTCCCGTAATACAGACAACAATTCGAATACAACAACTAACAAATATGTAATTTCAACTAATATGAAAGAAATTATAATAGCGGATATAACGAATGCTTCGAATGCTTCGAGATTCAGTATATCTAATATAGAGAACTGTTCCTGCAGTGTCATTTTTGCAGGAAAAAAAAACTATTTAAAATCACGAGTCGCAGCTATTGCCGGCAAATGAATTGTCGGATCCGTAATACAGAGAACAGTCATTCATTGAAGTCATTGATAAAAAAAATGTGTAGGGGTCCCCCCAAATTCAATAACCAGGCCCTTCAGGTCTGGGATGGATATTAAGGGGGACCCCCAGCCAAAAAAAAATGGCGTAGGGTCCCCCTCAAAATCCATACCAGACCCTTGAGGTCTGGGATGGATTTTAAGGGGAACCCTAGCCAAAAAAAATGGCGTGGGGTCCCCCATAAAATCCATACCAGACCCTTATCCGAGCACGCAACCTGGCCGGGCGCAGGAAAGGAGGGGGGGACGAGAAGGGGACCCCCCTCCCGCCTGAACCGTACCAGGCCACATGCCCTCAACATTGGGAGGGTGCTTTGGGGTCCCCCCCAAAGCACCTTGTCCCCATGTTGATGAGGACAAAGGCCTCATCCCCACAACCCTGGCCGGTGGTTGTGGGGGTCTGCGGGCGGGGGGCTTATCGGAATCTGGAAGCCCCCTTTAACAAGGGGACCCCCAGATCCCGGCCCCCCCCCTGTGTGAAATGGTAAGGGGGTACAAAAGTACCCCTACCATTTCACCAAAAAAGTGGCAAAAATGGTAAAAATGACAGGAGACGGTCTTTGACAATTCCTTTATTAAAATCTTCTTTCTTCTTTCTTCTGGTCTTCCTTCTTCATCTTCTCCTTCCGGCATCTTCTTCCATCTTCTTCTTCCTTCGATTCGCTTCTTCTTCCTCCGGTCTTCTCGTCCTTCTCGTCCGGCGTCGTCCTTCTCGTCCGGCGTCGTCCTTCTCGTCCGGCATCGTCGTCTCTTCTCGCAGGCCGCTCCTCGCAATGGGAGGCTCCCGCTCTGTGAGGCTTCGCTCCGGGTGACAGGTCTTGTATAACGAAGGCACCTGGTGACCCCGCCCCCCCCTCTGACGTCATGGGGAAAGCCATAGGGAATTCCACATGACGTCCCCGTGCGTCAGAGGGGGCGGGGTCACCAGGTGCCTTCGTTATAAAAGACCTGTCACCCGGAGCGGAGCCTCACAGAGCGGAAGCCTCCCATTGCGAGGAGCGGCCTGCGAGAAGAGACGACGATGCCGGACGAGAAGGACGACGCCAGACGAGAAGGACGAGAAGACCGGAGGAAGAAGAAGCGAATCGAAGGAAGAAGAAGATGGAAGAAGATGGAAGAAGATGACGGAAGGAGAAGATGAAGAAAGGAAGACCAGAAGAAAGAAGATTTTAATAAAGGAATTGTCAAAGACCGTCTCCTGTCATTTTTACCATTTTTGCCACTTTTTTGGTGAAATGGTAGGGGTACTTTTGTACCCCCTTACCATTTCACACAGGGGGGGGGCCGGGATCTGGGGGTCCCCTTGTTAAAGGGGGCTTCCAGATTCCGATAAGCCCCCCGCCCGCAGACCCCCCACAACCACCGGCCAGGGTTGTGGGCATGAGGCCCTTGTCCTCATCAACATGGGGACAAGGTGCTTTGGGGGGGACCCCAAAGCACCCTCCCAATGTTGAGGGTATGTGGCCTGGTACGGTTCAGGCGGGAGGGGGGGCCGCTCTCGTCCCCCCCTCCTTTCCTGCGGCCTGCCAGGTTGCGTGCTCGGATAAAGGGTCTGGTATGGATTTTGAGGGGGACCCCCACGCCATTTTTTTTTTTTTTTTGGCCGGGGTTCCCCTTAAAATCCATCCCAGACCTGAAGGGTCTGGTATGGATATTTGGGGGGACCCTACGCCATTTTTTTTTTTTTTTTTTTTTGGCTGGGGTCCCCCTTAATATCCATACCAGACCTGAAGGGCCTGGTTATTGAATTTGGGGGGACCCCTACGCTTTTTTTTTTTTTTTTTATATCAATGAATGACTGTTTTTTAAATAGCTTTTTTTTCTGCAAAAATGACACTTTGTCATTCGAATTCATTCGAATGCATTCGAATTCATTCGAATGCATTCGAATTCATTCGTTATATCTGCTATAATAATTTCGTTTGAATTAGTTGAAATTTGATATTGGTAGTTGGATTCGAATAATTTGGAGCTGAAATTCGTAAACGGAATTTTTCCTGCAAAAATGACACTTTGTCATTCGAATTCATTCGAATCCATTCGAATTCATTCGAATTCATTCGAATCATTCGGCGACGAAATTCGTAAACGGAATTTCGTATTCCGTACGGAATTCGTAAAAAAAAAAAATTCGTACTACAGATTCGTAAATTCGTACGAATTTCGAAAAATTTGTACGAATTACGAATTCGTACGAAACGAATCGCACATGTCTAGCAGGAACTGGACCGCTCCTTAACCCTGATAATCCTGAATCAGACGCCCTTTTTATATACCCAACATCTAAATTGTTCTCCTGCCATTAAACACACCAATTTTTGTCCGCCGTCTAATTTTTATCCCACACAATCCAAAGGCTCATGCCTTGAAACATTTTACTGCATGGTATGCTCTGAATTATTGATGATGTGCCAACATTAACACAACCCCTATAAAAATCACAACTTAACATATCCAGAAAGATCAGCCCTCAATTTATTTTTTTTCCATTCAAAAAGGTTTATTGAAGGTAAGGTACAGTACATGTGATCACATAACTTGTAGACAATTTCGTTGTGTTAGTAACTATAATGAAACCAGGAACATATGAGATAGAGAACAGATTCACATTCAACATAAGCTGTGAGCAACCTAAAGAAATCTTTTCGTTATAACATTCGGGACTTATATCACATGGCTATTTCTCAGTAAGATCATATTATAATTACCTTCTATATCCGCATTATGGTAGCATTCGAGATTGAAACAGGTGACATTTGAGCTGCCATGCTGACGTGAGACGTGAGACGTCAGCATCGGGGGAGGGGCCCGCTGTCGCGGCATGACGGAGGCACGGGACGGACGGAGCATGAGAGCGGAGACGGCGTGGAAGTGAGAGCCCACGCCGCCTCGACAGAGGAGGCTTCCTCCGATTCCTACCGTCCCCACCCGCTACTCACCGGCGATCTTTCCACCCCGACCCACCTCATCGAGCCTCGCCGAACCGCGGAGGACGCTTAGATCTGTTCCCTGCTGCTGGCCTTACGGCTCCGGTCTCAGGCTCTGTTCCTGCGGCGGAGAGGTTGGGAAGCCGCAGCGCGCCTCGGATCTGTGGTCTTTGACCCATTTGGCATCTTTTAGCAGGCAGCATCTCCAAGCAGACGGTCTTTTTTCACCATACCATCACCCCTCATCTGTCTTCGGCTTTTCCCCTCCTCTCTACAACGGGCGCCTCTTCAGTAAAAAGTTCCGCTCCAGCCTCAGCTCTGTAAAGAAGGGAAAGACTGTGGTCACGTCTGGGAGGGAGGTGGCAGACCCCTCCTCAGGTATGGAAGCTTTTTTTCCTTCTTAAAATTGATGTGACAAAAAAAAGACATTTACCGACCACTGCATGTAAATTCTGCATAGAAATATCAGAACTGTACAAAAGTGCACTTTATTTCTCTACAATATTGCGGATGAAAGCTGGAGGGAGGCAATAAATTTGTAGAAGATATTTAAGACGTTAACCATCCTCTGATTAAGAGTTTGCCGGCCGTTAATTCACACCGTCCAGCCTTACTTAAGTGAAGAGTGCTCTCTTTTTTTTTTTTTTTTTTTTTTTTTTTTTTTTTTTTTTTTTTTTTTTTTTTTATTTACTTTTTTTTTTTTTTTTTCATTCATATCCTCTCCGGCCCCCCCCTATCTTCCCGCATTTTCAATCATCAGCGGCTAAACCGAACGGTTTATCCGGAAAAAGTATAGAAGTGATTATATTGCCAGGAGGGGGCTCTACAGCCTATAGCTCTGGGATTCTCCTGGGGTGGGCTTAAACAGAGTGGCTTCTGGCTACTGACTGAAACGCAATGCCTGTTGCCTCTTAATTTGGCCACCTTAGGAAAAGGGGTGACTGTTTGGGAGACATCTAAGAGGAGCTGAAAGGGGGCGCGTGCCGAGGTTGAAGGCTTTTTTTCCCTTCGGTTGAGTGAGACACGGCGAGCTGGGTGGACTTGGCCTTGCTTGTGGTCCTTGGACTGGCCAGAAATAGAGATGAAAGGAAGATCCCAGAGGGGGGCGGAGGCTAAAACACCTAAAGAGAGTTTAAATACAAGCTCAATACAAAAATATCTCAAGGACACCAGTATTAAAAGCCCAGAAATGGAAAAAAAACAGCAAGCCCCAAAGGAAAAAAAACGAGACGCTGAACGACAGAGAGCAGAACTTTCTGATCTTTCTAGGAACCCAGGCGAACTGGTGTGTACCAGCGAGGTCAGTGTTCTATTAGAACAGGGGAGTCTGGCTCTTATTCCTACTAAGACGGAGATTCTGGAAATGTTCAGTAATCTAGAAAGTGTTATTAAAAATGAAGTAACAAACGTTAGAGCTGATCTGGGTCTGCTGTTGAACAGAGTGGAGAAAGTTGAGGACCTGGCGGTCATACAAGCACAAGAAATCCTAGAGCTTAAAACTCAAGTGAACCAAATAGAGACCAAATACAGAGACCTAGAATATTACATTGAAAACCAAGAAAACCAGAGTAGGAGACAAAACCTCAGGATCAGATCCTTACCGGAACAACAAGGGGAGGACTTAAGGATAAAAATGCAGAAACTTTTCAATCCTCTCCTAGGGAGACCGGAGGGAGAGATCCTTAAAATTGATAGAGTCCACCGTATTCGCAAACCCACAGGCTTTTTTTTTGATGTTTGGGGTGTATAACTGAGGAGAAATATGGGGGACGGTCGGGGGGCGGGGTCTGGGTGGGAGTGTGAGGGAGGGGGAGGGTCGGAGGGTTTGTCCGGTAGCGGAGGGGTCCCTGGGCTTTCGGGCTGGGGCCCCCCCCCCTTTTTTTTTTTTTTTTTTTGGGGGGGGGGGGAACCCGGACAGTTCCGGGATGGCGGAGCCACACCCCGGCAAGTTAGGCGGTCAGGGGGTTCTTCGGCAGAATACCCCATCGATCGCATAGGGTCGGAGAGCGACCGGGAGGGAGGGGAGGGAGGAGGGAGGGTGGGAGGGGAATGGGGGAGGAGGGTTGGGGAGGGGGAGGAGGGGCCTTGCAGATACAATTTCTAAGAAAAGAGGTGAAACAATGCAGAGCATTAGTCAGTCTGTATGGGAAAGATGCAAAATGTTGAATTAAAGCTCCTTACCTACAATGTGAGAGGGATGAACTCCCTTATTAAGAGATTTAAAATAACAAAAGAGCTCGAGAGGTCGCAAGCGGCAATTGTGTTTCTGCAGGAAACACACCTTTGCCGCGGAGGTAACACTAAAATCTACTCCCATAATTTCCCGACTTGGTACTATGGTGATTCCCCGGCGAGGGGCTCAAGAGGGGTAGCAATAGGCTTTTCAAAAACCACTAAATTTACAGTAACTGAAAGACTGGAAGACCCGGAAGGTCGATATCTTTTTTTGAAGGGTAGACTGGGGGAAAGATATTTTACCTTTGCTAACGTATATTGTCCCAACTCCAATCCAGTCATATTCTTGAGTAGGGTGTTGGGCCGTCTGTCAAGGTTTAAGAAGGGAGCGGTTATCCTGGGGGGGGACTTAAATTTGGGTCTAGACCCTTCTTATGATACTACGTCCAGGTCACGGGGAGTAAACGGCGCTCAATTAAAAAAACTTGTACAAAGATTATTTCAGAGTCAGTTGGTTGATATCTGGAGGGTGCTGCATCCAAAAGAAAGGGATTTTACTTTCTTTTCCCCCGTTCACGGTACCCACTCTCGCCTGGACTACTTCCTCATGGATCATAAGCTGTTAGAGAATGTCCTTGCATCACAGATTGAAATCACAACATTGTCGGACCATGCCCCGGTTTCTGTGACGCTGAGGATCCCTGAACTCCCTAGATATCCGTTCTCTTGGCGCCTGAATGAGACTTTGGTCTCTGACGCTGAGATTTCAGAGACAATAAAAAATGAAATAGAATGGTTTTTCACAGTTAATGATACAGGAGATATATCAGCAGCGACACTCTGGGAGGCCCATAAGGCTTATATAAGAGGGGTCCTCATCGCGATAGGAACCGGGAAAAAAAAAGAAAAACAGGCCTTGATCCGAGGGCTGACGGAGGAGATACAGGAGCTAGAAAGGGATCATAAAGGGGAAGGAGACTCAAAACAAGAGATATTCCATAGGTTGATTAATAAGAGGGAAGAACTAAAGGCAATACTTGAACTCGAGGCCAGGGCTGGGTATCACAAAATTAACAGAGATAAACATTTGGGAGGAAATAGGTCGGGAAAACATTTAGCAAGCATGCTTAAGAAAAAGAGAGAAATAAACTACATCGAAAAAATCCAAAATAAACAGGGAAAGATGGTAAATTCTTCTAAGGAAATAGCGGAAGTATTTAGAACATATTATGAAGGTCTTTATGATGTAAGACAGAGGGGTCAGCACACCTTGGGGATTGGAGAGGATGGAAAAGAATTCTTGAAAAATAGTTCACTCCCGCTCCTTACAGAGTTTGACAGAGACAGCATGGACGAACCAATCACGGAGGCTGAAATTTTCTCTGCCATACGGGACACCCCGGGGGGTAAAAGCCCGGGTCCTGATGGCTATACGATAACTTATTACAAAAGATATAAAGACATCCTGGTCCCCAAACTTTGTCATCTCTGGAACCAGCTGGGTTTGGACTGTATACTGGGGGCGGAGTCCCTGCGGGCTTCAATTACTCTTATATTAAAGGAAGACAAAGATAGAACACTGTGCTCGAGCTACCGCCCGATAGCGCTGTTAAACACAGACACAAAACTCTTCGCAAAAGTCTTGGCCAATAGACTCAGAGGGAAGATGACCGAGCTGGTCCATCCGGACCAGGTAGGGTTCATCTCAGGGAGGGAAGGTCGGGACAACGGGGTGCGTTCTGTGTTGCTTATTCGCGCGGCCGAACAGTCGGGGATCCCCAGTCTACTCCTGTCAATCGACGCCGAGAAGGCGTTTGACAGGGTAGACTGGGGATTCATGATGCAAACATTGGAGGCCATGGGACTGGGCCCAAGGATGCTTAAATGGATCAAAATGTTATACAATTGGCCTCAAGCCTCGGTAAACGTAAATGGACTTCCCTCAGAAGTCTTCGTAATGAGAAACGGGACGCGTCAGGGGTGCCCCTTGTCACCTCTATTGTTCGTCCTGTCCTTGGAGCCTCTCTTATCCCTGATACGTAAAAATCCCGATATAACCGGGATTAGAGTGGGTGGTGAGGAGCACAAGTTAGCCGCTTTTGCGGACGATGTGCTCTTCTACATCTCTAATCCGCGGATTACTCTCCCAATCTTGCTCTCCACTTTAAAAACGTACGGGGCAGTCTCAAACCTGAAAATTAATGTAAATAAATCAGAAATCCTGAACATAAATATAAAAAAAGACGAGGCCACGCTACTCATGGATGAATTTAACTTTCCCTGGAGAGAAGATATTAGATACCTGGGGATCCGGCTGACTGTCTCTTTAAAAAAAATCTTCCTAATCAACTATCTACCATTGCTTGACAAAATTAGAAAAGAATGCAGTTTAATGTCCTTTAGACCTCTTTCTTGGATTGGTCGAGTCAACGCAGTAAAGATGTTTCTGGCCCCCAAGATCAACTACATATTCCAGATGCTTCCAGTAGCGATTCCTAAAGAGTTTTTTAAAACATTAAAACAAATTATTTCCAAATTTATTTGGTCAAATAAAAAACCGCGGCTCGCAGCTGGAATACTGACTAGGGGGAAGCAGCAGGGGGGGTTGTCCTCCCCAGATTTCGAAAAATACTTTGAGGCTATAGCACTGTCACGGATAATGGAATGGGTTAAGATAGATAATGAAAAGAGGTGGGTAAGCATAGAAAATATAATTAGCAATAGAAACCTAGGACACGACATTTGGAATCCACCTAAATTTAGGCCACTAGGAAATAGTGCACACGAGATAACACGGGTCACGTTAGACATATGGGATAATATATATAAAAGTAAGAAGTGGAAATTTAATTCCTCTTTAATATATTTAAAAGAGAATTTGCTTTTTGAGCCAGGGAGACACGAGGGAGGTGGGAACTGGATTAAAGATAAAAATGCACAGGTGAAAGATATAATTAAAAACGGGAAATTATGCACATATCACGAACTTCTCACGAACACGAATTTGATGTTGATCGATTTCTGGAAATATGCCCAATTGAAACATTTTCTAGAGAGCCTTCCCAGCCCGATTCGCCATGTAAACGACTATACTTCGCTGGAGCGGCTTAGCCTCCGCGACAGCACAAAAAATAATATCTCTAGAATTTATAAAATTTTAAATGAGGACAAGGACGCACTGCCATATATCAAAAAGTGGGAGGAAGAAACAGGAGTACTGTGTAGCAAGACGAGGGTAGAAAATATGCTACGATTAATACATAGCCCATCTTTTTCAATAAAATCAGTTGAAACAAACTATAAATGCCTTACCGGGTGGTACTTAACACCGGACAGACTTAGTAGGTTCCAGGTGGGAGTGTCCCCTGAGTGCTGGAGGGGATGTAAGACCAGGGGCTCGATGTCCCACATTTGGTGGGATTGCCCAGCCATCAAAAAATATTGGGACGGGGTTCGGGAGTTAATAACTACTGTAACGGGGGATGTAGTCCCAGGGGATCCCTGGACGTGTCTGTTCCATGCCACCGCGACCCCTTTAAGACAATATAGGGTTTCGTTGACCCCGGATTTTCTTAATGTAGCAAAAGATTTAATACCAAAGAGATGGCGAGAAACGGGGGCCCCGACCCTGCGGGATTGGATTTTGGGTGTTAATGCTTTACAGAGGGTGGTAGGGACGGGGCCAACCGGGGAAGAGGGGGAGGGACAACCCGAGACAGAAAACAAGTGGACAGATTGGAATAATTTTAAAAATTCCTGGAGGTATTTCCTGGAATTGACGAGTTGATATCACCTCACACATTGTAGCTGGAGCTTTATAGTGACAAAAAAGGGAAGAAGAGGAAAAAAAAAAAAAAAAAGAGAAAGGAGACAGAAAGGGAAGGGAGAAGAGAAAAAAAAAAAAAAAAAAAAAGGAAAAATACTAAACCTCGAAGATTACTAAGGCAAGGCGGGGGGGGGGGATATATGACGGGATGAAATGTATAAAATGAAGAAGGATTTACTGATGTTTGTATATGAAAAATTTTTGATAAAATAAAGAATTAAAAAAAAAAAAAAAAAGAAACAGGTGACATTTAATGTCGGGGAGTATAGACAACCCCTATAAAAATCACAACTTAACATATCCAGAAAGATCAGCCCTCAATTTATTTTTTTTCCATTCAAAAAGGTTTATTGAAGGTAAGGTACAGTACATGTGATCACATAACTTGTAGTACAATTTCGTTGTGTTAGTAACTATAATGAAACCAGGAACATATGAGATAGAGAACAGATTCACATTCAACATAAGCTGTGAGCAACCTAAAGAAATCTTTTCGTTATAACATTCGGGACTTATATCACATGGCTATTTCTCAGTAAGATCATATTATAATTACCTTCTATATCCGCATTATGGTAGCATTCGAGATTGAAACAGGTGACATTTAATGTCGGGGAGTATAGATGAGTATAGGTAAAGTAAGAGAAGAGAGACTAGTCAGAGGTGTAGAATGAGGAAGAGAGAGAGAGAGGTTTGGTAGCTATACGTAATAGCTCAAGTATTGGAAAGCATCTTAATTATACCTGTAATTCGGTGCACTATCTGAGCCATTGCGTGATGGTCATTTGGTTCACATACCTCCCCAGAGTTGGGGGACTATCCTTCAGCCAGGGTTAGGTAAGTTAAGTTTTTCATATTCTTCAGAGAATCTAAAAGCGATCCAAGGGGACCAGGTTTTGTGGTAGCCATCCACGTCATCGTTGGACTGGGCCCGTGTCTCCTCCATGTTACATATGTCCACTATCCTATGGAGCCACTCTTTAATAGATGGGACCGTAGTAGATTTCCAGTATAATGGTATGAGCGATTTAGCTGCATTAAGCAGGTGTTTGGACAGGGATTTCTTGTATTTGGAGAGTGAAAAGTCGGTAACATGTAGGAGGCAGCCAGCCGCATCCAGTTTCAATGAGGTGTCTGTGATGTGACGAATAATTGTCACCACCTTTTCCCAGAACCGTGTGATATGGGGACAGTGCCACCAGATGTGCAAAAGCGTACCCTTTTCTTGTCCACATCGCCAGCAGAGTTCCGAGGTTTGAGGGAACCACTTATGTAACTTGGCCGGTGTGGCATACCATTGTGTAAGCAGTTTATATGCAGTTTCCTGCATTCTGGTGCTCAGGGAGCACTTGTGAGCGAGTATACAGGCTTTTTGCCATTGTGTATCTGTTATTTCTATATTAAGTTCCTCTGACCACTTCCTCCGAAATCTGTCCAGGGTGTGCGGTACTGAAGCCTGAAGCCAGGTATATGCCAGAGAGGTGGCTTTAGAATTTGGGGCCCCCTCCAGGCACACTGATTCCATATCTGTCAGTTGTCTAGTAAAATACATCTTACGTTGTGTATTGTTTACAAAGCTTCGTATCTGAAAATACGTCCATAGTGGCAGATCCTGCACATGGTCCTCTATTTTCATTTTCTGGTAGTCCTTGATAAGGACATTTTCAAAACAGTGGCTAGTGAGTAAAGGTGTATCCGCGCCTTGTTTTTGTAATGCGTGGTTCGCTACCCCTGGCGGAAAGTCCGGGTTGTCTTTTAGTGGCGTCAAAGGGCTTAAGGGTGTGGATATGTTCGTCTTTTTAATGAGTGTATGGAATATAGACAGTGTGGTGTTCAGCAAGGGATGTTGTCTTAGAGTCGGTGGATAGTTTTTCATCGAAATCCATGGGGAGAACCTCAGGGGGATCGGGCTAAGCTCATTTTTCAGGGGGACCCAGTCTTTAGTGTCCTGGTGGCAGTGCCAGTCTAAGATTCTTGTTACATGGGAGGCTTGATAATATTGTTTGTAATCGGGTAGGCCCATTCCCCCTCTATCCTTTGCCCTAGTCATTAACTCAAATTTGATCCTCGGGCGCTTGTGTGCCCAGACAAATTCAAGCTGGATTGTTTGTAGAGTTTTGAAAAAACACTGTGGTATCAGGACGGGTAGGGTCCTGAACAGGTACAGCACTCTGGGTAATATTGACATCTTACAGATGGCTGCCCTCCCGAACCATGAGAAATTTTTGTTGGCGTGCCAGGACAGCAAATCCTGTCTTATGATTTTAAGCAAGGGTGGGAAGTTTCTCTCGAAAATTTGAGATAGTTGCCGTGTCAGCCATACGCCAAGGTACTTCAAGGCAGAGGATACCCACTTAAAGGTGCTATTTGATTGTGCGCTGTATAGTGCATTCTCTGTCAGGGTGATATTCATTGCTTCCGACTTTGTGTAATTAATCTTTAGATATGAGACATATCCGTACACCGTAAACTCCCTCAGCAACGTGGGAATTGACGTGAGGGGTTTCGTCAAAAAAAATAATAAGTCGTCGGCGTATGCAGCAATTTTAAATTCCTGTTGGCCTACCTGAAAACCCTCAATATCTGGTAATGAGTTCACTTTCCTGATGAAAGGTTCTAACGAAATGATGAAGAGGATTGGCGAGAGGGGACACCCCTGTCTCGTGCCATTATTTATTTTTATCGTTTCGGATAGGGATCCGTTAATGCGCAGTTTTGCTGATGGGTTTTGGTATATCGCCGAAATCCAGTTCATCATGTGAGAGCCTAGACCCACGTATTTGCATGTTGCTAACATGAAGTCCCATGCTACTCGATCGAAGGCCTTCTCCGCGTCTGTCGATAGGAGAAGACCTTCGATCTTTCGCTCCCTAGCTGCATATACAAGGTTCAGTGCCTTTGTAACGTTGTCTTTTGCCTCTCTACCTGGCATGAATCCTGCCTGCTCTGGGCCGATGATAGTATGAAGGAGGGGTTTAAGTCTGTTCGCCAATATTTTGGTCAGGATCTTGACATCAAGATTCAATAGCGAAATCGGTCTATAGCTGGGACAATGTTCTGGGTCTTTGTTTGGTTTGGGCAAAACAGTTATGTGTGCTCCAAGGAACGTCGGGGGGACTTCCCTGGGTGTAGAAAATGAATTTAGAGCTTTTAGAAGTGGACCGGTCAGGATGTCTGAGAAGGTTTTGTAATATATGGAGGAAAAACCATCGGGGCCTGGGCTCTTCCCATTCTTCATTTCCTTTATTGCCATTTTAACTTCTGTTTCCTCAATGGGTGGTTCAAGAAGTTCAGTGTCAGTGGAGTGTAGTGCGGGCATCCCTGCCTCGTACAGGTAGTCTTGGATTAATTGTGTTCTGGTTCCTGGCATGTTGGGGGGTTTGTGCGGGCTCGGTAAGTTATAGAGATTAGAGTAGTAAGAGTGGAAGTGTTGTGCAATCTGCTCATCAGTCTGATCTAGCGTTCCCTGTTTATTTCGTATACCCAGGATCCTGTTGCAAAGGCGAGGGTCTTTTAGGGCCCTGGCTAAGAATTTGCCTGTTTTGTCCCCATGTTCATAATATATTTTTTTCCTGAAGAACAGGAATCGTTTGGTGGTGGCGTCTAGAGTTTGTTGTAGGGATTTTCGGGTGTCGAGTAATTCAGTCGCCGTCTGTTTTGTAAGGGATTGTTTGTGTAGGAGTTCTAGTTGTGAGATCCTATCTGTTAATTGTCGGACCTGTTTTTCCCTGTCCCTCTTTCGCTGGGCCCCCGCCTTCATCAATTCCCCTCGTATGTAACACTTATGTGCCTCCCATGACATCAAGGGGTCTGTTTCTGGTATCAAGTTGTGGCCGAAGAATTCTCGCAATTGTGTGGTAAATTTCGGTAGTAGTTCATAGTCTGTTAGAAGTGCGGAATTCAGCCGCCAGGAGTGTCTCTTCGGTGGGGGAACATTAGAGACCAGCGAAAGAGACACGGGGGCATGGTCAGAGAAGGATTGGATACCAATGTTTGCCTTTTCTACTAAATGTAGGTCCTTTCGTGAGATGAAAATATAATCAATTCTCGAGTACCTGGCATGAGGGGCAGAATAAAAAGTATAGTCCTTACCCTCTGGGTGTAAATATCTCCAGGTATCAATAAGATGTAGTGAGGACAAGATCAATTTCAGACTTTTCAGTATTCTATATCTAATGTATGATGTGCCTGTTGAGGTGTCGGTCAAAGGATTCAGGGGAAGATTGAAGTCCCCGCCCAGGATTATGCGTCCTGAGCCGAACACTCCCAGATCCCCCATTACCCTTCTACAGAAAGTCAAGTGTGAGGAATTCGGGAAGTAGACATTAGCCAATGTCAGTGGTACACCACAGTATTTTCCCTTAAGGAAAATAAACCTCCCTTCAGGGTCTGTCAGTTTGTCTGTCAACTCGAAGTTGGCCTCCCTGCTGATTAGGATAGAGACCCCCTTCGACTTGGCTGAGTCATTAGTAGCATGATACACTGTAGTGAAATAGGAATCAGTGAGCCTGGGTACATTGTTTGTTCTAAAGTGCGTCTCTTGCAGGAAGGCAAAATGGGGCCTACCTTTCTTGAGTTCCCTTAGGAGGGTGATCCGTTTTTCAGGAATATTCAGACCTCTGACATTGTGGGATATCACTGTGGGACAGTGACCCATCGACGAGTACGCCATTGCACCACCCTGGACAGATCTGGTGGGTCGGTACCTGTTGAAGATACTAAACAAGAAATACGTGAGTACGGTATAATATTCTTTCAAATCTATAGGTCTATAGGTGCGTAGAGAGCTACCAGTTAGGAGAGATAGGAAAGGAAAGAGTAGTAGAAAGAAGGAGATAGAGAAAAGAGAAGATTATGTAATGCTGCCTTCAAATAGATATTCTATCTGCGAGGTCTGATTAGGAGTACTATCCAGGGGCTAAGGTCCCCCTGGGTGTACCTTGTGGGGTAGTGGGAGGTGACAGCAAGAATATCCTGTGTCGATCTCAATGAAGAGAAGGAGACAGGAGTAAAACAATCCGCAGCACCAATCCAAGTATAAGGATATAACTATAGTAACGGAGGTAGGAGAGGCCTGCAGCCACTTTTCTGCTATTAATTTAAAAAAAAAACGTGCTATATTTAACCATTCTGCACTATGTTGTAAATGTTAACTAAAAGAACAACCATAATCTCTTCCAGCTAGTGGGAGCAGGGGTGGGCCAGCCGGCGCACCCAGGGTAGGGTACCACCCCCATTAATCTCGGGGGTCCATACCCCACCCCGACCACCAACCAACCCCCCCCCCCCCCACCCAGCCCCATGTGACACATCTCGGGCTTCGCCCGTAAGTAAATTTGCATAGCCAGGGCCTTCACTCTTAGGGATAAACTCTGCAACTTGTTACAAAGAGGATAAAAAAGGATGAGAGGACATAAAATAAGGCAAAATAAATAAAATAGGTTAGTTGCGATATGGCCATTCGTTAGTGGGACTTGGCTCACAATAGTCCTGACTGTGAGTCGTGACTGGGAATCAGGGCATAGCCCATGGGACATCAAAGACAGTAGCTTAGTCTGTAAAGTCCAACTGTAGTTAGCTTGAGAGGCGTTTTCTGTAGTCAGATGTGTTGGAGCCCTTTCACCTCCTCAGTGGTGGAGCAGGTGTAAAAAAAAACATCCCGGCATCATATTGTATGGGAATATATATCCCTGCTCCCCTTAGGAGTGACCAAGTGGTGTCAGTAATTGGCCGGTTGACATCTAGATATGCCATTGGGTGCTAAAAAAACAATAAAAAAGGCCCGTCCAGGAACGAGGGGAAACAAAAAGCAAAAGAAAAAAAGGAAAAACAAAAACCAGAGCACATAACCATAGGTGTTGAGACCATACAGGTGGGGTCGTAAAGCCAAGATCTCCTCCTTCCCTCACGGGTCCTCCGGGGCTGCAGGTAGTCGAGCTCTAGGTGTGCCAGGGGGTTGCCCTCCTTGTCTGCCCTGCTTTAGCTTCTTGGCTGGCCTCTTGTCGGGTGAGGCAAATGGGGAGTTAGGAGGGCTTCGTTGCAATGGTGGAAGGAGAAACTCCTGATACCAGTCTGGTAGCTCAATGTTCCCCAGCTGTAGAGCATTGCAAAACTCAGGTAGGTCATCCGGCGATCTCAGTGTGTGTTGCCTGCCGTTGTGAGACACCAATAAGGCAAAGGGGAAGCGCCAAGTATACCGTAGATCTCTTTCCCGTAGCCTATCTAGCAGAGGTCTCAGGGCCCTGCGGTTCTTCAAAGTTATTTGGGATAAGTCCTGGAAGAGCATTATTACTTCCCCATTAAACACGATCTGATCATTGCGGCGTGCTTTCTGCATGATGTCTTCTTTCAATGTGAAGCTCTGCAGGCAACAAATTACATCACGTGGAGGCATGTTGTCTGGGCCTCGTGCTCTCAGGGCCCTGTGCGCTCTTACAAATTCTATCTCAGTGTCCTCAGGTCTTTCCAGTAAGCTATTAAAAACCCTCTGTAGTGCAGGTACAATTTGGTCATTATCCACCGACTCTGGCACACCTCTGACCCGTATATTACACCTCCTCCCCCTGTTATCAAGGTCTTCCAAGTGTCTATTCATCTCTATAAAGTGATTGGAGTGGGAATAGGTGACTTTCTCCAGTCTGTGTATCGCTTTCTCCCAGTGTTTCCCAGCCTCCTCGGCTACCGCCATCTTCTCTGTTAGCACCAGCAAGTTAGACTTCAAGTCCGTAATTGCTGCAGAGAACGTGGATTTTATGTCTGCTGCAAACATGGACATGTCAGCATATGTTAGGGGATGCTGAGAATGTGAGTGGCTCCTACCGTTGTCCTCCGCCGCGGACTGGGAGTCCTCACTAAAGTCGTCCTCTGCATGAGCCGGCGCCATCTTGGCTTCTGCCACGCTGCCCCGGGATAGTGACTGAGATCTGAAGAGATCCGAGATGTTTCTGCCCTGCGAGGCCGTCGCCGTGCGGCAGGATCAAGTGTGCGGTGTTCGGTTGTTCTGCTTGCTCATTATTGGGTTTTGCACCTTAATATGCCAACTTAACTATGGGTCTCTGGGAAACACGATACATATGGGCGATTAACCCTTTCATGGCCAAAATTTTATTTTACGGTCGTTATATTGATGACGACGGTATTATCTGGGAAGGTAATACCGATGATATTAAATCATTAATTTCCCATTGTAATAATAACATGGGCCTATCCTTTACATCTGTTCACGATAAAACACATCTAGCATTCTTAGACCTTGATCTATTTCATGATGCTGGTCACATTCATGCAAAAAAATATTGCAAACCTACTGCTGGGAACTCCTATCTGCACTTCAATAGTTGCCATCACCCTCGTTGGTTAAAAAACATCCCAAAAAGTAAATTTTGCCATCTCAGACATAATTGCACAATGCAGTCAGACTATCAGACACAAAGCATAAACCTCAAACAAAAATTTGTCAAAAAAGGCTACCCTCCATCACTCATCGAACAAGCCTACACCACATACGTCAATCCTTATACTCATACCCATAAAATTAATTCATCAAAGGACATTCAGTTCACGACTTAATGTCATAACAAATACAGAAATATGGAACACATCGTTCATAAACATTGGGCAATACTGCTGCAGGATCCCCATCTCAAAGACAGTATACCAAATAAACCCAAATTTTCATATAGGAAAGCGCCTTACATTAAGGTAAAGATTGCCCCAAGCAAACTCAAAAAGAAAAAAAAATACGTTATCTTCACTCCAACTCTTTTTTATGATTGGGATGTATCAATGCCGCAAACCCCTTTGCCTTACATGCAGTTTTGTACAACATTGTCAAAAAACATTCACGATTAAAAAAAAAAAACATACAACATTTCGGAATTCCACACTTGTTCTACACACCATGTATTATACTGCCTGACCTGCCCCTGTGGCCTCTACTATGTAGGTCGAACTATATGCTCCCAAGCCAGCGTTTTGGAGAGCACCGCCGATTCATCATGGCCGGTAAAGACCACCATAGCGTTCCATGACATTTCACCCATCATCATCCTAAATCTACCGTAGGCCTAAAATTATGGATCATCAAATCCATACCAGCCACTCTCCCTGCGGCAGAAAGATTTAAATGTCTCTGCCAACGGAAGACTTATTGAATATACGCTCTTGATGTACTTTCGCCTGGAGGTATTAATGAAGAATTGGAAATTAGTACCTTACTCTAGATAATATTACATTTAACATACAGACTGTGATATTATGGTGTCTATTTGTTATCCACTACTAGTATACTATCCACCTCTAACCTCCTAATTTTATCTTTTGTAAGTTATATGATCTACTACAGTAAGTTATATGATCTACTACATTTAGTTGTTCATTTATCATTCATTGCCTCTTATTATAATATCCATACATCATGGTGTTTGCCTGTTATACATGTACATATCTGCCATCTGTCACAGTCAAATATGATCTATTATCGACAACTATAGGCACAATCTGTACTATTTGTAGAGCATCCATTACATCTTATTACCTATTCCTATAAGTAAATTCTTTATAGTAGATTTGTGACCTTATTTGCGGGTGTGTAAATGCCGGCCGCCCCTGTAACACACCCACATACTCCTTTACAGTCTATTATTATCTATTACTATCTATTATCGTCAGAGTATTGCTACAGGCATAATGTGTACTATTTGCATAAGCATCCACCACCTCCTATTACCCTTCTGTAGTTTATAGACGCCCAGCCGCCCCTGTAACACTTCTATATACTAATTCACAGTCGAGGATTAAGTCTCACCGTGCGATTAATGCTACAGGCATAATCTGCACAATTCGTACAACTTGTATAAGCATCCACTATCTTCCTCTACCTGTCTTTAGTGTATAGACGCCCGGCCGCTCCTTGTAACACACCTATACATTTATTCATAGCCAAGTAATATTCAGCATTGTTTTATCATTGTTACAGACATAATCAGTACAATTCACATAACATCCACTATATACTATTGCTTATTCCCATTTTTAAAATCCCCTTTCAACAGATTTATTACTTCATTTGCATGTGTATAGACGCCTGGCCACCCCTGTAACACAGGTGTATAGCCGTCTGGCCGCCCTTGTAACACGGCTGCATATTTATTCATTGTTAATACTACATTAGACTTACGACCTTATTTGCATGTGTACAAACGCCCGGCTGCCTTTGTAACATGTGCACATAGACGCCTGGCCGCCCCTGTAACACATGTGCATAAACACCTGGCCGCCTTTGTAACTTGGCTGTATATTTATTCATTGCCAACTTAATATTAGACTTACGACCCTATTTGCATGTGTGCAAACACCTGGCTGCCTTTGTAACACATGCATATAGACACCCGGCCGACCATGTAACACACCTGTATACTGATTAAATCTCAACCTTATGTTTGTATACTTATTTATTATTGTTAATTTAACCACTGCCATCTGTGCCCTGTACCCCTGTGTCAAATTCCTTTAGGACTTCATTGTATATAGCACTGACGTTTATGATCCAATTTGCGGGTGCACGGTCGCCATGGCCATCCTCGTAATACACCTGTCACTTCCCTTATCATTGTGTATTCAACATCTGCCCATACTCCTCCCCCTCACTATTCATAAGCCAGCTTGAGGAGTATGGGCGTAGGTCTGACGAAGGAGTACTATTGTACATGCTCCGAAACGCGTTAGCGCCCCTTTCTCCCCACTGACACCATCAGCCTGGTGTGTCCCGCAGTGAATACAGGCTTCCCTGCTGCCTCCTCTCTCCAACACGTATGAGAACGCTTTACAGCTGCTGGACGGCTCTACACTGCTCTCTACCACCATGCTGAGGATGGACACATGCCACAGATGAGGACTCCTGATTCATGTCAACGATCTTGTAAGTGCTTTTAACCCTTTGTGCACTTTATTAAATTTTGCATACTGCACTTAGAGGCGCCTTTCTTTTCCTTTCTTGCAGCCCTTTCCACCTGTGTAAGGAGCTGATTCTCTACCTCACTAACACTGGGAGGTCTATAACAAACTCCAATGACAACCTTTGGAGTACGCACGCCCATGTACAATTCCACCCATAATGCTTGAAACTTATCACACTCTCCATCAACTAGGTCCTCTTTTTACACTCACTTTGAGATCACTTCTCGCATAGAGACAGACACCATCCCCCCTCCGTTTTACCCTGCCCTAGTTCTCTTCATGCACCAGAGCTTCCAACTCACCTATTTTGCTTGGCAGACTTCTGCCATTGGTGAACAAACACTTCAATTCATTGTCACAGTTTTCAAACGTATGTTGCATATTTTTTATTTTAGTACAAATAGTACCATTTCCAATGGTTGATTGTAACATGAGAACCTTCATGCCATAGCCCTCCCCCCATCTATCCCCATTCCACCCACCAATAGGGGCTGACCCCTGTCTGACCCATTATCATCGAATTCCCCCTCCCCACACTCCAATTTAAATACTCCCCCAGTCTTTCCATAAACCAATCCCCCAGCACAGAAGACCCCCTTCCATTTAGGTGCAAACCATCTTTAGCATATAGGTTTCACCCCAATGAAATGTCAGCCCAGTGCTCCTTACACCAGGTCTTTAGCCATGCATTCATCTCTCTAATCACCCCCTGCCTTTCATGTGTTTGCGCATGGCACAGGCAAAATTTCAGATAATATCACCTTGGAGGTCCTTCTCTTCAACTTGCAGCCTAGTTCTTTAAATTGGTTCTTAAGGAGCCTCCATCTTCCATGTATTCTGTCTTTGGTTCCAATATGGACCAAGACAGCTGGGTCATGCCCAGTCCCTCCCAGTAATTCATCAACCCGGTCCACCACCTGCCGAACCCTGGCACCAGGGAGACAGCAAACCATTCAGTTGAGGCGATCCTGGGGACAAATTATTCTATCAGTCCTTCTGATTATATACTCCCCTATTACCACCAACTGTCTAGGCCTACCTGCACTCCCCTCACCACTCCTACTAGATGGGCTGCTCTCCCGGATGTTAGGGGTAGCAATGACATCTAGGGCTGCCACCTCTGAGCTTAATACCCCCATATCTTCACTTAACTTGGCAAATCTCTTTGGGTGCTCAAACTCAGGGCTGGCCTTCCTTTTCTGTGAGCCCTTACCACTCCCTCTAACTGTACTAATCCATCTTCCTATCTGATAATCCTGATTTACCCCTCCACCCTCCCCAGTAACCCCATTTACTAGAGGACCCCTTTCAAGGTTGTCAGTTCTGCCCAGTGTTGCAATTTGCTCCTCCAGATCTCTAATGCGAGCTTCCAGAAGGGCAACCCGCTCACACCTGTCACAACGCTATCCATCCTGGAACTGTTGCTCCATTATTGTATACATGTGGCACACTTCGAACTGCACAAAACCGTCAATCTTGCTAACCTCCATTTTCCCAGTTACAATAAAAATCTTTACTAACAGGAAATTTTAGATACTACAGGTTTGATGACTCCTGTTTTCAACTCTGGTTTTTAACTCACCACTTCCACTTGGGGCACAAGTGGCTGCATTTGATGGGGCACAAGTGGTTTGCATGTGATGGTTCCAGTGGCTGTATTTGATGGGCACAGTGGCTGCAATTGATAGCACAGTGGCTGCATTTGATGGCACAGTGGCTGCATTTGATGGCACAAGCGGCTGCATTTGATGGGCACAGTGGCTGCATTTGATGGGCACAGTGGCTGCATTTGATGACACAGTGGCTGCATTTGATGACACAGTGGCTGCATTTGATGGGCACAGTGAGGCTGCAATTGATGTTTTTTTTCAGTATTTTTCAGTTTGTTTGCACCCCCCAAAAAATGTTGAGCACCAGCCACCAGTGGAATCCAATATTTAGTTACGTAAAGTCCCCCCTTTCCAGATGGGCCCGTAATTGGATCAACTAGACCTCCATATTTTGTGCCATCACTGTGGTAGCCATCACAGGTTTTAGGTTGTCCATGACTACCTCCCAGGACCATTTCAGCAGCACCTCCATTATTTTATCCATAGGCACTTTTTTGACCCCCATGTCCTCAAACGAGAGGTCAGTTGACTTTGAGACTTGTGACAATGCCGCATCCAGTTTCGGGACCTTGTTCCTCAAACAAGAGGAATCCTCATTAAAAGGAAACTTCCTCTTCAGGCTTGGGTCAAAATAATTTTTTCTCATGATCCACTCACTTCTTTTTAATGGATTCTGACAATGTCCCGGGAATACCCTGCATTTATCTTCGGTCAAGGTCTGGTACATTCGATCATGAAGAGACATGGAAACCTGCTCTTGATATCCAGAGTTTCATAAATTGCAATTAACAAAAAATTCACCTCCTCGAGTGAGAGCTTGTACCTAGATGCTTTTTTCCCTTTATCCAGAGCATCCTTAGATGACATAGCCTCACTCAGCTCCTCCAAGGAATCTGGATCCTCCTCTCCTGTTTCGTTACCCTCCTCTGGGGCGGAGACAAGGGGTACCTCTACTGGCTGGTGCAGGGTTTTAAGTCCAGTAACATTTATCTAATTGCTGACATTTCCTTTTTTACGCCTGAAATTAGATCCTTGCAGACCCCTGCTGACTCTTTGCACAATAATTTGTCAATACATGGCCTGCAAAGCAGCTTGTTCCCGTTATCTTTAAATTTAATTGAACACGACGGCACCTCTTCTTCCCCCGTGGTTTTTCTGGGCTGAGCCTGTGGAAAAAGGGAGAAGTAAAAACACCCCTCAGCAAGCTACAGCCCCTCCATGGGTGCATCTCCACCAAAAACACCCATGCCCAGACACAAGCCAGAGCCCTCCTTGAATACTCAAGGCTACCCTAGCCCGGATCCAAAACCCTTAACGGGGAGGGAGAGCACTGAGCATTAATGTGCTAAATCCCCCCTCCTCCCTCACAATCCAGTAGGACAAAACCCCTATTTTCTCCTACCTGAACTGGGCCCACACCACTGCCACTCAGTTCACCTGCTGCTGGCTCAAGGACAGGTCCACACTGTTCCTCCTCCCAGCACCCCAATGCTTCCTGTCCAGTGGAGGTGTCCTCTCCCCCCACTGGGAGAGCTATGCAGCAGGCATCCTATCCCTCCCTGGGCTGCTGAAGAAAGAGGCGCCAGCTCAAAGCTTCTCATCGTGGCCCGACCGGGGGTCCCAGGGTCTTCCGGCCCCATCTGCCCATACAGGTATTTTCACCACCTCCCCCCAGGAAGCCCTTCTTTGGCTCTGGGGAACAAGAAGATCTACTAACACACCATCCTCCTCTGGTGGAGGAAACACAAATACAGAGGAAAGGGGATGCATAGCTGCCCTTTGAAGGACTTCCAGAACATCCCAGGATGTGTTTCCTGCTTCTGGAGGCGGAGCCTGTCTCTCCTGTCCTGTGCTGTTTGGGATAGATGACTGGAGAAAGAATATTTTTTTAAGAAAATAAATGTGTTTTGAGCCATGTATTTCTTTTTGCTAAATTAGGATGTCCTTTTAATGCAGTGAGTTCACAAATACTTTCAATATACTTTAAGATGAACAGCACTGTTTTCTGTTTCCTTTTAACATGGGTACGCGCATCTAAACACGCTAGGTGGTTTTAGCTTTTCAGTGTTTTTTCACTTGCCAATGGCCAGAATAAATTAATATTCTCCCTAATAAAATGAATAATACGCTCAAGCCCTTGACGCACCTAAACACACTTGAAATAATGCGGCTTAGGTGCATTTTTGCAGCTGCTCTTCTGCCAGGAGAAAAATGTTTAGAAGAGCCCCAGTGTGCATGAGACTTTATAGGTGTTTGACATTCTTTTTTTCTGTCTCTAAACATCCCTCTATGTTAGCCTAATTGTCCATGCACACATAGGCGTTTACAGGCATTTAGAGGCAGAAGAGTTTAGAGGTAGAATAAAAACATGCACGTTCAGGAGAGGAGCGTTTTGGCTGAAAACACAGGGAACATGCCGAAAGGCCTGTAAATGTATCCAAACGCTCCTAAACGCTAGGTGCATTAAAGTGGTTGTAAAGCCTTATAAACCACTACAGACCTACAGGTAAGCCTATATTAAGGCTTACCTGTAAGAAATATCTTAAAAAAATAAATATCTCCTAAACCTACACGGTTTAGGAGATATTAGGAGATATTTGCCAAAATACAGGCACCGCTGTCTACGGCGCCTGCGCTATAGACAGCGGCGTGCAGGCGCACTGAGAAGGTCGCTCTCAACGGCGATATGCCGTGAGTGGCGGCTCCCGTGCGCAGGAGTGACGTCATCGCGGCGCCGTCGAATGACAGATGGAGGCGCCATACACAAGGGGACATCGGTGACTTCGCTGGCTCCTGTGTCAGGTAAGTGACACATAATGGACTACTTTGCGATGCATAGTAGTCCTTTATGCTTTACCTTTGCAGGGACAAACAGAGTAAGTAAACCCATTAGGGTTTACTTCCTCTTTAAGCGGTTCAGCATTTCTCCATTCCAATGGGCGTAATAAATTAATATCCCGGCCCCTTACCACGTGATCAGCTGTCAGCCAATGACAGCTGATCACGTGATGTAAACAGAAGATTGGTAATTGGCTACCAGCGTGAGGGGGATAAAAAAGCCTATCACTGGCTTCTGACAGAGGGGTCATCAATCCCGAACAGGGAGAGGCACTGCTGCTATGCAGTGCCCTCCAGTGCCACCTACAGGTGCATATCAGTGCCGACTACCAGTGCCTACCATTGCCACCTATCAATGCCCACCAGTGCCACCTATCAGTGCCCATCTATGCTGCCAACCGGTGCCCATCAGTGCCTCGTCATCAGTGCCACCTATTAGTGCTGCCTATCAGTGTCGCCTACTAGTGCCCTTCAGTGCCACCCATCAGTGCCACCTATCAGTGCCCATCAGTGCCACCCCTCAGTGCCAATTCTCAGTGCCCACCAGTGCCACCTATCCATGCCGCCTTATAAGTGTTTATCTGTGCAGCCAAGCAGTGCCCATTAGTGCAGCCTATCAGTGCCCATCAGTGCTGCCTCATAAGCGCACATCAATGAAGGAGAAAACATACCTGTTTTCAAAATGTTATAACAAACTATGAAACCGTTTTATTTTTTCAAAGTTTTTGGTCTTTTTTCATTTTTTTTATAGCATTTTTTTTATACCAAATACCACCAAAAATACCACCAAAAAATTATAAATATGTTCATATATTCAGTGTTGTATGACTGCGCAATTGTCATTCAAAGAGTGACAGCGCTGAAAGATTAAAATTGGCCTGGGCAGGAAGGGGGTTTGCCCAGTAAACAAGTGGTTAAGATACAAACCTCCATGTAAAAAAATAAAAAAATTAGCTAATTTAAAGTGAAAGAAAACCCTAAGGCCCCTTTCACACTGGGGCGGTGCGGGAGTCGGCGGTAAAGCAGCGCTATATTTAGTGCTGCTTTACCGTTGTTTTAGCAGTGGTATTCGGCCGCTGCAGTGGCGCTTTGCCGGCGGTATTGCCCCGCTGTCCCATTGATTTCAATGGGTAGGAGCGGTATAGGAGCAGAGAATACACCGCTCCTTCACTACTCCAAAGATGCTGCTAGCAGGACTTTTTTTACCGTCCTGCTAGCGCACCGCTCCAGTGTGAAAGCCCTCCGGCTTTCACACTGGAGTGAAAGGACCCGCTTTTTTCAGGCGCTATAAAGGCGTTATTTTTAGCTCTGTATCGCCTGAAAAACGCCCCAGTGTGAAAGGGGCCTTAGTCTAACTATTCCTAAAAAACTTCAGTCTCCCCTCCTCCCTTGTGTTAGTGAGCAGCTGCTGCAGGGGAAAGTCGGGAACCCCGACAATGGCTGGGCTATGAGAGCCTATGGGTGACGCCATAAGTCAATACATGACCTGCCAAGCGGCTAGTTCCCAGCTGTTGTCGAGTGCTCCTTGAGCAGCAACTGCAGGAACGTGTTACCAGACCAGAGTGGATTAAACATATGTAAGTACACACACATCTTTTTTATACAGTCTAGGCAGGATAAGTAGGGTGGGGGGAACTTTTTAGGAATAGTTAAACTTAGGCTTTTCTTTCACTTTAATTAAAAAGGGGATAAACCCAAAAGCAGACATGTATTGTATTGCAGCTTACCAATTCTTAGATTTGATGGCTGTATTTGTTTTCTTTTTTAGGCTTTCTTTCTTTATTTCTTTTATTTTCACCTGGTGATCCAGCCAGAAGGCTGTTGTTTTTTTAACTGCAGATGTAGTAGGCAGAGGGTTGAGATAAACCATATACCCCTGACAGATGTGCTTACAATGTTCAGCTTTTATTTGTGTAAAACCTTTATCCCAAAAGGAAAAGGTTTGTGCTGTAACTACTTAAAAAGTGTTAGTTTAGCTTCAATTCATTAGTGTATCCAAATCTGCTAGTACATCTGACGCTCCCCTCCCCCCCAGACTGACAATTCTGCTGTCCAAAGGTGTCCAGTTTAATCACCATAGCATAGAACTTTATACCCTCATATAGGTAGAGTTGCATAATACAAAACCTAAAAATTGGCCCTGGATGCACAGATTGAACTATACTGATAGATACAACTTTAAAACTGGTTACGTGAAAAAGTTTCCTATACTCATTCCCCAAGCTACATTCCCATGTGCCTCTCTCACTATATGACCGCGTAGTAAACTCCCATCCTCACTGAACACAAATGGATGACTCAGGACCACTCTTCCGTTCACAATCCAGAATCTCAGGCCAATCACCAACAAGCATGTGTTGTGCTAACACTTACAGAAGAACGCAGAGCACAGCTGGGGCCACATCCCTTTTTTTAGCCAGAGATGAAATACAGGAAGGATAGGTGGGGTGGCCAGTTCTGGAGGAATGCCATGGGGCCAGAGTCTTTCCTGGAAAAAGCACAGAATGATCTTCTTATGGAGACATGGAAAGTGTGCAGTTTAACCTTTTCTGTGCTTTTTCTCTGTGCATACATCACTTGACATTTTACATATTTCTCTTTGCTGCAGGCAGGAAGAAGTTCTAGGAAATATTTGATACTGCCGCTACTGCACAGGCAAACATTTTCAGAAGTGCTGTTTTTTTTACACAAGCTTATGAATTTGTCTACAGGATTGGGCTAGAGTCATTACTCGGAGCATTTTTGTGGGGTCATTACACCATAACTGGATTTTAAAAAGCATCTATGCCAGTGGCTGTCAACTTATGAGCTAAAGGGGTCCTCAAATACCTGCATATACTGTTCAATATATCTAATGCTTGAAAGGGCTGTCAGAAACTGCAAACCTAATAGAAGAAACGATACTATACAGTAAAATTTTGGTTTAAGAGGAACTTGGTTTAAGAGTGATTTGCAAGACCAGCAACATTTTTTAATACATTATAAACAAGTGATGTCTTGATATAAGAGTAGTGTCATGTCACAACTGAGTATAAAAGAGAAGAGAGGCGCCTCTAATGCCGCGTACACACGTACGGACTTTTGCCGGCGGACCTAAGTCCAGCGGACAATCCGCTGGACTTTCCAGCTGGGTCCGCTGGACTAAAAAGCGAACGGACTTGACCACACACGATCACGCAAAAAGTCCGACGGTTCACGCGATGACGTACAGCACGTACGACGGGACTAGAAAACGAAAAATCCTAGAAAAATACTTGCTAATGAGCATGCGTCCTTTTTGGTCCGCCGGACCATACTACACACGGCCGGATTGTCCGCCGGACTGCCAAGTCCAGCGGATAATTTTAAAACAAAACTTAAAACTTTAGTCCGCCGTACTTTGGGCAAAAAAAAGTCCGCCGGCGCCCACACACAAGGGGATTATCCGCTCGACTTCGGTCCAGCGGATAATCCCGCGGGATAGTCCCTTCGTGTGTACGCGGCATAAGTGTAGCAATATGGTTAGGTACAACATTTAGAAACTCACATGGTTGATGATTAAAACAGGCACATCTATGTATGCAGCAAAGCTGTCCACATAGACCATCCTCCGCACCATCAGCATCATCCCTTTCACTCTGTGCTCCACAAGCAATTCAAGCCTTCCTTTCAGATCGCTCTACTGCAGGGTAGTCTTCCCGGTCACGATTGCAGACTGATAGCATTAAGAGCCGGCGGTGCAGAGGATGGTCTATGTGGACAGCTTTACCCCGAATGCCTGCATACTTAGATGTGCCTCTTTTAATCATCAACGATGTGACCTGCTAAATGTTGTACCTTCATTAAATGTAACCATATTGCTACACTTAGAAGCGCCTCTTTTCTCTTTTATACTCTGTAGCTCCTGCTGGATTTTACTTCTAATCCCCTTGTGGAGGCTGGCATTTGTGGATGGTCATTTTATGGTTACACAACATATCACATTGCTATAATCTTTTTATATGGAGTATAAACTGAAAGACCTATGAATAAAATGGTTGTGGAACAAATCATCTGAGTTTCCATTATTTCCTACAGGGAAATTAGCATTGATATACAAGTGCTTTGGATTACAAGCATGTTTCCGGAACTAATTATGCTTGCAATCCAAGGTTTTACTGTACATTTTTGGCTGGGGATATGCTGCAGAAGACAATACAAACCTGGGAAGATATTACATGAGGCTAGTTGAGATCAATGCTATTACTCTAATCATTGTTCCCACTACAAATTACTGAGGTCTCGGAGTTGCACATCATATAACAAAGGACCACCAGTTGGGATCCAGGGATCTATGCAATCCATGTTTACCACTATAAAGGCAGTCAGAAATGTACCACAATCAGAATTTTGTTGAGTTTCACCTTTCTGAAGCTGGGTACACACTATAAGAAAATCAGGTGAACGATCATCTGGTTTTCCTCAATGTTTCACAGTATGTCAAAAAACAAAGGATGGTACTAATTGTAAGAAAATTCTCAAATTAAAAGGCTTTTTTTTTGTTTCACTTATTGTTGTTTATTGTTTCTGATCATGCGCAGTCTTTCGTATCCAATTTTTCTTATACAAAAACAGTACACATTAAATGAAAATCGTTAGTTCTGTTCATGTACGGGAAAATTTGGGAGTTTTTCCCTTCGGAAATATTTGTTTGGAAAGTTGAATGTTTCAAAGTGGTGTACACACTATATGAAAATCAAACGATCGTTGCTCGTATGGAATTTTTCTTCCGATCTTCTTATAGTGTGTACCCCACTTTAGAGTATACTTTGGGGTATAGTTATAAAAAAAATGAACAGTACTTAAAATGTGTAGTCCACCAATCTAAAAATGATCACAATTTATACCATTACTTTGCCATACTATGCACATTACCATTATAGCTAAATTCCAGGTATAGTCATTTTTACCATACATTTATTACATTGGTGCAGCTTGCATCATTGCTAATATATATGTGCCATACCTGCAACATCTCCAAGGAAGCTGGAAATCACTATAGTAGGCACCACAACTACAGTAATCTCTGGTAGCTTCCATGTCCCATGCCGAGTGGCGGTCCTACTGTATTATAAAAACAGGTAGTCACTCACATGGTATGGGATGGGAGCCATTCAGGGAGCACTTTGCATTTTCTCAAGGAATGCAAAGCGCTCTCTGATAGGACAAGGTGGAGAGGAGAGGTGGTGATGTCATGATCTCCACCTTGTCCAATCAGAGAACACTTTGTATTCATTGAGAAAATGAAAAGTGTTTCCTTAAAGCGATTGTAAACCCATATTTTTTAAAATAACATACCTGTCATACTTACCTACTCTGTGCAATGGTTTTGCACAGAGCAGCCCCAAATCTCCTCTTCTGGTGTCTTGCACCCCTGCCAAGTGCCTCCATAGCAAGCTGCTTGCTAGCCGCACTCTGTGTGTCCATTGACACACAGAGTATGGCTCAGCCCTGCCTCCACTCTCTGATTCTGCTGCTGCCTCTCTTTCCAGTGAGGAAAGAGAGATTTGAGAGAGTCGCTGCTCTCATGCACAGTGCTGACTCAAGATAGGGCTCGGGTAAGTATGGGCTGGGATGAGGAGCATCATGCAGAAAATTTTTTTCACCTGTAGCGTCGGGCTCCTGACGAGCACGCACTATATATTTCTAAATTTAATGTTCCTAAAACCACAGTTGGGTTTTGGGGTTAATTGTGCCAAATTATGGTCTCAGTATCAGTCTGGCTGGAATTGCACTGAGTTCTCCTGTGTTCTACAACAAGTCTGTGGCAGAGACTTTATTCACAAGTGTTCTACAAGTCTGTGGCAGAGACTTTGCTTTATCTAACACTTCACTGGCTGCTAGGCCTAGTGAGAGGAGGTCTATCCGGGTTGTGATAGTCCAGTTGTGAGACAGTTGCTCTTTGGATTTCTACAGTGAGAGACTTTCTAACTAAGCAGTTCCAAAGGTACCTGAACTTCCACCCTAACCCTCTATCCTACTTTTAAGAGACTGTTTTATCTTTTTTCCAATAAATAATCATAAAAAGGAAGATAAAGTTCAGTTTCTAAATTTTCTGGGCCATCTACCACAGGAACCCCTAGACGGAGATGAGGTGAAGAAGGTAACGGTAAGCCCAATAAAACCAGCAGCTCCTTCGGGGGTTAGTGCTACATACCCTAATGCAGAGAATGCGTTAACCCCTTTTTGCCGACCGACTCCCAGCCCTTTAAGAGCTCTAAAAGGCGGGAGGCGGGTATTCTGGTCATGTGACCACTGTGATTGGCTGTCACAGCAATCACATGATCGGAAAGCTCACTATCGCAAGTATGCATGGAGAGCTATCGTTCTAGGAGCATGCAGGGAGCACGTTCTCAGCACTGTAAGTTGTTTTAAAAAGGCCACATATATGCAGCCGCTTGGCGTAAATGTCACTCTTACCACAGGAGGCACAAACTCATGAAATGAGCAGCACACAGCACAGTTGGAACACTACATATCATGCTCTCTGGTAGGTATTCGTTTCTACCCACATTAGTGTGAACCCACTGTGGTAAAAAGACAGGTTTCTGACATATGGAGCTATACAATGTACGGGTGGCTGAGGTGTGAGCACAGCAGGAAACCGATTTATGTGCAATTGCCAAATACTTAATAAATAAACAAATTCCTCCTGTATCAAATCAGAATGGCAAAAAGGCAATGTAAAAACAAAAACTCAAAAAAACGATTTCCGCTTATACTATCAGTTTGAAGCATCTTCAATAACAAGAGCCATTCTGTTTTTCTCAGACAAGATACATGTAAGCATTTCACTTCCGGCTGCAGTGAAAACTGTTGACTGAACAGAGTGTATACACTCCGTATTACACAATGATCTGGTGTCATGGGATCTGATTACAATAGCTCATTCACTGTGCTCAAAGTATTTCAGTATTTATATTGGTTGTCAGCAAAGTGATATTCCTTGTCACAGGAAACAGGTGATTAAACTTGATACATGTAAATACAGAGTGCCTGTGTAAAATGGAGGGTAACCTTGGACTGGAGAATATATAATATATGTAGGCAAGCTAGCAGCATTATCAGTGGCGGTTGCTCCCACCACCAGACATTTAGGGGTTGATTTACTAAAGGCAAATAGGCTGTGTACTCTGCAAGTGCAGTTGCTCCAGAGCTTAGTAAATCAGGGGAACCTCTGCTGATGTCCATCATTCAAACATGTGCAAGCAAAAATGCTGTTTTTTTTTTATTTCCTTGCATGTGATTGGGTATTCATTGTAAAGTGGAGCTTCACCCCATTTACTAAGCTCTGGAGCAACTGAACTTGCAGTCTGTTTGCCTTTAGTAAATCAGCCCCAAAGTGTCTGTGTGCATGTCATCTACCTTTTTACCTGAGTCTTAGAGAACTATATCAAGGCAGTAGGTAATCTGGGCCACTGTAACTGAAATATGCATGTTAGAGACTTACACTTGGAAAGGTTAAAACCCACAATGTTTATTTAATTGCAAAGGGGATGTAGGCATCTTGTCAAAGCGTATCTATGGTCAAAATGTAAAATCATGTTCATTTTAACAGTGTATTTGAAACCTCTAAAATTATGTTGTAATGATCCCTACACATTTACTTCTTTAACACTACATTCACTATGTCCTGTGGGTAGCGTAAACGTGAGTATGGTCTCTAGTAATAATTGTAAGAAAAATGCTATCGCGTACCATCATCCATGTCAGTAGTTGTAGAAACAAGGGGTTATCTGATTGTAGATGCAGTTGCTGATTCTGCGTCAACACTATCCCGACCCACAAGAATTTGGGAAAAGAGGTTTGGACTATCTCGGTACTTATATTGAGTCAGAAAATGCATAAGAGAGAAAATAGTAACAAAAAATATTTAATCGAAAAAACACATATATGAATAAAATATGTACAGTGTACAAATCAATTCAATTTAAAATCAGCTTATAACCGCACCAAAACGTATAGATATCAATACAAATAAATGCTGGGCTTGCCCGCAAAATTCGCGTTGTCTAAACGTAGAGGGCGGTTCCTCGACCGGTTTCGCGGTCTAAACGTCTTCTTCAGTAGTAATATCTGAAATGAGTCATCATTTCAACTTTATTCACAAGAATTACTCAATTCTATACACTCTGTGGTGTCTCTCACCCCATTATTACCTTGTCACAATGTATGTTAATAAATGCTATTTTGTATTTATAACATCAGAGCCTGTTCCACATTAGCCCCCACATCCGCCGCAGGGGGGTTTTGTTGGGTTCCACGAAATCGTGTCTCCGCCTGCATTGGTGAGCTAGTCTTCTTATCTATGTAATATTTGTACACCGTCTCTGTATAAAATTATATGGCTGTGCCTATGCTGTTTATTCAAAATGATGACTCATTTCAGATATTACTCCTGAAGAAGCGGTTTAGACCGCGAAACCGGTCGAGGAACCGCCCTCTACGTTTAGACAACGCAAATTTTGCGGGCAAGCCCAGCATTTATTTGTATTGATATCTATACGTTTTGGTGCGGTTATAAGCTGATTTTAAATTGAATTGATTTGTACACTGTACATATTTTATTCATATATGTGTTTTTTCGATTAAATATTTTTTGTTACTATTTTCTCTCTTATGCATTTTCTGACTCAATATAAGTACCGAGATAGTCCAAACCTCTTTTCCCAAATTCTTGTGGGTAGGGATTGTGTTGACGCAGAATCAGCAACTGCATCTACAATCAGATAACCCCTTGTTTCTACATGTCCTGTGGGTAGGCACTGCTGTGCCACACATTTCACAGAGCCTGCCTTCTGCACTGAGCGGAAGAGTTTCAGGAGGCAGTGTCAGTACAGGAAATACTTGTGAAAATACTCGGTATCGGTGCAACCCTAGTAACTATTGTTTGTATTGTTATTATAATGCTGGTGATATAAAATGAAAGATACAAAGAGCAAACAATAATACCATTACACAAATATCCAAATACCTACCACTTTTATAACACTATCAGTGTCTTTCAGTAGTGGGATATACTTGACTCCTTTCAACCCAAGGCAGCAAAAACCCTGGGGAATAAAGTGAAAAATAGAAATGCATTGAAGTACACATCAAAACCCAAACAAGACATAGATCCCCTTGATTACCTAAAAAGACCAAAAATCCCCAACAAATCCATTACATCAATAAATAAATAGGGTTTCTCACCCACACTCTCCAGTGGTCCTGCCGCCACAAATAGCTGCTGTAGCCAAGGGTTTGCTAATATAAGGCATTACAGTTGTTATGGTTTGCAAATGAGTCTAGTGTCCCTTTAAATCTGTTTAAATTTTCTTTAATCCCTGAGAAGCAGCGCTGCAAAGCATTGTGGGAAATGTGGTTTGGAGGAGGAAGTGACTCTGTAAGCTGAATCAGCCTTGAACTACAATGCAGACAATGCGAAGTGTGCAGCATTGCATACTGGGAGCAGTAATAAAAGGATCAGCGAGGCCATCTTTCAGCCTCTCTGGATGCCATTTAATACCTGCCAGCAGGAGGTCTGTGTGTGTGACCGGGAAACTGCGGCCTATGCAGCGTGGAGCAGGATCGACAGCCTCTGAGGGATGTCAGAGTACAGCTCTGCCAGTTTAGCACGCGGATAGGTGTGCAGTGGCAGGACATCTGGAAGGTTTCCTGCATCTCAGCCATCCAGCCTGAGGAACGGTACAGCGTGGTGGCGCCATCTTTTTATTAGATCGAGATGTCAGGAGAAGAGTCCGGATGGAGCCTCACAGCATCTGATTTTATTGTGGTGAGAGGGCACCTGCCCCTTCCAGTAAAGTGCACTGTTTGCTGAGTAAGTTATTTACAGACTGCTGGTGAGACTTGTAGTTCCACAGAAGTGATTCTACTTATTCACAGGCAATATACAGCTGAACTGAACTTTTTTTATTCCTTGTGTTGTAAGGTCGGTACTGTATTACACTCACACATAAGGAGGACATCACAAGTGCCATATTTCTTCATTTAAACAGTTATCAACATACTATTTATTCTGGTTGTTTGGTGTGTGAGAGGCGCTAGTACCAACATATAAAATCCAATATGTACAAGGGATTAATACATGTATACCATAAACTTTCTACTGATTAATTGAAGTGAGCTGATTAAGAAAGGGTGTAAGGTCACAAAATGGATCTACTAAGAACTATGCCACTTTGAATCTACATCCAGTGAAAATGATAAACATTAATTAGTGGTCTAAACACTACAACCCTTCCTGTCTGACTGGTCCTGGTTACTGGCGAGTGGAACGCACGCCGGAAACATAGAGAGGGAATCACGAGGGAAGGATCGGTTGCTCTATCCATTTTAAACACTTGCAAGCAGCCTCAGTGCCGGGTAGGCACCGGAAAATGTAAGTGAGCACTTGGCTGCTGTATTTTTTATGCAATTTTTTACATTAAAAACGTTATTACGCTATGAGGTGCGCCTCTTTTTATTCCCACCTATGTTACCCATTCCATCTGAGCTGATCTATGAGAAGCAAGAGCGTCCTTGAGTGGGGATGTATCACTCAGTGAACAGGCACAATCCTGTAAAGCGCATTTGATTGCTTTGTAAACAAAGTAATCAACTCCATTCGGTAAGAGGCCATTCATTATCCCTGGTTCTCACATTGGGTGTATCAAGAACTTGTCTGGTGATGGTGCACAAGTTTTACCAACAGGAGTAATACGTTTTTCCAGCAAGGACTACTATATGAACTTTGTTTTGTTTTTCACCAAAAATCATTTTTTAACTTTTCCATGTTCTAGTAGAACTTTTTGTCACAAATGTCAAATGCACTCAATTTTATGTGATTAGGAGTATTATCCACGGCAGATTTAGCAATTCATCTGGTATCACTTATTTGTTTGCAAAGTGGCACTTCACATAGGAGATTGGACATACGTGCCTGGTCTTGTGTTTATTTTATAATTTCCATTTATTTACACTTATAATTTATTATGTTATAGGGCTTGAGTAGCTTTACTTGTTTTTCACCTTGCTTAGGCAATACCACATATACTGTCACTACGGTGGTGACGGTTAGGTACACCTTCACTGGTCACTTAAGGGTGCCTATTTTCTGAACAATTTCTGGTCTGATTGGCAGAATTATATTTGTAGTGTTTAGACCACTAATTAATGTTTATCATTTTCACTGGATGTAGATTCAAAGTGGCATAGTTCTTAGTAGATCCATTTTGTGACCTTACACCCTTTCTTAATCAGCTCACTTCAATTAATCAGTAGAAAGTTTATGGTATACATGTATTAATCCCTTGTACATATTGGATTTTATATGTTGGTACTAGCGCCTCTCACACACCAAACAACGACTACTTAAATCCTAGAGATTTTTAGAGGGAGCAGCTGTACTAGGTATCTGGTATCGACCTTATACCTACTATTGTTTTTGTTTTTTTTAGCAGAATTCACTACCTGATGCAATCAAATATTGGGGTTTATATGTTTTTTTAGTTTTAGGTTTTAGTAATTCGTTATTTTCCAAGCGCGGAGCTTGATTAGCTACTAGTGGTGGCTGTCTACATCTCCATACTATTTATTCTACAGTTTGCTCGCCTTATTTGGATTACAAATACTGCAGTTTAAACTACAGGCTAGCTGAAGATATCTGGAGAAAAGGGACTTTTATCATCTTTTGCAAAGCATCACAGTTCTATTTTGTAGTTTGAACATTGAATTACAACCTAGGGGAAGCCATCGAGTACAGGTTAAATATTGCATTGTATTATTCAATGTAAGTGACATCATATTGCAGATTGGTGTGTGTGTATTGAGGCTTCAGTGGGAAGGTGTTTAATATAGGTTTTTGAGCATATTGAACACTTGTCCAATTGTACACCTGTCTCTCTGCATACGCTTCATACAGTAATTAGTAAGTTCATATCTAGGCTTGTTGTTATCAACTGTCATATATTGTTTGTGATCATTCATATTATTTATTTGTGTTTATTATTCACTCTAGTAAACTTTCTGAGTGGTCCAGTGACATTGTGTGAGTTTCTCATTGATAAAATCCTATTACAGCATGGAACCCAAGGTGTCAGAGGTAAGAGAGAATCTGCAGAGTTGGGGTAGCCAGTGGTGCATAGAGTCAATCAGCAGCCATCACGGGGGCACCACTACACTTGGAGGTCCCACCGTGATATCCCATCTGGGGTGCCCGAGCAGATCAGTTGATGCGTCCAGAGTAGAAGAAGAAGCCATGGACTCAGCTACTGCCACCACTGGCTCCAGTAGCCAGGAGCATGGGAGCCGGTTGGAGAAAAACACAGTTCTGAGGCTACCAGGAGTCCAGTGGTTCGATAAAGAAGTATGGCAGTTGATGCGATAGGCTGTCCCAGAACAGGGGTCCTACCTCTTGGACCTGAAACATGACTTGGAGGAAGATTTCATCTATTCTCTTCTAGAGTGGAAAGAGGACATTCCAGGAGAGTTCAAAAGGGGAGTGGTGAGTCTAGGAGAGGGCCTGGATGGCCATGTGATCCCAGTACAGTTGCCAGAGGAGGTGGGTGAGAAGTCCCCTGGGCTGCCACCGGAGAGCCATGTTGCAGGCAGTCCAACTGGGGATAATTCAAATAACACCAGTGTAGCAGTCGAAAGCCCAGGAACCAGGATGCCTCCTGCATCATTCTATCTTGATGTGAGTCGTCTAGTAGACAGTCTGATACAGAGTGACAAGATATCCACCAATGAAGTATATCGGAAGCTACCGACCTTCTCAGGTCGTGTCCCTAGACCAGATGGGGATGAAGAATTTGATAGTTGAATGGATCAAGCCATGCAAGCCATAGAAGACTGGATGTGTCAGGACCAGTGGACAGACAGCGAATCAGCGAGAGCCTTTTGAGCCCAGTAGCAGATGTTTGTCAGGAGCTTAAAGAGGGGAAAGCCGGATTGTGAAGCCAGGGACTATATCAAGGCCCTCTATGCTGTTTTTGGAAGGGTGTAGAACAGGGGTCTCAAACTGGTGGCCCTCCAGCTGTTGCAGAACTACAATTCCCATGAGGCATTGCAAGGCTGACAGTTACAAGCATGAGTCCCATAGGCAGAGGCATGATGGGACTTGTAGTAACGCAATATCTGGAGGGCCGCTCGTTTGAGACCGAACCATCCCATCGTGCTTCGATTACTTTTGAAAGGCACCAAAGAGGCCCCTTCCTACCCAGAGTTGATGAGGTTGGTGAGAGAAGAGGAGGCCATTCTTGATGAAAAGAATCAGGAGGCTCGACTCGCAGCAGGGACACTCCACAAGAATGAGAAGATCGCTGCACAATCAGTCCAGGTGGATGGTAGTGTGGAAGAGAGCAATGAGGAATTGAGTGGGGGGAGCACACTAAGATCCCTATAGTGCAATTCACCCCTAAAGCCACTCCTGTCAAGTCTCCAGAAAGTGGAGCTCAAGTCCAAGAACAGGTACAGCAAGCTTTGGTGCAAGTGATGGAAGCACAGGCCAAACACCAGGTTAAATGGACGGGTATTCAGAAGTGCTATAAGTGTGGTGATCCAGGACATTTCAAGGCCCAGTGCCCATGGAAGGAAGTGAATGCTGAGCTACTGGAGGAGTTGGTGAAGATGATAAAAACATTATTGAAAGATCAACCGGCGGAAAACTCCAGGGGGTCTCAGTGAGGGAGCCAACTGAGAACCCCAAGGGGAAACAGAGCTCCAGGAAGCAAAGGAAGAGAGGGGCCAGAATGAGGCCACGGAAAAGAAGAGTGGTTCAATCACCTGGGCCAGGGCTCGACAAACTCCGGGCGCCAGGTCGCATTTGCGACTAGAATTAGCGACCTGGCGCCTGGGGCAGCACAGCTGGCGTATCCTGTCTCCATGGCGCCCCCCCCCAGTGCGATCGCGATGGGCCGCGCCGGCCGGTAATTGAGGCCGCGGCTTTGCGGCCTTGTGCAGTCCTATGGTTACTTCTAGAATTTGGCGCCCTCTTGTGGTGGCCGTTGGTATGACATCTAGCAATGCTAATGGAGCTTCCCTGTCCATCTCCTTCCCTTTACTTAGAACCCCCAAACATTATATATATTTTTTATTCTAACACCCTAGAGAATAAAATGGCGGTCGTTGCAATACTTTCCGTCACACCGTATTTGCTCAGCGGACTTACAAACGCACTTTTTTGGGAAAAAAAACTTTTTTTAAATTAAAAAATAACACAACAGTAATGTTAGCCCAATTTTTTTTTTATTGTGTGAAAGATAATGTTACGGCAAGTAAATTGTTATCCAACATGTCATGCTTAAAAATTGTGTCCGCTCGTGGAATAGCGACAAACTTTTACCCTTTAAAATCTCCATAGGCGACGTTTTAAAAAATTCTACAGGTTGCATGTTTTGAGTTACAGAGGAGATCTAGGACTAGAATTATTGCTCTCGCTCTACCGATCACGGCGATACCTCACATGTGTGGTTTGAACACCGCTTTCATATGCGGGCGCTACTCACGTATGCGTTCGCTTCTGCAAACAAGCTCGTGGGACAGGGCGCGTTTAAAATTATTATTTTTTTCTTATGTATTTTAACTTTTATTTTTAGTTCTTTTGAAAAAAAAAAATTGTGTCACTTTTATTCCTATTACAAGGAATGTAAAATGTATGTAGAATGTAGAAAAAAGCATAACAGGTCCTCTTAAATATGAGATCTGGGTTCAAAAAGACCTCAGATCTCAAATTTACACTAAAATGCAATAAAATTAAAATTTTTATTGCCATTTAAAAAAAAAAAATAATAATAAAATGTCCCTTTAAGAGCTATGGGCGGAAGTGACAATTTTAAGTCAGTCTGCCCTGCAATGACTTGGAGACAGGCGGGGGCCATCTTCCCCTCACTCGTCTCCATGTCAGGCCAGGGACAGGTCCGGATCGCCTCCGACGTTACTGATGGCCACGGTAAGTGGTGGAGGGCACTGGAGCACGGCAGGAGGGGGGGCCCCTCTCCCACCGCCGATAAAATTGATCTCACCGCAGAGACCACTTTTATCTGAAAGAGAACCGCCGGCTCTTGAAGAGGATACCAGGGTTATGGTAGCTAGCTGCTTCCTCTTTAAAGACAGGACGTATATAGTTGTCCTGCGGGAAGGAAGCGGTTAATTAAAATTAATTTATTATTTGTCATCTCCCTGCTTGGCCCCTTTCACACGGGCTGTCTGATCAGATTCGCCTGTCAGTTTGTCAGACTGGCCCAATTCAAAGAGGTCTGGCGACACCACTTAGGGCACCAGTCAGGTCCTACCAGAATACCCTTATGAGAGATTATCGGCCTGGTCCTATTGAACTTGGTCTGGTAACACCATCTAGGGTCACTGTTGGGTCCTCACAGAACATCAAGAGGAAGGAAAATCGTAAACCTAACTGCACTCGGGGTACCTCTGCCAGTTTCCCGGAAAAGCTAGTGGGGCCATCCCCGATTGTACCAGTACAAATTGAGGGAGTTTATATCAAAGGCCTACTGGACACAGGGGCGCAGGTCACACTATTATACCGGGACTTCTATGACAAACACCTGAGTCGCATTCCCCTCCGCAGGCTGGAAGAGCTTGAGATCTGGGGAATTGGAACTACCAGATGCCCATACGATGGATATATTCCTATCCATATATCTTTTGGGCCAGCAGCTGTCGGAAAAGAAGAAGCTTTCGACACTTTGGCTGTCGTGTGCCCCAGACCACCCGGGGCTGGGCGGAATTCCATACTGGTGGGGACTAACACTGATCTAGTGAGAAGACTGCTGTTCTCAGTACTGAACGAAGATGGGTCCACCAACAATAAGATTCACCCGCAGTTATTGAAAGCTTGTCGGCAAGTGGCAAGAGAGAAGAAGGCCCCCGAAAGGAGGAGTGGGGCGTTTGTGGAAGTTGGAGACTAAAGAGAGGGTGCTACAGCTGGGGGAGGTTGCTCATGTGAAGGCCACCATCAAGCTGACTTGGGATCAACCAGGCCCATTTGTGGTGTTGGAAATGGATGAGCAGGCCAGAGCAGTTGGATTAGAAATGATTCAGAATCCTGAGCTGGTTCCTATCCAAGATCTGCACAAGACAGGGAGAAAGTACCTATCCAGTTGAAGAATGTGACTGATCAGCCCATTAAGCTGGGAGCCCGTATTTTGGTGGGGCAGGTGAGTGCTGCCACCCCTGTGATCCCTGAAGAAGTTAAGGACTTGAAGAATGGCCGACAGTTACAGGCGGAGTTACAGCGATATGCAGAGGTCCTGTCTCCTGCTTGGCAGAACAGGATGAAGACCCAGCTGATGAGATGGTAGAAGCTGTTTTCCAAAGACGATTTCGATGTAGGATGTGTAGGCAAACACAGGATTTGCCTTCAGGAAGACAAACCCTTCCGAGAACGGGCCAGGAGAATACCTCTCAGTGACCTGGAAGATTTAAGAGAGCAGCTTGCAGAGTTGAAATGGTCAGGAGTCATTCAGTAATCTCGGAGCCCTTATGCATCTCCCATTGTGGTAGTGAAGAAGAAGGGGTCGTTGCATATGTGTATCGACTATCGAACCTTAAATCGACGCACCATCCCAGACCAATACACCACAGCATACACCACACCTTGCATTGAAGATGCTCTGCAGTGTCTTACTGGAGCTAAGTGGTTTAGTGTGCTTGATTTAAAGAGCGGGTATTACCAGATTCCCATGCACCCAGAAGACCGGGAGAAGACGGCATTCATATGCCCATTGGAATACTATGAGTTTAGTCGGATGCCATAGGGCCTGTCGGGGGTGCCTGCTACCTCTCAACGTCTGATGGAAAGAATGGTGAGAGACATGAATGTTGTAGAAGTCCTGATGTACTTGGATGACATCATCGTGTTCAGGAAGACCCTAGAAGAGCATGAGGCTCGATTGGAAAGTGTATTCTCTCATCTTCATGAGGAAGGAATGAAGCTGTCACTAGAGAAATGACAGTTTTACAGAACTTCTGTTACCTACTTAGGTCATGTGGTTTCTGCAGGAGGAGTCGCCACTGATCCTCAGAAGTTGGAGGCCATCACTACCTGGCCTAGACCAAGAACTGTAGGTTTCTGCTCCTTCTACCGAAGATTTGTGGCCAACTTTGCTAAGATTGCCATGCCTCTTAATGAGTTATTGCAAGCAGTCACAGGAGAGGGAGAAGAAGGAGTGAAACCCAAGAAAAGTGGTGCTCGCAAGAAAGGGGAGTCTCTCTAAGTCAATGGACTCCCCTATGTGAAGGAGCGTTTTGGCAATTGAAGAAAAGTCTCACAGAGGTTCCAGGTTTGGCGTACGCTGATCCTAGCCTGCCTTATGTAGACGCAGGTCTCGGAGGATTCCTGTATCAGGAACAGAAAGGGGGATTGAGACCCGTGGCCTGTGTGAGTAGAAGCCTCACCCCATCAGAGAAGAACTACCCTGCACACAAACTGGAATTTTTGGCACTCAAGTGGACCATAGTGGATAAGTTAAGAAACTATTTGTATGGAGCCGAGTTCATTGTCAAGATGGACAACAATCCCTTAACATACGTTCTGACCACAGCAAAACTAGATGCCACAGGGCACAGGTGGTTAGCAGTTTTGACAGGATTTTGGTTCAAACTGAAGTACCAGCCCGGAGTTGGGAACCGTGATGCGGATGCCTTATCTCGCAGGCCCCATAGAAGAGAAGAGGAACCAGAGGAATGGGCTCATTTGACAGAAGAAGGAATGCGGGCATTGTGTTGGGGACTAGACCAAAGGATGAAAGAAGGAGTGGCTGCCGAATACCTGGGAGTCCACCCATCTGGCATACCAAGGCGTTACTGTGGATTGACACAAGTAAGAGAAGGCCTACCCCAACTGTCCATGAGAGATTTGAAGAGGGACCAAGAGCAGGACCCATTGGGTCAGTTGGCGTTGCATGCCTTAAACAAGCAGGAACCTGGAATGTTGCTGAAGAGCCAAATAAAGGGAGCAAAGATCATACATCGAGAATGGGATTGGTTGCAAATCAGAGATGGAGTGCTGTACAGGCGTTGCCCGGCTGGAGACAAGGAGGAAAGGCGGAAGCTGTTTCTCCCAGAAAAACATTGTTCTACTGTTTTAGGTCATTACACGACGAACATGGCCATCTGGAAACAGACAGAACCTTTCGATTGATTAGAGATAGGTTCTATTGTCCTAACCTGGGGGGAGAGGTAGAGAGTTAGTGTCATTCCTGTCTAACTTGCATCCAGCGGAAAACCCTGCCAGTTAGGGCCGCCCCAATGGACCACTTGCAAAGTCAGGAGTCATTAGCATTGACTTTCTGTGCCTGGAACCCGATACAGGGGGAAGAAACAGTATCTTGGTCATGACTGATCACTTCACTCGCTATGCACAGGCCTACCCTACTAAAGATCAGAAGGCTAGCACTGTGGCCAAAGTGCTTGTGGAAAAGTTTTTCATGCACTATGGACTGCCTGTGTAACAGCATTGGGGGAACCACATAGCAGCATTAGTACATGCTTATAATTGCACAGAGAGTAATGCCACTAGATACTCTCCTTACCATCTTATGTTTGGGAGAGAAGCTAGACTTCCTGCTGACCTGGCTTTTGGCACCTCCCTCGATTATACTCCTTTAACATCACACAAGGGATACGTGAATAGACTGCGGAAAAACTCTTGAAAGTCTCGAAATAAGCGGAACTTTGATTCAAGAGTAAAGGAGTACCTGGAAAACACAAGTTGGCAGATCGGCGAAGGCCAAAGCCTTATATTGTGTGCAAACAACTTCCTGGTTTACCGGTGTATCAGATCAGACCTGATGGGGAGAAGGGACCATTGAAGATGTGGCACAGGAATCACTTGCTACCACTATCGGATGCAGTGAGGGTGCCTCAAGCACCTCTATCCCCCCCCCCCCCCCAAAGCCAACTCCACCTCGCACGCGCTCACAGAAGGACCTGCTGACTGTAGCTGATGTAACGGATGAAGAAGATTGGGAATTTGGAGAAGATTATGCGTTTTCCCAAATCTCTAGTCCAGTATCCTTATCAGAGGAAATAGGGGTTGAGTAAGAAGATAAGGAATTTGGGAAAGATTATGTGTATTACCGAGTTCCTAGTTCAGAGTCCTTATCCTTGTCAAGAATAAGAAGGATTGAGTCGGATGACATGGTGACTGTGCCTGCCTGGTTTTGGCCTGTGGATGAAAATGCAATAGCCAGTCCTTTGAAGAGAATACGAGAAAGAATCAAAGAAATGGAAACTATTAGAGCATTGCCACCACAAATAAAAAGAAGCAGTCAAAGTGTTACCCCAACAACCACAAGAAGCAGTCAGAGGGGTAACTCAACAACCAATAGAAACTGACAATGTGGTACCTCAACGGCCAATGGAGGCACATAAGATGGTACGAAGGTCCCTTGGGCCAGAGTTTCAGGCAATGTCACCTTGGCAGGATGTGGAAGGAACCAAGGCTGTACAAGTTGTTCCTGAGCAAAATACTAGAGATTTGATAGACTTCTCTAGTGAAGTGTTGCCAATTCCTGATGTTGAGGAGCCATCACAAGTTCCTGAAACTGCAATTAAAGACCCCTCCGTCGAATTGAGTGTTCGGACCGACGTCAAGGAAACAGCTAAAGACTCAACACAGCCTGCTGGGACATACTCACCCATGCAGTTGAGGTGGGATGTGCACCCTCCCAAGAGACTCAGGTATGACGCATTGGGAAAGAGTTCTGAAGAGCTGATTCATACCATTCATAGACCAGCTCCTGAAGCTACACCTCCCACTGTTAATTGGTTAGGGGGCGACTCTGCTCTAACCTCTGGCACCAATGGGTGGGACACAGCAATTGCCCTGGCCTGTTCAAAGACCGATTATGAACTTACTGATAATGTGTACAAATGGTTTCAAAGAAATCCAGAAGTGTGTCAGTATTTGTTAAACTTGGATTGTGATTAGAAAGAAATCATCAATAATTTACTCTTTCTTTTCAGCAAGTTGAAGTGGTGATCTTCATGTCTTTGGGGACCAAAGAGTTTAAGTGGGGGGAGTGTGTAGCCAAGGGTTTGCTAATATAAGGCATTACAGTTGTTATGGTTTGCAAATGAGTTTGGCTCCCTCTAGTGTCCCTTTAAAGCTGTTAGGATTTTCTTTAATCCCTGAGAAGCAGCGCTGCCACGCATTGTGGGAAACATGGTTTGGAGGAGGAAATTACTCTGTTAGCTGGATCAGTCTTGAACTACAATGCAGATAATGCAAAGTGTGCAGCATTGCATGCTGAGAGCAGTAATAAAAGGAACAGCATTGCCATCTTTCAGCCTCTCTGGACGCCATTCAATACCTGCCAGTAGGGATGAGCCGAACACCCCCCTGTTCGGTTCTCACCAGAACCTGCGAACAGACCTAAAGCTCGTGTGAACTTTAGAACCCTATTAAAGTCTATGGGACTTGAACATTCAAAATCAAAAGTGCTAATTTTAAAGGCTTATATGCAAGTTATTGTCATAAAAAGTGTTTGGGGACCTGGGTCCTGCCCCAGGGGACATGTATCAATGCAAATTTTTTTAAAAAAACTGCAGTTTTTTTAGGAGCAGTGATTTTAATAATGCTTAATGTGAAACAATAAAAGTGTAATATTCCTTTAAATTTCGTACCTGGGGGGTGTCTATAGTATGCCTGTGAAGGGGCGCATGTTTCCCGTGCTTAGAACTGTCCCTGCACAAAGTGTAATTTTTGCAGGGAAAAAAAGCTATTTAAAATCACTCGCGGCTAATGAATTGCCGACTCCCGTAACGCAGAGAACAGTCATTCATTGAAATTCATTGATAAAAAAAAAGTCATTGATAAAAAAAAAAAGCATGGGGGTTCCCCCAAATTCAATTACCAGGCCCTTCAGGTCTGCTATGGATATTAAGGGGAACCCCGCTTCAAATTTAAAAAAAAAAAATGACGTGGGGTCCCCCTAAATATCCATACCAGACCCTTCAGGTCTGGGATGGATTTTAAGGGGAACCCCCGGACAAAAAAAATAAATGGCGTGGGGTCCCCCTCAAAATCCATACCAGACCCTTATCCGAGCACGCAACCTGGCAGGCCGCAGGAAAAGACGGGGGGACGAGAGCGCCCCCCCTCCTGAACCATACCAGGCCACATGCCCTCAACATTGGGAGGGTGCTTTGGGGGTCTGTGACCCCTCAAAGCACCATGTCCCCATGTTGATGGGGACAAGGGCCTCTTCCCCACAACCCGGGCGTGGGGGCTTATCGGAATCTGGAAGCCCCCTTTAACAAGGGGACCCCCAGATCCCAGCCCCCCCTGTGTGAAATGGTAAGGGGGTACAAAAGTACCCCTACCATTTCACCAAAAAAAGTGACAAAAATTTTAAAAATGACAGGAGACAGTCTTTGACAATTCCTTCATTAAAATCTTCTTTCATCTTCTTTCTTCTGGTCTTCCTTCTTCCTTTCCTCATCCTTTGGTTTCTTCATCTTCTTCTTCCATCTTCTTCCATCTTCTTCCATCTTCTTCCATCTTCTTCCATCTTCTTCTTCCTCCGATCCGCTTCTTCTTGCTCTGGTCTTCTCGTCCGGCATCTTCTTACACGGTGTCTCTTCTTGGTCCGCTCCGCGCAATGGGAGGCTCCCGCTGTGTGAGGCTTCGCTGCGTCTGACAGTTCTTTTATAACAGAGGGCGGGGCCACCTGGTGACCCTGCCCCCCTCTGACGCACGGGGACGTCAAGGGGACTTCCCTTTGGCTTTCCCCATGACGTCAGAGGGGGGCGGGGGCACTTTTTATGACAATAACTTGCATATAGGCTTTTAAAATTAGCACTTGAGATTTCTCCCATAGACTTTTCAAATTTGCCGCGAACACCCCAAATTGTTCGCTGTTCGCTGAACAGGCGAACAGGCAATGTTCGAGTCGAACACGAGTTCGACTCGAACTCGAAGCTCATCTCTACCTGCCAGCATGATGTCTGTGTGTGACCGGGAAACTGCGGCCTATGCAGCGCGGAGCAGGATCGCCAGCCTTTGAGGGACATCAGAGTACAGCTCTGCCAGTTTAGCAAGCGGATCAGTGTGCAGTGGCAGGACATCTGGAAGGTTTCCTACATCTCAGCCATCCAGAGGAACGGTACAGGATGGCAGCGCCATCTTTTCATGAGATCAAGACGTCAGGAGGAGAATCTGGACAGAGCCTCACAGCATCTGATTTTATTGTGGTGAGAGGGCACCTGCCCCTTCCAGTAAAGTGCACTGTTTGCTGAGTGAATTATTTATAGACTGCTGGTGAGACTTGTAGTTCCACAGAAGTTATTCTACTTTATTCACAGGCAATATACAGCTGAACTCTGGGGTTTGTTATTCCTTGTGCTGTAAGGTCAGTACTGTATTACACTCACACATAAGGAGGACGTCACAAGTGCCATATTTGTTCAGTTAAACATTTATCAACGTACTATTTATTCTAGTGTGCTTTATCTCTCTTGTCTTGTTTGGATTACAAATACTGCAGTTTAAACTACAGGCTAGCTGAAGATATCTGGAGAAAAGGAACTTTTATCATCTTTTACAAAACATCATAGTTCTATTTTGTAAATTGAACATTGAATTACAACCTAGGGGGAGCCCTTGAGTACATGTTAAATATTGCATTGTATTATTGAATGTAAATGACATCATATTGCAGATTGGTGTGTGTGTATGGAGGCTTCAGTGGGAAGGTGTTTAATATAGGTTTTTTAGCATATTGAACACTTGTCCAATTGTACACCTGTCTGCATACACTTCATACGGTAATTATTGAGTTCACAGTTTCATATCTAGGCTTGTTGTTATCAACTGTCATATATTGTTTGTGTTCATTAATATTGTTCATTTGTGTTTATTATTCACTCTGGTAAACTTTCTGTGTGAGTTTCTCATTGATAACATCCTATTACAGCATGGAACCCAAGGTGTCAGAAGTAAGAGAGGATCTGCAGAGTCGGGGTAGCCAGTGGGGTATAGAGTCAATCAGCAGTACCGCTACACTGCATTCTATCACACATGTCATCAAGTTGGAAATGGCGTGTCACACACCTCGCCTAAATTCACATTTAGATGTACAAAACTTGTATCTCTTTTTACCAAAGCCAACACAAAAAAACAACTTCACTACCCCTATATCATTTTTTAAAGCCTAAGTTTACCTTTTACATAAACTGGGCCATGCAGACAAGGGACCCAGGTAGTTTAAAATGCACTGTACCATTTGTAAAACTATTACTGAATGCAAATGTATACCTGTCATCCATGAAGCCTGTCCAAAATACTCTTATAGTTTCCATTCTTACATCCTTATCTCCGGGATATGAGCTACAATACAATGGCCACTGGGCCTTGTTCTTTGAGGAAACGTAAAGTGATAATCTCTCAGTGGGCATTTTTTTGTAGATCAAAGTATAAAATGGAAAGGGTCTACAGTGGTGTGAGAGTCTTGGTGGGGATTTGTGCAGGAAAAGTCTGTTTAGTGCATGCTCAGCTTTTGAAACAGGAAGCTCACTTGCTCCTGAGTTGCTGGGGGTGAGAGCTCCCAACGTCTGCGTAGGAATATAAACATTGAGTCTATTTCGACTAGACTTCATAACATAAAAGGTACCATCATTTGTATTAAACAATACTTTCACAAATGGTACTACCTGGTCCCCTTGCATACCTCCCAACATTTGGATGGGAATGAGGGACACCTACTATAAAATATATGTAGGCATAGGACACGCCCCCGCCACACCCCCTTAAAGGAGAATGAACCCCAAAAAAGGTTAATTAAATCCACAAGTTTTTTTTTTTTACCACTACTATTCCTTTATGTTGGCTTTAAAAAATTTACAAATGCAGCAATTTGGAAATTTGATTAACGGTTTAGCACTGGGAAACACTTTTTGAAAGATAAAAAGTGCATTTTATACACAACTATATAGATCAGACCAAAATGAAGGACAAATGAGGAGGAATGAGGGACAGAGGGACATTGCTCCAAATCAGTGGCAGTCCCTCAAAATCAGGGACAGTTGGGAGGTATGCCCATGTCTACATAGGACACATTATGTAAAAGGTGAATTTTGCCATTAAAGTTCCATATCACAGTACAGTATTTACACGCGTATTTGAAATCTGTTTATTATCTATAATGATCATCAGCAGTCTGGGTAAGTTTCCATGAAAATAGACTTGACTTGACCCTCCATTCATGTATGCAATTGTCTTTTGATAACTGACAACAGTGGCCTGTGTTTTTCAGGAATGATGAGATGCAGAGATCAGGATCAGCCAGTGACAAAGCTTTTTCTGTTATATGCTCTGCAATGGGTTTATTTTGTGCTGCTGACCTCACTACTTCAATGACTTGTCAGTCACAGCTGGCTCTAACCCTCAAAATCTATCTCTGTCCCCTTCCTCTCCTAAACTCTAAAAAGATCCTTTGCTTTTACAACAGCACAGCTCACCAATTTGGGGAATGCCAAAAGTCTGACCTTCTGACTCAGAATAAACTATAGGACATATGGCCTTTTGCGTGTCCCTGCTCCCACAGAGGGGATGTAAATATTCCTATGGCAGCTATGCTACATGGAAAGAATGTTGTTAGTGAAACCCCCATTATTGTACATTTATGAATGTCTGCTGAACCCCATGTGAACTCACTGATTAGTCACTAAACATTATAGAATACTGCATTTATGTATTAGTATATAATTTATGAGAACTTTTACTTATATATATTTTTTGCCATTTTCACATTGTATTGGTGTCCCCAGGCTGCAGGCTCCACGACAGTGTACCATATACAGGTAGATAATTTCTTCTGTGTGCTGGGCCTGGTAATATAATTTATAGGAGCTGTCCAGCTATTTCTCTCCGTTCTAATTTTATAATACCAACTCTGTTTTTTAAAGGTGTTATTTACCTATAGTTAATTGGTTACCACACCCATTGACACACTGAAGGCTGACTAACTAAGCTGCTTGAAGCCGGGTTCACACATATGCGAATTGGATGCGGGCGGCCACGGTCCGGAATGAAAAAGTGTCCTGTGCGTGTTTGGGTTCAGTTCAGGTGTGAATAGAGTGAAACATTCCCAACATGGACCTAAATCACACCTGAACCGGTGAACAGACACGCACCGGGCCCCAGGCATGAACCCGCAGCCGCACATATGTGAACCCGGCCTTAGTGTCAAAAATAAATCCCAAACATCCTGTTACTAGGTCATGATTGGGGTAGTTTTTGGCAGTATTCATTTAATCCTGTAATTTTAAAAGTAGCTTATAAATGACTGATAAGATATATAGCTTACACTGAGTATTTTCCAGCCTTATGATCAGCCTTTTTCAACCTTCTAAACAAGTATGGGGAAGGTGCAGATTAAAGTGGTTCTTAAGGGGGGATTTTTTTTTTTATCTTAATGCATTCTATGCATTAAGATAAAAAAAACTTCTGTGTGCAGCAGCCCCTCTAAAGCCCCATACACACGCTCGGACAATCCGCGGACAAGGTCGGTCGGACTTTGTCCGACGTACTTTGTCCGATGTTGTCGTTGCGTACACACGGTCGGACTACGTTGTCGGAATATCCGGTCCGGAAGAACGTCGTGACGTAAGTCGTCGTCCACGAGATTACAAAAGGGAAGTTCAGCACCACGTCAGGCACCCGTTGGGCTCCTTCTGCTGATCCCGTGTTTATCGAGAGTTAGTGGAAGTTTGGTGACTTAAGATTCGCGCTTCTCAGTTTTCTGACTCAGATCGTTACTGCTCTTCAGTTTGTGCTTGTCGTGCGTATCTGTTTATTAGTGCGTGTAGTCAGTTCGCATTTGTTGGTCATTGCGGCCTATATCTTGATATAGGACGCTTTGATTTGCACTGCTTATTGTCTGCTCGTTGCTGGTATTCACTTCGTTCTTTCAGGCCTTGCTGTTTATCGGTGCTTTCTGTTTGTCCGTTCTGACCAGCCGACCTTTTGTGACCTTCTGAGCGATGTTTCCCGTGCGTACTCGTCGCCGAGTTCGTGCTGTACGCGGAATTGGTGTCGGGCTTTTAGCTTTGACCCAAGACCCGTCCATGAACAGAGTGACGAGGAGTATGTGGACCAAGAATTGGTTGCTTCAGCGTGACCAGTTCTCGCACATGCCTTTGCTTCGTGAGATCCGGGAGAATAATCCTGATGATTTCAGGAACTTTCTCAGGATGACGGACCCCGATTTTCACCGTCTTTTGGCTTTGCTGACCCCCTTTATCAGCCGGCAGGATACCTGCATGAGACAAGCCATTACTCCGGAGCAGAGGCTTGTTGCCACGTTGAGGTACTTGGCGACAGGGAGAAGTCTTCAGGATTTGAAGTTCTCTTCAGGTATCTCTCCCCAGGCCCTGGGAATCATTATTCCAGAGACCTGTTCTGCCATCATTCAGGTCCTGCAGGAGGACTATATTAAGGTAACATTTCTACTTTACTATTCCCTTCTATGTATGCTCTGTTTGCTAATGACTTGTATTTTTGACCTCCTTCCCTAATTACCATGATTGCAATATGTTCTAATATGCTGTGCCCCTTTTCTCCTTCGTGCATTTTTCCCTTCACTTACCTCACCAGCATGCTCTTCTGCCCCAATAGACACCTATGGCCTACTCACTTAAGCAATGTCTTTTGTCTGCTGCATAGTATTGTTTGCCCCAAAACACCCCCTAAAATATGCACAAATGTTTGCTGTGTGGTTTACTTCATGTAGAGCCCCCTTTTTTTGTTCTTTTGGTGGGGGGGGGGGGGGGGGGCAAACTCATTAGGAACCCCCTCCCCCAACTGCTCTGTCAGATGGTACCAATCCTTTATCTGCTGGCTTTCCCAAGGTCCATACACACTATATACCTACCTCTTTATAGTGCGCATCTTTAGGGATGAATTCAGCAAAGCATGTAGTGCAAGGGACTGCCTCCATACATTCCATTTCCTATTTTTTTGTCTTCTTTCCCTCCTATTAGCTTGCTTGGTAATTTAATAATGTCACACTGTGCCTGCCTTTTTTGGGGGGGGGGGGGGGAAATGTTATTTGATCTTTCCTGTGGCCTGCCAATAGTGTTAAGTACAGAGGGTCTGGCCAAACTAGGCCACATTATTGAGCCATTTGCCAATCAATGAAGTGCAGAGGGTTACCTGTCCACCACCCCCCCCCCCCCAAAACCATAGTTATTGCCAATGTCCCATCAGAAGTGGGGGGATTGATGGGGGGGGGGGTGAGTAATCTGTGAAGGGGAGCCTCTACTTTTCTGTGTAAATACTTTCCAGCCTCCAATTTTATACAATGCTCTTGTTCCAAGATGTTGATTGTCTAATCTGCTTGCAATGTTTAGGTGCAAAGTGACTCATTTTTTTTTCTTGTTTCACTCCACAGTTCCCTTCCACGCCACAGGAATGGCAGACTGTGGCCTCCCACTTTGCCAGCCGTTGGGACTTTCCTAACTGCGGAGGGGCAATTGATGGGAAACACGTCCGCATCGTCCCACCGCCCAACTCGGGGTCCTACTATTATAATTATAAAGGGTTTAATAGTGTAGTGATGTTGGCGGTGGTGTCGGCAACATACGAGTTTATGTATGTGGACGTGGGGATGAACGGCCGGATATCGGATGGTGGGGCCATTACGCACACGGAGTTCTACTGGCGTCTCCAAAGTGGCAGTCTGTGCTTGCCACCTCCAGAGGAGAATGCCGAAGGACTCCCCTTCGTCTTTGTCGCAGATGAAGCGTTTGCGCTGACTCCCCATGTGATGAGGCCGTTCCCGATGAGGACCCTCACCCCGGACCAGAGGGTCTTCAACTACAGGCTGTCCAGAGCCAGAAGAGTGGTGGAGAACGCTTTTGGCATCCTGGCCAGCCGCTTCCGCCTGTTCCTGACGGCATTTAACTTGGCGGAATACAAACTGAACCACATAGTTCTTGCCTGTTGCATATTGCACAACTTCCTCAAAAGACATAACAGGAACTATGTGGTGCCCGTTGGCCCAGATGTGGAGGGCCCTCCAAATGCGGACCTCACAGCCCTTCGAGTGGCACGTCCAGGCTTGCCCCCTCTCAATGCCCGCGTGGTCCGGGACCAATATATGGAATACTTTGTGGGTAGGGGGGCCATTGCTCTGCCTGACGATGTGTGAGAGGCATTTTTTAATAAATCTGATATTTTAACCAACCTCTGATTTCTTGTCATTTCAGTCTTCTTTTTAGCTTATTTTACTTTGACATTTTTTCCCTTTGCCTTCGACAGTGGTAATGCACTTTCTGGGCAAAAGGAGGTAACAGTCTCTTCTTCCCAAAAAGATTTTTCTCATGTGTGTTTGCTACCTAATCTTTGGTCTAGAGAAGGTTTGTCCTGCATAACTGACACCCAAAATACTCCTTTTCAGCACCAGGTGTGACATGTGTGTATTCTCCAAAATGCTGTGCTCCGTGTTTTCGTACAAAGCACTGTGGGTGTCATTTACATAAGTCAAATCCGCTATTCTCTACAAGTGCATTGAAAAAGTTCCCTGGGAAAGGAAATTGCAGTGCAAAGTGGATTTGCCTTTAGTAAATAACACCCATTGCCCCCCATATCCTTTACATTTTACATACATAATGCATTGTTTTATTTAAATAAGGAAGCCACACATTTTGAAAATTTAAAAAGTTTACTTGGAAAACATTCACAAGTGCGTTTACAATCTTCACGCCAAAACTGACAACATCTTGGTTATTTACAACATTATTTACAAAGATTACGCAATTTGTAAAACCAGGCATGGAGCTAAGCAGAACCTATGAAGTAGGAAAGTTCAACTTTGTAAAGTGAAGACAAGATCAGACATGACTATATGTTCAAAGTGTGTTTGATCTTGCCTTCATCACATGGGGGGGGGGCACCCCCGAAAAGTGGAAATTTGGAACATGCACACAATTTGGTTCTGAAAATGGTCATTAGATGGTAAAAACACATGCCTAGAAGCTTCAAAAGTGCCATTTTCCATCATGGGGATGAATGGACGTTTTTTGGGGGTGCAACCCCTTCACCACAACCACTTTCGTAGTTCGTAAAGTGTTTGCACCCCCAAAAAAACGTTGCCATTCATCCACCATGATGGGAGCTAGCACATGTGGACACAATGTGTGCATGTTCCAAATTTCACACAGTTTTTAAGTTGCAAATGTGTTCAGAAGCTGGCACAAATGTGTGTAAATTACTTGGTGCTTTTTCATATTTTTCCTAAAACATCAATGATGTTCTTCAATGTTTGTTGAACATCATTGATGTTTTGCTTTATGTAATCTAGATCTCGATTGCAGACCATTATCTCTCCGATGAGTACGTGGGCACTCTCTGTGGTAAAGTGCGATTTTTCTTCCACAACATCCACGTCACCTAAAAACCACAAACAAAAAAAATGGGGTGTTGGAAATGAGGCAGCCATACATGGATTAGCTTACCAGTAGCTGTGTTCTCCCACACTCACCTGTTGTGGTGACAATTTCTCCAAGTTCGATGATCTCTCCTTCCTCCTCCTCCTCCTCTGCTTCTGCTCTTTCCCCTTTTTTGGGAGGTGTTGGTTTGGGGGTTTCCTCAGACGGCCCAAGTTTTCGCTCCCCTATGAGAATGTCCAAAAGGAAGATTTAGCAACACAAACTATTGAGGGCAGAAATAGGAAATGACAAACATTGCTTGAAAGTGACGGACACTATTTTAGTTTGGCCAGTTACAAATGTCAACTACATGAATGTAGTCCCTTTGTAAAGGTGCTAAACTGACTAGCTTTTTGGTAGAAGTTTGTGTGATGGAGACCCCCCTCTAGTATCCACTGGAGCACATGTGTGGAAAAGGCTAATAAAAAGGGGGTTTGGGTGTCCCAGCACTAGTGCTCTCGAGTCCAGATGGGTAAACACCTACTGGGTGACCTCTCCTTTACATTGAATAAATTGCCTTTACATTCTGGATGACATTTCTAGGGAGAACAAACTTCCTTTCCCCAAAAAAAAACACCAAACATCGTATTATAAGTGGCCGCACGATCGAGGTTGCGTACGATCGAATGGACACACACACGACCATGACAGTGGCAGAAAGATCGAGGCTGAGTACGATCGAATGCACAGACGAACATGAAAGTGGCCATTTTGGAATGTACAACTTTGTAAAAATCAAACCACATGGAGCAGTATGCAAGCAAGAAATCAAACACAAAACACAACTACTTACTTTTTTGAAGAATTCTCTTGATCTTTCTGTACTGATCGGCCTCCCTCAGTTTCAGGTCTGACCAGCGTTTCCTCAGTTGCTCCTTGGATCGTTGTACCCCAAAATGATTGTACAGCCTCCTCACAACTTTAGACATGATCTTGGCCTTGCGGACATTGGGGTTGAGGTAAGGCCCATACTTCCCATCATAGTCGCTCCTCTTTAATATGTCCACCATCTCCAACATTTCTCCAAATGACATATTGGAGGCCTTGAATTTCAGGCTCCGGGATCGGGACGTTTCTGCCTCCGGCCTTTCCTCGTCCTCCTCCTCGTTGGGGGGATATTTGGGGCGCACCTGCTGTGTCCCCGCCATGTGCTCTCCCCACTGCGCCGTAAAGAGAAGGGGTGGGGAATAGACGAGAAAGATCGTCAGGGGCGGGCGGAGTTTGACGCATGCGCACTGTATATAAAACGTCACACGCCTGTGTCGTAGCCACGATCTGGGAGACGAGGGGAGAGAAAGCTCACGCACGAGACGATCGCTACAAACGAAGGTACAATTTGACGTTGGTACATAACTAGCCTAGACTGATTAGAACTTGAGGCTTCTTTATGGAGAAGATTAGGAGTGTTTAGGCTGACATTATTTATATTGTTTTGTGTGGCGTTGTGTCTTGCAGAGGTGATGGAGGCGTTCTACAACGTGAGCTTTCTCCCACACTTCATTGATAAATACCGGCAATTCCCCCTCTTATGGCAGGCAAAACACAGGGATTATAGCAACAGACCAAAGAGGTACGCAGCCCTGCTGAAACTGGTGGCATTTGTAAAGCCTACCCTGCCCATGGCAACCGTCGCAAACTTAAAAGTGAAGATAAACAACATGAAGACTACCTATTTCCGGGAGCGCAATAAGGTCCTGAAGTCACAAGCATCTGGAGCTGCAGCAGCTGATGTCCATGTCCCCACGCTCTGGTACTATGACAGGCTCCACTTTCTCAAAGACCAGGCTACTGTCAGGAAGTCACTCTCGACTCTTCCTTGCACGCGTCCTTCCACGCACGCCACCCCTGATGAGGCTTCCGAGGACCAACCTGGGCCTTCCAGTCAGGAATATGTGCAGGTGCCCAGCTTGTTCCAGGTATAGTAGTTTTGGAACCAGTTTGTTGAATAATGAATGATGTTCAGTTAATTCAGGATCCCCAATTGCTTATTTCCTAACGTGATTGACATATCAACAGACAGTGGTGTGGGAGACATTTTTGGGAAGAATCTAAACTGCAGGGCTGAGAATTGTATGGTTTTGTATTTGAAAACATTTTGCAACAGTCACTAGATGAGAATTGTGTGTGTTTGATGAACAAATAACTGAAACTATGTCCCTTTTTCAGACACAGGAAGACCTCAGCCAGGAGGTGGCTGTGGAAGGTGGCAGTCAGGAGGAGGCAGGGGGTAGTGGCAGCCAAGAGGGGGGTAGGCGTAGGAGCCTGACTGTCTCCCAAGTCTCTCCCCTCCGCCTTCCCTACAGAAGGGCGAAAAACATGGGGGAGGTGGGAGAGTCAGCGCTCCAGCTGATAAAAGATGCCTCAGCCTCCCTCTATGCCACACCCACCTACGAGGAGGCCTTTGCCTCCTTGGTTACAAGTAAATTTACGGGTATGGAGGCGGGGCAACGCAGCATGTGTGAGGAGGTCATCCTCAAAATCCTAAATGAGGGGATGGCTGGGGAGATGACTCCCCTCACACATGTTTGCGAGAGTGACCTTGCTCCGCCTCCTCCTCCTCCTTCTGCCACCCCACCAGCACCAGCACCACGGCGTGGAAGGAAGCGTACAAGGAAGACAAGAGAGTGACAACCTGGACTCAGTCTGGTCTGAGAGAAGATGGAGCCTCTCGTAGTACCAGAGCCTGGGGACCTAGATGGCATCTGCTGCAGTTCCGGATGTTTTGGACTTCAGGACCAGATTGCGCTCCCTTATTATTTAGATAGGTAGTCTTCATGCCCCCAATTGTTTAAGTCTGTAAAATGATGGTTGCCATGGGTGTCCAAGGCTTTGCAAATTCCCCAAGTTTCACCATGGCTGCGTTCCTCTTTGGTCTGTTGCTGAGACCTAAATAAAGGTTTTTTTGCTTTGAAATAATCATTGACTATTGTGTTTTACTTTTCTACAATGACAGTTTTTCTTTGAGTAGGCAGGTACATTTCACTAATCCTAGAATTAACAAGGGGCACCAACAACCAACAAACTCCTAGTAAATGTAAGCAAGAAATACAAATGTTAATAATGTGGTTTTGCTAAGTTGAGACATACAAACCCCCTCCAAAAAAAAAAAAAAAACCTCCTTCAAATATGTATTCCCCCAAAAAAAATAAATCTGGGTAAAAAAATAAGAAAGATTGTATTACGATCTGAGTAAAAATAAACATGTAGTGTATAAATGCTGCAAAGTAATAAAGAAGTAAGTTTGTGAGAAGTGCGGGTGAATAGGAGCAGCTAAAAGATGTCATTCTTGTTGCATTTTAAAGAAAAAGAGAATGCGCTGCATTAAAGACATTTTAACATTGCAGCGTGACGAATGTGCTGTGTCGATTAGGAAAGGTAGTTTTACCTGACCGAGCGCTTCCGTCACAGAATTTCTTCTGAGCATGCGTAGCACTTTGTCCGTCGGACAAGCGTACACACGCTCGGATTTGGTGTGATCGGACCGGGTTGACGGGAAATCTTTCCAGCAGGAGATAAGACTTTGTCCGACGGACAAACCGACGAACACTGTCCGATGGTGCATACACACGGTCTGATTTTTCAACAACCTTGTCCGATCGGACCAAATTGATGAAAAAGTCCGACCGTGTGTATGGGGCTTAATACTTACACGAGACCCATCTCGATCCAGCGATGTTGCATGAGGATCTCAGCTGGCCGGGATTCTCTCTCCTCATTGGCTGAGACAGCAGCGGGGTGCCATTGGTTCCCACTGCTGTCAATCAAAGTCAGTAAGCCAATGAGAAGAGAGAGGGGGTGAGGCCGTTGTTGGAGCACTTGGTAGGAGGGAGGGGCCAGGAGTGCCGGCGAGGGACCCCAGAAGAGGAGGATCTGGGCTGCTCTGTGCAAAACCACTACACGGAGTATAACATGTTTGTTATTTTTAAACTAAAAAAAAAACAAGACTTGACATCCTCTCATTTTTCAATGCCACTAAAGTTGAGCTCCATCTGCAGTGGAGAAAGTGGGCTGCACCTGTCTACACACAGAAGAACCCTTGAAATAAGTTTCTGCGTTCAAGGAAACCCTGCTAATAATTATTATATATACAGCTCACAGTACATTAGTGTGATGGTCATTTGGAAGAACGCTCCTTACCTTTGTGGTAGATGGGAAGAATCTCTCCATTACAGATAGCAAAAAGATCATCAGTGCCAATGGTAACTCATCATGTGCATATGTATGGTGAATATGGCCCATAAAAAGCTCTGGTGCAACCATTTACCTTCAGAAGTCACATAATTAGTGAAATGATGTCCACCTGTGTGCAAGCTAAGTGTCACATGATCTGTCATTACATATACACACCTTTTTGAAAGGCCCCAGAGGCTGCAACACCTAAGCAAGAGGCACCACTAACCAAAGACCAAGGAACTCTCCAAACAAATAAGGGGCAATGTTGTTGAGAAGTCAGGGTTAAGTTATAAAAAAATATTAAAATCTTTGATGATCCCTAGGAGCACCATCAAATCTATCATAACCAAATGGAAAGAACATGGCACAACAGCAAACCTGCCAAGAGACGGCCGCACACCAAAACTCACAGACCGGGCAAGGAGGGAATTATTCAGAGAGACAGCACAGAGACGTAAGGTAACCCTGGAGGAGCTGCAGAGTTACACAGCAGAGACTGGAGTATCTGAACCTAGGACAACAATCAGCTCCATAGAGTTGGGCTTTATGGCAGAGTGGCCAGAAGACAGCCATTACTTTCAGCAAAAAACAAAATGGCATGCTTTGAGTTTGTGAAAAGGCATGTGGGAGACTCCCAAAATGTATGGAGGAAGGTGTTCTGGTCTGGTGAGACTAAAATTTAACTTTTTGGTCATCAAAGAAAACGCTATGTCTGGCGCAAACCCAACACATCACATCACCCAAAGAACACCATCCCCACAGTGAAACATGGTGGTGGCAGCATCATGCTGTGTGGATGTTTTTCAGCAGTCGGAACTGGAAACTGGTCAGAGTTGAGGAAAAGATTGATGGTGCTAAATACAGGGATATGCTTGAGCAAAACCTGTACCACTCTGTGTGTGATTTGAGGCTAGGACGGAGGTTCACCTTCCAGCAGGACAATGACCCCAAACACACTGCAAAAGCAATACTTCAGTGGTTTAAGGGGAAACATGTAAATGTGTTGGAATGGCCTAGTCAAAGCCCAGGCCTCAATCCAATAGAACATCTGTGGTCAGACTTAAAGATTGCTGTTCACAAGCACAAACCATCCAACTTGAAGGAGCTGGAGAAGTTTTTCAAGGAGGAATGGGCAAAAATCCCAGTAGTAAGATGTGGCAAGCTCATAGAGACTTATCCAACGTGACTTGGAGCTGTGATAGCCGCAAAAGGTGGCTCTACAAAGTAGGGTGGTGAGTAGTTATGCACACTGACTTTTTCTGTTATTTTGTCCTATTTGTTGTTTGCTTCACAATATAAAAAAAAATCTTCAAAGTTGTGAGCATGTTTTGTAAATTAAATGATGCAAATCCTCAAACAATCCATGTTAATTCCAGGTTGTGAGGCAACAAAACACAAAAAATGCCAAGGGGGGTGTATACTTTTGCAAGGAACTGTACCTACCAGCTTGCATACTAGATGATATTTGAAGAAAGATTGTTTTTACTCATAAGAGCAAGATGCATATGTTAAAGTGTACCTCCTACAGAAAACTGGAGTGAGGAAGGGTTAGAACATCTGTTATGGTTGTCAATGAGTTCATCGAGGAGACTTGCTCTTATTGCTTGTACTAATGACTACTGTCAATATAATGGGAAGTGAAGGGTATAGCCCAACAGTTTTGACTGGAGACCTACTATAGAACGTATAATAATGACTTAAATAGCATGTATAAATGAATGTTTTTAAATGAAAAGTTTTTCCCACCTTCAGTCTTTGGAAAAAAAATTTACTGTCTGAATATTGTTGATGATAATTAACCTCATAGTATGTTTCCCATTATCTAGTACACAGCAGCTTTTGGAAACCCACTGATATGTTCTAACGGCTGTGGTTTATATGGTGCCCATGAAATGTATCCTTTTTTTAAATACAAGGGGGGAACTTTTACAACGTCTTCTGTGCTCTGTATTCTTGCCCAAACAAGAAAATGATGAATGTCATAATACCACTTGTTTCAGAATAATATTCTTTCCTTTTATCCTACATGCCATGGGAACCACTCTGTGTTATTATATAGAACATTAACAATAAAATAATTAATGGATAAAAATGAAACTAGTAAACAGTAATAGCAGTGGTAGTTTGCCATTAAATAATTATCTCTGTTGAATTAAAGTGATTGTAAAGCTTTGATTTTTTTTTTTAAATAACAAACATATCATACTTACCTCCACTGTTCAGTTCTTTTGCACAGAGTGACCCCCCAATCCTCGACTTCTGGGGTCCCCCGGAGGCTCTAGCTCTTCCTTTTATCAGATAACCCCCCTAGGAGAAGCGATCTCCCAGGGGGTTACCTTGCAGGCGTGCTCCCGTGTCCATCAATCGGCGTCCATAGACTCCAAATGTATGGCCCCGCCCTCCGGCTCAGACAGTGAGGCTAAATTCCTGTCGCTGACACCAACAGTGGGGCACAATTCCTGTCGCTGACACCAACAATGGGGCACAGTTCTTTCAGTTGACACCAACTATGGGGCACAACTCCTTCTATTGATACCAATGATGAGGCATAATTCCTTCCATTGATACCAATGATGGGCCACTATTCCTCTCACTGACACCAGTGAAAGGGCACAATTCCTCCCACTGACAAGAGATATGGGGCACTATTTCTCCACTGACACAAAAAATAGGGCATTGTTTAGTCCCACTGGAAGGAAGCCAGGACAGTTTCTAATCATACTGGCCCTAGTCCAGCCCCCTTAAAGTCTGAAGGACAACAAAGTGGTCATTTGTTAAGACAATTTGGAGACCCCTGCTATAAAGTCTCTCCTCTATTTCTATACGCTCTCCTGTTTTTATGCTATGAGGCTACCATTACTTTAAGTTGGTAAGACAACTTTTCTTCAGTTTCTGTCCAATTATCAATGCTTTTCTGTCAGATTGACAATATAATGAAATTATTATCATTTCTATCCATCCCTACACATATACCTAAGACTTTTGTTTTAAAGATCACTCCATAAACGGTAACAATCTTCTGTGCTAAAACCATTGAATGCTCCCAAAATAAACACATAGCAGTGCCAAATATTACTAAGGCATTGATTCCAGGTATAGGAAATGTGCATATGATTATCTTAGGATAAAAAAACAGACATGAAACAATTTTTTTTATTGTATAGAAAATGGACCCAAAATTCCAACTCTATGGATCTGTTTTTCTGATGATCTTCATCTATGAATGATCTTTCACATTTAATAAAATGTATATAGTATAGCATCACAGGACAAAGATCGGAGAAATGATGCAAAAAGTCTCAACATATCTATTTAGCATACTATAATAATAAAAACCCGAATTCTATTCAGCATTCAGTGAAATAGAATCATGGAGTGTTTCATAAGGTTCATAACATAAATAAATGTTTCAGTGCTTTCTCAAGGCCACTGAATATCAATGAGTGATAGCGGGCCTTAAATAAACATGAATATATTGTGTAATATTTAATGTGTTACATCATACTGGTCCCTGTTGAAAGGAGTTGTTATTCTTTTCTCCTAACAGAACTTGTTCTGCTGTTGGATGAAACATTTCTGACATTGACTTCCTTATTTTTCACTCAAAATGAACTTTTATGTTTCCTCTCTCCTGTACTGACGGCCAAATGTAATGTCATTGTTAAAAAATTTGGCGTTATGTGGATGAGGTTACATTTGCTAGCGCCTCATTTCTTAGGCACTTCACAATGATGGGCATTGACAAACAGCAAAAAAATTTAGGATGCAATATGTGTTAAAGTTTACACTTTATGTTGTTTTCTAGGAATAATTTCCATGAGAGCCTTGGTATGTGACATAGAGCTATAAATTAAAAAACAGCTAAGCATTACTTTAATGTATATCATAATCAACACATTGCAAAATGTCACTGCACTTCTTTTTTTCCTCAATAGTAGCAACTAAAGTGACTGACATTTCAATTCAAGAAAGTGGGCCACACACCAATGACATCTCAAAAGTCCACATGTTTTTAATAAGCAAGCAAAACCACACCTCCAACTAATTTCACCCATTTAGAATCAATGTTTACAAACATTTAACAATTGTTTAACCACTTCCCACCGCCACCTCCTGACCCTTTAAGAGGTTCTAAATGCCGGGAGGCGGGTATTCCGATTATGTGACCACTGTGATTGGAAGTCACAGCAGTCACATGATCTGAAAGCTCTCTATCACAAGTATAAATAAGGAGCTTTCCGTTACCCACCAGTAGCTGTGTCGGGAGCGCATTCTCTGCACAGAAGTTTGTTTACATAGGGACACATATATACAGCCTCGCAGCAATAAAGCCCACTCTCTGAGAGCCGGCACATATGCGTAACTCTGTTGGGAAGTTAATGCCCTTTCACATGGGCAACATCTTATCTGGTTCACTTGATCCCCTGCTGCATTAGTGCTGAACGGAACAGACGCCACTTTTGATACATCCGTGTCAATTCATGTTTTTCCTCCAGCTTGGAATCAGAACCACGTTAGGTCTCTGGGCAAGCAGATATACTGTAAAAGGATACTTTTACTTACGCTCCATCGCGTTTAGGTCCAAAAAATGGAAAAGGGAACAAATCTTTTTTTTTTGTTTGGGGGGGGGGGGGGACCTTGACAGAGGTAATGTGTCCATTTACACCAGCCTGCTCATAGACTAACATTTAGCTTCTATTTAGATCTGCCTGAAAGACTAATTCTTCTTTCATTAGATCCAGAAAAAGTTGAATGTAACAGTGCAATGTAAACACAAAGAAGAGCACTGAAAGGTTTTGGCATACACACGTTTAATCTTAACACTTTGCTCGGCCACATACATCTGGCTGTGTAGCAAAGTTCAGCATCAGCTACAGTCAAATTAAAGCGATTGTAAAGGAATGAAAAAAATTAAATTAAATGGAATTGCACAGAGCACCCCCGAACCTCTTCTTTTTGGATTCCCCACGTGGGCTGCTGGCTCCTCCTCCCTGTCCAGTGCCCCCACAGGAAGCTGCTTCCCATGGTTGCACTCATGCATGCTGACTCCCGAGTCCCACTGCTGCATCCATTGACACAGAAAACTAGACTCGCCCCGCCCCCCGCTCCCTTGTCACTGGCTTTAAATGACAGCACTGGGAGCCAACGGCTCCTGGTGCCTTAGCAAAACCAGCGAGACCCGGAAGTGAGGGGAGGGAAGAGCTGCAGACGGGCACTGCATTGGATCGAATGAGGTCTCAGGTAAGTATGAGGATGAGGGCCAACATTTGATGCCTAAGCATTTTTTACCTGCATGCAAGGAATGTATTCAGGTAAAAAAAGTTTAGGCTTTAGAACCACTTTAATCTTTTTGCTTCACTTTTGCCTTTGGGTCCTTTAGCACCAAAAGCAAAAAGGCTAACATGTGCCTCCCCCCATTAACTACTTCTGCAGCATAGGTTGCAGGTTTTTCTTTTGCACCTAAAGAGCAACTTGCAGTCCATAGATGTGGTGGTTACATTAGTTTTACTTTTTCTCAGGATTTTCTTTCGGTATTTTAACCTGGTGGTTTTGTCCTAGGGTGACAACACTCACTCACCGTACTGTATATATGGAGAAAAAGCTTTGTTAACTTAGGCCAGGAAGTATATTAGGATTTCAAAACATAGTTCACACGTAGTTCACCGAGATCCATAGCTTTGCTTAAAATTCCAGTGCAATATTGTCAGTTCACTAAAGGCATTTGGAAGCTCATTGGATTTTTAGAAGGATCAACAACTATTTTTGCATTTATCAAAAAGCTATAACAAAATGCTTTCAATTGTATATTTATTTAACAGACAAAAGGTGAGCAAATAAGGGAAGTTCAACGTTAACATTTATATACACCTTAATTTATGTGTTTTACTAGCCTCCTGCAGTCCCATGTACAGTATATCTGTGTTCAGTCTGGGAGTGGAGGGGCAGCACTGTACACCAGTCAGGCTATACTGTATTGTCTTGTGCTTTCCAGTTACAATCTTGATAAAGCTGTGGAGAAAAGAAATAGGTAAAGACTTGTTTACAAAACCTGGCAGGGTTTCCGAGTTAAAAAAATTGGCTGGACAGAATTACACTTTTTACACTATCTTTTGGCACATAAGACAAGCTACATATTTATGTCAACTCTGTGCTTAGCTGTTTTCTACAGATATACCTTCATATATTAAGGACACTTCCTAAGAAAACTGAAATTTCATGTAGGAGTATTCAGCTAAGTGGTGAATAGGGATGAGCCGAACACCCCCGGGTTCGGTTCGAACCAGAACCTTCGAACGGACCGAAAGTTCGCGCGAATTTTCGAACCCTATACGTTATAATGGACGCGAACGTTCGAAATCAAAAGTGCTAATTACAACGGCCAATATGCATGTTAATGTCATAAAACAGGTTTGGGGACCCGGGTCCTGCCCCAGGGGACATATATCAATGCAAAAAGAACTTTTAAAAACTAACGTTTTTTCGGGAGCAGTCATTTTAATGATGCATAAAGTGAAAAAAAAAAAGTGAAATTTTCCTTTAAATATGGTACCTGGGGGGTGTCTAAAGTATGCCTGTGAAGTGGCATGTGTTTCCCGTGTTTAGAACTGTCCTTGCACAAAATGACATTTGTAAAGGAAAAAAAGAAGCCATTTAAAACCACTTGCGGCTTTAGGTTTGTTCTTAAGTAGAATCTGAACAGGTACATTATGAAGTGTAGCTCCATCCCAAAAAAAAATCTATTTTTAAGCTTTTTGGAGAACATAGGGAGGGGTTATCACCCCTGTAACATTTGCTGTCTTTGCACATCTGTTCAGAACATGTCACCTCACTTTCCGTCCCAATGACAAATGTTTTTGGAAAAGTGGGGTTTTAATTGAAACAAGGATTGGTGATAAAGTATCAGTAGAGAGGAGATACCTTTTTCCCAAATTAAATCTAACAGGATAGAATTTCCCTTCCTAGGGGTAGATTTCCTCTCACTTCCTGTTTTCTCTTTCCATTTGCAAGTAGGAGTCGTTTGTAAGTTGGATGTTTGAAAGTAGGGGCCTGGCGTATATACTCTGCAGAAATTTGCCCTATTAGATGTTGGTGTAGCCACAAGACTGGTGGGCACAGGAATGGGCCCTGCTATGAGTTAATAGATCAAGATTTGTAATTGCATGCACCTGTTGAACAGGGCAGAAAAATTGGGGGTGGTGGTGGTGGTGGACGGTGTTGCCACAAGACTGTAAGCTCTCACAGTTACTCTTGGTGGGCGCAGGAATGGGCCCTGCTGTGAGTTATTAGATCAAGATTTGTAATTGCAAGCACCTGATGAACAGGGCAGAAAAATTGGGCCTTTGGCGGTGGTGGTGGACGGTGTTGCCACAAGACTGTAGGCCCTCATAGTTACTCTTGGTGGGCGCAGGAATGGGCCCTGCTGTGAGTTATTAGATCAAGATTTGTAATTGCAAGCACCTGATGAACAGGGCAGAAAAATTGGGCCTTTGGCGGTGGTGGTGGACGGTGTTGCCACAAGACTGTAGGCCCTCACAGTTACTCTTGGTGGGCGCAGGAATGGGCCCTGTTGTGAGTTATTAGATCAAGATTTGTAATTGCAAGCACCTGATGAACAGGGCAGAAAAATTGGGCCTTTGGCGGTGGTGGTGGACGGTGTTGCCACAAGACTGCAGGCCCTCATAGTTACTCTTGGTGGGCGCAGGAATGGGCCCTGCTGTGAACTATTAGATCAAGATTTGTAATTACCCGCCCCTGTTAAACAGGGGCTGAAAAATTGTGCCTTAGGCACTGGTGCTGGTGCCACAACACTGCAACCCCTCACAGAGACTGTACTTGGAGCACAGCAGTCACACGTGTTGCGAAGCATTTTTTTTAAAAATTGTAAGTACCCGCCCCTGTTAAACAGGGGCTGAAAAATTGTGCCTTAGGCACTGGTGCTGGTGCCACAACACTGCAACCCGGCCCTCACAGATACTGTACTTGGAGCACAGCAGTCACACGTGTTGCGAAGCATTTTTTTTTAAAATTGGAAGTACCCGCCCCTGTTAAACAGGGGCTGAAAAATTGTGCCTTAGGCACTGGTGCTGGTGCCACAACACTGCAACCCGGCCCTCACAGATACTGTACTTGGAGCACAGCAGTCACACGTGTTGCGAAGCATTTTTTAAAAAAATTGTAAGTACCCGCCCCTGTTAAACAGGGGCTGAAAAATTGTGCCTTAGGCACTGGTGCTGGTGCCACAACACTGCAACCCGGCCCTCACAGATACTGTACTTGGAGCACAGCAGTCACACGTGTTGCGAAGCATTTTTTTAAAAAATTGGAAGTACCCGCCCCCAGGGCAGGACTTAGGGTGGTGGGGGCCCCTGGGCTTGAGTCATTTTCAGGCCCTACCATCTATACATTACCACCGTATAACACACGCCGGCATATAACACGCATCCCAAGTTTAGGAGGGAATTTTAATAATAAAAAACCTTACATTTAAATGCCCATCAATGCAGCATTATCAGTGTCCATCTGCAGCCTTGTCAGTGTAGCCTTGTCATTTGCAGCCTTGTCATTGCGGTCTTGAAGTTTAAAAATGGCGCTGCAGTCCCGAGCGGAGCCGAGAGCAGCCGAGTGTACTCGTCTCGACTTGCAGTCACAGACATCCCAACCAGCAAAAACTAAATTTCAGGGAGGTGAAGCAACGCGACAAGACCCCCCCCCCCCCACATGACACGTTAGTATATGTGTGAACATTTTCTGTATAATGTCACTCATATGCAGCCTATGTCACACATATACACCTCATATCACTCACATACAGCCTATGTAGGCTGTGTGTGTGAGTGATGCGAGTTGCATATATGTAAGACACACTACAGAAGATGGTCAGAGACTGCAGACATGATACGAGATATGGTCAGAGACTGCAGACATGATACAAGAGATGGTCAGAGACTGCAGACATGATACAAGAGATGGTCAGAGACTGCAGACATGATACAAGAGATGGTCAGAGACTGCAGACATGATACGAGAGATGATCAGAGACTGCAGACATGATACGAGAGATGGTCAGAGACTGCAGACATGATACGAGAGATGGTCAGAGACTGCAGACATGATACGAGAGATGGTCAGAGACTGCAGACATGATACGAGATATGGTCAGAGACTGCAGACATGATACGAGAGATGGTCAGAGACTGCAGACATCATACGAGAGATGGTCAGAGACTGCAGACATGATACAAGAGATGGTCAGAGACTGCAGACATGATACGAGAGATGATCAGAGACTGCAGACATCATACGAGAGATGGTCAGAGACTGCAGACATGATACGAGAGATGGTCAGAGACTGCAGACATGATACGAGAGATGGTCAGAGACTGCAGACATGATACGAGAGATGGTCAGAGACTGCAGACATCATACGAGAGATGGTCAGAGACTGCGTTTATGGTTGAACTCAGTGTACAAGTATATAGTATTGCAGGGCTGTGCCACTCTATTTAAACCAGTTCTGCAAGATAAAGTCAGTAATCCTATAATAAAGTACAACCAAGGGACAAGGCAGCAGCACATTTAATTTCCAAAATACATTTTTTCTTACAAACAGTGATCTGGTCAGGATTAGTGGAGGACAGTAAACAGTTAATGGGTCTGTGAAAATTCTAGCCTGAATCAGAAGTAAATCCTTCACAAAAACATCAAACTCTGCAGCACACACAGAGCTCTGGCTAAATAGCTGAGCTGAAATGGTTAACAGCCAGCCATGTGTGACCCCCTCACTGGACACAGAATGCAGGTGGGCTGCAGGGTCTTCCAGAGATCTTATCAGTGCAGTGTGCAGCTATAAAGAAAAAAAAAAAAGATTACAGAGGGAGGGGGAGGCTGATCAGTAACATTGCACTGCCTGAAGACATACATTTCTGGAAGACACTGTCCAGCCAGCATTACATGTGACTGTGCAGGGCTCCCCACGATCTTGTTTCCATTCAGCCAGAATGATGTGTGTGCTCAGTGCTGCAGGAATTTTCTGTGGTTGTACCTTCCTCTGCTATGTCCTCCTCGGGCTTCAGGTACTGTGTATCTCCCTCCTGGTGCCCCCATTCAGCACCTGTGTAGTCAATTGTGGCGGGCTGGAGAGGAGGAGGGTTACACTCTCTACACTTGCTCATCCAGCCCTCGCTGTTAGACATTTCCTCAGCCCCGCCTCCTGTTCACAGCACAGCCCCTGCCACTGCTTCTCTCTCTCTCTCTCTCTGTTCCAAAGCTCCTAGCAGCTGACAGTGGCCCTCTGAGTGACAGGCTCAGCTATGCATCTCCGCGGGGCCCCCTATTGGGCGGGGCCCATGGGCTTGAGCCCAGTCAAGCCCAATGGTAAGTCCGGCCCTGCCCGCCCCTGTTAAACAGGGGCTGAAAAATTGTGCCTTAGGCACTGGTGCTGGTGCCACAACACTGCAACCCGGCCCTCACAGATACTGTACTTGGAGCACAGCAGTCACACGTGTTGCGAAGCATTTTTTTAAAAAATTGTAAGTACCCGCCCCTGTTAAACAGGGGCTGAAAAATTGTGCCTTAGGCACTGGTGCTGGTGCCACAACACTGCAACCCGGCCCTCACAGATACTGTACTTGGAGCACAGCAGTCACACGTGTTGCGAAGCATTTTTTTAAAAAATTGTAAGTACCCGCCCCTGTTAAACAGGGGCTGAAAAATTGTGCCTTAGGCACTGGTGTGGTGGCATGGATCATTGAGGAGGAGGAAGAGGATAGTCAGTGAACATAAGAGGACAGTCACTCAGCATCAGCATAGGCAGTCTTGAAGGGATGTGACATTAAAAATTATTCGGTTATATCCGCCTCAGGTGCCTGGTAGCTGGTGGTGATCCAAGACTGATTCATTTTGATGAATGTCAGTCGATCAACCGAGGCGGTGGACAGGCGCACCCTATGATCAGTCACAAATCCTCCAGCAGCACTGAATGTGCGTTCGGAAAGAACGCTGGAGGCAGGACAGGCCAGTAGCTCAATTGCATACTGTGCAAGCTCTGGCCAGTGATCCATCCTCAGGACCCAGTAAGCCAGAGGATTTTCGGTGGGAAAGGTGTCCAAGTCTGACCTTGCCCCAAGGTATTCCTGCACCATGTATATCAGACGCTGGCGATGGTTGCTGGAACCGATCATACCTTGGGGCTGCGGACTAAAAAATTGTCTGAACGCATCGGTCAGACGTCCACCTTCCCCACCGCTCCTTCTGCCACTGACCGAAGCCTCAGCAACTCGTCGCCCAGGACCAGGAGTTTGTAGCCTCCCAGTTTCTGGGAACGCGTTGCACAGACCTTTCTGCAAGGCCTCCCTGAGATGTCTCATCCTCTGCTCCCTCTGCGACGGCAAGATAAGGTCCGCAACCTTACCCTTGTACCGCGGATCAAGGAGAGTGGCCAGCCAGTAATGGTCCCTCTCCTTGATCCGAAGAACACGAGGATCCTTCCGCAGGCTTTGCAGGATCAGGGAGGCCATGCAGCGTAGGTTAGCTGAGGCATTCGGTCCGGAGTCTTCTGGGTCACTGAGGATGACATGATCGCCAGCCACCTCCTCCCAGCCACGTACAAGTCCACTGATTTGTTGGGACTGTACATCATCCCTAAAAGACTGCTGCTGCTGATGCTGAGTGCCAGGCTCCACCTCCATGCTCACACAATCCTCCTCCTCCTCCTCCTCCTCCTCCTCATCCTCTTCCTGTGTGATGGGTGGGACAGAAGGAACACTGTCCGGATAAAGGGGGCCTTGAGAGGCAAGGAAGTCCTCCTCTTCCTGCCTCTGTTCTGCCTCAAGTGCCCTGTCCATTATCCCACGCAGCGTATGCTCCAACAGGTGGACAAGAGGGACAGTGTCACTGATGCATGCACTGTCACTGCTCACCATCCTCGTGGCCTCCTCAAATGGTGAGAGGACAGTGCATGCATCCCTGATCATGCTCCACTGACGTGGGGAAAAAAAACCAAGCTCCCCTGACCCTGTCCTGGTGCCGTAGTCGCAAAGGTACTCATTGATGGCCCTCTGCTGCGTGTGCAGTCGCTGCAGCATGGCCAACGTTGAGTTCCACCTGGTGGGCATGTCACATATTAGGCGGTTCTTGGGCAGGTTCAGCTCCTTTTCCAGCTCAGTCAGCCGAGCACTGGCATTATAAGATCGGCGGAAATGCACACAGACTTTCCTGGCCTGCCTCAGGACATCCTGTAAGCCTGGGAACCTGCCCAAGAACCGCTGCACCACCAGGTTGAGGACGTGAGCCATGCAGGGCACATGGGTGAGCTGCCCCTGTCGCAGGGCGGAGAGGAGGTTGGTGCCATTGTCAGAAACGACCATTCCTGGCTTAAGCTGACGTGGCGTCAACCACCTCTCGGCCTGCCCCTGCAGAGCTGCCAGAACCTCTGGCCCAGTGTGGCTCCTGTCCCCCAAACACACCAGCGCAAGCACGGCATGGCATCTTTTTGCCTGCGTACTTGCGTAGCCCCTTGTACGCCTACGGAGCACCGCTGGTTCCAAGGACAGAGCACTGGAGGAAGAAGAAGAGGAGGGGGTGGAGGAGAGAGGTGTGTCACAACCAGTAGCAGTAGTCGCGTTTTGGAGGCGTGGTGGCGGAACAACCTCCAACACTACTGCACCTTGTCCTGCATCCCTCCCAGCTGCCAATAGAGTGACCCAATGGGCCGTGAAAGAAAGGTACCGTCCCTGTCCATGCCTGCTGGACCATGAGTCAGCGGTAATATGCACCTTACCGCTGACCGCCCTGTCCAGCGAGGCATGGACATTGCCCTCCACATGCCGGTAGAGAGACGGAATCGCCTTCCGCGAGAAAAAGTGGCGTTTGGGAACCTGCCACTGAGGAACCGCACATTGAACAAACTCACGGAAGGGGGCCGAGTCTACCAACTGAAAAGGCAGCAGTTGAAGTGCTAGCAATTTAGCAAGGCTAGCATTCAACCGCTGGGCATGTGGATGGCTGGGAGTGTACTTCTTTCTACGGTCCAGCCGCTGGGGCAGGGAAATTTGCCTGCTGCAATCGGACGTCGGTGTACTGCAAGTACTTGGTTGTGACACACCGAATTCTACACCTTCAGTCCTCTCAGAGCAGCTTTCAGAGAGGACTGAAGGTGTAGTGGGGATGGAGATCCCAGCTGAGGAGGAGCAAGGAGAGGTCCGCTTAGTTCTTTGGTGTGGGTCTTTTATGTGTGCCTGCCAACGAGCTGCATGGCAGGTCGCCATATGTCTGGTCATGCTTGTCGTGCCCAAGCGGCTGATGTTTTGGCCACGCGAGATACGCTTGAGACAAATATTGCAAATAGCAGTGGTGCGATCTGCTGCACTCGTCTCAAAAAAGGCCCACACCAAAGAACTTTTCTGATAACGTGCAGAGGCAGCGCCCTGCACAGGCGGAGCTCTGCGGTGTTGTACAGTTGCTGTGCTGGCCTCTACCTGGCCTCCAGGGGGCATCCTGCCTCGTTGGACATGTGACGCCGCATCCTCCTCCTCCTCGTCCTCCTCCTCATCCTCTCTCCCTTGAGGCACCCACGTGGAGTCAGTGACCTCATCATCCCCTCCCTCTTCACCACTAGAGCAAACCTGGCAGTAAGCTGCAGCTGGTGGAACAGTACTGCCAGATTCCTCAAGCTGGGTATCGTCATCCGAGCCTTCGAATCGTTGGGCATCCTCCTGGAGCATGTACCCAACACTGTGCTCAAAGAGTTCGGGGGACTCCTCAGGAGGACATGGTGGGTCTAGGGAAGGGGTGGCTGATGATGCTCTGTCAGTACCCTGAGCCTGGGTGAGAGAGGATGAGGAGGATGAGGAGGGCTTGGTCATCCATTCTACCAAGCCTTCAGCATGATGCGGCTCCACATGTCCAGCTGCCGAAAACAAAGACGCGCGTGTCCCATGGCCACGTGCTGATGACGATGCACGACCACGTCCACGGCCACGTCCACTAGAAACAGAGCCTGCCTGCCCTGTGTTCTTGGCTCTGCACGCTCTGCCTCCCCTTGGCGGTCTTCCAGCCATTGTAGTCGGTAGTCCTGTGGGTGCTGCTGAGAAGAAAATATAGGAGCTCTGTGTGATGCCACTAACACACTAGAAGTCCTATGGGTGCTTCTGCAAAGAAAATAGAGGAGCTCTGTGTGATGCCACTAACACACTAGAAGTCCTGTGGATGCTTCTGCAAAAAAAATAGAGGAGCTCTGTGTGATGCCACTAACACACTAGAAGTCCTGTGGGTGCTTATGCAAAGAAAATAGAGGAGCTCTGTGTGATGCCACTAACACACTAGAAGTCCTGTGGGTGCTTCTGCAAAGAAAATAGAGGAGCTCTGTGTGATGCCACTAACACACTAGAAGTCCTGTGGGTGCTTCTGCAAAGAAAATAGAGGAGCTCTGTGTGATGCCACTAACACACTAGAAGTCCTGTGGGTGCTTCTGCAAAGAAAATAGAGGAGCTCTGTGTGATGCCACTAACACACTAGAAGTCCTGTGGGTGCTTCTGCAAAGAAAATAGAGGAGCTCTGTGTGATGCCACTAACACACTAGAAGTCCTGTGGATGCTTCTGCAAAAAAAATAGAGGAGCTCTGTGTGATGCCACTAACACACTAGAAGTCCTGTGGGTGCTTATGCAAAGAAAATAGAGGAGCTCTGTGTGATGCCACTAACACACTAGAAGTCCTGTGGGTGCTTATGCAAAGAAAATAGAGGAGCTCTGTGTGATGCCACTAACACACTAGAAGTCCTGTGGGTGCTTCTGCAAAGAAAATAGAGGAGCTCTGTGTGATGCCACTAACACACTAGAAGTCCTGTGGATGCTTCTGCAAAAAAAAAGAGGAGCTCTGTGTGATGCCACTAACACACTAGAAGTCCTGTGGGTGCTTATGCAAAGAAAATAGAGGAGCTCTGTGTGATGCCACTAACACACTAGAAGTCCTGTGGGTGCTTATGCAAAGAAAATAGAGGAGCTCTGTGTGATGCCACTAACACACTAGAAGTCCTGTGGGTGCTTCTGCAAAGAAAATAGAGGAGCTCTGTGTGATGCCACTAACACACTAGAAGTCCTGTGGTTGCTTATGCAAAGAAAATAGAGGAGCTCTGTGTGATGCCACTAACACACTAGAAGTCCTGTGGGTGCTGCTGAGAAGAATATATAGGAGCTCTGTGTGATGCCACTAACACACTAGAAGTCCTATGGGTGCTTCTGCAAAGAAAATAGAGGAGCTCTGTGTGATGCCACTAACACACTAGAAGTCCTGTGGGTGCTTCTGCAAAGAAAATAGAGGAGCTCTGTGTGATGCCACTAACACACTAGAAGTCCTGTGGGTGCTGCTGAGAAGAATATATAGGAGCTCTGTGTGATGCCACTAACACACTAGAAGTCCTATGGGTGCTTCTGCAAAGAAAATAGAGGAGCTCTGTGTGATGGGACTAACACACTTCAAGTCCTATAGGTGCTTCTGGGAAGAAAATAAAGGTCTGTGTGATGGGACTAACACACTTCAAGTCCTATAGTTGCTTCTGGGAACAAAATATAGCTCTGTGTGTGTGATGGGACTAACACACTTCAAGTCCTATAGGTGCTTCTGGGAACAAAATATAGCTCTGTGTGTGTGATGGGACTAACACACTTCAAGTCCTATAGGTGCTTCTGGGAACAAAATATAGCTCTGTGTGTGTGATGGGACTAACACACTTCAAGTCCTATAGGTGCTTCTGGGAAGAAAATATAGCTCTGTGTGTGTAATGGGACTAACACACTTCAAGTCCTATAGGTGCTTCTGGGAACAAAATATAGCTCTGTGTGTGTGATGGGACTAACACACTTCAAGTCCTATAGGTGCTTCTGGGAACAAAATATAGCTCTGTGTGTGTGATGGGACTAACACACTTCAAGTCCTATAGGTGCTTCTGGGAACAAAATATAGCTCTGTGTGTGTGATGGGACTAACACACTTCAAGTCCTATAGGTTCTTCTGGGAACAAAATATAGCTCTGTGTGTGTGATGGGACTAACACACTTCAAGTCCTATAGGTGCTTCTGGGAACAAAATATAGCTCTGTGTGTGTGATGGGACTAACACACTTCAAGTCCTATAGGTGCTTCTGGGAAGAAAATATAGCTCTGTGTGTGTAATGGGACTAACACACTTCAAGTCCTATAGGTGCCTCTGGGAACAAAATATAGCTCTGTGTGTGTGATGGGACTAACACACTTCAAGTCCTATAGGTGCTTCTGGGAACAAAATATAGCTCTGTGTGTGTGATGGGACTAACACACTTCAAGTCCTATAGGTTCTTCTGGGAACAAAATATAGCTCTGTGTGTGTGATGGGACTAACACACTTCAAGTCCTATAGGTGCTTCTGGGAAGAAAATATAGCTCTGTGTGTGTGATGGGACTAACACACTTCAAGTCCTATAGGTGCTTCTGGGAAGAAAATATAGCTCTGTGTGTGTAATGGGACTAACACACTTCAAGTCCTATAGGTGCCTCTGGGAACAAAATATAGCTCTGTGTGTGTGATGGGACTAACACACTTCAAGTCCTATAGGTGCTTCTGGGAAGAAAATATAGCTCTGTGTGTGTGATGGGACTAACACACTTCAAGTCCTATAGGTGCTTCTGGGAACAAAATATAGCTCTGTGTGTGTGATGGGACTAACACACTTCAAGTCCTATAGGTGCTTCTGGGAACAAAATATAGCTCTGTGTGTGTGATGGGACTAACACACTTCAAGTCCTATAGGTGCTTCTGGGAAGAAAATATAGCTCTGTGTGTGTAATGGGACTAACACACTTCAAGTCCTATAGGTGCCTCTGGGAACAAAATATAGCTCTGTGTGTGTGATGGGACTAACACACTTCAAGTCCTATAGGTGCTTCTGGGAAGAAAATATAGCTCTGTGTGTGTGATGGGACTAACACACTTCAAGTCCTATAGGTGCTTCTGGGAACAAAATATAGCTCTGTGTGTGTGATGGGACTAACACACTTCAAGTCCTATAGGTGCTTCTGGGAACAAAATATAGCTCTGTGTGTGTGATGGGACTAACACACTTCAAGTCCTATAGGTGCTTCTGGGAAGAAAATATAGCTCTGTGTGTGTAATGGGACTAACACACTTCAAGTCCTATAGGTGCCTCTGGGAACAAAATATAGCTCTGTGTGTGTGATGGGACTAACACACTTCAAGTCCTATAGGTGCTTCTGGGAACAAAATATAGCTCTGTGTGTGATGGGACTAACACACTTCAAGTCCTATAGGTTCTTCTGGGAACAAAATATAGCTCTGTGTGTGTGATGGGACTAACACACTTCAAGTCCTATAGGTGCTTCTGGGAACAAAATATAGCTCTGTGTGTGTGATGGGACTAACACACTTCAAGTCCTATAGGTGCTTCTGGGAACAAAATATAGCTCTGTGTGTGTGATGGGACTAACACACTTCAAGTCCTATAGGTGCCTCTGGGAAGAAAATATAGCTCTGTGTGTGTAATGGGACTAACACACTTCAAGTCCTATAGGTGCCTCTGGGAACAAAATATAGCTCTGTGTGTGTGATGGGACTAACACACTTCAAGTCCTATAGGTGCTTCTGGGAAGAAAATATAGCTCTGTGTGTGTGATGGGACTAACACACTTCAAGTCCTATAGGTGCTTCTGGGAACAAAATATAGCTCTGTGTGTGTGATGGGACTAACACACTTCAAGTCCTATAGGTGCTTCTGGGAACAAAATATAGCTCTGTGTGTGTGATGGGACTAACACACTTCAAGTCCTATAGGTGCTTCTGGGAAGAAAATATAGCTCTGTGTGTGTAATGGGACTAACACACTTCAAGTCCTATAGGTGCCTCTGGGAACAAAATATAGCTCTGTGTGTGTGATGGGACTAACACACTTCAAGTCCTATAGGTGCTTCTGGGAAGAAAATATAGCTCTGTGTGTGTGATGGGACTAACACACTTCAAGTCCTATAGGTGCTTCTGGGAACAAAATATAGCTCTGTGTGTGTGTGTGATGGGACTAACACACTTCAAGTCCTATAGGTGCTTCTGGGAACAAAATATAGCTCTGTGTGTGTGATGGGACTAACACACTTCAAGTCCTATAGGTGCTTCTGGGAAGAAAATATAGCTCTGTGTGTGTAATGGGACTAACACACTTCAAGTCCTATAGGTGCCTCTGGGAACAAAATATAGCTCTGTGTGTGTGATGGGACTAACACACTTCAAGTCCTATAGGTGCTTCTGGGAACAAAATATAGCTCTGTGTGTGTGATGGGACTAACACACTTCAAGTCCTATAGGTTCTTCTGGGAACAAAATATAGCTCTGTGTGTGTGATGGGACTAACACACTTCAAGTCCTATAGGTGCTTCTGGGAACAAAATATAGCTCTGTGTGTGTGATGGGACTAACACACTTCAAGTCCTATAGGTGCTTCTGGGAACAAAATATAGCTCTGTGTGTGTGATGGGACTAACACACTTCAAGTCCTATAGGTGCCTCTGGGAAGAAAATATAGCTCTGTGTGTGTAATGGGACTAACACACTTCAAGTCCTATAGGTGCCTCTGGGAAGAAAATATAGCTCTGTGTGTGTGATGGGACTAACACACTTCAAGTCCTATAGGTGCTTCTGGGAAGAAAATATAGCTCTGTGTGTGTGATGGGACTAACACACTTCAAGTCCTATAGGTGCTTCTGGGAAGAAAATATAGCTCTGTGTGTGTGATGGGACTAACACACTTCAAGTCCTATAGGTGCTTCTGGGAACAAAATATAGCTCTGTGTGTGTGATGGGACTAACACACTTCAAGTCCTATAGGTGCTTCTGGGAACAAAATATAGCTCTGTGTGTGTGATGGGACTAACACGCTTCAAGTCCTATAGGTGCTTCTGGGAAGAAAATATAGCTCTGTGTGTGTAATGGGACTAACACACTTCAAGTCCTATAGGTGCTTCTGGGAACAAAATATAGCTCTGTGTGTGTGATGGGACTAACACACTTCAAGTCCTATAGGTGCTTCTGGGAACAAAATATAGCTCTGTGTGTGTGATGGGACTAACACACTTCAAGTCCTATAGGTGCTTCTGGGAACAAAATATAGCTCTGTGTGTGTGATGGGACTAACACACTTCAAGTCCTATAGGTGCTTCTGGGAACAAAATATAGCTCTGTGTGTGTGATGGGACTAACACACTTCAAGTCCTATAGGTGCTTCTGGGAACAAAATATAGCTCTGTGTGTGTGATGGGACTAACACACTTCAAGTCCTATAGGTGCTTCTGGGAACAAAATATAGGAGCTCTGCCTGCCTGCCACGAACACACTACAAGTCCTATAGGTGCTTCTGGGAACAAAATATAGGAGCTCTGCCTGCCTGCCACGAACACACTACAAGTCCTATAGGTGCTTCTGGGAACAAAATATAGGAGCTCTGCCTGCCTGCCACGAACACACTACAAGTCCTATAGGTGCTTCTGGTAACAAAATATAGGAGCTCTGCCTGCCTGCCACGAACACACTACAAGTCCTATAGGTGCTTCTGGTAACAAAATATAGGAGCTCTGCCTGCCTGCCACGAACACACTACAAGTCCTATAGGTGCTTCTGGTAACAAAATATAGGAGCTCTGCCTGCCTGCCACGAACACACTACAAGTCCTATAGGTGCTTCTGGTAACAAAATATAGGAGCTCTGCCTGCCTGCCACGAACACACTACAAGTCCTATAGGTGCTTCTGGTAACAAAATATAGGAGCTCTGCCTGCCTGCCACGAACACACTACAAGTCCTATAGGTGCTTCTGGTAACAAAATATAGGAGCTCTGCCTGCCTGCCACGAACACACTACAAGCCCCTCTTTCTCAATCAATCTTTGTAACTGAATCTATCTAACTCAATTTCTGTAAGTGAATCTCTCTACCTAACTAAATCGAGCAGAGTGTCACAGAATCAGCCTGCTCAATCTGCGCCGGAACAGCATGTGACCGGCGCAGACGGCGTGGCGGCCTTTTATAGGGGGGGGCGTGTACTACAGCCCCTGAGCTGTAATTGGCTACAGGCGTCCTGCCTGTAGCCAATTATGGCTCTTCGAGTTTCCGGGGCTGTGATTGGCCAAGCATGCGGGGTCACAGTGCATGCTTGGCCAATCATCAGCCAGCAATGCACTGCGCCGGCCGCGCCGGCCGCAATGCATTGCGGGGCCGCTCGCATCACACGAACGTGATGCGAGCGGCCAAAATAGTTCTGGGCTCGCCGAGCGAGCGAACGCCCGGTGCTCGATGCGAACGTGGGTTCGCATCGAGCACCGGGCCCATCCCTAGTGGTGAACTTTCTGACCTTGCAGTTCCAGTATACTGAGTTTTATTCCACCAACGCTACTAAATACATAACTCGAGTTTGAACATTTTCCCCATTTTTGTGGGTTTCACCCTCTATGTAAATACATACTGCTAGGTTTCTGCTCAAAGGGTTTTTTTTATTTTTTTGTGTTTGCGTGTGTTGTGAAGACATAAGAATATAAGTTAATTCAGGAGCAGGGAGTGATGTACAGGTTTCTGTAAGCAATTCATTGACATTGTGCACAAAATAGTGTATGCATTTCTAGTGTAAAATAATGTATAGAAATAATCATACAATGGTTAGTTTGTCTAGTAATGAGTTTCCCTGCCATATGGTTACCATATGAATTTGACAGTGGTTTTTGTTTATTCTATAAAAAATCTTTTAATTCACGTTTCATGCCTGTAACATATTTGAGACAAATGGTTAATTTTCCTATTGTTTTAGAGACTTTTTTGCCAATATTTAGTTTTTCTGCTCTATCCGCCTGGCGTGTATACATTTTTCAAATATTGCTGGTTGCTATGGATGAGCTATACCCATGGAACCTGTGCGGGTACAGCAGTAGGTGCTTGAATAAACCCTAACTTACTTATCACAATAGGACATGCCGAGTGCAGAAGCCTCAAAAGAACAGGAGAGCAAGCAGGGAATTGTTAAAGTGTTTCTGTTTGTTAGGGCCTGACCTAAAAACACCCAAATAGAGAACATTTAGGCTCCATGCACACTGGAACTCATAAACGTCAGTTTTTTGGAGCTCCACTCTATGTTATCCTATGTGTCCATGCACACAAGGAAGTTTTTTAGCTTTTATCAGCAGTGGAGTCTATGGGCTGTTCTCTGAACGCCATAAAACCGCATTCAAAGTGCCGTTTTTCTGACCGCTAAAAAACGGTAAACGCCGATAAACGCTCATAAATGCGCATTAATTAGTGTTCGGCCTTTTTATTTCTCAATGTATTGTGGGAGTTTTGGAATGCATTTTAGTAAAAACACCCATAAAAGCTAACGCTAAAAAACGTTCATAAACGCTAGTACAAAACGCTGTTAAAAGCGCGTTTTGTTAACCAGCATATTCTGCCAGCGATCTGTGGCATCCAGAAAAAGCTTTTTTGACCTCCAGTGTGCATGGAGCCTTAAGCAAATACATTTATTAAAGTTTGGAATAATCAAACAAGTCTTTGAGATGCTTAATATGATACTGATGATTATTCAGCTAGTGCATCTCTGTAAGAAAGAAAAGATTGGAGATGCAGGTGGTGGGACAACTCAGTATCTGCCTTAAACTTCTGTTTCAATGTTTTTTTTTATTGAAGGTTTTCATAAAGAGTAGGAAAATAACAATGAAGACATTTAAGTATTACACATTTTCCAAAATATGAAGTGCTCATATATCTAACTATAGAAAAACTTGCATTAACAATAAAAGGAAGAACAGAAGGCGTGTAGCCCAAGCCCCACGTTAACTAGAGAATATTCCCTCAAAAGCACCATTTCCAGGCATATCTGATGCACTTAGTTGTGAGCAGTTGAATTATTCACAAACACAGGGAGACTAAAAATACCTAATAGAAATAATATAGCATATTATTTGCATAGAAACCAATTTGGGTCAATGGAGTTCAGGATTTACCCTCCACACATGGGAAAGAAGGTTCCCTCCTCCAAGGGGAGGGGACCCTCTATTTTCCATTACTGGAAATGCGCATGCAGAACATTTCAAGCACACAATTCAGAAAGGAAAGAGAAAAGCAAAGGGGAAGACTATGCGCTCTGCCGCGTATCACTCAAAGGCATACTAGTCAGGTAAAGTCTGGGGATCATTGGTCAAGTAAGTGATCCAAGGACCCCAGACCTCTTCAAATACCACCATCTTGTCATTTATAATTGCTGAGAGCCTTTCATTGACCATAAGCAAGGAAAGCTTGTGCTTAAAGCGGAGTTCCAACCAAAACTGGAACTTCTGCTTATTCGTCTCCTCCCCCCTCCGGTGCCACATTTGGAACCTTTCAGGGGAGAACGGGGACCTGTTTTTGACAGGTCCCCTTCCCCACTTCCGGAGACGGCACTGCAGTGCTGTCTCTCTGAAGTTTGGCCCTCCTCCTCCTTCCTCCGCCGGGCCAATTAGAAAGCACAGTGTGCTTCGCTCGGCACAGTAGGGAACTGGCTGTGAAGCCAAAAGACTTCACTACCTGGTTCCCTTACCAGGAATGGCAGCGGCTGCACCCAACATGGGGTGCCAACATCGCAGGCTCCCTGAACAGATAAGTGTCCACATATTAAAAGTCAGCAAATGCAGTATTGGTAGCTATCAGGAGAGTACTTACCGAGGCCGAAGTGCCGAGAGTGGTTCACCCTTGCAACTGAGCGCAGTCCGCCCCCTGGAGGTGAGACAGGGGGTGAATGGCACAAAGAGGCACAGGCTACCCAACCAGAGGATGAGGACTGAAGTAGGAGCCAAGTGCTGGGATCAGGAATACGTTGAGAAGTTCCAGAATACAGGTGCAGGTACAGGTCTGTAGACAGGTAAATCCGGGTCACTTAGCAGAGGTTTAGGGCAGGAGACAGCGGCAAGGTCAAAGGGCAAATCCGAGGTCAAAACAGGCAATCAGGCAATCAGGATACCGGAAACAGGAACAGAGCTTAAGCAGGAAGCTGAAGACAAGCCAGCGCTGGACTGATCTGAACCATTTCCTTAAATAGGCCCTGTAAGTGGTCATGTGACGCTGTCATGCACTGGGACGCTCAAGCGTGCGCTAGTGCGCACGCGCGTGCGTCGGAGCGCCGAGCCGCGAATGCGCATGCGCCGGAGCGCCGTCCCGTCGCGCATGCGCATAGGCACCCGGCGCACCACGTTAAACTGACTGTTTCCCTGACAGTGCCCTCCCCCGAGGGGCGGTCTCCGGACGCCCAAACTAGCCATCAGCTCTGGGTGCTCGGTGTGGAAGGCCCGAATTAAACGTGGGGCATGCAGATTTCCTGAGGGCTCCCATGAGTTTTCTTCCGTGGGATAACCTTCCCACTTGACCAAGTATTGGAGTTGCCTCCCCTTCTTCCTGCAACTCAAAATCTTCTCCACCACGAATTCCGTTTCGCCATCCACCAGAACTGGTGGAGGTGGGGGTTCAATCCTGCCCGGGAAAGGACTGGGAGTGACAGGTTTCAGGAGGGAAGCGTGGAAGACAGGGTGTATCCTGTATGAATCCGGCAGAGAAAGTTCAAAAGCCACGGGGTTGATTTTTCGTTTAATTTTGAAAGGGCCGATAAATTTAGGTCCTAATTTCCGTGTGGGGATAGCTAACTTGAGGTTAACTGAGGATAACCACACTTCGTCTCCTATTTCAAACTCCGGGTTCTCCTTTCTTCCCCGATTAAAGTATCTTTCGTACCCCTCCTGAGCTTTTTGCATGGCTTCTTGTATTTTTTGGAAGTTTTGTTGAAGGGACCGTACTCGGTCTTGGACAGCCGGAACAGCAATTTCAGGAAGGAACCCTGGTAGGAAGGAAGGATGGAATCCATAGTTGGCCCAAAAGGGCGTTTGATTGGTGGCGGTATGGACCGCGTTGTTATAAGCAAATTCTGCAAATGGTAGAAGACTGGACCATTCATCCTGGGAATCTGAGCAAAAACAACGAAGATACTGCTCCAATGACTGATTTGTCCTCTCTGTTTGACCGTTACTTTGGGGATGATAGGCCGAAGAGAGGCATATTTTAATCTCCAGGGTCTTGCATAACTCTCGCCAGAACTTAGAGGTGAACTGAGGACCTCTATCCGAGGTAATAGTTGCAGGTAAGCCGTGGAGTCGGACAATCTCTTTGAGGAAGATCTCGGCTGTAGCAGAAGCAGACGGGGTGCCGGTAATTGGAAGGAAATGTGCCATTTTTGACAGTCGGTCTACTACGACCATTATTGTGGTGAATCCCTCTGAGGAAGGTAGTTCCACGATAAAGTCCATTGCTATCTCCGCCCATGGACGCTCAGGGATGGACAAGGGTCTCAGCAGGCCCCAGGCTTTAGAGTTGGTCCCCTTGTTCCGTTGACAAACCACACAAGACGACACATAATCCCGACAGTCTTGTCTCCACCCAGGCCACCAAAAGGAACGAGAAACTAGTTCCGTTGTTTTACGAACCCCAAAATGTCCTGCAAGTTTAAGATCATGTAGGGTTTTGAGTGTCAAGGGTCTTACTTCGGTGGGAACAAATACCTTTCCCTGGAACCAGTGTAGTCCGTCATGAATCTCCATTGGGGGAGTTCCTTGATTGGGAAGTTGCCCGGATGCTGCCTTAATAGCGGGAATCAGATCAGGTTGCAATATGAGAGAAAGAAAATTCTGTGGTGGAAGAATGGTACTGGGTTCAGTTTCTTGGGGTGTTTCGTGGAACATCCTGGAGAGAGCGTCTGCCTTCCCATTTTTCGAGCCGGGTCTGTACGAGATATGGAAATTAAACCTAGCAAAGAAAAGAGCCCATCGGGCCTGCCTAGGCTTTAGGCGTCTGGCTGTCCTGAGGTATTCCAAATTTCGGTGGTCGGTCCAAATCATAATTGGATGAGAAGCCCCCTCCAGGAGGTATCTCCACTCTTCCAAGGCAAACTTGATGGCCAGTAATTCTCTATCTCCCACATCGTAATTCCTCTCTGGAGGACTTAACTTCCGAGATGCGAAAGCCACAGGATGTAGGAGAGCCTTGGGACCTAGTCTTTGGGACAGGATAGCTCCCGTCGCCGTCTCTGATGCATCCACCTCCAGCACAAAGGGTAAGGCTGGATTTGCATGCATCAGGATGGGAGCTGACGAAAACAGCTTCTTTAACGTGTCGAAGGCCCCTTGAGCCTCCGGGGACCAATGGAATTGGGTGCCTTGATGAGTCAATTTGGTGATGGGTGCCACTATGGAGGAAAAGCCAACAATGAATCTTCGGTAGAAATTTGCGAAACCGATGAATCGTTGTACCCCTTTCTTGTTTACCGGAGCGGGCCACTCCAGTATGGCTTTAACTTTTTGTGGGTCCATGGAGACCCCACTTGTAGAAATGATGAACCCCAAGAACTGCACTGTAGTTTTCTCGAATTCGCACTTCTCAGCTTTGAGGTACAAACTGTGACTCAGAAGAATGGAAAGAACTTGTTTCACGTGCACTCGGTGAAGTTCCGGGGTGTCTGAGAAGATAAGGATGTCGTCCAGATACACGACAAGAAAGTCATCGAGATGTTTGCGAAAAATATCATTGACCAGGTGCTGGAAAGTTGCTGGTGCGTTACAGAGCCCAAAGGGCATTACCAAGTATTCGTAGTGCCCGAATCTGGACCTAAAAGCAGTTTTCCATTCGTCTCCTGCCCTAATTCGGATAAGATTATAGGCCCCACGTAGATCCAACTTGGAGAAGATTCGGGCAGATCTGAAACGCTGGAAAAGTTCTGGAATCAGTGGCAGGGGATACCGGTTTTTAATTGTGATTTTATTTAATTCCCTGTAGTCGATGCAAGGCCTCAGGGAGCCATCCCTCTTTCCTACGAAAAAGATGCCAGCTCCAGCTGGTGATGAGGAAGGGCGAATGAACCCCTTTTCCAGATTCTCATCAATATAGGCCTTGAGGACCTTTAATTCCACTTCGGACAGAGGAAAGATACGGCCAAAAGGGATCGCTGATCCAGGGAGGAGGTCGATGGGACAATCATATGCCCGATGGGGCGGCAGACAGTTCGCTTGTTGTTTGTCGAACACATCTCGGAATTCTAGGTAAACTGGGGGTACATGAAGAAGGCTCTCGGGAACAGAAGAAATGGTGGAGCAGGAAACGGAGGCCTGAAGGAAGCAATGCTGGGTGCAGTGAGGAGATGAGAAGGAGACTTCTTTCCTTCCCCAGTTAATCTGTGGTTCATGGATTTGTAGCCATGGAAGTCCCAAGATGATGGGGAACATAGGAGATGGGATGATGTCGAACTGAATGAGTTCCTGATGGCCAGAGTCAGTGGTGACCCGGATGGGTTGGGTTTCATGGGTGATAAGTCCTGAACGGGGAAGAGAACCATCAGCCAAGTGTACCTGCAAGTTCTGTTTCTTCAAGACCAGAGGTAAGTGCAATTTGGAAGCTAATGTGGCGTCAAGGAAGCAGCTGCAGGCACCGGAATCAATGATTGCTGATAGTCGGATCTCCTCTCCCGATAGCTGTAAGGAGACAAAGAGGGCGACATAAGTCTGGGAGAACCCAGAAGACTGATAGTTCATAAGACATTGACGGTAGAACTTACTCGGTCTTACAGGACAGGTACTGAGAAAATGTCCAGAAGCCCCACAGTACAGGCAGAGATTCGCCCGTCGCCTACGGAGCCGTTCTTCAGCCGTGAGAGGGGCCCGGACCAAACCCAACTGCATAGGCTCCGTTTCCTGGTTGGCCACGGCTGAAGCCGCAGTGGCGGGTGGAGGCAAGGTAGGTCTGGTGAAAGTCCAGTTGGAGCGGGGGGACTGAAAGCGTTCGGAACGCCTCTCCCGCATGCGCCGGTCCAATTTGGTGGCAGCTTGAATCAGGTCCTCCAGCGTGTCAGGAGTCTCAGATCTTGCCAATTCATCTTTTAAGACTTCGGATAACCCCTGACGATACTGGTATTTGAGGGCCGGTTCGTTCCAACCGGTATCAGCTGACCATTTTCGAAACTCTACGGTGTAGTCCTCCACCGGTCTGCGACCCTGAAGTAAGTTATGTAAAGTAGCTTCAGCTGTGGCTCCACGTTGCGGATCATCAAAAAGTTGTGCCATACTTTCAAAAAAGGTCTCTACCGCATTCAATGCTGGGTTCCTCTGCTCCATCAGACTATGGGCCCATGCCTGGGGTTCCTCAGCCAGGAGTGAAATAATGAAGCCCACCTTTACTACTTCGGAAGAAAAAGTCCTGGGTTGGAGGGCCAAGTAGAGGGAGCAAGCATTCTTGAAGGCCCGGAACTTCTTACGGTCACCCGTGAAGCGTTCAGGGGTAGGGACCCTGGGTTCAGGTGAAGCCATAATTACGGTAGGATTAGTTGATCCAGGAGGAGCGGAGATTCCGCTGGAAGCTGAGGGGGCTGCCAAGGTAGGTGCGGCTAACCCAGAAAGATGCTGCAGGCGACTGTCCACTTGAGTGTACCCCTCTTGCAGTTTTTGTACGGCTTCAGTTAAAGCTGAGACTTGTTGGCACAAAGCCTCAAGGGGTGAACGCACTCTGTCGGCCTCAGACATGGCTGGCTTGTACTATCAGGAGAGTACTTACCGAGGCCGAAGTGCCGAGAGTGGTTCACCCTTGCAACTGAGCGCAGTCCGCCCCCTGGAGGTGAGACAGGGGGTGAATGGCACAAAGAGGCACAGGCTACCCAACCAGAGGATGAGGACTGAAGTAGGAGCCAAGTGCTGGGATCAGGAATACGTTGAGAAGTTCCAGAATACAGGTGCAGGTACAGGTCTGTAGACAGGTAAATCCGGGTCACTTAGCAGAGGTTCAGGGCAGGAGACAGCGGCAAGGTCAAAGGGCAAATCCGAGGTCAAAACAGGCAATCAGGCAATCAGGATACCGGAAACAGGAACAGAGCTTAAGCAGGAAGCTGAAGACAAGCCAGCGCTGGACTGATCTGAACCATTTCCTTAAATAGGCCCTGTAAGTGGTCATGTGACGCTGTCACGCACTGGGACGCTCAAGCGTGCGCTAGTGCGCACGCGCGTGCGTCGGAGCGCCGAGCCGCGAATGCGCATGCGCCGGAGCGCCGTCCCGTCGCGCATGCGCATAGGCACCCGGCGCACCACGTTAAACTGACTGTTTCCCTGACAGTAGCTGCTGACTTTTAATTCTTCGTGGGGGGGGGCTGCTTTAGGCTGGCCCAATGGAATGGCAGCTGACTTCTAGTTTCTAGCTATGGTGATTCTAGCAGATACAAATATAAAAGTGAGGAGTCTTCTCTGTTTTTTCGAGGCTTCATCCACCTTAAAACCCAACAGGACATGTTTGGGGGATTTGGTTAGATTGAGTTGAGTGAGGGTAAAAATTAAATTGTAAACTCTGTGTCAGAAACCATGAAATCAGACCGAGACAGAAGTACAGTTAAATCACACTTGTTTAATAATAAAAGTAAAAAAAAAACAAACATAGTCAAAACATAGCCAAAGTTCAGTAACCAGAACGGATAGTCAGCAAAGCAAGAAGTCAAGGATCAATGTAGTGGAACAGCAAGCAGGATCTGGAGCCAGAAGGGATGTCAGCAAAGCAAGTCTTTAAACAGGAACACAGGAGAATGTCTCTGTGATGTTGACCAAGGCGAAGTCAGAGATCCTGTGGACTGGACGGCTTAAGTAGGCAGGACTGACGAGCAGGAAATCATCAACAGCTGAGTAACTGTGGAGAGATAGGAGCTGGCAATTAGCCGACAGCTAAGCGACCAGCTCTGAGAAGGAAGGGCTGAGCCCAGCCCTAACACGCTGATCCAAAATTGTCTCACCTTGGGACATTGCCACCATATATGGTATGCCATTTCTTCCTGACCACAGCCTCAAACACACTTTGGAGAAGCTCCCGAGACATAAGTAGCCAATTTTATTTGGCCTCATGTGCCATCTCAAGAGAACCTTATAGTTTGCTTCCATAATAGAAGTATTGATGAGTGATTTTGATGCCAACTAAGCAATCGAGTGCCAATTTCAAGGCTTTAGTGGATGTCTTGCTCCCATTTGACCATGTAAACCTGTTTGGCTGAGGTATGCATTACAATAGTATAATGTTCAGATATATGACCCTGAACCTTATCATATTCATGACATGGATATTCCATGGGCGACATAGTTGCAAGACCACATTTGGGAGATAATTTTTAGGGACTCATTAACTACAGGAATAGTACCACTGGATTGGCGCAGGGCGAACGTGGTGCCTATATTTAAAAAGGGAACAAAGTCTTTACCAAGTAACTATAGACCTGTTAGTTTACCTTCTATAGTTGGGAAGATACTGGAGAGATTAATAAAAGACCACATAGACGAGTTATTGCAGGAAAAAAATATTTTAAGCAACAGACAGCATGGATTCATGAAAGACAGAAGTTGTCAGACAAACCTCATTTCTTTTTATGAGGTGGTAAGTAAAACCTTGGACAGAGGCGTGGCTGTGGACGTGGTATACTTGGATTTTGCAAAAGCGTTCGATACAGTTCCCCACACACGGCTCATGTGTAAGGTAAGGTCTACAGGTTTGGAAATATCGGTTTGTAAATGGATAGAAAACTGGCTAAAAGACAGAATTCAGAGAGTAGTTGTTAATGATTCTTACTCTGAATGGTCTAAGGTTATCAGTGGTGTACCCCAAGGTTCAGTGCTGGGACCCTTACTTTTTAATATCTTTATAAATGATATTGGGTCTGGGATCAAAAGTAACATTTCTGTCTTTGCAGATGACACCAAGCTATGCAGTGGAATAACGTCCTTACAGGAGGTCTCCAATTTACAAGCCAACCTCAATGCTCTGTCTAATTGGGCGACTATGTGGCAGATGAGGTTTAATGTTGATAAATATAAAGTTATGCACTTGGGGGCTAAGAATATGCATGCATCATACATGCTAGGGGGAGTACAACTGGGGGAATCCGTAGTGGATAAGGATCTGGGGATTTTGGTAGATCATAAACTCAATAATAGCATGCAATGCCAAGCTGCGGTTTCCAAAGCGAGCAAAGTTCTTTCTTGTATTAAGAGAGGTATGGACTCCAGAGAGAGATATAATTTTGCCCCTGTTCAAATCATTAGTAAGACCTCATCTGGAATATGCAGTTCAGTTTTGGGCACCAGTTCTCAAAAAGGATATCGGGGAACTGGAGAAAGTGCAGAGAAGGGCAACCAAACTGATAAAAGGCATGGAGGAGCTCAGCTATGAGGAAAGATTAGAGGAACTGAATTTATTCACCCTTGATAAGAGGAGATTAAGGGGGGATATGATCAACATGTATAAATATATAAGGGGTCCATATAGTGAACTTGGTGTTAAGTTATTCACTTTACAGTCAACAAAGAGGACAAGGGGGCACTCTTTACGTCTAGAGGAAAAGAGATTTCATCTCCAAATACGGAAAGGTTTCTTCACAGTAAGAGCTGTGAAAATGTGGAATAGACTCCCTGCAGAGGTGGTTCTGGCCAGCTCAGTAGATTGCTTTAAGAAAGGCCTGGATACTTTCCTAAATGTACTTAATATAACTGGGTACTGACATTTATAGGTAAAGTTGATCCGGGGAAAATCCGATTGCCTCTCGGGGGATCAGGAAGGAAATTAGCAAATTGGAGAATGCTCTGCTGTTTTTTTTTTTGCCTTCCTCTGAATCAACTGTGGGTATAGAATGGGGTATATGGGATTGTATGATATATATATATGTATATATATATTTTAATTGTTTTATTTGTGGTTGAACTGGATGGACTTGTGTCTTTTTTCAACCTAACTAACTATGTAACTATGTAACTATAATGTGTGTAAATAGTGCTTTAATTGAGTGTATCTAAAGTGTTCTGAAGCTGGTAGTTGATACTTATCCATTAGGGCCTGCTTGGTCAACATGCCCTTATGGTCGCAAAGATCTTCTATGTGTATGAGGCCTTTATAAGTCCACCATTCAAATGTGTAGGGGGGTAAGGCCCGGGTTGAAGTCTCTGTTTCTCAGCAGAGGAGCCAATGGGCAATGAGGAGACTTTTATTTATGAGATTTAGAAAGTTTATCCCAAAAGCTGAATGACAGAAAGAGAGAGGGGCACAAAATTAGAGGCCGATCTCGAACTGGTAACCATATGGATAGGGAAATCAGCCTAGATGGACAGGAGTGTGATTCTACTTGAATCCACAGTGAGTGGGGCTAGTGTGAATGGAACCTAATGAGCTGGTCTAACTGTGCAGCATAGAAATATTTGAAAAAATGGCACCTTGTGGGGATGAGAACATACTGCCCCCTTTAGAGTGAACAGATCACTAAACTGTATGAAATTGTAAAATAAAGAATGAGGCGCTATACCTGTTCATAAAAAAACGGCACAAAGAAAACACTGCATCAAACTTAAATGTGCACATTAATAAAAAATAAGCAAGCATAAAGTCCATAAATTAATAAATCCCAACATCAAAACGAAAAACTCGGAGATAAAACTTCTAGATCTTCCACCACGAGTGCTCAGTATGAAGATGGCCACTCACCGGAGTTGTTTGACCCCTTTTTACAGGACGGTCAAAAAACACTTTGGGAACACCAAATTGGTTCCACTAATGGCATAAATCCACTCCAATGGCCACTCAGGAAGGAGCTAGAATGTAAAAAATTACTCCACAGGAGACACGGATGAAAGTCTCATAGTGTAGTAATTTTTAATATAGTAAAAACAGCAGCAATGATAGCAGTTGCACTCACATGTAATAGTGCCTGGTTTGGCACTAGGTGTAAACAGCATGTGTGAGTCAGCTGATCCCTGGGGGTAGCGTGCATTCCACGTCTCGCTCCGAAGGGGCAAAGCCTGGTGTGGGGTATCAAATATGGACCCGGAAATTACGGATCCTCCGCTCGGACATATGTTTCGCCGTGAATGGCTCTTCAGGAAGTGATGTTATGCCACTTCCTGCTTGCTTTTATGTTAATAGAAAGGCTGCTATTGGTGAGGCTCCTCCAAAATGGAGGAGAAGACAAAAACGTAATACAGAATCTGCCTCCATGGAGCGCCGATGCACACACACTGCCCACACTGCACATAAATAGCCAACCTTTCTAAGGAATCAATAAATGGACTAATACATAAAAATATTTGTAGTCAACAATTACCTAAACAGTGATAAATGAACTATTTTGGTTCATGGATGCAATTTAGAGCTGAGTAAGATCAGCATAGAAATATTTGAGCAGATCAGGGACTCCCAGACCATCCTTTAGTTTTGGGGTGTATAATGTACATCTGTACATCTGTTCACCCTAGTCCTCTTGTCCCCCCCCCAAATGAACAGGAAAAGCTTTCTTTGGAATGCTATTAAATCAGATCGGACCAGAGCGATTGGTATAGTGCGAAAGAAGTACAGAGTGCTTGGGAGAATATTCATTTTTAGAGTGCAGTCTGCCAAACCACGGCAGGGGATGGAGTTGCCAACTAGCCAAATCTGCTGTTTATATAGTGCAGGATAATTCCAGGAGTATAAAGTATGTAAAGAGGGTGTCAAGTGAATGCCCAAGTAAGGGAGAGCCTCAGGTTCCCAAACAAACTTATACGAAAGTTTAAGGGCTGTAAGGAGATATTTAATTCCTGTGACTTTTTGTGGTTTATTGTAAAGCCAAAATTCTTCAAGAAGGGCTGAAGTACTGCTTAAAGGTTAGGAAGGGTGGTGATAGACATTGAAACAGCCATTAAAACATCTTCAGCAAATCACGTGCATTTATGTTCCCTTTCTCCGCACTATATCCCCTTTACCTCTGGGCAGTCGCAAATTTTTATAGCAAGTCATTCTAAAGCCAACACAAACAGTAAAGGATATGGAGGACAACCCTGACGAGTCCCTCCTTAAAGCATAACTTCTCACAAAAGGGGAAGTTCCGCTCTTCCTCCTCCTCCTCTTCTCCCCATATATGAATTATTTTTTTCTTGGGAGCGGGTACCTAGTTTTGATAGTTATCCTGTTCCCACTTCCACTCGGATCACCTAGACCAGTGGTTCTCAACCTCATTCCTCAAGTACCCTCAACAGGCCATGTTTTGGGAATTTCTCTTAGATAAAATAGCTGTTCAAATTACCAAGCCGTTGACTCTTATTTAAAGCACTTGTGCAAGATAAATGAAAACCTGCAAACATGGCCTGTTGGTGGTACTTGAGGACTGAGGTTGAGAACCACTGACTTAGGCGATCCAAGCGGAAGTTCACCCCCCACGCCCAAATCCTTCTGGGACATGTCACAGGTCCCAGGAGGCTGCGGGACCATTCACAAGGCACACAGCGGCTTGCGCAAATGCAGTCTGTGAAGCCGCAAGAAATCACAGCTGGCTTACCTCAGTTAACATGCTGGTGCTGGGGACCAAAAGTTTGGTGAAAAACCTGCCCAAATGAGGATGACTCTGGATCCCTGGACAGGTGCCTGTTTATTAAAAGTCAGCAGCTACAGTTTTTGTAGCATTGTCATAGCCCATTGCAGTGATGCCACACACTCTTATTAGTTAGAATACTGCATCATAAATGTGTTCCAGTTCTATCATTGGCTCTGTGATGAGTATCAGTATGTAAATGGTAAGAATTTTTCTCTCTTTTTTTTTTTCTGACAGGACCTCTTTATTATTACAAAGATCTCTGTATTTTGAGTAGTTACAGTATAAGTATATGGTCTCCTTCACACATGCGCAAAGGCTCATACAGCATGAATATACAAATAGATCATACAATAAGTTAACATAAAAATACCATCAAACCTATAGTGCTAAATAAAAAAAAGTGTGGCATGCAAACCAAAATAACAGTGCAAAACACACTGTACAGTATGTGCCACGAATGAACTAAATAATGTTTGAAAAAAGTCCAAAGTGATCCAATCTTAATTGAAGTGAACCATCCACGATCTTCTCTCCAAAATTCCCCAAACTCTCCACCCAGTGACAAAATATTTTTGCTCAGCTCAAGCTATTGAGTCCAAGGATTAAATTAGGGCAAGACAGCACGCTCTCCAACTAAGGCATGAATGATGGTAGGATCTTCACTATCACTCTTCCAAAGATAATCCCATTCATGACAACGGGTATAGAGAGATTAAATAGAAGGGAACTAATAGTGCTCACTGATGGACTTTATTGAAGACAAATAAATTTACCAAAACACACTTACAAAACAAAGAAAAAAATCACCACTCATCATAATGTATATACTCCACTTGTATGAACTAACTCCCATGAACTGATAGCTCACGGCAAGATGTCCTAGCTCCGGCCCAGTAAGATTGATGACATCATCAGCAATAAGCTCCATCCCCTATACACATTACGTCTGGCTATTGGGGCTTCTTCAGTAGGTCAAATAGAGCAAATTATCATGTTTCTTATTCATCATGTTTGAAAGGGAGAGGCAGAGGTTCTGCGTGTTAAGCTAGTAGTGGTCGAGCAGGCTCTTTATCAACAGGGCAAGGCGGATTTCAGGCTGCTCTTTTTAGAGGCAGGCTATGTCTGCCTTTACATTCTGGCAGTGGGCAGACACTGAAGAGGTCACAGAGTGGATAACCAAGCCTTCTTCATCTGCCTCCTAGACACAGAACAGTACATTTTCCCTAGCAGCTGCAAACTCGCCTTTTCTTCCACAGCTAATTCTGCCATTACTCTGCAAAACTGGCATAGGGGGTTAGATAAAAATTATCTGAGCACATCATGAGCCACTTGAGGTAGGGAATCCTCAAGAATTCTTGTTATTGGATGTTAAAGAAGAGAGCACCAGGAGGGAGGGGACACCAGGCAAGGAGCAGCAATTGATATTTATGTTCTTGCACCAGTGATGAGGAGGGTGAGGATTATATGTTGGCAGACTGTACCTGGGTGCCAAAGACTGTAGAGGAGGAAAGTGAGGGAGAGGCACCACAACAATGCAGCAGGATTTCATACAGGGGCAGTTAAAGAGGAATGGAGGGAGCAGCTATACTATTCAACTAGGTGGCACTGTCCCAAAGGTGCAGGACACCGATATCCCCTAGCCACTTTACATAGATCAGCAGTCTGGACCTTTTTTTTTTTTTTCACATCTGCTGGCAACAGAACCATAGTGGTTTGTAGCCTCAGCCTGCAGTGTTTTAAGCATGTTAGATTTACTAATAATTTAGGTACCACATGTATAAGGAGACGCATGATTCTTTCCTACAGAACTTGGTAAGAGCATAAATGATACCAGTCACTAGTAAAAACCCCACCCTTCTCCTTCCTTTCACTCCACCCTTTTAAAACCCCCACTTCACAAGAATCTCTATCTGCATCCACTGCAACATCTGCAGCTTGAAGCAATAACGAAAGGAAGTCCCAGAGGGGGTTTAAGAGGCTTACCTCATGGAACATCAAGCAGGAAATTGGGTCACCATGGGGCCATGCAGGGTAGGTCTAAGCATTGGCTTGAACCTTGTCATAAATCTCCTAACCCCACCCCGCTGACCCCAGAAGCATCCCTGACCAGACAGGGATCTCTTTCCTAGCTGCTTGAGTGGAAGAATAGACACCCAATCACCCCCATGCCCGGTGTCTCAATGTCAGATAGGAAAATTGCTGGCTTTACAGTTGCTTCCATTGTAGCTGGTGGAGTCTGCCCCTTAATGTGACTTTGGGTACCTGCAACTGTTGTACAGCACAGGCTACAGTCATCATTTTGTAAACCCAGAAGGCCAGAACAGCCTTCCACCAACATGTAGCAGGTAATGTCTCCACATTCCTGGACTGTGTGGTCAGTGGCATGGGTCCACATAACCATAGACATGTGGTTCAGCAAACGTGAGCACTCAGTATAATTTCAGGTGGCTGGATGGGGTACACCACTGGAGCTGGTGGTGTGTGTCTCTATGCCTTGAATCTTGGTGATGGCAATAGCTCTTTCACATCTATCCTCTCCTCCTAAATGGTTTTATCCAGTAACTCATCTGATTCAGTTTCCTCCAAGTGACTGAGAGCCTGCGCAATGGTCCATGCAAAATACTGCCATGCTTTATTGCAGCGAGTATGTCTGGAGCACAGAAGCCAAACTGTGCCAGAGATTGTGTCAGCTCTTGGCTGAAAGGTGGCTTGCCCCTTTAAAATCTTGTGCCAGGCAAGGTCATGTGTGACAACAGCACAAACCTGCTGTCCACCTGTTTGGTAGGGAAATCCTTGCCTTCTACACATCTTCAACCCAGTAGTTCAGTGGCTCCTAGTTGGGTACCCCAACTTCCAGAATGTCCTGCAGCAGGCCAGAAGAGCATGTGGACAATATAGGCATTCATACCTGCAATGTGTTCATCTGTCCAAAATGCAGCGGCAACAAAAGCTGCCTGCCGACCGTTTGATATGTACAAAGTCCACGGACTGGAACCCAAAGATGGTCATGGTGCAGCAGTTGCACCAGGAACAGCAGTCCATCAACGAGTGTTTGTTGCGATTCTGGGATGAGGACAGGTTTTGGGAATCTGGGGTTCTTTTCATGAAATCAGCAGTTACTAATTTAGGATACATGTACCATCTTGTTACCATATAAAGAGGTGATCAGAATTGTGAGTTTTGACAAGTTGGGAAGAAGCAACGCAATCCTTCTGACATTCTTGCTGGAGCCTACCCTGTATGGTGTAATAGACCAGACACTGGAGGTACCGCAGTAGGAGGAAAAGGAGGACTTTCTGGTGTCCCAGGGCCCGCAGGATCCTTTCACAACTGATTCCATCCGATGCATCAGCAGCAGACAGTAGAGAAGTATAAGGAGGAAAATAGGGGTGCAGGCGGGAAGCAGGATGTGGGGCAGGCTTCCAGAGGTACATTACCCTTGTCAAACCCCAGTAGTTGTACAGTACGGTGTTGAGGACACCATTGTCCACCCAAGAGGGACCTCATGGATTTTTATGTGTCCAGACTGGCCCATGGGGCAGAGCAAGCTCAGAACACAATAAAGCAGTTGGCTTGCCCTGGGGCCAATGTGCTGTCAGAGAAGGCATACGGCCCAACGGCCAATTTTGTGACAGAGAGACATGTCTGCACGTTGACTGGCTCACTTTTATAAAAATGCACCAGTCCGGGATCAGCAATAAATACAAAACCCCTGAGCTGATGCTAATAAATATATATTTTCTTGGAATCTTGCCCCAAAACATTATACTATACACCAGTACCATCTCCTGACATTGCTGCTGGCCTGCTACCATAAACAGCTCTTTCCACCAGTGCTGGCCTGCCATCATTATTATGTCCTGGAATCTTGCCCAAAAACATTATACTATACACCAGTACCATCTCCTGACATTACTGCTGCCATTTTTGTTGCCTCTACTACCCCATTTTGGAGCTCTGGCACTGCAAATTGTGCCACACATACTTTTTTGCAGCTGGACGTCAGATTCAAAGTTTGTAATTTTTTTTCTGCACGGTCAGTCTTGCATTGCACCAAGTTTTCAGTGTATTCTGGTGGCACTTAGTATTCGTGTGTTCTTAGGCACTATAAAGGAGTCACTCATAATGTTTGCAGAGCTGAAACTTAGTTGAAAACTTTTATAGCAGTTGCTGCAGGGAAAATAATGCTCTGTGTCTCCTAGTTTTTGGCCTATTCCACTGCTCCAGTAATCAATAATGTTTGTGGCTACTGTATCTCTGAAACAGTGCACTCTATTATGGTTTCTTAATTAAAACTTGCCTGGTCTCTACCCATTAAAAGAGAAGTAAGGTCTAAGCTTTTGGTCCTACTTCTCCTATGGATCTTAGGAGTGCACTTCGTTCTGCACTCCTGTGACCCATTTTCAGGTGACAGCAGGCCAAAGTCTGCTGTTGGCTGATGTCACTGAGACAGTCCAGGCTCTTGAGAGATCCGGAATCCACCCAGATGCCTGTACCGGCAGGTGGCTCAGCCTCTCAACAAGCTACTGAGAGCTTAAGTCGGCCATTCCCCCCCTCTACACAGCCTGGCACTCCAGTGAGCTCTGGAGAGGAAGAGCAGAGAGCCTGTGACTGACAGTTTCCAGCTCTATGCTCACTGGAGACCGAGAATTGAGTGACATGCAGTATTTTATCGCTCAGTTCTCGGTCCTAGGGGACAGATGCAGCATCAGGCCGATCTACCTAGGTGAGTATGATTGTTTATTATGTTACATTTCCAAACTTCTTTTTTAAACTGCAGCTTAATAAAATGACTTATATTTTTTGCATGGAGTCAGTACTATATTTTGCTTGCTTTTTTTTTTCTGTGAAATAATAAACCCTAGTGTTTTTTTTTTGTGTTTTTTTTTTTTTCATTAAAAGCTACCTGGTATCTCTCTAGTTCAAAATGCAACCATATATTTTTTTTAAATCTTGTGTATGGAGTGCAATATTTAGCTGTCTTTTTCTGTGTAATAATTACACTTTAAAGTTGATTTTTGGATTAAATGTTGTCCCTCCTGAACAAAATGTGGCCTACTAAACGTACTTAATGTTTATCTATGGTCCCAATGTAAAATCATATATTTCCACATAGTATTTCAATTGTTTCTAGCCTACTCCTATGAATCCAATTGATCTTGAGGTTTGAAACCGTAAGGCCCGTACACACAATACAAAAATCGGATGGAAAAAGTCATAGGACGAGTTTTCGGATCGTTAGTACAGTGCTTTCAACAGCCGATTTCGCTTTTTCGTCAGACAAAAGCTGGATGTGCAGACTATAACATTTTTGTCGGATGTGAACTCAATGTCCGATTTTCGTTTCATTAGTATGGTTTTCGTATGAAAAAAATCGTAAGAGCAAGACACGAAAGAATACATACAAAACTTCTCAACACATTGCGTCACTTCTGACGTTGTATTCTGTCGTACGAACATTTTCATATTGTGAGTAACCTCTTCACTTTCGACATGATACCAGCATGCCACAAAAAACGGACGTTCAGTGGTCCGAAAATTTGATCGTGTGTACGAGGCTCAACTGTGAGGATCCCCACACATTTACTTCCTGTATTTCTGTGACAGGTATTCACTATGCCCTGTGTATAGGTATAACTGTGTCAGACATTTTACAGAGCCTGCCTTCTGAGCTATAGAGGTGCTGAGAGGAGGGGTTTCAGTGGAGTCAGTACAGGAGTCACTTCTTGCAGGCATCAAGGTACCATAGCATATGTAGTCCCTAGAAATTGAAAGTAAGGCCCCTTTCACATGGACGGACCGTTCAGATCCGCCTGTCAGTTTTGACGGCGGATCTGAACGGGCGCTCCATGTTAGTCTATGGAGCATCGGATGTCAGCGGAGACATCTCCGCTGACATCCGACCCAGTCCGATCTGCCAAAAGCAGACGTATGGCTCTACGTCCAGATCCGTTGCTGGCGGATCGGATCGGGTGAGATCTGATGAAAACGGACACACTGTCCGTTTTCATCCGATCTCTCCATAGAGACCAGCGGCGCTCGCAAGCCCCTCCCCGCTCAGTGAGCAGAGAGGGACTTGTCATCCGCCGGCTCAGCGGAGATCAACGGAGAGATCTCCCGCTGAGCCGGCGGACAGAGGCGGACTCTGTGCAAGCGGAGTCCGCCTCGTGTGAAAGGGGCCTAAACAGCAAAGTTGAAGCTGCAAAAATAACTATTGTTTGTATTGCTCTTGCAATGTTGATGTCAGGAATCAGTGGCTAAGGAGACCAGACACCTAGCTACACAAGGGAACTGAGAGACCAAACAATCAAAGTATATATCTTTAAGGTGATATTTATTTACAGTAAACACAGCAAACCATAAACACAGCAAACAACGAACATGAACAATCTCAAAGATAAACAAGAACCAACCCCACTGACAAAATCACTAACCAAAAAAACTAAAGACCAAGTACAACTATATACAAGGTACAGATAGGGGTACAGGGAATGCAGGGATACAAGGTAGGTGGGTCACTAGTGGGTACTGAGCAAAGGGAGGCAGGAGCAAGGAAGGGGGTGCAGACTGGATCAGGCTAAGCATAAATAACAGGCAGCAAGAAAGGGGCCAAAATCGCAACGCGCCGGGGAAGGGAGGAGCAGCCAGTCAGCATAGTCCAGAGGGGCGGCAGACCCGAAATCAGCATAGTCCAGTGGGGCGGCGGCCCCGGAATCAGCATAGTTCAGCGGTGCTGCTGCCCCGGAATCAGCATAGTTAGACTGGTCAGCGGGCACCGGATCAACAGGCTGGGCAGCAGGCACCGGATCAACAGGCTGGGCAGTGGGCACCGGATCAACAGGCTGGGCGGTGGGCACCAGATCAACAGGCTGGGTGGCGGGCACCAGATCAATAGGCTGGGCAGCGGGCACATAAGACTAGCAGCCCTGGAACCAACATAGTCCAGCAGGGCAGCGGCAGCCCAGGAACCAGCATAGTCCAGCGGGGAAGGGGCAGCCTGGGAACCAGCCATGGCAAGCTTGGCAACAAATGGCAGGTCACCCGCAGCAGGCAGCAGCATAGTTGAGGAATGGACACCACTGGCAGGCGGCAGCATGGGGGTGGCATGGACACCATCAGCAGGTGGCAACATGGAGGAGGAATGGACTCCATCAGCAGGCGGCAGCATGGAGGAGGAATGGGCACCATTGGCAGGTGGCAGCATGGAGGCGTCATGGATACCATCGGCAGCCGGCAGCTCGGAGGAGGTTTGGACACCATCAGCAGACAGCAGCATAGAGGAGGCATGGACACCATCAGCAGGTGGCAGCATGGAGGCGGCATGGACACCATCATCGGGTGGCAGCATGGAGGAGGCATGGACACTATCAGCAGGCTGCAACATGAAGGAGGCATGGACATCATCAGCAGATGGCAACATGGAGGAGGCATGGACACCATCAGTAGGCAGCAGCATGGAGGAGGCATGGACACCATCAGCAGGCAGCAGCATGGAGGAAGACTGGATCACATCGGCAGTAGTCATCAGCATGGAGGAGGACTTGATAGCATCGGTAGCAGTCCTCAGCATGGAGGAGAACTGGATCGCATTGGCAGCAGTCATCAACATGGAGGAGGACTGGATTGCATCGCCAGCAGTCACCAGCATGGAGGAGGACTGGGCACCATCAGAAGGCAACATAGATAGGGGCAAAGTTGTAAGAGTAGGAGAAAAGTTTTGTTTCTTTTTGGGCTTGGATACTGGAGTCCTGCACATAGTTGCCTTGTGCTGACAAGAGTGTACTGCTGATGGGACGGTAGTAATCGTACTAGGTGTAATAGAGGGAAGAGTAGCAAAAGTACAGGAAGAGGCCTGAGACGTTGCTATGGACAACCGTACTGCAGGGGGAGCTTTCAATGGATTGCATACAGAGGAAGTGTGGTTACTGGTGGCAGGGTACTGATCTACAAGAGATAAGGAACACTCAGTAGCAGCAGAGGTTGCTAAGGGTAACAGAGGAACAGATTCTTGATCTTTAGCAGCAGATCTAACTTTATGTGACACATCTAGCACTGGGGATATCTCTGACCAAGCTTGTAGCAGAGGGTGAATTAAGTCAGTTTATCTCTCCCTTGCTCACATTGCTCAATAAAACAGTGCACAGAAGCAATACAATCCAACGCCACCTGTTGTGAATAGGCTGAGTACTGCTGGAAAAAAGAACATGCACAATGTTTCAGCAACCATCCCAAAAATCCAGGATGGTACATAGTAAATGGGGGGTGAAAACTTCATGGCCCGAGAGGTAAACTGAAATAGTAGCTCAGAACAGACCTGAATCAAAGGCTGTGCTTCACTAAGGGAAAATCTGCCCTCAGCAGCTAAAGCATGTGCTGTCAGTATGCTTCCCAACAGCTCCTCCTCAGTGAGATCTTGCCAAAGTGAATTACAAAAATCCTTATCCTCTACTGCAGGGGTCTCAAACTGGTGGCTCTCCAACTGTTACGAAACTACAAGTCCCACCATGCCTCTGCCTGTGGGAGTCATGCTTGTAACTGTCAGCCTTGCAATGCCTCATGGGACTTGTAGTTTCGCAACAGCTGGAGGGCCACCAGTTTGAGACCCCTGCATCTACTGCAAGTTGCACACGGCAAATAACCTTCACTCTAAGCATCTTGACAAAGGAAAAGCAAAAATCCAAAGCAACTGGCTCCCAGTTCCCAAGTGGCCTATCTGGTCGTTGGTGGGCGTCACGATTATGTCAGGAATCAGCGCTAAGGAGACCAGATATGTAGCTACACAAGGGAACTGAGACCAAACAATCAAAGTATATATCTTTAAGGTGATATTTTTACAGATAGGGGTACAGGGAATGCAGGGATACAAGGTAGGGGGGATAAAGACTGGGTACTGAGTAGAGGGAGGCAGGAGCAAGACAGGAGGGTGATTGAGAGAGCGAAGTTCCACTTTCAGTATTCTGTATGAGATCAGCACAATGTTTTTCTTTTTTTTCTATGAAATAATACACTCTAATGTTGACTTTGTTGTTAAAAGTTGTCTGTTGTCTCTCCTGATCAAAATGCAGCCTAGTACAAGTGCTTAATTACTGTGCGTTAAGTCACTACTATATTTTGGTTTTCTTTTTCTGTGAAATAAATAAACTCTAATGTTGACAATGCTGTGTGGCTGCAAGGGAGCAGCCAGAATTGTATATGTGCACAATAGTTGTTCTGCCTGGAGGAACAGACAAGAGCCTTCATCAGAGATCAGCACAGCTGCACTGCAAGAGCAAGCCAGGAGGCTTGTATGAAGTGTTTATTTTCTCTGGATTTCTGAAAAAATCCTGTGAGAGTAACCCTTTGTGTGATGTTTGGTACGTTCTTTTAAGTAAAAGTGGGCAAGAAAGCCTTAGAATGAAGATATGGCGAATAGTCAATCTCATGGAAAAAATATTTCATACCATTCAGAACACTTCACATTTATACAATAAAAAATGGGATCCTTGGTTTAAACATTCCATATCCTTCTTCAATCCAACCTGAGAATGTCTACACATAAATCATCAATCTATCCTTTATAATGTACTATAGACCATATTCAAAACTATTGTACCATTGTTAAGAATTCCTACCTTATTACTTGTACCTTTACATTGTTACATATGTAAAACATATGATTACTGTCAAGTTTCAGCATATTTTTGTACTCTTTTTGTACCACCTTTTGCACTCAATAAAATAGTTTGTAAACAAAAAAAAAGAATGAAGATATGGCAAAAGGACTGTGCCATTGGAAGCACAACACTTAAGCTAATTCCAACAGTATAAAATAAATGCATTGATTCTATCAGTGACCTCTGCAGTTGTTTGCTAGTCCTTGTCTACAGCCTCACTCAAAGTCCCAAAATTCCCTTTTCTAGTTTCTGTATCAGGGATGGAGGCACACTACATATGTGCCTCACTCAAAGTCCCAAATTCCCCCTCCTTTAGTATTCACTCTGGGAAAGGGCCAGCTTTCCCCTCTTGTCCCTGTAGAAAGTCTCACAGGAAAAGCTCAATGAGGACTAAAGGGGAATTGAAATGGGTCTTCCACAAATATGGCAGCACCACAATATCCAGTTGCATATTGCAGCATCCTTCTCAGCTGCCAACATTTTTAAGCAGTTTACATTGCATTCCCTTTCTGTGTTTGCTTGGCTTGGGCAAAGACGGCTTTACATGAACAAAAATAAAAATATTTATTTAAAAAACGAAACACTTGTAAATATGTAAATAAAATATGTATAAAAGAAGTTATGGCTGCTGGGGACATGTTTCTATGGGATCATCAAGGCTAGGAAGTGGAGGAAGGGTGTTGTTTTAACCAGGTCTTCACCATGTATGATTCAAGGGCATCATTCTCCTTGCTTACCACAGTATGTCAGCCATAGAAGAGACTACAGGGATCAGATTCAGAATGCAACACAAACACACACAAACAGAACACAATTTTAAGTTCTGGATTTTTAAAATATGTACATAAGTGGGATTGTGTCACTAATCCATGCCT